>JAYESA010000004.1:88621763-89821763 GCA_036927795.1 Iris macrosiphon | reverse complement strand
TACATATACAATATATATATATACCATTTAATTTATAATACTATATACTTGTATATAGTACATATATACATATATATACCATTCACTAATGCAAATATTAATACACAAATTATACTTTTTATTAATTACATATTATATAAAAATAAACCTATATATATACATATATATACCAATAGATTAAATATACTATATATACGTATTTATGTATACCAGTTATATTAGATATACATATACCTATACAATGCACAAACACATATACACGTATGCTATACACACAAAATATGTATTCATACATATATATACACTAACACGTATACGTATTTACACATCTACACACATTTATACGTATACACATACTTATATAAATACGCATTTATACTCATAAACATACACACTAAAATACATATTAATACGTATACATATGAAGAAGGAGGGAAGAGGGAAAGGAGAGGAAGCTCACAGCGGGGCTCGACGGAGGTGCAGGGAGTCGATGCAGTGGAGGGGAGTTGTACAACAGCAGGACGGAGCCGGAGTTGCAGAGAAGAGGGGAGTAGCAACAGTCGGGTGATCGGGATGGGCAGCGAAGCAGTGGCTACGGCTGCCGGAGAAGATGGAGGGGAGGCTCGGCTGAGGGCCTCGCTCGCCGGAGTAGGGAGTCTGGGAGTGATGGCACTGGTGGCGGCTCTGCTGTAGCAGCCGGGGAAGAAGAGTAGGGGGTCTGGGGTTGTCTCGTGGCCGGGGGAAAATGCAGTGGTGGTTGTGGTCTCTGGTCAGCCGGGATGCAGGCAGCGGGGTCGCTCGGCTGGGTGGTTGGAGTAGAGGCAGCGGCTCGTGCAGGGAGGCGGCCGGCTTGAGTGAGGTGGAGATGGAAGAGATGGAGGAGAGTGGTCGGATCTCGGCCGGAACGGGGTCGGGATGTAGGCTGACCGGAGTTGCGAGCAAGGGAGGGATGACAGGGAGTCGGGCTGCTGGAGTTGCAGCTTGGGGGGAATGGCTGAGGGGGACTCGCCGGGCTGAGGGAGTTGCTCGGGGAGATCAGGCAGGGAGGAAGTTGCAGCGGCCGGAGGGGAGATTCGGATGGCCGGACACTGCTCGGGAAGAGGCCGGTGAAGAAGAGAGGAGGAGGAAGTTGCTGTGCAGCAGTGTCCCGGGGAAGAAGATGCTCGACTGAGGTGGTCGCAGTGGGAGGAGATGGGTGGAGCTTCGGGTTGTTTGGCCGCCGGAGAGGGAGTTGCTGGCCGTCGGAAAAGGCCGGGTCGGGGAGATGGTAACAGTGGTGATGGTGGTGAATGGTTTGTGAAGGTTTTCCCCCCTTCCTTCCTGTTTGAATTTTAAAAGGAGAAGAAAGGAAGGAGAAGAAGAAGAAAAATGAAGAAGAAGAATGAAAATGTGGAGGCTACGGTTTGTGAGGAGGTGGGGGATTCCCTAGATTTTTGGGAATTAGGGCTAGGTGATAGGACATTTAAATAGGGTGATATGAGAGGGAAATGAAGGGTGGTGATTGCATCAATCTAGAATGGGTGGCCATGACTTGTCATGAAGAAAATTTAATTATTCATGGAGAGGGTTGTTGTCTTAGTCAAATAATTGGGCTCTCCATTTGATTGAACCAATGGGGTGTTGACACCTAATGTAAATTTACAAATTAGCCCCCGTAAATTTGGGTATTTGTACAGATGCATAAAATGATGAAATTTTGGTGGGCGATTCGGTGTTCGGTGTTTTGCAGAGTGAGGGGGCGTTGTGTGTGTCGTACAGGCTCAAATAGCAGGGTACTGGAATTAAACCGAGATTAACGGGATTAACGGGATCAGACAAAATGCTATCCTTAAATTAATTAGAAATAAATGCAAGCTGTATTCAAAAATTAATTAGGAGTATATGGGGCCAAAATTAGGTCGGGTCATCAATATCATTAATGAAGAAGACTCAGAACAGAATATTACCCTAATTTGGGCCGCACGAAAAATAGGTCAAGATTGCCTCCAATTTCGATTGGAACGCACAACGATACAAAGTTGGAATTTATTCAGAATTTAAATAAACGTCCGCGACGAATATTGTGCGGCTAAAATGAAGCTCAAGAGATCATAATTATGAGTTGCAAAAAATATCAGAATGGAAGACAGGCACGTCTAGGGCAAAGTTGTAAAATTTGTTGGAAGACAAAAGCTAGGGTAGCGCTCCAAATATCGAAGCAAGGGCAGGGCGCAACAATTAATTAAATTACGGTAATCAATTACGACATCCAACAATTAAATCCTAAATAATGTAATTAAATACACAATCCCCAAAATTCTGTCAGGTGTTCGTCTAGTGGGCTTCTAGGTCAAGTCTACCAGCTCAGACATTAATGAACACTGAATATAATAATATATTTTTAATTACACATCTCACGAAATTATTTAATTTAAATACACGAAATATTAAACACAGAAAAAGTCGAAATTACCCCTGTTTTCAGAATGTGGTAGTGACAATAAGTACGTTGTACAAGACAATCTATATGAATGCAAATGAGGACAACTTTTTGACGTATGGGCAAGGGTAGGCTACTCAATCTAAGCCTCACAACTCACAAACCTGTCTAGAACATCAGAATTTGACATACCTCGGTGGTAGCGACCAGCGTGACACACTACCGTAGTGCGAGCTAGATACTACGGTTTACTAGAGTGGTTAAAGCCCATACGCTTAACGATTGTCCTCTCATGATACTAGGTGTCAAGTGTATGTCAACATATCTAATATATAGTAGTGAATGAATGAAATTACACATGCAATGAATATACAGAAATATAAATAGCATGCAAAATACTGTGAATAATTTGGCAAGGTATACTTGCCTGGCAAGAAGTTATGTAGTCCCAATATCCTGCTCCGGAAGTCGCATAGAATCAATCCAATATCCTCAGGGTCAGCATGCACAGGCACGAGAATTGGGGTGACTGCTATAGGTTGTCTACGGCGAGGGTGACGGGTCTTTGATGGCGATGATGATGATAATGATGATGATTGTTATTAGGGTTTGATAGTTAGGATGCTAATGGTGCTGTGGATGATGGTTATGTTGATGAAGAGGGATGATGATGTGGATGATGGTGATGACGAGGATGATGATAGGGGTGATGGTGATGATGTGGATGATGATGTGGATGATGGTGATGACGAGGATGATGATGTAGATGATGGTGATGATGAGGATGGGTGTGATGATGATGATGATGTTAATGGGAATGATGATGATGATTGTAATGGTGGCTGACCGGAGTCTGGCCAGGGAAGGTGGTAGTGCAGGGAGAAGGAGGCTCGGGTTCAGGGAAGGGGAGGTGGAGGTCGATAGGAGGAAGGAGGAGGAGTTCAGGGAATGGTGGTGGTAAAGTGTTGGTGGTGTGGTAGGGTTGGTGCTGTCGGCGGTGAGCAGCAGCGGAGGTCAGACTGAGGAGGAGGAAGAGGGAACGGGGAGGTGCTGTTAATGGTGATGGGGACGATAGTGGTAGTGGTTTGTGATGTCAGGGTCGGGTGCTCCGGCGAGGAGGAGAAGAGTAGAGAGAAGGAGATGGCTGCGGGGTGGTGGTATAGAGTGGTGGTGGTCGAGGACAGCGGAGGCCCGGTGCTGCTCCGGCCAGGGGGTTCTGGCTAGGAGGGGTCAAACAGGGAGGAGACGAGGAAGGGGGTGGTAGTGATGGTGGTAATGGTGATGGTGGTTAGCGGAGATGAAGGTCGAGGCCGGTGGAGCACAGCGGCTCAGGGTCCCTCGTGCAATCGGCTGGGTGAACGGGGACCGGAGGAGAAGGGGAAGGAGACGTGGATGGCCAGTCGAGGTGATCTGGACAGGTGATGGTAGGACGTCGGGGTATCGAGGAGGAGGACGGGAAGCGATCAGTCGGGTCCGGCGGGGAGGAGTCATGAAGTTCAGGACGAGGGAGATGGTGGTGGTGGTTCACCGGAGAAGAAGGTGGAGGAGATAGAGGTGTCGTGGGTGCACCACGGTTGCAGAGGCGAGGGGAGGCTTCGCGGGGACGCTGGGGTCGACGGGGGAAGGAGAGGGAGCAGGTGGTACAGGTGGAGTCCGGCGAGGTCAGGTTCTCCGGCCGGCGGGTATAGGCAGGGAAGGAGAGGAAGAAGATGATGAAATAAATAGTATAGGAAGGGTGAATTCGGCTAGGTGGGATTTTGGGGTTTTGTGATGGTGAATAAAAGTAGGAAAAATTATTATATATATATGTAGAATTTAGGTTTTGTTGACCTAGAAAAATTTGGGCTTGGTAAACTCTTGGGGTTGGGCCTTGGTATGCCATGGGGATGTTTGGAGGGCCATAATTGCATTGTTTAAAATGCAGGGGTTAGGTTTAAACGAGGGGGCGATGTTGCACGTTGCACATTCCGAAAATTTTGGAAAAAAATGTATGAAGGAGAAAAATGGGTTTCTTCATGTATTGTCTAATGGTGTGGACACCTTAATAAATTTTGCATAAAAATGCCCAACAATTAGGAAAATTGTACAAAGATAGAAATTTAATTAAATTAATTAAAATTAATGCGCAAGGTGTTCTTGAATTAATTAGAAGTACATGGGGATAAAATTAGGTGGGACACAAGTGTCATAAACATAGATGGCTCAGAGTAAAATTTTATCATAAATTTGGGTTGCATAAAACGGTCAAGATTGTGTCTCCAATTTTGATTGGAACGCACAAGGGTACAGAGTTAGAATTTATTTAGAATTAAATAATACATCTGCGACGAATGTTGTGCGACTAAAATTCAGCACAAGAGAGCATAATTATAAGTTACACTGAGGTCAGAATAGAAGGCGGTCATGTCTAGGGCAAGAGTGTGAAATTTGTAGGAAGGCAGTGGCTAGTGTAGTGATCCAATTATCGAAGCAACGGTAAGGTGCGCTAAGTGATATAATTATTGTATAATTAAAATAAATAACATGTTCTATTTCTATTTGGGTTCAAACTAGCCCTAGTTTCTCTTTCTAAGCCAAGTAGACCTAATTTTGGGTGAGGGGGTTTACATCCGAGCAGCAATCCGCCGCCACTCGAGCTCCCCGGCCATCCGCATCTCCATCCCCTGCGACGTCTCCGCGAGCCTGACCTCCTGCGACCCCAGACGAAGAACCCTGACGACCATAGCAACCACAGTAGCCGTCGACGACCAATCGAGAGTCGCCGCGCCACCTCGCGTACGCGTTGAACAGTTGATTCCGACGTCCCATTCAGGTAAGAATTTCTCTCTCCTCGTCGCACCGATATTCGAAAAGACTATTACGACATGTTCCCAATGTGACCCCCTCGAAACCCGTACAAACAGTTCAGGGTATCGCGACCTCTGTCGGTCGCAAACTGGGATGAAAAATAGGAAAAATCCCTTATTTCTGAAAATTAGGAATTGGTCCCGAACTCACAAGTTCATGACCGTTTTGCGTGCAACCTGTTAACTATTTCTAAAATTTACCTGAACAGTAATTTAGACCATATAACCGAGATTAAAACCCTATTTTTAGTTTATTTTATTGAGCTATAGTTTATACGTTAATTGCGGGTAAAATTGACCAAAAAAGCTTGGTTATTCAAAACCCTGATTTTCTCGGAACTGGGTATACCCCGCTAAACGAGGCGACTTGGTCGTGTGCAAATTACACCAAAAGGTGCGCACCGTCAATACGGACATGTGGAATTTCTCAGAAGTTGATTTAGATGTGCATGCACCGGAATCAATGCGTATCCGTCGACAATACCACGTATCGGCCATGTTCTAAAACTCATTGTAACTTCGTGTATGCTCGTTGTTTCGAAACAAAACTTATTCCATCGGACTCGTATCGATATGTAGGTCCTGTGACCCAAATTTGGTTCAATTCTGAGAACGTTGACAAAATCTCGTATTGCGGGCCCCACGTCTCTACTTGACGGGCAATTTTATGATTGGCTCATCGGAATCCAGTTTTGGACATTCTGTTGGGTTCGTATCGTTGTTCTGGACTTATAGACACTAAGTTTGATGAATTTGGAGAACTTAGTCTCTGGCATATTTTTCGGTACGAAGCGGACCACATGTGGACCTCGCTTTGACCAGAAATTGTCAATTTTGCCCCTGTGTCCAAATTGGACTTATGGACAGGCAATCCTAGCTATTTAATATCTTCTAAACATGATAGTAATGGTTATTTTAGCATCCAGAGGAGTACATGAAGATCCCGTTGATACCAGAGAAACTGTTGGAATTCAAACCCCAGGCAAGTGTACCTTGCCAATCTTGCAGTACTTGTTTTATATTATTCCCTTGATCTATTTATGTGATATATCTTTTCAACCTATGACCATGTGACAATGTTTAGCGTCCGAATAATATTCGGGTGTCGACGCCGTACGCGGAGTCGTGTAACGTCACTAGAGATTAAAATCGCGACCCTATACATTTTTGTGCTTGCATTATCAAGTACAATATATCATAGGACTCTTGACGTTGTTCATGAGACAGAATCTTCCTAAAATATTCATGGTGATTATATATAGGTTACATGATTCGTGACATAGATATTACATATGCTTAGCTATCATTATGACTTGTTGCATCAATTAGAGGTCATGATCTTGCGTGACATGACATGAGATATCGTAGACATGAGACGTGTGATTACATTGGGTGAAGAGAGAGACACAGGCTATAGGCTAATTTTATATATATATATTTATTATTGTGAGGCCGTAGACTCTACATCAGAGCTAGGCACATTACGTGATATTACTGCTACCGGCTCCCCGACACAGAGCTTGTAGTGGTCTCAGCCTGAGTACTAGTGATGCTCTCACTTGCATATCATATAGCTGGTTACAAAGTTTACCCTATTGATTCATTTATTGTTGTTCTGTATTTATTTTGGCTTGAGTTATTCTTGTACCTTGTTATGTCTCCTGAGGACCTGGATCCGAATTATGTCCCCAGGTATAGCAGAGGAGATCTATCCCGAGGTATACGGGACAGGAGCAGGAGCAGACACTGGAGTAGTACCAGCACCAGAAGACGAGGTGATCGCCGAGAATTTCTCCTGAGTATCTACTTTATCTATACTCAGTTATTTTTGTCGTTTCCTGTTTATTGAATTGATGTATCAAACTCATTATCGGGTTATTCCCCGAGATATATTTTATTGAGACTTGATGTTTCTTTATATTTCATATAGATTGTATTTATTTCTGTGGATGAGACTAGTAGCATAGACCTTTATTATTATTTTATAGCTTAAGTACACCCTAATGGGTCCATTAAATTGGGTTTGCCTATTAGAGTGTGTTGTTGGCCATTGCCACATGTCTAGTCCCTCGATATTTTGGGACTGGGGCGTGATATGGTTTTTTTTGGTGGCCCATATAGGTCTATGACTAAATTATTTTGGTTTCAACTAAGGAATCGAGCAAGCCTGCGATTAAGATAGGATAAGTTATAGGATCTCATCCATTTGATTGAATCGTTCTTGATCTCTATATCGAATTTGAATTAATTACTTGACTTGCATCCTGCCTTGATTCCTCTGTGCATATCTTATAGTTTATTTTGGATGTAGAGTAATGGATCCACTATTAAGCGACGAGACTCCTACAGGAATACCACAAGGTGTTGTGGTTACCCACGAAGATAAAGTAACACCAGTTAGTGGAGGTCAATCAGCACAACAAAGCAGTCAAGCAAATCAGCATACCTCAAGATTTCGGCGAGACAATATTCCACCTCTGCCACAGTTTACTCCACTAATGCTCGTATTCCCACAAGGGCAGGCTATAGACGGACAACAGATATTTCAAATGATCTACGCAATGATGCAAGCCCAACAGCAGATTCAATAAGAGGCTCTGCGTCACGAGGCAGAGAACCTGAGAAATAGTATAGTGACCGTACTGGAGCAGGCAAACCTACCAGCTCGACGGCCATTGACGGGATCTATCATCGATTTTTACCAGCTGAAGCCTCGTACCTTTTCTGTCAAGAAGGAGCCCACTGAAGTTTATGAGTGGCTCACAAATACTCAACACCAATTGGAAGTAGCTGAGCTTCCAAGGGAGCGTTGGATGACTGCCATCAGAATGCAGTTGACGGGCAATGCATATCACTGGTGGCTATCTGAGGAGACACGGCTCGGACCAGACTGAGTCAGTTGGGAAAAGTTCTCTAGACTCTTTCAGGACATGTACATTCCATCTATTGCTCGATCGAAACTTCGGGACAAGTTCAATCGCCTCACTCAAGACAATATGACAGTGGAAGAATACAAGCGTAGTTCATCCGTCTGAGTCGCTTCACCCCTTCCCTGATTTTGACAGAAGAAGAGAAGGCTGAGAAGTTCTTTGACGAACTAAACTTTGAGCTACAGAGATTGACAAAAAGTTCCGATAAGAGATAGCTTCTTGGATCTCGATTCTACAAAAAATAGTTGTTTGTGTATCAGATATTCGAGCTACAAAGATATCGATCCAGGTAATGATTTCTATGGCATCTTACGAGAGATTGTGAAGTTGATATATAATTATGGAACAGAGCCTACTAAGATCGTGTTATTCAGGTGTGATTGGTTCGATCCGATCCAAGATCAAGGTTAAAAAACAGACAAGTATGTTCTTATGGATATAAACTATTGGCGTCGATACTAAGGTTATGAACCATTTATCCTATCAAGTCAGGATCAGCTCGTGTACTTCAGAACTTATCCTAAACAGGGATCAACATGGTCTGACTGGTGGGAAGTTTGTAAGACGAAAGCTAAAAATACCTTTGATATTAACGAAATAGCTTATTAGGAGGATGAGCTACCTATTGTAACAAATATTATAGATGTTGACTCAACAAAAGTTGCTTATTACACGTCTAATCGTGTAGAAGAGGTAGAATTATCCGAAGAGGAAGATGAAGTAGATAAAAGTGAAGATGAGGAGGAAGAGGATGAGGAGGACAAGCAAAATAAAGAAGATAAATTTTCAGAAGAGGATTGAAAATAAAATAAAATCTATCTAGAATTCTAGCCATATACTGTATTTGTAATATGGAATATAACATCTATTTTAACTGTATGGATACATATATTTATATCTGTTATCAATTATATTCTTTATTTCTATCTGTCTTACTAGATAGAACCCATGACCCGAGCATGTGCACGTCACTTGAAAGAGGGACCTCATACTGTTAAGGAGGAAGTAACTGTTAAGAAGGAAGTGGTACCTTATACTGTTAAGGAGAGAGTGACTGTTAAGGAGGAAGTGATACCTCGTACTGTTAAATTGGAATAGGTTGTTAAGAAGGAAGTGGCAACTTCTACTGTTAAGGAGAAAGTGGCACCTCCTACTGTTGGGCAGGCACCAGCTCAGAGGGGGAGTTTCAGTCACCCAGCACCTATAACGAAGATTGATCACCTAGACGCTGCTTATGAGAAATATCTGAGGGACTGGGTTTTGCCCTAGCGTTGGATTTTCTTGAGAAATTGAGAAATTGGATGAGACTTATGGTGTGACTGTGATACTTTTATTGTACTTATTATGTGACTGTAATACTTTTATATTGTATTTATTGTGTGACTATGATACTTTTATATTATGTTTATTGTATGATTGTGATATTTTATATACTTTTATGATATTTTATACCCAGAAAATTCAACGAAGGGTTGCTCCGGGTATATCTATTTTTATGAACTTTTATAAGTCTGTGTATTTATTTTATTATCATATGTTATTATCAGGTATGGTCGGACGACGCAGATCATTCAGAGGTCGAACCTTTCGATGGAGTGTTCCTCCAGTACAGGCTACTGGTTTCGGATCCTCCTCATAGAGTACTCCAGTGTATCGATCTTTAGCATCTCCAACTTCGTCGATGATACGACATAGCAGTACTCCTGGGATGAGTAGTTCTAGGCCTAAGACTACTCCCTCTTCCAGCGTTCCTCCAGCTGATGGTACCATGGAGGTAGAGGAGCAGATGTAGGAGGTCGAGCCAACTTTGTCTGCACATGTTCAAAGCGATCCTCCATGCGCGCCTCCGGACAAGACGAAGATGGAGATTTGGACCGACGGGCCTCAAAAATAAGTTAGTTAGTTAGTTAGTTAGTTAGTTAGTTAGTTAATATTTTGGACCGATGAGCTAAATGATTATATCTTTATATTCATGAATTTAATTATCGTTGTATAGATATCATTCATCGGCAGTACAGAGAGCACCGGGGATATTTCTGAGGCAGAACTATGGTGGGCCTTGGATCAACTACTAAGATGCTCCTGAAGATAGGAAGGCATTCTGGTTTGCCACTTCAAGGTAAAAATATATTTAATTTTAATATCAATAATCATGTATGCATATTATATAACTCTCTATCTTAATTTTTGTAGAAAACCTATTTCTATCAACAATACAAGGCTGAGAAGATCGAGGAGCAATTTTCTTCCGTCGCTGCTAAGTTGATCAATGATGCGATCATCGATCAAAAGGCTCGTGATCGCTACGGAGCCCCGATCCACGGTTGGATCATGCCTAAGTAGTGGACTATGATGAAGGCGAGATTCAGCGAACCCAGGTACATGGAGAGGTCAAAGAAGGCAAAGGCGGCTAGGTCAAAGGCAGAAAAGTGGTGTGGTGGCTCGATTCCCGTGACGGAATATTTTTGTCGTCTGGTATATATTCAATTGAATATATATTATTTTAATGAAAGCAGGATAAGATGTTTAATTTTAATAACAAATAATATAATTTTTAATAGGTACAAAGGGGTGAGGACGCCAACATGGTGACCATCTTCCTGGCCAGCCATCGGAAGGGCGGAAAGTTCATCGATGAGAAAGCCATGCAGACCTATGTATATTACTTTACCTTATATTAGTTTTAATATAACTTTGAAATATGCAAATAGATATCTACATAGTTAGTAATAAGTTCCTTAGACATTAGCAACCATTCTTCTATGATGAGTATCTTAGACTATGTAAGCGGACGACTACTAGTGCACCTGCAGAAGGAGGGGCTGGTACTTCCTTGCAGCCCACTATAGCTCCGTCAGCAGACGAGCTCTGGATGACCGTTGTTGGTGGTCTACAGATGGGTACGTACTATGGTACGGGATCCTACGATGACTTTATTATGATGCAGTCATCCAGGGCCCCCTCTGGCAGTGTACATTCCTCGCAGCCTTCACATGCGTAGACATGAGCCCAAAAGAGTGTTGACCATCAAATTACTAACCTGCATGACGAGTTGCTATCGAGGATTATGGAGCAGCCCCAGTCGCAGCCGCAGATGGTATCTGCCATGGATTTGTTGAGTCGAACGGTGGAGATGAACACTTCGAGGATGGTATCTGCCATGGATTCATACAATACTCAACTGCTAAAACGGTGGAGACTGTATGTATCGGTATTGAGTGTTCCGCCGAAGGGGTCGGCAAACCCAGGGAATTCAACGGAGTGTTGCTACGGGTCTATTTATAAAAACTGTGATTTTATAACTACAGACAGACTTTTGTTGGTAAATAATTTTAGAAATTATATGATTTTTCTAGTTTTTTTTTAATTTAGCGAAGTTCTGCGACGTTTACCGACGTGATGTGCGTCAATAAATTGTGTTAAAATGTCGCTAACTAGTATCAGGGACGTCGTTAATCTGTGTCAAAACGTCGCTACATGTCGCTAAAAAGCTGACATGGCAATTTCTTCCAGGTTAGTATTGGTGTAGAAAAACATGAATGATAATGTCGCTAATTTGGCTACGTTATGCGATAATATACAACATCGCTGATATATCGACGTTGCGTAGCTGAACGTCGCTAATTTGGCAATGTATACGCGTCGTAAATATACGTCGCTATAGTGACGAATAGCGACAATTTTTTGTCAGCGACCATGGATTACGCGACTACACCAAAACGTTGCTAATTACGTCACTAATATATTTTAGAGACATTTTTTACCTATTAGCGACATTTTTTTACATCGCTAATATGTATTATTTTGGTAGTGAGACTTGGGGTCTATATATACTAAATATTTACAACTTTAGGGATGCTTATATATGTAAAATTTTGATGTTAAAGGTATATGTGTCTTCAAGGTTAACATTGAGTTTTTTAATTAAAGATTGATTATTACCCTTTTGATTTATTTAAAATTTTGAGAAATTTTTCTTCAAGGTACAATCATGTGTTTATAGAAGATTGGTAGATTCTAAGGTGGGTAGACATTTTATTTTTAACTTCAATATAGTTTAAAAAATAATATTTAATGTGAAACTCTTCGATGGGGGGATAAGAAGGTAATCTAGTAAAATAAAATTTTGAGAGTTTGAAGTACTTTTGACTTCGAGAATTTTCAGAAGAATATTATGGTTTATTTGAGTTAATGTGGGAAAAAAAGACCTGAGAATAGGGATTCTCCTTTGAAGATTGAACTTAAAATTTTGAATTTAATAGATTGGATTTCAAATTTTGAATTTTGATAAATTAATTTAAAATTTATGATTTGAGGATTTGATTTAAAATTTATAGTTTGAGGGTTGAATTAATGATTTAAATTTTGAGAATAAAAAATTAAATTTAAATTTTAAAGGCCATAATTCTAATATTTGAAATTTAGAAATAAATAATTGTCTAAATTTTGATTATTTAATATTTGAGTCGATTGTGATAAGAGTGGACATGCATTTTTAAACTTTGAGAATTTCAAAGAATAATAAGAAATTTAAATTTCGGGGATAAAATTTTTGTAAGGTGGGTAGAATGTAAAACCCCTGTCCAATTTCTAATTTTTTAAAAATAATTTTTAATTATTAAATTATGCTCTAAAATAAGTAATATTGTATAGGTTATGCTATACAATAGTTTTTAAAAATTGTATAGGTTATGCCCTAGTTATTTTTCTGCATGTACCTGTCTCTTTTAGATGTTATACTTTTGATATACTTGGCATGCATCTATGTATCTTGTTACGTCCCACTGAGGACCTGGTCTTTTCTCCAGATTGCAAGATTACTCAAAGTCCTACCACTACCAGAAAAATTGAAATTAGCGACGGCCAAAAATGTTGCTAAAAGACAAAAAAAATGTCGCTAGTCACCTTTAGCGACGTAATTAGCGACGGTTTACAGAAGTCGGTAAGCATCACGTCGCTGAAAGGAAAAATGTCACTAAACGTCGCTATACCGACGTTTTTTAGCGACTTAAACGTGTCGCTAACTTAGCGACGTTTAGCGACTCAGAGTCACTAATTACTGTAATAAAACGTGGCTAAACGTCGCTAATTAGCGACTTATATAGCGACGTACCAGCGACGTCTTTAATGACCTGGCAGTACTGCCATGTCAGCAATTTGCGACGTACAACGACGTATTTATCGACGTAATTAGCGACGGCTTTTAACGTCGCTAAATAGCGACTTATTTAGCGACGTATAAAAACGTCGCTGCACGTCGCTAAACGTCGCTAAATACGTCGCTAATTTTACAAAAAAATAAAAAAAAATACTAATTTGTTCCAAACTATTATTCCTGCAATTTATAAATTTCTAATTAAAAATAGACCCGGAGCAACCCTCCGTTGAATTCTCTGGGTTCGCCGACCCCTTCGATGGAACACTCAACACCGGTATATTAACATCATTTAATATGAATAAAAGTATCACAGTCATACAATTAATACACACAAAATATATAAAATATCACAGTCACACAATACACACAAAATAAAAGTATCACAGTCACACAAAATGCATAATATATAAGTATCACTGTCACAAAATGGGCATAATATATAAGTATCACAATCACACAATAACCACAATAAAAGTATATGAAACATCACAGTATCAATCTCGAGGATATCCAATAAACTGGGGCAGATACCAGTCCCTCAGATACTGCGCATAAACAGCATTTATGTTATCAATCTCCGCTATGGGTGCTGGGTGACTGGAACTCCCCGTCTGAGATACAGCCAGTGCTGGGTGACTGGAACTCCCCGTCTGAGATACAGCAGGTGGTATCTCTTCCTCCTTAACAGTAGGAGGCATCACTTCCTCCTTAACAGTAGGAGGAATCACTTCCTCCTTAACAGTAGGAGGTATCGCTCTCTTGGGTGTCATCTGGTAAGATAGATGAAAACAAAGAATATAATTGATAATAGATATTACTTAACAATAAAAACACTATAAGATGTATCTAGTCAACCAACTAATATTTCTATTTAATTGATAGATCTTGTATAGGATGATGATGACAAAATATATAGGATGATGACAATGATGATGTATAGGACGACGACGACGGCAATAACGATATACTAACTGAATACTAAGTTAAGATACTAATTGACATTTCTCAACTTACTAACTGCTAACAGTTATATACTAACTAACGGTCACTCCAAAATCTTCTACTGCTCCCCAGTATCATTGCCACCTCTAATACTCACGAACACTGCCTGCAATGCACCTGGTTCTGGAACACATCACAAAAGAGCATATTTCTCTGGCCATCCAAACTGCATCTCGATATAGTGGCATCCTAGTACCTTAACCCTCACTATAATCTCTGCTCACATGAACACAATATAGATGTGTCCTACCACTCCACTGAAATACCAACCTCACCTTCTGAACACTGGTGCACCTCTGCTCGAGTCCCCTCATTAGTGCACCACATCCAATTCAAGTATCAGTGCCTGCACTGATACTACCACTGCATAGATGCTTCCAACCAACATACCGTGTAATTGACTGAAACTAATCGGGCATCACCTCTTCATGCCAATTTGATGTTGTATAAATCTCACCCCTATTCATTACAACTGACTGAACCTGAGACTCATGCATCTCCTACCTGTGCACTAGATGCACCAACCCGGACTTCCCATCTCCATGCTCACTTGTACACAGACATAACTGTCCAATGTTATTGTTAATGGCATGTTGCCACTATCACTGAGTTAAACACATTACCAAGTGCTATGATCATCACTCGAACCCTCCCCAACTTTACAGTTACCCGACCCCATCTCAGCCATAGGTTCCCTTGCCACACTCTCACACACTTGCTGATACTGCTGCTGCACTACTTGCTGATACAGATCCCAATTTGGTATAGTCCTTAAGTCCCCTACAAGCACTCAGTCTCCAACCCGATATCAATCTACACTTCAAATCACTCACTACACCACATAGGATACATCACTTTGCTCATTATTTTCTTTAGTTCTAATTTGGGACTTTTATTTATTTTCTTCATTAACGAGGAACATTTAGTAAATGTTAAACTGGAATGTAGTTGTATATGTATATATGTGGGAATGTACAGTTACAAATATGATACAAGAAAAGGTTTTGTACCTTTTTCTTGCATAATTATTCATACTAAGTTTTACTTTTGACACATTCATCTAGATTAAATGCCATAATGACAAGTATAGTCTCCTTTCAAGAGCATGACATAATGTAATCTATCCTACTATATATATATAGGAATTGATTCATACATTTCATGTGCATCCATGTGCACTAGTAGGAATATGAGCCCTATGACTCATATCCCACATATATGCAAGTTTAATCTACCTATGGATGGGGGAGGAGCTTCTATATGGCTAGTATGGACTGCTAATTTTAGCCTCGTTTGATCATTGCAAAGGGTGAAAGGGAGGATGGGGGAGGAGCATCCATATGGCTAGTCCAGACTGCTAATTTTACTCTCGTCTCGTCATTGTCTAGGGTGAATATGTAGATACATGCTTTACACAACTAATTTCTTCTTGAATCCACTAATTTATTTTTAAATAACTATATCCATTTTAGTATAGAGCTCAAGTTAACTTTATTTCTCTACTATAGACTTGGTAAAGTATACAAGATAAGGTGTATAGTAGAAAACTATGTTATATATAACATTATAGATATACCCCAAAAATGATCTAGGGAACTGGGATCCAACCTTGCCCATTACTTACACTTGGGTTCAAAATACTTTTATTTTGTATTTTTTTTTGTCCAGGATCCAAATTTAAGAAATAATTCAAACATGCGAACACATGCACCATGTTAGATTAAGGCATGACTATGTTAGTATAAGCACCTTTGTCATCTCCTGTTGCATAATCACTCTCCTGTCATACTAAAATCCTAAGATCACCTAAAAATCCAAACAACTTCTAACCAAAATCAACATGGGGACAAAGAAATATATATTTATGTGGCATAGGTAGATTAAACTTGCCAAATCTGGGATCATGTCAAAAAACCTAACCCTAATCATAACCCTAACCCCATGTCAAAAAACCTAACCCTAACCCTAACCCCATGCCAAATCTGGGATCATGTCAAGAAATATATATTTATGTGGCATAGGTAGATTAAAATTGTTCACCATCGCTCGTCGACAAGGGCCAGTCGGCCATAACCCTAACCCTAACCCCATGTCAAAAAACCTAACCCTAGGTCCTTATCAGTGTCTATGTCAGTATGTGTGTGTGTGCCGTGTCTGTGTCTGTGTCACAGTCTGTGTGTGTGTGTCGTGTCTGTGTCAGTGTCACATGTGTTCTGTGTGTGTGTGTGTGTGAGAGAGAGAGAGAGAGAGAGAGAGAGAGTTAGGGTTTACCTAGAGCTCGAGGAGGAGGAGGGGGATGCCGGAGTAGCCGCGGTGGAGAGGCGGTCGACGGAGCGGGGAGGGGGCGGGGGAAATTTTTCTTCTTTTTGAAATTTCGACAAATGGGGAGAAACGAAACTGAGCCGTAATTAACCAAATTTTAGCGACGTTTAGCGACGTCCAAAAATAACGTCGCTAAACTAAAATTTTAGCGACGTCGGAAACGTCGCTAAACACGTTGCTAAATAATTTTAATATAAACGTCGCTATATACGTCGCGAAACGTCGCTAACATAGTCATATTAGCGACGTTTAGCGACCTTAACTGAACTTATAGCGACTGATCTTTTAAAATCTTAATAAAAGTCGCTAAACGTCGCTAAATATCGCCATTTAGCGACGCCTAGCGACGTTTTTATAATGAGTCATTAATTTATATATATTTACCGACGTTTCTTTTGACGTTGCTAAAATACGTCGCTAATCCCGCTTTTTCTTGTAGTATACAGATAGTCACCAAACGATTGTACAGCCACAGTTGATGACTTTGTCATTGCTTAGTTTATTTCTAGTATGGACTTAGCTTTATTTTCTTGTCTTTATTCTTTTGTCTACTAGTAGTGGATTTGTCTCCACCAAACTTATCTTAGATTTTTTATGAACTTGAACTATTTGTACTTTCATTCATCATAATTTCACATACTTATATTTTTGGACTATCTTGACTTATGTTGCTGTTATAGCCTAGTTTTGCAAGATTATTCTTTTATCGAGCTTGTTCATGACATATGTGTTATTAAGGGCCCATACTAATATATTTGTCTAATTGGAATCAGTGTATTATGGTCTGATCAACCATAGTGCACTTGGTTCGCTTTTCGTATGACTATTTTATGTGGATTGAGATATAGTGACTTGACATTTTAGACAAATATACTTGCCCTCTAGATAGCGTATACGCATTCAAGTTGGGTTGGAGTCCGCTTGATACGTATCTGGCCATTGTCACTTACTCTGGTCCTACGTATTTTGGGATTGGGACGTGACGAATACAATCATCATTAATGTCCACTTCCATCTTTAATAACCACAACCATAATAAATACTTACTATGATATCCATTATCATCTCTCTTCCCATAATTACTTTTTTTTTATTTTATAAAATATAATGGTATAAATATTAATTTTTTACAACTATCTCATTTTCTCACACACAAAAAATAAAAAAATAAAAATTTCACAAAAATATAATTCATTGCGAATATTTTAAAATAAAAATAAAAATATAGCATAATAAAATTTGGTTAAATCTTTTTTCCCTAATAATTATAAGTAATTTATTATGCAATATCTCCAAAAATATTATTATACAACAAATTAATATAAATATATGTACAAAATACTACATAACTCTGATATATATATATATATATATATATATAAGGTCATAGCCTAATGGTTAAGACAAAGGAACATATCCCGGGAAGTTGCTAGTTCGAGCAACAAGGGCGCCATTTAATTTTCTTTAGGAAAAATTAAGTGGGGTGTAGGTGGGTGCAGTGTAGGTGCAGTCTGTAGGAGGAGGGAGCAGTACGAGACGACCCGGGTGGTGCGCGGATGCAAAGCGGGTGTATAGTGTAGGTGCAGGTATAGGTTCAGTGCTAGTGCGGAGCTGATGCGGCACGGTACGGTGCGGCTACGGCTCCGGCTCCGTGAGGCATTCGGACTGAAATGGAGTTTCGAACTGGGATATAACTTTCGGGCTAGCGATTATATATATAGGCATTTAGACTGGATTGGTTGTAAATTTTTGGACTGAATTGTAGTCTCTGAATAAAATTTACTTTCTGCGATATATATATATATATATATATATATATATATATATATATAGAGAGAGAGAGAGAGAGAGAGAGAGAGAGAGAGAGAGAAAAAGAAGAAGAAGAAGAAGGGGAGGGGGGGTGCGGGGTGAGGGGTGTATGCTGGGTGTTGGGAACAACAAATGAAAGAGAGGGGCACCCAAAGCTTAAACGAGGGTCAACGTTTAGGTTTTTTTTTCTTATTCATTAAAATGTTTGTTTGACCCGATGGCCTTGGCGATATGTTAGTTAAACATTTAGATATATTAGTTTAATATTTACGGCACCGTCTCGGAATCTTAACCGACTTTTCCACTATAAAATTATCATTTTGCATTAAATATTTATATCCCCGGTCATAATATTTTAAAGATTTTCCATTTTCAAATTATCTTTTTAGATAAATATTTACACCCACATTTTAAAATTTTATCCAAATTTTCAATATACAATTGTCTTTAAACGCGTAGAGACGGAGTCAACCCAAAACTTTAATATAAATCAATGTTGTCAGAACCGGATCGAACCGACAGTTGGACCAGATCTGATTGAAGTCGCAGATTTGGCCAAAAGCTTGGTCCGGTCTTACTTGAACCGTAACGAATTTGGCCAAAAACTCGGTCCGGTCTGACTTGAACCATCATTTTTTCAAGAACTGACTGTTTTTTATAAAACTAAAATTAAACTGATGAAACGTTTGAACTGAATTTATTTGAACCAACCGTAGCAGGCCAGATAAATAATACCCAGACCCATGAACCGAACCCAAGTCCGAACCACCTCAATACTCTTTTAGGGCCTGTTTGGATGGAGGGAACTCTGCTGCAACTAGATGTTTCTGCTGTAAGGGGAAGCTGAAAACCTGGATTTCACCGTTTGGTTGTACATTGCAAGTGGCTTGTAAGTGTCTTGTCTCTGACATTTCCCACTTGATGTCCCCCTCCCTTGTTCAATTTTCACCTACAACCCAAAACAGCCGCAATTGTGTTGCAAGTGGTTTCTTTGAGCCTAGAGGAAGAAGAAGACGATGATGACGAGCTTGACGAGCTACTCGACCACCACAACGAGTTCGTCGAGACACGCGGCCATCGTCGACGAGCCACGCTGCCACCCTCGACTAGCTCGACGAGCCATGCGGCCAGATCTTCGACGCGGTACTGGGTCAGAACTACCGGTCGGTGCTGCTGACGTCTCCTGACGACGGCACGGACGGCGAAGCCGATAGCGTGATGATCCGGATCTCGAGGAGATTGGCCCAGTCCTTGTTCGTCGTAAGAGAATGGTGGTCGACGGTGGATGTCGTGGCTTCGGCGTTAGTCGGAGAGGTGGAAAGTATTGGTGGAGAGGGGGTGGAGAATGGTGGAGAGGTGGAAAGCTCTGGGGATTTTTTTTGAGTAGTGGTGGAGAGGTGGGACACGTGTAATAGTGGAGAGGTGGACATGGTATGTAACTTTGGATTTTTTTTTTTATTATCCGGGGGTGATGAACAATAGTTACTTCTATCCAAACATTGAAAGTAATCATCCTCACTTTCAGGAGACAAAAAAAAATTCTATCCAAACACATTTAAAAAATCATACATACTGCAAATGCACTGCAAGTCAACATGCAGTAAGTGTCACTTTCACACTTTTCAAAAATTACTACTATCAAAGCAGTCCCTTAAGTAGGTTACAAGCTCAAGTCACCAAGCCAACTCAGCGGCAGAGAACTCATGTACATCTTATTTATATAAGTGAGATCTTCATTTCCTTTTTTTTTCCTTTCTGTTAGTATATTAGAATATTCTTGGTATATTGGTTGGTATATTAGAATATTCTTGGTATATTTGTTGGGATATTAGAATATTCTATAGGAGATTTTAATGGGGTATTAATGTAAGATGAAGGATTGTAAGGCTATATATAGCCAAGAGATTATCAATAAAAAATATAACAATTACTCCAAAATATTCTACATGGTATCGAGCCCAAACCCTAGCCATCACCTCCCAAACCCTAGCCGCAACCACCGCCACCGCTGCCACACCGTCCGGCACCACCACAGTTGTGCCGCCCGCCACAACCGCTGCCGTCCGCCACCATCGATGCCGCACCGCTCCCCCGCCACCACCGTCATCGCTCGCCCGCCACCACCACCACCGCGAAACCGCGACTCCGCGAAGCCTTCTACCGTAGTTCTTGGCATCTCCCGCGGGTCTTTCCAGACATTGACATCGAAGGCCTAGATCTGATGTGGGAGAGAGATGATCTGGTTTAGGAGAGGACGAAGAGGGCGAACGTGAATCGTAGGACGGGTATGAGGTGGTCGGAGAAGAGGAGGATCGATGGAGGAGATCATCATGAAGTTGGACTCTGCGGAGGTCACAATATTGATGAAGCTGATAAAATTATCGGTTGGTGAGAGCGTGATATGAACATTGGCAAAGTTGGAGCTTTCATCCACTGTTCTAAAACTTGATAGACCGGCCACCTACCTGAGTTAGTCACGACGGGCGAGGAGAACCCTCGCAGGGAAGAACCTGGTGGTTTTTTGTCATGAGAGAAGATAAAGCAGGATGAGGGCTCGATAGGACGCGACGAGTGGAAGTCCACTCATATGGTGGTATACATTTGGCTCATCAATTCATTAGTCCAGTCGATCGTTGCCACAGTAGATGTCTATGAGATGGTAAATGGCATGTGAGAGAAGTTGAGGAGAACCTACGATGGTGTGGAGAATAACTTATAATTTTTCCAGATTAAGGGGGAGATCGACGACACCGTACAGGGAGAGAAGACGATATAGGAGTATGCCACAGAGTTGGTCCGTCTGTTGTTGGATTATGATCACTTCTCAGATCGGATGAGCTACGAGGACCCAAAGTGTAAGAAGAGACAAGTATGTCTGCAGGAGAGGACAATGAAGTTTCTTAAAGGGCTAGCCATAGTATTTTCTCAGAGGACAATACTACTTCTAGCACAACCGAAGATTCCTACAATTGAGGAGGCTATCTCGACCATGATCTAGGAGGAGACTCATATCAAGCTATAGGCAGGAACATGTGGTCCTCCTGAAGTGAAGACAACACTGACGGTTGCCAATTCAGGCAACACAGGACCTAATGGAGACCCCCGACAGTCTTACAACTGCGGGAATGTGGGTCATCTGAGGTATGCTTGCACCAAACCACCCAAGAAGGAAGATTCAGGTGGCGGACGTGGACAGTTTAGAGAACGTGAACGTGGTCGTGGGGGTCGACGGGGTGGTCAAGGAGGTTATCTCGGCGATGATCCAGGAGGAGACTCGTATCAAGCTATAGGCAAGGACATGTGGTCCTCCTGAAGTGAAGACAACACTGGAGGTTGCCAATTCAGGCAACACAGGACCTAAGGGAGACCCCCGACAGTGTTACAACTGCGGGGAGGTGGGCTATCTGAGGTCTGCTTACACCAAACCACCCAAGAATGAAGATTCAGGTGGCGAACATGGATAGTTTGGAGAATATGGACGTAGTTGTGGGGGTCGAGGAGGTTATCGTGCGAACCTGCTAGTAGCAGAAGGCGAGGAGGGAGCTAATGGTGCCTATACTGAGAAGGATCAGGCACTACTAGATATATTGGAAGTAGTCCGAAGAAAGCAGAGAGCGTCAAGCGATGTAGACAAGAGGAGTAGGACTAAGGAGGCATCCACCTCAGTCTTCACCAGAGGCAACGCTGCCATGTATGTCCATCCATCGAAAGGTATTGATGACTCACTCGCCCTTGCATCTATGTCTTCCCATAGATCGTTGGACTGGATTATCGATTCGGGTATTTTTCGACACATGACAGGGAATGCTAGTAAGTTTTCTTCCTACACTCACCTAGCATCTACAGACAGCATTCAAACAGCAGATGGTACTTTTTCAGCCAATGGTCGGTAAGGGTACTGTCGATTGTACATGTTCAGTAAGATTATCCAATGTTTTACATGCTCATTCTTTTTCAGTCAGTCTTTTGTCCATTAGTTCTATAATCCTCCAATTAAAATATATTATCTCTTTTGATATTCCTAGGGTGATCTTCCAGGAGAAGGAGATGGGATAAAAACTTGAGACTGGCACTTGGCATGATAGACTGTGGTACCTGAATCGGGAAGGACTGGATTCGTCATTGGTATCTGTGGCAGAAAGGGCAAGAATTGGAGGACCAAAGATAAGTATCGATGATACACTGATACTCCATCACAGGCGGTTGGGGCACTCCTCATTTGTTATTTTGAGTAGGTTTTATTCATCTATTTATGAGAAAGTAAGTAAGAATAAACTAGTATGTGATGCATGTAATTTAGGCAAACTTACTAGGAGCTCATATATTGGTGCGGGCCATAGGAGCTCTTCTATTTTTGATATTATACATTCTGATGTCTGGGGGGCGTGTGCCACAACTACTATGAATAGTTACAAGTATTTCGTCTCTTTTATTAATTGTTTCACTCGTTTAACCTGGCTGTATTTGATAAAAAATAAGAGTCAGATCTTTGTTTATTTCTTGGACTTTCATAAACATGTCCAGAATCAGTACAGAGCAGTGGTGAAGGTACTAAGGTCTGACAATGGAACAGAGTATACCAATAAAGCACTTGAAAAATACCTATCAACCCAAGGGATACAGCATCAGACCGCCTGTGCATACATACCAGCACAGAATAGAGTGGCAGAAATAAAGAACAGAGACCTTTTGGAGGTAGCAAGGAGCATGATAATTGCTATGAATGTCCGATAGAGTTTGTGGGGGGCATGCAGTATTGACAGCAGCTCAATTGATCAACAGGATACCCTCGAAGGTACTGGAATGGAAGTCTCCATGTGAGATATTATAAGGAAATAATAGTAGAATACTCCCACTAAAGGTGTTTGGCTGTGTATATTTTGTGAAGGACAACAGACCGTATGTTGGAAAACTTGACTACAGAGCAGTCAAGTGTATATTCATGGGCTATTCGATGACTAAGAAGGGGTACGTGTGATGGAGCCCAGTAGAGAAGAAGTTTATGAGTATAGATATCCACTTCATGCAGTTTGAGCTATACTACCATCAGAAGGGAACCTCATCCATGAGTAACTCACCGGATACTGAGAGTATGAGGCGAGAGAGGGAGATTGTTGAGAGTGTGATGATCGATATTAGAGTATGACATAGAGGAATGTTTGAGGAGGAGCATGATAGTGAAGAGGAAGATGGGGAGGCGATGAGAGGTGTTAGGCCCATGGCTCAGGGTAAGTTACTTACCTACAGCAGGAAAGGAAAGCAAACTGCAGGACCAGTACCTATAGTGCCAGTGCCAAGTCCCTTGCCTGCGTCTGTCTCAACTCCTGAGATACCTACACCACCACCACCAGATTTTCCTTCAGGTGATATCATTCTTCCTACTCCTTTCACACCATTATCAGTACAGAGGACCACTCACAGCCATGCGAAAATTTCTTCTGATAGATATGGTTGGGACCTTGCTTAGTTTGTTTCATGTATAACATCTCTTCTTTTCATGAAGTATTTATTGCATCTTTGGATAATATTACTGTACCTAACAATTGTCAGGTTGCCAAGAAGGATTCAAAGTAGAAAGCGGCGATGCACGAGGAGTTAGGTGCTCTTGAGAAGAACTACACTTGGGAACTGGTAAAATTGTCAAAGGGAAAGAGAGCAGTCGGATGCAAGTAGAGCTTTACTGTAAACCCCCTGTTTCTTTTAGATTTAATTTTTAAATTTATTAATATGGGTATTATGTAAATTATTGAGATTAAGGAAGAATTTTTTGTATTTTTTAGCTAGTTAGAATAATATATACTCATGGATTGATATTTATGTGTACTTAATTAATTATTATTATTGCACAGAAAATATATATTATTGGATGTAAAACTAATATTAGAGTATTGTAGAATTTTCTGGATTTATTGTGGTCCAAAACTATATATATATATATATATATATATATATATATATATATATATATATATATATATATATATATATATATATATATATTATATATATATATATATATATATATATATTATATTAATTAAACCAACCCAAACCAACCCGAACCCGCACCCGAACCTGAACCCGAATCCTAAACCCTCAGACCTGCACCCCAGCACCCGAAACCCAAAACCCACTCTAGCTACAATATACCCCCCGAAACCCCCGCGACCTCCTCCCTTCCCCTCCCTGTAACCAAACCCCGACCCCTCTCTTCATCTCCATGTAACCTCCTCCATTCACCCCTATATATAAACTGGAGGAGACCACCACCACCAGTATCTTTCCATCGGCCAGACGCCCAGCCGTCGACTGCCGACGATCGCCGAGAGCAGCCGTCGCGAGCCGCCACAGACCCGCCCAGAATTCACGATCAGCAGCACATGTGAGGTACTCTACTTCTCGTCCCTATATCTCCCTACACAATAAACCAAATAATAACCTATCGAATCCTATGTGAAGACCACATGACCCCCTTGAACTGTGTGTAATTAGTTTAGCTTATCGTGTCCTGTGTCGATCGTAAATCGTGACACAAAATAGGAAAAAAATGATCGAGTTTTGAGATCAAAAAATGTTCTAGGTGCGCGTGTGTAAAACCCCTATTTCTAAAAACCGTATTTATTATTTTTTTATTAATTAATAATTTAATTATGGTAATTATGTGCTAAATAGGAGAAATAGATTTTTATTAATTTTTATTTTAGGTGTTGGGGCACTTAGAGGATTTATGGGACCGTCAGGAATTTTTTGGAATTTATTTCATGTAGGAGACCCCTTGAGCAGTTGCTAGCCTAACGGTGTGCATTATTCTAATCTATAAATTTTCTTATGTGTATATATATATATATATATACAAATATATATATATGTATATATATATTTAAAAAGAAAGGAAAAGAAAAGAAAAGAAAAGAAAAAAAATTAAGAATATAATACTAACTTTATTATTCCACTTAGCAAACTTGCCAACCTAGCAAATGTTTGCAAAAAGCATAGCAAACAAGCAGCCATTCCATTCCCACGTCCAATGCACAGCGCCCCCCCCCCCCTTGCGGACCCGCTTAACCCATCTCTTCTCTCTTCCTATTCTATATATATATATATATATATATATATATATATATATATATATATATATATTATTTCATAAAACTTTAACCTAATCTCCAGACCCTCCTCTTCTCATCTAGACCTAGGGAGAGCCGCCACCGCAGCCAGAGAACCCCGCCAGACCGTCCAAACCGATCCCGACGACTGCGACCCCGCGCACTGTAGATTCTCACACGAGGTACCTGCGTTCCGGAGTTGTTTCCCGTAGACTCGCTCAACCAAATGCCGTTTCGTCTTCACCGGTATGCTCACCCCTTAACCCTCTTCCATAGTTGTATGATAGCAGACCTCGAACAACGTGTACCCATAGGCGAAAACAGCGCCCAAGTTGGCGCGAGCAGACCGAATTCTGGGATCGCAGAAAACTGCGGTGACCACCCATGTTGCCGAGTTCGTATCTCCCACCACAGAGATCCGAATTCGGTGATTCTTTTTGATATGTGTAGAACACTTGACCTAATTTATTTTCTGTAAAATAACCCTAGATTATTAACTGATGTGGACAGAATTAAATTCGTCACAAAACCCCGCGAACCCACTTTTTCCAGATTTCCAAAAGTTGGGAAACGGAGCACGCTCCGCTAAACGGGACCGCCCCGCCGTATACCAAGTGTAACGAACGGTGTATGCAGCGTAACCGGACATGTAAAAATTCGTGAGAACTGATTCGGACGCGTGTGCGTGCCGGAATCAGGCCGTATCCTCGGACACATCCCGTGTCGCAACTTTTGTGGAACTCGCGCGTATTTTATGCACGCTTGTCAGATTGCGACGAAACTTACTCCACTGGACTTGTGGTAACGCGCTGGTCCTGTGACCCAATTTTCACGCAATTCTGAGACGGTTGACCAAATCGCCAATTGGCGGGCCCTACATTTGACTTTTTGGACAAAATTGTGTTCGGCCCATCGAAATCCACATTTGGACATACCGTTGGGTTCGTATTGACATTTAGAGTTGTTTGACCTATAGTTTGTCCCATTTAGAGATTGTTACCCTTGGCACGCTTTTCGGTGCAAAGTGGGCCACATGTGGACCCCACTTTTACCCAAAATTATCGTTTTACCCCTGTGTCCAAATTGGACGAAAGGGAAGTGCTTTTTAGCTATTTTGCTTATTCTGGGAACGTTGGTGATGTTTATTTCAGCATCCGGAGACATTTGTTCTGTGGCCATAGCTTTTGATCCTGTGCGTTTGACTTCTAGACAGTACACCTTGCAGCTTTCTTACCAGGCAAGATACCTTGCCAAATTGTTTACAGTATTTTACATGCTTAGTATATTTCTGTATATTTATTTACATTTCTGCTTACTTATTGCATGTGTAGTTCCTTTTCAGTCATTACTATATATTAGATATGTTGACACACACTTGACACTTAGTATCATAGAGGACAATCATTAGGCGTATGGGCTTTTAACCACTCTGGTAAACCATAGTCTCTAGCACACACTATGGTGGTCGTATCCGATGGTCGCTACCCCAGAGGTATGTCGATTGATGGAGTCCGAGGGTCGCTACCCCAGAGGTATGTCGGCTGATGATGTCCACTAACGAGCGTATGAGTTGTGAGGATTAGATCGAGTAGCCTACCCATGACCATACGTCAAAAAGTTGTCCTCATTTGCATTCATATAGATTATCTTGTACAACGTACTTATTTATTTTCAAATTATATGCATGTTTACTGTATTCAAGTTGGCTCGCTTTTCTGTATCTTGTTACGTCCCTCGGAGGACCTGGTTCTCTGCCAGGTGTATCTGCTCTTGAGTATTTGCAGGAGTACGGGCCTGGACCTGACGCATTACTTTCTGCCGAGGAGGTCTTACCTTCTGAGCATCGTTGATTATCTAGCGATGGATCTTTTTAGCTGATACACTTCTGTCTTCACATTATTTTATATTGGAGAATTTATACTTCTCTCTCATTTTAGTTTTGGATATAGTCTTTGGTAGTGGATTTGTCTCCACCCGACTATTATTTTGGATATTTCAGACTCCTTATTCTAGTTTAGTATTTCTTTTCTATGACTGGTTGTGTGGATGAGATTAGCATATCTGTGACTTGTGACATTATATATACCACATGTGAGTTTATATTCATATTACAGCGTACGTATGGGTTATGGTTTCCATATATTGGAGTTGCCATATCCATGCGGCTGGCATGCTTACGTGTTCCTTCTCCTACGTATTTTGGGATTGGGGCGTGACATGTTTTTGTGGTGGCCCATGCAGGTCGAGTTAGCCGTTTCGGTTACGTAACTGTACCGAGCGGGCCTGCACCTAGGATTAGAATTTTAGATCTCATCCACACTTGACTATAACTTACCTTCCTTCCAACATGTCCTACTTAAGTTCTTGCATCCTGCTTGATTCATGTACTCTTCTTAATCCTTCGTCCACCTCTTGCAGAGAGATGAATTTGCATAACGGGCATGCCGCCACCGGGGACAACACGTCTCCAGGGGACGACGACCAATCACCAGGGGTGACCTCAACGACACCTCTTCTTCCCGGACCGGATGGACTAACTAACAATCAAATTCCATCAACCCCTTCCACGATACCTAATAGAACTTTTCCAGCTCCACCAGCACCGCAGGATGGCCAAACACAGCTGTTCCAATTCTTTCAAATGATAATACAGGAACAGAGGCAGCAAGCAGCAGAGCAGAGGCTAGAATTTCTGGCAGCACTTGAGAGAATGGCTGCTCTAGCCCCTGCACCAACCCATGCACAAGTTTTAGTAGCACAAACTCGGGTTGGTTCAGTCAAGGACTTTGTGCAGATGGGCCCTAAGCCATATAAGGGCAATGAGAGTCCAGAGGAGACCACGAACTGGATTGCCAATACCAAGAAGTTGTTAGAGGCATCATAATTACCTTCTGACCTATGGATGATAGGCGTGAGGACTCAGTTAGAAGGCAACGCGCATCACTGGTGGGAATCAATGGAGCGCCAGTTGGGTACGCGTCAGACTTGGGAACAATTCTTGGAATGCTTTGAGAGGAAGTACTTTCCGGATACTGTAAGGGACGCATTGTACGATCACTTCCTCCATCTAGAGCAAGGGAACAAGACGGTTGATGAGTATGACGCAGAGTTTAGCCGTCTCAGTAAGTATGGCACAGTCCTAATACCTAATGACTTAGAGAAGGCTAAGAGGTTTCACCGTGGGCTGACTCGGGAGCTCCAGCACAACACTAGTTCACAGTCCCGGATCTCTTATGCTGAGTTATTGACAGAGGCCAGGATCCATGAGGCCATCAGCAAAGGAAACAGAATTCAACAGATAATTTATCAGGGACCAGTAAGGATACAGCAAGGAGGACCCATTAGACACCCTTTGACACGCCAGCAACCAGATAGTGCTGCACCATATCCAACCAAGGAGCTCCGTACTTGTCACTATTGTGGAAGGACAGGTCATATTCTAAGAGACTGTCATCGTCGATTGGGATTGTGCATGGCATGTGGATCAAGTCACCATCAAGCTCGAGAATGTCCTCAGCAGAACCCAGGGTCTATGGCATTAAATTCAAGAACATCGCATACACCCTCAAGTATAGAAGACCAAAGGGACCCACCACTGCTTCTACAGTCTGCACAAATGGAGGGGACTAGAACCCAGTTGATCAATCAAGGACAAGGCCAAGCACTCAGTATGACAAGTATGGGAGAGCAGACACAGGAAGCCGTAGATACAGGTACGACCTTTTAGTTATAACTGTCCTTGCATACTTATAACCCCATTGTGACACAAGATCTTAGATGTATAAATAAATGTAGAATTATATATATGGTAGCTTAGCAGTTATGAGGATGTATGTATATTTTACCCAGGTGGCATACACGCGATGCTAATGGATGACGTGAGTAGCAGTAGTATTATTCTTCCCCTATCCTTATCTCGCCCTCTTGGGTGACTCATCTTATCCTTTTATATTTGTTTCTTATCTCGTGCTTAACTCTTCCTATCATAGTCGTATCTTTCGTGCCATTATGAATTGTTTGATTCATATCAACCTCACCCTATTTTGTTAGTAAAACATAAATGTGTTAGTAATGCTTGATAACTAAGGATGAGTTCTTAATATGTATATGCACTATAGCAATATCTGTATTCTTTATTAGTTTAACCCTTAAGTAGCACCATGTAGCCTAGTAGAAATTGTTAGATCACTTGAGCTAGATTATAGCCCTAATAGTTAGTCAAGACCTTAAGTGTCTCCCTAAAAACTTAGACTATGCCTAGGAAAGAGTTGAAGGCACTTGTTACGAACTGATGACTATGACAAATCGCTGGTGAGGTAGCGACAGTTGCAGCCAGACGATTATGGTAGAGTAGTCGAATTACTTGCAGCCATACTGGCCAGGTGGCGTGGCAGTATTAGACTACGATACTTGACGGTTACGGGAAAAAGTCATAGTTATGAGATTCTAGACAGGTATCCCAAGATTTTCGACCCAATAAATATATTTGCCTTACAAACCTAGACAATAGCTTCAAAGAATGTGACTACTAGTAGAATTCTTGTAAGTTGGGTAGTGTAGACGAATTAGAGGATAAAATAGTGGATGGACAATAGATGAGGAAGTGTTGAATGGCAGACCATGAGTTGTAGGAGTCCTACTAGATACCAATGTAGTGTAATAGTTATAGTTATCATTATGAATATGGGTTAGTATCAATTTCGAGAACAAATTTTTTGTAAGTTGGGTAGAATATAAAACCCCTATTTCTAAAAACCGTATTTATTATTTTTTTATTAATTAATAATTTAATTATGGTAATTATGTGCTAAATAGGAGAAATAGATTTTTATTAATTTTTATTTTAGGTGTTGGGGCACTTAGAGGATTTATGGGACCGTCAGGAATTTTTTGGAATTTATTTCATGTAGGAGACCCCTTGAGCAGTTGCTAGCCTAACGGTGTGCATTATTCTAATCTATAAATTTTCTTATGTGTATATATATATATATATAAATATATATATGTATATATATATTTAAAAAGAAAGGAAAAGAAAAGAAAAGAAAAGAAAAGAAATTAAGAATATAATACTAACTTTATTATTCCACTTAGCAAACTTGCCAACCTAGAAAATGTTTGCAAAAAGCATAGCAAACAAGCAACCATTCCATTCCCACGTCCATTGCACAACGCCCCCCCCCCCCCCCCCCCGCCCCTTGCGGACCCGCTTAACCCATCTCTTCTCTCTTCCTATTATATATATATATATATATATATATATATATATATATATATATATATATATATTATTTCATAAAACTCTAACCTAATCTCCAGACCCTCCTCTTCTCATCTAGACCTAGGGAGAGCCGCCACCGCAGCTAGAGAACCCGGCCAGACCGTCCAAACCGATCCCGACGACTGCGACCCCGCGCACTGTAGATTCTCACACGAGGTACCTGCGTTCCGGAGTTGTTTCCCGTCGACTCGCTCAACCAAACGCCGTTCCGTCTTAACCGGTATGCTCACCCCTTAACCCTCTTCCATAGTTGTATGATAGTAGACCTCGAACAACGTGTACCCATAGGCGAAAACAGCGCCCAAGTTGGCGCGAGCAGACCGAATTCTGGGATCGTAGAAAACTGCGGTGACCACCCATGTTGCCGAGTTCGTATCTCCCACCACAGAGATCCGAATTCGGTGATTCTTTTTGATATATGTAGAACACTTGACCTAGTTTATTTTCTGTTAAATAATCCTAGATTATTAACTGCTGTGGACAGAATTAAATTCGTCACAAAACCCCGTGAACCCATTTTTTCCAGATTTCTAAAAGTTGGAAAACGGAGCGCGTCCCGCCAAACGGGACAGCCCCGCCGTGTACCAAGTGTACCGAATGGTGCATGCAGCGTAACTGGACATGTAAAAATTTGTGGGAACTGATTCGGACGCGTGTGCGCGCCGAAATCAGGCCGTATCCGCGGACACATCCCGTGTCACAACTTTTGTGGAACTCGCGCGTATTTTATGCACGCTTGTCAGATTGCGACGAAACTTGCGCCACTGGACTCGTAGTAACGCGCTGGTCCTGTGACCCAATTTTAATAGAATTCTGAGATGGTTGACCAAATCGCCAATTGGCGGGCCCTATAGTTGACTTTTTGGACAAAATTGTGTTCGGCCCATCGGAATCCACATTTGGATATACCGTTGGGTTCGTATTGACATTTAGAGTTGTTTGATCTATAGTTTGTCCCATTTAGAGACTGTTACCCTTGGCACGATTTTCGGTGCAAAGTGGGCCACATGTAGACCCCACTTTTACCCGAAATTACCGTTTTGCCCTTGTGTCCAAATTGGACGAAAGGGAAGTGCTTTTTAGCTATTTTGCTTATTCTGGGAACGTTGGTGATGTTTATTTCAGCATCCGGAGACATTTGTTCTGCGGCCATAGCTTTTGATCCTGTGTGTTTGACTTCTGGACAGTACACCTTGCAGCTTTTTTACCAGGCAAGATACCTTGCCAAATTGTTTACAGTATTTTACATGCTTAGTATATTTCTGTATATTTATTTACATTTCTGCTTACTTATTGCATGTGTAGTTCCTTTTCAGTCATTACTATATATTAGATATGTTGACACACACTTGACACTTAGTATCATAGAGGACAATCATTAGGCGTATGGGCTTTTAACCACTCTGGTAAACCGTAGTCTCTAGCATGCACTATGGTGGTCGTGTCCGATGGTCGCTACCCCAGAGGTATGTCGATTGATGGAGTCCGAGGGTCGCTACCCCAGAGGTATGTCGGCTGATGATGTCCACTAACGAGCGTATGAGTTGTGAGGATTAGATCGAGTAGCCTACCCATGCCCATACGTCAAAAAGTTGTCCTCATTTGCATTCATATAGATTGTCTTGTATACGCTTATTTATTTTCAAATTATATGCATGTTTACTGTATTCAAGTTGGCTCGCTTTTCTGTATCTTGTTACGTCCCTCTAAGGACCTGGTCCTCTGCCAGGTGTATCTGCTCTTGAGTATTTGTAGGAGTACAGGCCTGGACCTGACGCATTACTTTCTGCCGAGGAGGTCTTACCTTCTGAGCATCGTTGATTATCTAGCGATGGATCTTTTTAGCTGATACACTTCTGTCTTCATATTATTTTATATTGGAGATTTTATACTTCTCTCTCATTTTAGTTTTGGATATAGTCTTTGGTAGTGGATTTGTCTCCACCCGACTATTATTTTGGATATTTCAGACTCCTTATTCTAGTTTAGTATTTCTTTTCTATGACTGGTTGTGTGGATGAGATTAGCATATCTGTGACTTGTGACATTATATATACCACATGTGAGTTTATATTCATATTACAGCGTACGTATGGGTTATGGTTTCCATATATTGGAGTTGCCATATCCATGCGGCTGGCATGCTTACGTGTTCCTAGTCCTACGTATTTTGGGACTGGGCGTGACAGCGTGTTTGAGTTCCTTTATCTCTATAACGGCACACGATACTAAAATTCTACTTGAATAATAATTTAGACAGTATAACCTAGTTTTAATCCCTTTAAACACTTTCTTTTAATTTAATGTATTCTGTGAATTATTTACTATTAAAATTGTCCAAAAACTTAATTTCTTAAACCCAAATTTTCTCGATACAGGGTACGTTCCACCAAATGAGGCAACTTTATTGTGTACAAATTGTACCGAAAGGCGTGTATCATTGACGCAGACGTGTAAGATTTTATGAAAGTTGATTTGGATGTGCGTGCACACCGGAATCAACGTGTATCCGTAAAAAAATGTCGTATCAGCCTATTTTGATAATTTTGTGTGTACTTGTCATTTCGCAACAAAAGTTGTGCCATCGGATTCGTAGCGTTACGCTGGTCCTGTAACCCGAGTTTAGTTCGATTCTGAGATCGTTGACGAAACACCATTATGTGGGGCCTACGGTTCTACTTGACGGGTAATTTTGTGACCGGCTCATCAAAATCCAGTTTTAGACATTATATTAGGTTTATATCATCGTTCTGGACTCATAGATACTAAGTTTGACAAATTTAGAGAATTTTGTCTTTGGCACATTTTTCGGTGCGAAGTGGGCCACAACTGGACCCCGTTTTGACCCGAAACTGTCAATTCTGTCCCTGTGTCTAAATTGGACTTATGGATAGTCAAAACTAGCTATTTCAAATATTTTAAGAATAATGGTGATGTTTGTTATAGCATCCGAAGGCGTACTTGGAGATTCCACTTCTACAGAAGCAGTTGACGGAGTTCAGAGCCCAGGCAAGTGTCCCTTGCCAAACTTGCAGAGATCATATTATATTATTTGTTTGAGTTCTTTCTATATAATATACTCTTGAGATGTACCTGTTCAACCTAGGACCGTGAGATGTTGCTTAGCGTCCGAACAAGATTCGGGTGTCGACGCCGTACGCGGAGTCGTGTAACGTCACTTAGAGAGTTGATACCACGATCCTATATTTTTACGTGCTTGCTTTACCAAGTACATCATACCATATGACACTTGACACTATTTTATGTGACATAATCTTTTCTGAGTTATTCATGGTGATTCTATATAGGCTTACAGGATTCGTGATATGAGACTTGTATATACACAGATATCATTACGACTCATTGTACTTGCTAGAGGTCATTATCTTGCGTGTTATGGATATGAGACATTGTGTACATGAGATATAAGGTTATATTGGGTAGGAAGAGACACACATGCTATAGGCTGATTATATATATATATATATATATATGTGCTTTAGTCTCTGTACCAGAGCTTGGTCCATTACGTGATATTACTTACTGCTACGGGCTCCCTAACACAGAGCTTGTAGGGTCTCAGCCTGAATACTAGTGATACTCTTATTTGCATTGCACATAGCTGGTGACATAGCTTGCCTTGAGGATCTATTTTATATTTACTATATTTTATTTGGCTTGAGTATTTCTTGTACCTTGATGTGTCCCCTGAGGACCTAGATCCGGAGTAGTCCCCAGGTACAGCAGAGGAGGATTACCCCGAGATATACGGGACATGAGCTGACGTTGGAGCAGTACTGGCACCAGAGGACGAGGTTGTGCCAGAGGATTTCTCCTGAGTATTCAGTTACATACTTAGTTATTTATGCTTATTGTTATCTCATATCTGACTTATAGACATATGTATTAGAATTATTCTATTTTCTTTTATTGTGTCGGGTTGTTCCCCGAGACACTACTTATGTTGAATTGATGATGGACTATTTTTTTATCTATTATCTTGACTGGTCTATCATATTGAATTTTGTTTCTATCTGTAGATGGGATTAGAATTTTACTGAGATAGATGGTCTAGACTTGCATTTATATTTGTTACAGCTTAAGTGCACTATAATGGGTCCATTAAATTGGGTTTGCCCATTAGAGTTGTACTTTTGGGCATTGCCAGTGGTTAGTCCCTCAGTATTTTGGGACTGTGGCATAACTTTTACTGTAAAGCAAAACCCAGATAGAAAAGTAGAGCGCTTCAAGGCTCGACTGGTGGCAAAAAAATACAGTCAGACGTACGACATTGACTATGATGAGACCTATACACCAGTGGCGAAGATGAGCACCGGCAGGACCCTGATTTCTTTGGCAGTGAATGGTGGATGGAAGCTACACTTACTAGATATGAAGAATATGTTTTTTTATTGCGATCTAGTGGAGGAAGTCTATATGGAGATACCACCATAATTCTACAACGATGAGATAGTGGACAAGATCTGCAAGTTGAAGAAGTCCTTCTATGGACTGAAGCAGTCTCCTCGAGCGTGGTTTGACAGATTCAGGAGGGCGATGATAGGGATGGGATATCAGTAGATCAATAATGATCATACTGTGTTCTTCCGTCGAAGTAGAGGCCATATTACCATGCTTGCGGTGTATGTGGACGATATGATTATCACAGAAGGTTGTCTGACTCAAGGAAAAGCTTGGCAAGGAATTCGAGGTGAAGGACCTTGGCATTCTTCGATACTTCCTTAGGATTGAGATTGCTCGAGAAGCAGAGAAGATTGTTCTTTCTCAAAGAAAGTATGCGCTAGACCTTCTCACAGAGACATGGATGTTGGGATGCAGACCTGCAATGACGTCGATCAACCAGGGGTTCAAGTTGTGTGCTAAGGCTGGAGAACCAGTTGGCCGAGACAGATACCAGCGACTGGTGGACAAGTTGATCTATTTGAGCCACACACGTCCTGATATCGTCTTTGCAGTGAGTGTGGTGAGCCGCTACATGCATGACCCAAGGAAGGGTCATATGGACGTAGTGTACCATATTCTGAGATACTTGAAGAGTGTCCCAGAAAATGGGTTAATATTCAGAAAGAATAATGATCACTTGAGCATCGAGGGCGACTGTGACTCTGACAGGGCTAGCTGTACTGATGAGATGAGGTCTACCTCGGGCTATTGTATATTTGTAGGAGGCAACTTAGTCTCTTAGAGTAGTAAGAAGCAGTCGGTGGTGGCCAGATCGACAACTGAAGCGGAGTACAAACCTATGGCATTGGGAGTTGCAGAGTTGCTATGGTTGAAGAGTATGCTGATGAGCTGAAGCTGGATCAAGGAGCCAAGATGAAGCTGTGGTGTGACAACCAGTCAGCCATTAGTTTCGCTAATAATCCAGTGCAACATAACATGACCAAACACATCGAGATCGATAGGTTCTTCATCAAGGAGAAGTTGGACCATGGACTAATGGAGCTAGGTCATGTTCCAACCAAGGAATAGATAGCAGACAGTATGACCAAGGGACTTAGCTCTGCAGATATGATTAGAGGATGTGACAAGATAGGCTAAGTGAATATATTTCGTCCATCTTGAGGAGGAGTGTTGGTATATTAGAATATTCTTGGTATATTTATTGGTATATTAGAATATTCTTGATATATTTGTTGGGATATTAGAATATTCTACATCAGGTTTTAATGGGGTATTAATGTAAGATGAAGGATTGCAAGGTTATAAATAGCCAAGAGATTATCAATAAAAAATATAACAATTACTCTAAAATATTCTACACTTTCCGATATGGGACTAAGATGTCTCTCTAATTTAAACTTTGTTGCTGTTGTTGTGTCCATTTCTTTCAAACGAAGGGAATTGTGGTCGGCGAGTCTGACTCGAGGGCGCGACTTGGGCTTGAGATTGGTCGTTTTCGACGACGTACAAAGTCATAGCCGGTCACCTAGCTCGCATAGGCGACATCAAGCTAGCGGCAGCATGGTCGGCCTCGATCATCTCGAGAAGGTCTAGAATATGGGTGGAGGAATTGTCGGCTCGAGAATCCGACAGGTTGGTTGTGGTCGCGGCTTTGCAGCACAAGTCGGGGGACGGCTTTGGAGGCACTGCCTGATGGGAAGGTGCTCAGCAACAGCTCGCATGCGGAAGCTTCAGACGAGGCATCGCACTCTGGATGGCCGGTCGGCAACATGAAGGAGGACGAATGGGGCCATGCTGCTTGCTAGGGTTGGTCACGGCGAGGAGATGGCAGATGGGGAATAAGAAGACGCGCTTAGATTTGTTAGGTTATAGTTTGCACTGTTTTTAGAGGATAGAAACTGTGTATATATAGGATGGAGGATAAGGGACAAGAATGCTAGTAACTATAGGATTAGCTAATAGAAATGAACGAAAGGTCCTTTCCTGTACCAAAACCGGTTCGACCTGGTTGAATTCCGGTTAGACCTGTACGAAATTTTCTTATGTTGGATCATCGGTCCGGTTTTTAAAACACTGTTATAAAGGTCATGGAGGTCTCACCTTTCTTAGCATAGGAAGAGCAAAACACTAAAGAAGGCTCTTAGCAACCCCTCTCCTTAGTCCTTAGAAACAAACTGCGCCGTTGCCATGGCCAAAGATCACATAGTTATATTTCCATTCATGGCCAAAGGTCACACCATCCCCCTCATCCACTTGGCTGCAGCTCTTTCTTCCAGCAACCTCCGCATAACCATAGTAACAACCCCGGCCAACGCACCCTTCATCCTTCAGTCCCTCCCCTCACGTCCCGACATCCACCTCCTCCTGCTTCCCTTCCCCCACTGCCCACCACTTCCCGCCGGCTGCGAGTCCACCGACCAGCTCCCCTCCTTCGACCTCTACCCACTCTTCCTCGTCGCCACCACCCTCCTCCGCCAACCTTTCGATCGCCTCCTCCATCAGCTAATGAGCAGCTCCGATTCCCCTCCCTTGTGCCTCGTCTCCGACTTCTTCCTCGGGTGGACTCTTGATATTTGCAAACAGCTCGACCTCCCCCGTCTGGTCTTCCACGGGATGTCCACCTTCTCCATGTCCCTCTGCAAGTCCCTCTGGACCCACCTTCCCCATCTACCTGTCCCTTCAGATGACCCTTTCCATGTGCCGGGGACGCCTCCGACGCTCCTAGTCACTCGTGATGTAATTCCCGACACCATCCTCACCTCCACCGACCCTCTAAACCCGGCGACGCAGTTTCTGTCCCAGCTGGGGGATTCGGACGTCAACAGCTGGGGTGTCCTCGTCAACAGCTTCACCGCTATCGACGGCGACGACTACGTCCGCCTCTTCGAGTCTTTCTACCAGCAAAACAACGCCCGCGCCTGGCTCCTTGGCCCCCTCTCCCTCCTATCTGAATCCTTGTTACTCACTGAGAGTAAAGCTTCAGCTGCCAAGGACGAGCTGGATGAGTGTATCGAGTGGCTGAACAAAGACAACAGGCCGCCCAGGTCGGTGGTGTATGTGTCCTTCGGGACGCAGGCACACGTGTCCGAGGAGCAGCTAGACGAGGTCGCCTACGCGCTGGAGGAGTCCGGCTACGACTATGTATGGGTGGTGAGGTCGGAGAAGTGGTCCCCACCGTTGAAGAAGCATGGCAAGTCCGGTAATAAAGGGAAGATTGTGAAGTGGGCGCCCCAGGTGGAGGTGCTGAAGCACGAGGCCACCGGGGGATTCGTCAGCCACTGCGGTTGGAACTCGGTGCTGGATGGGGTCTCGGCCGGGGTTCCGTTCCTGGCATGGCCCATGATCGCCGAGCAGCACCTCAACGCCAAGCACTTGGTGGAGGAGTTGGGGGCTGGTTTCAAGATTGAAACTGTAGCAGCAAATGATGGTAGTAGTACTAGTACCGTCAGGAGAGAGGAGGTGAGGGATGGGATCAAAGAGCTGATGGGTGGGGAGAGAGGGAGGAAGGCTAGAGAGAGAGTTGTGGAACTTAGCGGAAAAGCCAAGCTGGCTGCTACCGATGGCGGCTCCTCGAGGCGGACACTGGGAGAGCTCATAGATGCCCTTCGTCGAACTAGACCACCACAAGTACTGCACCGTACAACGGAGGGGGGAGAGAGGGTGCAACAAGTGGAAGAAGAGTTGCAGTTTGAATTCCGTGACGAAATTCGGATTGTTTGAACAATTCCTGGTCCACGTAGGGAATCAATCTTCTGACTCCTTGCAAGATAATGCATGCACATGGCAGATAGCATGCAATATGTCACCTACTTCTTTGTCGGCTTCCAATAGCTTACTCTCATCTTTCTATCTATATTTTTTAGAAAAATAATAAAATATTTTATGTAATAAAATATTAAGTACAAGTTGACATTACTATAATCTATTACAAGTCATCTCCTTGGATTCCATATCCTTACAAGGCATGGTAGTTTTGATCTCTCGTCTGAATTGAGGTGGTCTTTGTTAGAAAAATATATATTTTTGATCTTTGATTCATGTAAATAAATTGGACAAAAATTAGAATTATCGGCTTCTGAGAAGTCATGTACAAAGCATCGTAAAAGTTTATTCGATGTCTATATGCACATTTCTTCTCAAATTCTCCAAAAGGTAAAACCTCTGTATGCTGCCAGCTTATCGTCACTGCACATTGCGTCGAGAGAGTGATTTGAACTTAGCTCTTGTCCAGAGAAAAGTTAAAGAGAATTTGTGAGAAAGAGAGAGATAGTTACACCAAAATTAATTTTAGGGTCTCAATCTGAATCCGAAGAAAAAATTGGATCAGCATTAGGCACCCGTATATGTGGACGCGTACCCGTACATGTTATGCGTCGAACCAAATCGAACCAAGCCATGTCGGGCTGGGCGGCGGTGACTACGCGTGTGTGGTCTACATAGGTAGCCCACACAAGTTCACAAGAGAGCAAGTGGAAGAAAGTAATATATGCACCCTCACATGGCCCTTCCCAACAGATGTGGGACTAGATGGGTATAAAGGAAGTTGGATTTTTCTTCCCTATACGGGACAAACAGCCAACCCTTCCCCCCCCCCCCCCCCCCCACCAAACAAAATCAAGTTCCTAAAACAGAGATGACAATTAAAAGTTTAAGAGTAGAGAATTTTTGGACAAATGTATACTATGCAACATGTGAGATGAACTACAGCCTTGAATCTCACAAGTGACTATTATTTTTATCTGAAGAAGTACATAATGGACTTTGCCTTGAATCAAACTTCTTGAATCGGATTCAGAAAATAGCACACATAGTACCCTAGAGATTCTTCTATCTATCAGGTAGAACTTTTGATTGGCCATGTTCACTATCTTTATTCATAAGAGTTGTCAAGGATCGTCCTGTCCTATAGTCGCGGCCTTCACGACCTCTCATATGCAATTCCTTAAGGGTTTGGTGATAGGTATCTACCCTGCAAAATCATGTTTGGACTTATTAAGAGTTTAAAAACTCATCCTAACCATATCATACTACAATACTGTTATCAAAGGGATGGAGTATCATTGTACAACTTTATATAGCTGTTTGTGCATTAGTTTTGAGAATTTAACCTCAGAGTCAGTATTTCATATTAGTCACCTAAGTCCAGCTTGTTTTGTCACGCCCCAGTCCCAAAATACGTAGGACTAGAAATACGTAAGTATGCCAGCCGTATGTATATAGCAACTCCAATATATGGATACCATAATACACACGTACACTGTATTACGAATATTAACTCACATATGGTATATATATTGTCACAAGTCACAGAGCATAACTAGATCTCATCCACAGAATCAAATAACCAATCAACTATATAACTGAATCAAGTATAAAATGCTTGATAAGAATGAGTAGTTGGGTGGAGACAAATCCACTACCAATTAGAATATGAGAGAAACCACATAAGTACATCTAATGAACAATGAGACTCGAAGAGAAGACCTCCTCGAAAGAGAGGTAAGTAGCTAGTCCTGATCCGTGCTCCTGCAAATAGTCATGATCCTCTACACTTGGAAAGGGATCAGGTCCTCAGACGGACGTAACAAGATACATAGAAGCATGCCAATTGAATACAGTAAAACATGCATAATAGACAAAAAATATATAAGTACGCTGTACTAGACAATCTATATGAAATGCATAATGAGGATAACCTTTTCGACGTGTGGGTAGGTGTAGGATACTCTATCTATCTCACAACTCACACACACGTCCATGAACATCATCAGCCGTCATACCACGAGGGTAGCGACCATCGTGACACCATCAGCCGACATACCGCGAGGGTAGCGACCATCGCGACACAACTCCCGTAGTGCGTGCTAGTTACTACGGTTTACCAGAGTGGGTAGCCCATACGCCTACTTATTGTCCTCCCCTCCCATGATACTATATTTTAAGTGTGTGTCGACATATATATAGTATATAATTATGACTGAAAGAAAATACATATATAATGAATATATAAAAATATGATAAGCATGTATAGTACTGTAAGCAATTTGGCAAGGTATCTAGCCTGCTCTGAAAAAGAATGAAGTCCCAACTCAAGGCGTTATCCGATCTACCCGTCACATAAATTAAACAAGTTAGGTTACAAAAGTGGATGAATATGTTCCTCTATTTTAATTCTGAATAAAATAACCTAAAATAGTATTTTTAATCTTATTATAATCTAATTTTATTGTTAAACCCTAATTTTGGTCAAAAGAAAGTCAACTTTACGGATTTGTGATCCGTGGCACGCAAATCGAGGCAATCCGTTGACCAAAAGTCAACCGACTCAAATCCTTGATTTGTGCGAGGAATTATAAATATTTTAATGCTACATGAATGCCAGAATCGATGGTTTCATAAAATCACAAGTCGGTAAAGGTTATGGCCACAAGGGCGCACTGATAAAAGTTTTTGGTAATTTTCTATTTACGCTACGTTGCACGAATTTTACAGTAAATTAAATTTACATGTTAAATTCTGAAAATATTATTTTATGTAAGTTCATCATGTCAACTTTCTGAAACTTCAAATGGTTCACAATTTTGAATTCGGGATCTCCCGAAATCTCAAAAATACGGAAACACGTCTGATTTCGGACAACTGACACTTTTAGAATTTTTTGGAAAAATAGGTTCATAAATTATTAAAATAATTTATATATTCAGAAAATTAACCTTGATACAGTTCTAACAAAAAAATTGGAGCGCGTTTGGAGTACGGAGCTAGGAGATATCGTCTTTTTAAGTCGTCATAAGTACTAGAAAATGAGGCTGAATTTATGACGAATTTCGACTGTTTTTGGACGAAAAGAGATGATTTTGGGGAAGAAAATTATGAAAGATAGTTTATTCCATAATTCTAATAGATATTTATAATTGTGGAGACTACTTAATTGAATACGACTCAGATTTGCTAATTTGGATATGATTAGGATCAGTTTAAATAAGGATAAGATATGCATGAAGTTGCTTTCCTAGTAGGCTCAGTATTTGAATTAATTTAAAATAGAATTTCATTTTATCTCAATAATTTATAATCTTAAATAGAATTAAAGATAATACGAATAATTTATATATAATCTTATTAATATCTATTTACACTAAATTAGCATCTATCTAATATTAAGACTATATATAACCAAATAAATCCTAAATAATTCAAAAATATAAATAAATTTCTTAAAATTCTAAATAAATTACAGAAAAATATAATTAAATATATTAACCTAAAATAAATATTTGGTAGGAACAATATGCAAGTATGGTCTCATAGTAAATCATGAAAGTCCTAGAAATTTACGTTCCCTATGTTTTAATTACCTAAAAATTCTAAAAAAATCTCCAAAAATCTAAAATAGCCTAAAAATAATTCTAAATAAATATTTACATAAGTAAATATACCAAGATATTTATTTTTTAATTAACTAATAGAATATTCTAAAGTAATTCAATATTTAAAATAATCTATAATAAATATAATAATATAAAATACACACAAAATACCTATTTTGGGTGAGGGGGTTTACAATCTACCCAGCTTACAAAAATTTCGTCCTCGAAATTAAAAATAAGGAATAATTTGTTAAATCTTTCACATTCGTATCTAAGGCAAGTCAACCGCAATCTTCTTAAAAATTTAAATGACAAAATATATTCAAATTCGTCACAATCTCTTCAAAATTAAAATAACCACTATTTAAATCAAAATTTAACCTATCATAATCTCTTCTAGATGTTTAAATAATCAACATCCAAATTTAATTCAAATCTATATGACATCTTGAAGATTTAAATAATCCACATCAAATTTTATATCACGATTTCCAACTATCATAATCTCCTATAGATTTTAAACAATTCTAATCAAATCTTATTCCTATTTTCAACTTATGAATTGTGTACTCTTCAAATTTTAAATTCAATTTCTATTATCAACATTTCAAATAGGTGATCCAACAATAAAAATTCAACTTTTAATTCAAATCATCAAATTGTAAAATTTTGAATTCAATCCATCAATGTTCATGTTTAGAGTTCTATTTTTTTCCTCAAGATTTAAATCGTTAATTCAATCTCCAATATTCAAAATTTAAATCATGTGCTCAAATTATAAATTTTTGGTCTGGAATACCAAAATTTTAAAATTTATTCTATAATGCATTCTTATCTTTAAAGTTAAATCCTCATCATCTAAATCATTCTTCTAAAAATTCTCAAAATTAAAATGACTTAAATCTCTCAATCTAATTTTACTTGATCACAATCTAAAAAATTTTACCTTAAGTTGACAATGCAACTTCTACCCAACTTAGAATTTTCGATCTATCACATAGGCTATACATTTAAGAAAAATGTCCTCAAATTATTTAATCGTGTTATTCAATCCACAAAATATCTCACATGTTTTATGTCCTTAATTACAAAAGATAGTCACCAAGTAATGTGATTGGCCTATGGGGTATATCTAGTACTATCCGTATATCAAACTTATACCAAACACGAGCGTTCGTCTTTCCGAAATAGGGAAAGACAAAAAACAATGATAAAGAATTCAAGGAGGAGGTGATAGAATACAAGTACGGGGTTCAAGGCGATTAAAGAATTCAAAAAGAGAGTTGTAAGGGCAGTTGCGGATGAGATCATATTTTGGTAAATTTCTATTCACATGCTCATATCAGTATAGTTATATAACCGATAAGATATGCTCGAACATGTCTAAAGGGCAAGTATATTCGTCTAACATGCTGAGTCAACTATATCTCAATCCACGTAAAGTAGTCATGCGAAGAGCGAACCAAGTGCATTAAGGTTGATCAGACCGTAATACACTGATTCTGATTTAGACAATATAATAGTAGGCGTCCCCAATAACATATATGTCATGAACAAGCTCGATAAATGAATAAGCTTGCAAAACAAGGCTATAAAATAGCAGCATAAGTGGAGGTAGTCCAGAAAATATAAGTACGCTAGATTATGATGAAGAAAGGTACAAAATAATTCAAGTTCACAAAGAAGATAAGACTCGACCGGTGTTGTGCCTCTACAGTTGCCATACTGACTTCTTGTCTAAGTCTCTAGTCGACCAAATGGGGGGTATGGGCCTCTAAGTTCTACAGTTTGGGTAAACACTATCTTCTTATGCAAGCCTATAGTTGGTGTCATTCAATTACACTTCATTAATGGGTCAAAAGGGCTATGTGATACTAGGTTATGAGACATACTACCCAACTTACAAGAATTTAACTAATAGTGTTATTGAACAATAGAGTGTATATACTTAGTACAAGTCACCTTCCTAACCCCTATCAAGCATGAAAGAAAGATAAGATTGACATTGTGAAAGGATCAAGTAAGATGCAATGCAAGCAATCAAATAAGAATGCGAAATGAAATCAAGGGAGGTGATTAAATAAGTGGATGAGATCCTATACTATAATCCTATGTGCAGGCTTCTTCGGTACAGTAACGTAACCGAGACAATATACTCTCGACCTGCATGGGCCACCACAAAAACATGTTATGCCCCATTCCCAAAATACATAGGACTAGGAATACATAAGCATGTCAGCCGTATGTATATGGCAACTCTAATATATGGATACCATAATACACACGTACGCTGTAATATGAATATTAACTCACGTGTGGTATATATTATCACAAGTCATAGAAATACTAATCTCATTCACACAACAACTCATAGAAAATAAATAAATAACTAAACTAGAATAATGAGTCTGCATAATCCAAAAATGATAGTCGGGTGGAGACAAAAATGTATAATGAGGACAACCTTTTCGACGTGTAGGTAGGTGTAGGATACTCTATCTATCTCACAACTCACACACATGTCCATGAACATCATCAGCCATCATACCACGAGGGTAGCGACCATCGTGACACTATCAGCCGACATACCGCGAGGGTAGCGACCATCACGACACAACTGTCATGCCCCAATCTCCCGCAAGCTCCATAGTCCCCGCTGAACGTGAATCACCATGTTGCAGCTCTCCCGCATGACTATCGTTCTCATCGGGACGTGATGCCGTACGAGCCTGGAGTTGCGCTCGTACAAGGCGATGTTGTCAAACACCAAAGTTATCATCGAAACAACCAAGTTGCAGCGGAAGTCAAGTATTGTGTACCAAGCACACATTAGAGTAATACGCAGCGAAGCTCTCGATAGGGTCCAAATGAAATGCCTCAAAGGCAATGCCACGAAGGCGATGCCACGAAGGCGATGAAATACTCTTGCCCTTTTTCTCTAGCCCACAAAGGTACTTACAGTTCATACATCATGTCTCGTATATCCAAGCAGCGCCACTACACCTGCGTACCTGAATTAATGCCCACAAACGTGGGTCAGTACACAGCCGTACTGGTGAGCGGGATAACCCACTCGTCTAAGCCGACACTAAGTAAAATAGTGAATGCAAACAGTTATATGGTGATCTTTCTAGTTGAATCCTAGATTCATTTCATGGCATAGGGATGACATGTTAAGGAAAGCTGTAAAGCAGTTTAAGCATGCAAGCATTCAATTCAAACCAATCGATAAGCAATATAACCCAACCGAAGGAAACTAGCATGCAACCGTCTTGCTCAAGTCCAAGCAACACGATAACATATCGAACCAACAATCCCATGCCTCAATATCCATCCTCAACCAAAGTTCACAATCCAAATCTCAAAGTGCACACTCTTGCCGAGGCAAGGTAGCCGCGCCTACACGAAGCCAAACCAACAAAAGAAAAGCAAGCCAATACTAGTCTATATGAAGTCACTGGCCAAGCCATAAAGGACGTTGATCGGACTGATCAAATGCGGTTATACTCGAAACAGTGCTAAGTAGCTAACCCACCTGAATCGCATCCAACCGTCGGCACCGCGCCCAAGGCACGTTACCAAGTTGTCTCCTCCATGGCCGAACGGTCCCGGTGCCCCGGAGCCTTCCCGTTCGAGGAGACCAAAGCCCGTGCAACACAGGTTGTCCGTGACATGCAGACACCAAGTAGGTATGACGAGAGGATCGAACATTCTCGCCCCACCAAGCGATCCTAGACTCGTTCCATGAATTATCCAACCAAAACATCCATAACCATTCTTCCAACATATTGCCCAAGGCACAATCACAAGTGATTCCATAAGCACAATGCCTCTTCTCAACAATGTTTCCAAATTGGTGCAACACCCATGCTCAAAGCAAATCCTATGGAACAATGCCCCAACAGTGGCACAATGCCCTCGCCGATGCAGTTGTTCGATTTTGAACCACAACTGCTCGCTTTGCTTGACAAAGCGCCCAAGTGATACTCGTGCACGGATGCACGCTCGCTCGCCCAAATCCTAATGTTTCCAATGACTCAATGCTCATTCCAACTGTCCAAGCATAACCCCAATCATTCAACCAACTGCCTCAAATGAATTATTCCAACTCTAGCTCCAACTATCCAACGCGCAAATCAATTCAAGCCACAATCCTATCCAAGCCAATGACGTACACACTATGCACGCCTCAGTGTAGTGATTCCCAATGTTTCAGTCCAAGTGATCAAGCCTTTTACGTGTTTTTTATATTATTAGGCATGAAGGAGTAGAGGAGAAGGGAAAGAGCCCACTCACAATGTTTGATTCCGTTAAGCATCATGTCCTGCCGATACGGCCAATTCCTTCAACCCGTGGTCTGATACAAGCGCGATCTACTCAACTGGTATGACCGTGAGAGCAGGCCATGCTCTACAAATCATCCGACCGATCGGACTAAGGAAGATGGCATTATCATATTAACCCATCTATCTCAGTACTGCTCTGAACGAACACCTGATTTCCATCGAACCCGCTAGCCATCTGCACATGAAATAACTCAATCAATACTTCTTCCCAAAATCCAACAAATCAAATGTAACCAGCATTTTTTTCATTCAATCTGACTCAGCGTAACGCACCGTGCGATTGTGGGGCGTTACATAATATACCACTTAGAATCAGGTTCGTCCACGAACCGTGCTGGTACTCATTCCTATCACATACCGTTGACCCAATCCAAATTTATAACTTTGCTCTATGCAACCCACATTATCCTGACTCAGCATCTCGCTCTGCTGAACGCTCGTACAAAATTTTGAATTCCCACATCCTCCTTGCAGCTCAATACGAATTCCTCATATCGCTTAGTTTTGGATCGTACACATATTTAAGGCGTCCCTAAAATACATGCATTTCAGCCGAGCTTTGCGATAGCGAATTTGGACAAGTTACAAGGGTATCTTTATGTTCGAGGCATCTATTTGTTTTACTCCAAATTGAACCAATCCTGATTTCCATTCCGACATATTCGCTCAAGCACTATTCTCAATTATGATGATTTTCCACCGACTCAATCAGTTCGTGTTCCAACTCAATCCATCCAACTATTTCTGAATCCGCACTAGCAACATCTCCAAATATATATCTCATGCACCGAACGATCATCTCAACTGATACTACCCCAACTAGGCGACTTATCCAAATATCAACTTTGCTTTTATCAGCTCAACCAAATACCTCTTTCTTAATTTCAATTCCAATACCTCACTGGGTGAACATCTATATTGAGGTTCGTGTGATCCACGAAGATCTCGCCGCCACGCCAAAGGGATAGTGTCGCCACGATTTCAACGTGGACACACTCGCCACAATTCCTAGGTTGCGCATGGAATAGTTCTTCGCGCTGCTTCCACTGCCTCGAAGCATAGGATATCACCTTTGCCTTCTGAATGAGCACGCTTCCCAGACTAAGTTCCGATGCATCTTGTAAATCTGAGGCACATCTGTCCCTTCCAGTATTCGCAAGGATTTGATCTGAATGAGCCGTTGCTTTAACTTCACGAGCTAGTTTCACAGTCGTCAATTCATATGAATGCTATTCCCTTCCAGGGCATGATGAGTCAGAGGCGATGCTATCTTCAAAAATTTGCGACTCTGAATCTCATCAGTTGACTTAGGCCAATCCCACCATCGCTTCGGTCTTCCGGCTGCTTCTTCAGCTGAAGGCTATCCGAAGGGTCTCTCAAATACAACACTCAGTCAATAAGCCAAATCTCTAACACACACTACTCATATTTGCCCTCGACGCACTCCCAAATGCGCCACCGCAACGGTCGTTCTATGTGTCTGCAATATTCATCTCCGATCTGGCGGATAAGTCGCTAGGGTCAGCTGTCCCGAAGCTACGCTTGATAATTGTAAGTCATCACGATGGACAGTTACTATGAACCATGCTATATCTCATCTGTAAATCCGAGCCATAATCCAACCATTCCATCCGAACGAACTTCTGAATCCGAGCACTTCATGCACTACCTCTGCTGATCTGTCAGCCAATGTCGCTTAACCACCTAGAGTCTTTCTATCTATCCAAGTCACAATTCGAGAATTGCGCTCGTTGAAACCGTCTTCCATCAATCCGTTGTATTGCCCTGAATCCATCAAATTATCTGAATTTCCATGTTCGACTTCTCGCACTACCAATCGCAATGATTCTCGAAACTCAAGACTTGCTCTAATTCTTATCCGTTTGTCGTATTCCACAATGCACGTCCAACTTGTTCGAGCAACTCAGTGATTTGCTCCGACGTTGCTCCCACGTTTAGCTATCTTCAAAAGTCTGTCCGCCATAATCTTTTCCTTCAATTGTTGCCACAATCCGTTTACGTCTTTCCGGAGAGTCCGTCCGCCATCGTTGCACTATTTCGTCCAAAATTCCACTTTCGCAAAACCTGAGTCGACTTCTCGAGCAACAATATCCAAAATCCTTCAAGCCCGTTCGAATCTATCGTATTGTCCCTCCAAACCAAGATCGTGTTTCATTGCTCAACCAACATCTCAAATGTGTTGCCAAAAATCATAGTCCGTGCTCGCTTTGCTCAACTCAATATTTGCTTGCTCCATTTCTCATTCTTCCCAACTCAACCGACATGCATCAACCAACTTACATTCCCGTTACCCAAGTCCGTTCAGGCAATTTCCATTGATGTCCAACCAAAATATTCTAATGCCTTGCTCAATACGTGGTATCCCATATACCACTCCGAATCAAGTCGCTACTCGAATTACGATTCCATGAACTGATCCAAGATCCGTTCGAACTATCCCTTATGTGTGATCCTACCATTCCCAACTCAAGTCTGACACAAAAACTCAGCCAACAAGTACACCATCTTACTCTTTCCATCAATCTTGCTAGGCAACTTGTGCTATGTTCCATTCTCATTGCTTTCAGCTATTCTCAAACCGTTTGATACTTTCGCAACATGAGCAATCCCGTGCAACGATCTCTCTTCCAAGTAATCTAACACAAAACCCAATACCCAACTGTTCCACACATTTGTTGTACGAGCAACTCGTGCAACACTATCCTGATATTCCCAAGTCAAACTCAAACCTGCTCAACCGATGCTCTGTGTGATATACCCAGCCAAAAATCCAACTTCGTCCAACAATTTCGCTACACGAGCAACTCGTGCAACGATCCATTCTCAATCGATGCTTCCACTCAAAACATGCCACAAAATCAATCTCGTCTGCCAACCAACAGATCCACTGATGCAATCAGAAACTCCCGAATGACAAGCCAAGCCAACCCAACGACAGCTCTCAACTTGTTGCACAAATACAATAACGCCACCCAACTTGCTGCACGAATGCAACAACGCCACCCAACTTGCTGTACGAATGCAACAACGCCTAACGATGCTAAGCGATCTAACGAAAACCAACAAAAGCAACGCAACAAAGCACAACATGCACCCACAACTAGCAATATATAGACTTATTGCATGAAACATCCAATGCGGCACCGAGTAGAGCCAAGAGCTAGACGACATGCGAAAGCTATTTAGAGTTTGTGATGAAGCGAAAGACCAAGTCCGAGAAAATGAACCAGGCACTCTGATACCAATTTGTCACGCCCCAATCTCCCGTAAGCTCCATAGTCCCCGCTGAACGTGAATCACCACGTTGCAGCTCTCCCGCAGGACTATCGTTCTCATCGGGATGTGATGTCGTACGAGCCTGGAGTTGCGCTCGTACAAGGCGATGTTGTCAAACACCAAAGTTATCATCGAAACGACCAAGTTGCAGCTGAAGTCAAGTATTGTGTACCAAGCACACATCAGAGTAATACGCAGCGAAGCTCTCGATAGGGTCCAAATAAAATGCCTCAAAGGCAATGCTACGAAGGCGATGCCACGAAGGCGATGAAATACTCTTGCCCTTTTTCTCTAGCCCACAAAGGTACTTACAGTTCATACATCATGTCTCGTATATCCAAGCAGCGCCACTACACCTGCGTACCTGAATTAATGCCCACAAACGTGGGTCAGTACACAGCCGTACTGGTGAGCGGGATAACCCACTCGTCTAAGCCGACACTAAGTAAAATAGTGAATGCAAACAGTTATATGGTGATCTTTCTAGTTGAATCCTAGATTCATTTCATGGCATAGGGATGACATGTTAAGGAAAGCTGTAAAGCAGTTTAAGCATGCAAGCATTCAACTCAAACCAATTGACAAGCAATATAACCCAACCGAAGGAAACTAGCATGCAACCGTCTTGCTCAAGTCCAAGCAACATGATAACATATCGAACCAACAATCCCATGCCTCAATATCCATCCTCAACCAAAGTTCACAATTCAAATCTCAAAGTGTACACTCTTGCCGAGGCAAGGTGGCCGCGCCTACACGAAGCCAAACCAACAAAAGAAAAGCAAGCCAACACTAGTCTATATGAAGTCACTGGCCAAGCCATAAAGGACGTTGATCGGACTGATCAAATGCGGTTCTACTCGAAACAGCGCTAAGTAGCTAACCCACCTGAATTGCATCCAACCGCCGGCACCGCGCCCAAGGCACGTTACCAAGTTGTCTCCTCCATGGCCGAACGGTCCCGGTGCCCCGGAGCCTTCCCGTTCGAGGAGACCAAACCCCGTGCAACACAGGTTGTCCGTGACATGCAGACACGAAGTAGGTATGACGAGAGGATCGAACATTCTCGCCCCACCAAGCAATCCTAGACTCGTTCCATGAATTATCCAACCAAAACATCCATAACCATTCTTCCAACATATTGCCCAAGGCACAATCACAAGTGATTCCATAAGCACAATGCCTCTTCTCAACAATGTTTCCAAATTGGTGCAACACCCATGCTCAAAGCAAATCCTATGGAACAATGCCCCAACAGTGGCACAATGCCCTCGCCGATGCAGTTGTTCGGTTTTGAACCACAACTGCTCGCTTTGCTTGACAAAGCGCCCAAGTGATACTCGTGCACGGATGCACGCTCGCTCGCCCAAATCCTAATGTTTCCAATGCCTCAATGCTCATTCCAACTGTCCAAGCATAACCCCAATCATTCAACCAACTGCCTCAAATGAATTATTCCAACTCTAGCTCCAACTATCCAACGCGCAAATCAATTCAAGCCACAATCCTATCCAAGCCAATGACGTACACACTATGCACGCCTCAGTGTAGTGATTCCCAATGTTTCAGTCCAAGTGTTCAAGCCTTTTACGTGTTTTCTATATTATTAGGCATGAAGGAGTAGAGGAGAAGGGAAAGAGCCCACTCACAATATTTGATTCCGTTAAGCATCCTGTCCTGCCGATACGGCCAATTCCTTCAACCCGTGGTCTGATGCAAGCGCGATCTACTCAACTGGTATGACCGTGCGAGCAGGCCGTGCTCTACAAATCATCCGACCGATCGGACTAAGGAAGATGGCATTATCATTTCAACCCAGCTATCTCAGTACTGCTCTGAACGAACACCTGATTTCCATCGAACCCGCTAGCCATCTGCACATGAAATAACTCAATCAATACTTCTTCCCAAAATCCAACAAATCAAATGTAACCAGCATTTTTTCATTCAATCCGACTCAGCGTAACGCACCGTGCGATTGTGGGGCGTTACAATAACTCTCGTAGTGCGTGCTAGTTATTACGGTTTACCAGAGTGGGTAACCCATACGCCTACTGATTGTCCTCCCCTCCCATGATACTATGTGTCAAGTATGTGTCAACATATATATAGTATATAATTATGACTGAAAAAACATACATATATAATGAATATATAAAATATGATAAGCATGTATAGTATTGTAAGCAATTTGGCAAGGTATCTTGCCTGCTTTAAAAAAGAATGAAGTCCCAACTCAAGGCGTCGTCCGATCTACCCGTCACATAAATTAAACAAGTTATGTTACAAAAGTGGATGAATATATTCCTCTATTTTAATTCTGAATAAAATAACCTAAAATAGTATTTAATCTTATTATAATCTGATTTTATTGTTAAACCCTAATTTTGGTCCAAAGAAAGTCAACTTTACGGATTTGTGATCCGTGGCACGCAAATCGAGACAATCCGTTGACCAAAAGTCAACCGACTCAAATCCTTAATTTGTGTGAGGATTCTATAGATTTTAATGCTTACATGAATGCCAGAATTGACGGTTTCATAAAATCACAAGTCGGTAAAGAGTTATGGCCACAAGGGCGCACTGATGAAAGTTTTTGGTGATTTTCTATTTACGCTACGTTGCACGAATTTTACAGTAAATTAAATTTACATGTTAAATTCTGAAAATATTATTTTATGTAATTTCATCATGTCAACTTTCTGAAACTTCAAATGGTTCGCAATTTTGAATTCGGGATCTCCCGAAATCTCAAAAATACGAAAACACGTCTGATTTCGGACAGCTGTCACTTTTAGAATTTTCTGGAAAAATAGGTTTATAAATTATTAAAATAATTTATATATTCAGAAAACTAACCTTGATATAGTTCTAAAAAAAAATTGGAGCGCGTTTGGAGTCCGGAGCTAGGAGATATCGTCTTTTTAAGTCGTCATAAGTACTAGAAAATGAGGCTGAATTTATGACGAATTTTGACTGTTTTTGGACGAAAAAGAGATGAGTTTGGGGAAGAAAATTATGAAAGATAGTTTATTCCATAATTCTAATAGATATTTATAATTGTGGAGACTACTTAATTGAATACGACTAGGATTTGCTAATTTGGATATGATTAGGATCAGTTTAAATAAGGATAAGATATGCATGAAGTTGCTTTCCTAGTAGGCTCAGGATTTGAATTAATTTAAAATAGAGTTTCAGTTTATCTCAATAATTTATAATCTTAAATAGAATTAAAGATAATACAAATAATTTATATATAATCTTATTAATATCTATTTACACTAAATTAGCATCTATCTAATATTAAGACTATATATAACCAAATAAATCCTAAATAATTTCAAAAATCCAAATAAATTTCTTAAAATTCTAAATAAATTACAAAAAATATAATTAAATATATTAACCTAAAATAAATATTCGGTAGGAACAATATGCAAGTATGGTCTGATAGTAAATCATGAAAGTCCTAGAAATTTACGTTCCCTATGTTTTAATTACCTAAAAAATCTAGAAAAATCTACAAAAATCTAAAATAGCCTAAAAATAATTCTAAATAAATATTTACATAAGTAAATATACTAAGAAATTTATTTTCTAATTAACGAATAGAATATTCTAAAGTAATTCAATATTAAAAATAATCTATAATAAATATAATAATATAAAATACACACAAAATACCTATTTTGGGTGAGAGGGTTGACATGTTTTAACCCATTGAAATAGTTTATTGATATCTCCAGTCAGACTCGTATAGGGTGCCACTGCCGGTGACTTACTTATGGGCTTAACCCTAGCCCCATTGATGATTCTAGGATTAATATCATAGACAGACCTTTCCTCTAGTGGTCTACAAGGTTCTTTTCTGACTTTATATAGTCAAGAACCACACATTTGTCTAATAGGCTCTTTATCGATTTGAAGTACAGTTGTAGTTGCATGTTCATCTTAGCATTCACAGATTATGTTCTACTAGTTCTATAATAGATTTATTATCACAGTTTATAAAAATTGCAGGAACATGAATGATAAAATAGGTATATACATAATAAGATTTCTTACCATTAAACTTCTGTACAAGTAGTATCTAAACTATTATTTCAGAATCTATTGTACTCCTAGCTAAGATAGTTTGTTTACATGGACCCCAGGAGATTGTAGCTTCTCCTAGAATAAAAATATTTCCAATAGTGGATTTGACATCATGTGAGTCAATCACCCTGTTTGTGTATGAATAATCTTCTATGATATCTGGGTGTCTAGTATAGTAAAGTTTATAATTTAGAGTACCCTTAAGATATCTAAATACTCTTTTTAATGCAGACCAGTGTGACTGGTTTGGGTTACTAGTATATCTACTTAGTCTCCCAATAGAAAATGCAATATCAGGTCGGATTCTATTTGTTATATACATAAGGGAACTTATCATCTGTGAATATTTCTGTTGTTCCACAGATAAACCCTCATTCTTCTTGAGGATGATACTACTATCATAAGGATTATAGACTTGTTTCGTATCACAATACTCAAATTTTCTTAGGATTTTCTTGATGGAGTGTGCTAAGAATATAGTATATCCCTCTTTGGATTTTGACACTTGCATTCCTAGGATCAAATTGGCTTCTCCTAAATCTTTCATATCAAAATTTTCTAGATAAATATTCCTTAGTATTATTTATTAAATCAAATGTTGATCTATGTCACGTCCAGTACTAAAATATAGAGACGGACATGGCCAGCTACCCCGTACAAGATATAGAACGTTGTACGACGGTCACGAATGTAACTAGACAATGGGATACATTCGATAAGCAAGTCACTTAGGGTTACATAAAACATCTAATGTCTCAATCAGTCAAATGAGGATAGTAAACATAGAATACATATGACAAGGAAGTAAAGCATCCCAAACGCCCTGCCAAAATATTCTAGAAATCAGCTGTACAAAATGAGAAGCTGGCGGAGTAGCAAAATTACATGAATATGATCAGATGCAGTTGATTATTACAATCATGTAAGAAAACTAAATATCCAGATTTACGGCTAATAAGTGTCGGTGGCTAAACGCTCAAAAAGGAAAATGTACAATAACGAGCAGTGATTAACCCACTTGTGTACCTCTGTGGCCATCAGCCTGGTGCCACTAACAAAATATGATAAAATAGCGACGTTTTTAGCGACGTCATCATAAAATGTGACTAATATTAAAGACTTGAGTGACTCTAAAAATAAACATCGCTATACGTTGCTGTTGGCGATACATAGCGACGTTTAGTGACTGTACTTCAGTTTTTTAAAAGAATAGTCGCTATAAGCTTCTTTAAGGTCGTTAAACGTCGCTGAGTTTTTTTATTTTACGACGTTTAGCGATGTATTTACAGATTTTATTTTTTGATTTTTAGCAACATTTTTAGCGATGTCGCAAACTTTTTAATTAGCGACGTTTAGCGACGTCTATTTATGACATCGCTAATTTTTTAATTAGCGACGTTTATTGACGTCTATTGATGACGTCGCTAAAATTTTTAATATAGAGTTTAGGATTTTACTTCCCCCTATTCTATCAAACTCCTCCCCAAAATTTTGAAGCCCCCCCTCTTTCCCCCATCCGGCGAAGTACCCCCCTCCGGCGTCCTCCTCCTCTCCCCATCCCTACCCCCCCACCGGCTCCCCCACAGCCCCCCTACTCCGATTCCCCACCCCCCGAGCGCCCCCTCCCGCACGGCTCCTCCTTTCCGGTGTGGCTCCTCCCCTCCGACGACCTCGAACTTCTCCTTATCCTCCTCCTCCTCTAGGTAAACCCTAACCCTCTTTCTCTCTCTCTCTCTCTCACAGATGCAGACACGATATGATACTGACATAGACACGACACACACACACACACACACACTGACACAGGATACTGACACATGATACGACACAGGATATGACACATACACATACACTGACACGATATGTCACTGACACAATATGAGACATGACACAAACCCTAACCCTATCTCTCTTCACTGACACGACACAGGACATGACGCTGACTCTAACGCAAAGCCGAGACACGACACAGACCCTAACCCTATCTAAGTTAATTAGACGCAGTCTTGGGTATCAAGTGAGGTATTGTACAGTGTACACTTGTGCACAGTGCAGTGAGGGTGTGTGTGTGTGGATATCTCCGTGCTACGGACACTAGCCCTATCTTAATCCTAACTCAGAGACATACACATATGCGGACACTAACACTAACCCACATTCGAACACGTGGACACACTAACATGCATACACTAACCTTAACACGGACACGAACACACACACACACACACATGTTTGTATTATGTCATCTCATGATACGTATGGTAAAATTATAGGACATATGGATATGAAAGGTTAGGACACAATATCGAGGATAAGGTTGTAAGTATTTTATCGTACACAGACACACGCATACATGTCAAGTATGGATATCCAGGAGTGTATCAGTGAGTGTCAACTATGTATCCTAGACAAAAAAAATTGACTTTGGATATCCATGACTTGACTTTTCAATTAGAAAGTCATGGCCTAAACAAATATCAAGTATGGATATCCAGGATATAGGGTTGACACTCACTGATACACTCCAATATGAGTATCCATGATACAGAGTTGAACGAAGAAGTTTTAGTGCTAGGACTAGGTGTATCAGTGCATATACTGTATTCCTGAGTATTCTTATGTGTGTATAGACGAGTAGGTGTATAACATAATTGGGTATTCCTGAGTATTCTTATATGTGTGTAGACGAGTAGGTGTATACACTATCAAATATTCACATGAGTATATACTTCAACGATGTCTATTCATCTTTGTAGAAGTATCTAGAAATGGATATAAATTACTATCTGCATCATCGTTCGTGGATGTACAACCGTCATCCTGATGACATGTGTAGTGTGCGAGATAAATTCATAGAGGGTGTACAGTAGTTCCTGCAGTTCGCCAAGGCGTTCCCTTAGTACATGGACGGTACCAAAATTAAGTGTCCGTGTATGAGATGTCATAACTTGAAATATCATCCAGAAGTGGAAGTCACATATCATTTTTATTCGAAGGGTTTCACGTCGAATTACTATCAGTGGATCACACACGGAGAACTTGTGACTTTAGTATCGGAGTCGGAGCCTAATGTAGAGCTGTATACGGATGTCCAATACCACGCTGCTTACGACGACGGATGGGTGAATATAGTTTTTAATACGACGGGGCTTAGTTTTGATTCGGACAATCATGATGCAGATGAGGAGGCACCGAATGTCGATGCTGTAAAGTTCATGGAGTTGCTGGAGAATGCAAGGACTCTATTATATCCTGGTTGTGAGGATCATTCACCGTTGGAGGTGGTTACAATATTGTTGAGCATCAAGTCCCATTTTAACATGTCGCAAGAATGTTATAACCGACTGATGGATTTGATTATAGAGATCTTGCCAGAGGGTGCAAAGTTGCCTAAAGACTTCTACCGATCTAAGAGGATGGTGAGATCGCTTTAGATCGGATACGAGAAAATTAATGCATGTCGCAATGGGTTCATGTTGTACTACAAAGATGACAAGGATGAAGATGCATGCAGATTCTATGGTGTTGATCGCTACAAGGCCACTGGTAGAGGAAAGTATGTCGGTGCAAGGAAGCATATCGATTCGATGCACTACTTGCCTTTGAGGTCGCGGGCAGAGGTTGTTTATGGTGAAGGAGACTGCAAAAAATATAAGTTGGCACAGGCAAAAACTGATCGACGGAGTATTGGATCATCCATCCGATGGAGAAGTATGGAAGCACTTTGATCGAGAGTATCTAGATTTTGCTTCAGATTCGCGTAATATCAGATTGGGGTTCTCCTCCGACGGTTTTACCCCATTCAGACTTTCGGGCTCCCAGTATTCATGTTGTCCTGTGATCATCACTGCGTACAATCTACCGCCTTGGATGTGCATGAAGGCTCTGTAAATTTTCTAACCGTTATTATCTCGAGTCCGAATAATCCAAAGAGAAACATTGATATGTATTTACAGCCTTTGATAGATGAGTTGAATCAGCTGTAGGAAGTAGGTGCCAACACGTATGATGTTTCTAGAAAGCAGAATTTCCAGATAAGGGCAGCACTTATGTGGACCATCAATGACTTTTTGGCCTTTGGAAAGTTATCGGGATGGAGCACTCATGGTCGTCTCTCATGTCTGTATTGCATGGACCGCACTAAGGCTTTTCATTTGAAACACGGAGGTAAACCATGCTTCTTCGATTATCATTAATAATTTTTGCCAAAGGATCATCCGTACCAGAGGAACATTAATGCTTTTCATACGGGCATTATAGAGAAGGCCAATCCACCGCTAAGGTGGCTCGGATACACGATATGGGAAGAGGTAAAAGATTTACTAAGTGGTATCGAAGAGCCTGCTAAGGGGTACAAGTATGACGGATTTGGTCGCACCTATAACTGGATGAAGATGAGTATATTCTGGGATCTACAGTATTGGAGTACAAATCTGATTAGACATAACCTTGATGCCATGCATATCGAGAAGAATGTGTTTGATAACATAATTAATACTGTAATGGATGTAAAAGGGAAGCCGAAAGACAATCCGAAGGCCAGGTTGGACTTAGAATAAATATGTAGACGTCCTGCGTTATATTTGATAGATGAGGGGAATGGAAAGTTAAAGCAGCCTAATTCAATTTTCTCACTGGAGAAGGAGGATAAATGAAGACTTTATAGGTGGATTCAGGGTCTAAAATTTTCAAACGGGTACATGTCAAACTTGAGAAGATGCGTCGACCTCAAGGAGAACAAACTAGCGGGTATAAAGAGCTACGATTGTCATGTATTCATGGAGAGGTTAATTTTGATTGTATTTTGGGAATTCTTACCGCAGGTCATTTGGGATCCATTGACAGAGCTCAGCATATTCTTCAGAGATCTTTGTTCTACTAAGTTGGTCGTCGATCGTCTAGAAAAATAAGAGAAGGACATTGCGGTAACACTATGCAAGCTCGAGAAGGTGTTTCCTCCTGGATTCTTCGACACCATGGAGCATTTGCCAATTCATCTTTCCTATGAGGCACGTGTTGGTGGTCCTGTTGGTTATCGGTGGATGTACCCGTTCGAGCGGCATCTGAATCACCTAAAGAAAAAGGTGAAAAATAAGGCACAGGTTGAGGGCTCTATTTGTGAAGCTTATGTTCTCGAGGAGATTACAAACTTTTTTTGATGTATTTCAAACCTCATGTTGCTACTAATAGAACGAGAGCTCCGAGAAACGACGAAAGAAAACTGATCCAAGGTTGGATCACGCCTAAGCAGTGGACTGCAACGAGGGCTAGATTCGACGATCCGAGGTACAAGAAAAGGTCTAAGAAGGCCAAGGCGGCTAGGCAGAAGGCAGCAAAGTGGTGTAGTGGCTTGATTCCGATGACGGAATATTTCTGTCGTTTGGTATATTTTTTTATTTCAGATATATTATTTTAATGCAAGTACGATAAAATGGTAGTAGGATAAAATGTTTAATTTTAGTACTAAATAATATATTTTTAACAGGTACAGAGGGGTGAGGATTCCAACATGGTGACCATCTTACTGGCTACCCATCGAAATGGCAGGAATCTCATTAATGAGAGGGCCTCACAGACCTATGTAAGTATTACTTTACTTTGTCTTAATTTTAATATAACTTAAAAAATATGTAAATAAATATTCATGTAGTTAGTAATAAGTACCTTAGACACATTAGCAATTATCGAGTATCCAAACTTTTCTAGGCCGAGTACCTTAGGCTGCGTGAGCTGGCGACTGCTAGTGCACTTATAACAGAAGAGGCTGGTACTTCCTCACAACCCTCTCCAGCTCCGGCGGCGAAAGAGCTATGGGTGATCACCGCTGGTGGTCTCCAGAGGGGTTCGTACTACGGTACGGGATCCTATGGCGCCCTTGTTGTGACACAGTCATCTAGGGCCTCCACGGCAAGTGCGCATTCCCCATAGCCCTCGCAGGTGTCGACCCGAGTCCAGAAGATCGTTGACTGTCAGATTGCTTCTCTCTATGACGAGTTACTGCGAAGGATGGAGGAGCAGCCCCTGTCCCAGTCACAGGCGGACGATGCAACGCTCATCGCACGATTTGATACGCTCGAGCGCAAGATCATGGAGCTAAGGGATATGACAACTGATCTTAGAGCGTCGACATAGAGCAGCATGACTGAGCTGCAGACATCATAGCTGTCCATGGACGAGAGGCTAACAATGATGCATGATTCAATGGTTCATAGCAGTACGAGATTATTATCTACCATGGATTCATACAACCATCGAATAGGAGAGTTGGAGCAGATATGTCCTCCTAGTACGCCTTTATTGATACAGACTCCACCGACGTCACTTTTTTCTCCATCGACATCGGTGTCGATTTCACGGGAGCAGTATGATTTGTTCTTATCTTTGATACACGCTGGTAGTCATCCTCCTACAGATCCGCAGTAGTCCTAGTTAGGATAGTTTACTGGTTGTTTGTGTTTTGACCTATGATATTTGGTCATTTATGAATATTCTTTATTTTTGAGGCTTTTAGACTTTATTTTTGCACTCAGTTGTTTGGATATTTATTGTATTCTTTACGACAAGATTTTCTTCAAACTCGATTTGTAATCCCAATATTTTATTTTCTTCAAATTTTACTATATTATTCATATTAAATGTATGTTAATTTACCGGTGTTGAGTGTTCAACCGAAGGGGTCGGCGAACCCAGAAAATTCAATGGAGGGTTGCTCCGGGTCTATTTATATAAATTGTGAATTCATAAACTGCAAGAAGGTTAGTTTGAAAACCATTCTATATTTATTTTTCCACTGAAACTTTAGCAACGTTTATATATGTCGCTAAGTACGTCGCTGATTATCGCTAAATACGTCGCTAAAAGTTGCTAAATACGTCGCTAAATGTTGCTAAATTGTTGACATGGAAGTATTTGCCAGGTCAATATAACGTCGCTAAATGTGTTGTAAAACGTTGCTAAATAAAAAAATAATGACATATAGCGACACACAATACGACACTAATTTAGCGACGTTGCGTCGCTAAACGTTGCTAATATAGCGACGCAAATACGTCGCTAGAAAACGTCACTATAGCGACGTTTTGCGATATTTTTTTGATCAACAACTAGCTTAAAGACGACTTCATTGAAACCTCGCTAAATATTGTTAGCGAAATTTTTATGCCATTTAGCGACATTTTTAGACGTCGCTAATTTGACTTATTCTGGTATTGTACGCGCCATTGTTCAAAGGAAAGTAAGCTAGATCCTCGGGTGCTAGCTCTAAACCTGGCCATGCAAAACTAGTAGGATTAGACCCCAAATAGCAAGTACCACAAAGAAAGCACGAATGAAGAAACAAAACCAGTGAGAAATAAATATATAATTCTGTTTTATAATTTTGGTCCATAGCCTACCGTGATACAACAATCTAACCCTACAACCAAACAAGGACAAATGTTAGACCATCACACCATTATAGTCCATGTCCCTACACTGTTTAACAAAAGATACAATAAAAAATCAAGCTCAGTTACTTAATCGGCCAATCACTTGTACGGCTTACTAAGTGTAGTTTAGGTTATCCCAGAGATATATGCGTATAATAGGAATTCTTATTTCGATCCAAGTGCTAGCAGGGTTAGCCGAGCCATGAATCGCCACATAACACGTAGTATTTATGCACCGGTCCCTCGTAAGGACATTGTGCTAAGAACGCATAGAACACATAATACAATATAATAGTCGGATATTGCCATCCACTAATGAGGATTTAAACAATATCCACGGGGGCCAACCTGCACACCCACGACAATTGTTTGGCGGTGACTAGTTAAGCACGATCTCGGGATTTTGTCCCTCCCAATACTCTACATATTTTAGTTTCCTATTTAACCCTACTGTTACTGAAATCTCATGACGTGGTTACATGATATTTCCCTTATATGTCTCACCGTGGTATGGAGACGCTAGACACGAATCTACTTTGTCACTTGGCAGTCCAATTTGGATTCACCTCAGCGTAATGCAACAATCAAACAAGTCCTAGCCACGCTTGAAAATTGACTAAACTATTTTGTCCATGCTTGGAGGAATCATATTATATTACATGTCGCGTAACACGTAGGTACCCCTCAGTGTAAACATGTAATATAATCACATAGGAATACATAATGCGTAGTAAGTGTATCAGCACGGATACAAATGGTCAAGTCAAGTCACCAATCATAGTAAATCACATGAGTTCTATCACATTGCAACACATAATTCGAGTCATGCACATAGGTAGTATAGTCACTTGGCACATTGTCGAACTATACACATGGTCGGGTTGGGCATTTAGACGGGTTAGTCGCATAGGTGGGTCTAATACTCTCACAGTCATCAAGATTATACATATGAATCAAAGTTCCAATGGAATATTCAAACCAAATCAATTCAATAAAATATGCAGGGGCTGCATGCACTCATGAAGATCAAGGCCGCATGGTTGATTAGGACGCATGAGAATCAGGGGTGCATGGAATATAGGGTGCATAGACATGCAAAGTCCACTCATCAGGACAAGTGCTAAGTGATGGATGATAAATACAAGTTAGAAAAATGACTGATGTGACTTGATGTGACAAGCCAAAAATGTCAAGGAGATAAGACAAAGAATGAAAAGCTGTGTAGAGTCAAAAAAGTTGTGTAGAGATATGCGCCCAAAAGAAGAGACACATGGCTCATGTCCGTATAGTATCCTGGCCGCATGGGTGCATGGAGTCTGGTCTTAGTGAATTGCCATGCGCTCTAAAATACTATGGTTTAATAGATCAAAACCAAGAAAAACTTCTGGAACCCATGAAAACCCTAAACTAAAAAAGTAGATCTACTCACATCCACACCCACAATACCGAAAACTCCAAAAATTAAAAGTCTTTATAATCATAATGTACACATATTTGACTAATAAAATGCAAGAAAAGAGCAAGGATTAAAATCTAAGAGTTTCTTCATATCATGCAAGGAGTACTTGCCTAAAATAAAAGTCGGAAGAGAAATGAGAGAATAATGGAAGAGAGAGAAAGAGGAAAAAAGTTGGGTTATATAGCTAAGGTTGGAGATTTAGACCGTGAGTTCTCTCATAAGCTGAACCAACCTACAAAATAACTAGATTCGAGATATGAAGGCATAAGGACAAATATACCTTCCGAGTCAAATATGTGCGGATACCGAGATAGGATATCGTCCTCGCACTCCCACATCGACTCTCCTAAAGGGTGATGACCCCAAGCAACCCGGACAAGAAGAATAGTTCGATTCTTGAACACCTTCTTCCTTCGGTCCAAAATGGATACATGTTGCTCCTTGTAAGACAAGTCGGTACCAACGACTAGCTCGAACTGGTTGAGGATATGACTCGGATCAGGGACATACCTACGCACCTGAGACATAAGAAATACATCGTACACCTCACATTGCTAAGGCGGAAGGGCAAGACGATAAGCAACATCGTCTACCCACTCGAGGATATCGAATAGACCGACGTATCACGGACTAAGCTTCCAGCGAACCCCTAATCTAATGACTCCACAGGTCAGCAAAATCCACAAGAATACGTGATCGCCGACACAAAACTCTAAAGGCCTACGATACTGATCCACCCAATGACGAAACATATCCTGCGCAACCCAAAGTCGCTCTCTGATCTGCTTGACAACTTATACTGTCTGCGTGATCATTTCTGGGCCTAACATCTTCTGTTCGTCAATATCATCCCATGCTAATGGTTACCTGCACTTTTTTTTATATAGTGCTTCGAAGGAGGACATCTGAATACTCGTCTGATTTTTGTACGATAATTCGATGCGATGAATGTGATCTTTTCAAGGCCCTCCAAAATCTAAAGTACAAGCTCGGAACATATCTTCCAATATCTGGATGATTCACTCTGATTTTCTGTCTGTTTGAGGATGGTAAGCGGTACGGAATCTCAACTTGGTGCCCAAACTATGTTGCAAGCTCTTCAAAAAATATGAAGTGAACCGAGTGTCACGATGTGATACGATACTCACTGAGACACCGTGCTGTCTTACTATTTATCGTATGTACATCTCTACCAACTACTCTATAGATTGTCCTACTCGAAAAGAAAATAAATAAACTAATTTTGTGAGTCAATCCACTATTACCCAAACTGCATCGCAACCAGTCGACGATCTAGGTAAACCGGTCATAAAGTCCATCGTTATATGCTCCTATTTCCACTATAGAATATGAAGCAGCTATAATAATCCTGCTGGTCTTTGTTCATCATCCTTCACTTGTTGACATACCAAACATCAAGAAATGAATTACGCTATCTCCCTTTTTATCCCGTTCCACCAAAAATATTGCTTGATATCTTGATACATCTTGGTACTACTTGGATGAATTAAATACTGAGAATTGTGCGCCTCGGTCATGACTTCTTGTCGGATATCTCCTCTCGGTACATAGAGACAATTTCTGAATCTAAGTGTTCCATCCTCATGAATCATCAACTCTTTCCTGCGACCAGACTCGCATTTTGTCCGAAGCTTTTGAACTTTCCGACCCTCTGTCTAAGCTGCCTTAATCCTCTCAACCAAAGTAGACTGTATTTATAATCTTGCCAAAATTTCTGTATCCTGTAGAAGTACTATCTCAATACCCATATCTTGAAGATCCTCAAATATATGTCGTTGCGATGTCAATATATATGCACTACCTCTCATGCTTAGAACATCCGGTACCATATTCGCCTTGCTTTGATGGTACTGGAGTTCCACGTTATAATCTTTCAACAATTCTAATCACCTCCTCTGCCTCATATTCAAATGCTTCTGGGTAAATACATACTTCGGGCTCTTGTGATCTATAAATATCTCCACCCGATCACCATATAAGTAGTGCCTCTATAACTTAAGTGCAAACATCACTATCTCCAACTCCAAATCATATGTTGGATAGTTCTTCTCATGATCTCGAAGCTACCAAGATGCATAAGCTATCACTCTTCAATGTTGCATCAATACATACCCCAGTCCCTTGCCAGATGAATCACAATATACTAGAAACCCTCCAGAACCTACTGGAAGCGTGAGAATCAGTATCGAAATTAGTCTCTTCTTCAATTCTTCAAAGGTTGTCTGTCACTCTGCTGACTAATCAAACTTAGCCTCATCTCTTAAATGGGTCAATGGTGCTGAAATCCTTACAAAGTCTGCATTATACTCCTGTAATATCCTACTAATCCCAGGAAACTACGTACTTCAGCTATTTTCTTAGGAACTTACCAACTTTCTACGGCATCAACCTTCTTCGGATCTACTCCCACTCCTGCTCCCGATATAATGTCACAAGAACGATACATGATCTTACCAAAACTCACACTTGCTGAACTTTATACATAATTGGTTTTCCCTCAAAATCTATAAGACCTTCCGAAGATGTTCTTCATGCTTCTCTTCGCTACTGGAGTAGACAAGAATTTTATCTATGAAAATAACCACGAACTAATCTAGGTACGACATGAAGATACGGTTCATTAGATCCATAAATACTGTTGGAACATTTGTCAGTCCTAAATTCATAACTAAGAATTCGTAATGCCCATATCGTAATCTAAAAGCTATCTTGGGTATGTCTTGCTCCCGAACTCTTCCTTGATGATATCCTGACCGAAGTTCGATCTTTGAGAAAATCCTAGCTTTGCTCAACTGATCAAAAAAATTATCGATTCTTGGTAATGGGTACTTGTTCTTCGCAGTCACTGTATTCAACTACCTGTAGTCGATAGACAACCATGTTGACCCATCATTCTTCTTTACTAGAACCACTGGCATTCCCAAGGTGACCCACTTGTTCGGATAAACTTCTTTGCCTTCAACTCTTCTACGTGTTGATTTGTCCAGTTCTAATTGTGCCATCTGGTGAACCTTACAAGATTTTGGTCCTGCTCCGGGGATCAATTCTATACAAAACTCTACATCTCTTACTGGGGGCAATCCTGGATGTTCATCTGGGAAGACATCTAAAAACTCTTTGACTATCTCGGGAAGCTATTCTTCTACTATTGCTGCCAATGTGACCCTCTCTTCATGCTTGTCTACGATAGATCTATCAAAGATGAAGTCTTCCGTGCGTAGGATACTAAACAATACCCTACCCCTATGGCAATCTATCATAGCATGATTGTCTCTCAGCCAATCCATGCCTCGGATAACATTATCCATAGAAAACTCGATCAACCGTGCAGGTAATAAATGCCCGCATACTACGAATGAACATGCTATATACACTCTACTAACTTTTATAAGCCCATTACCAGTGAGTATATTCAACCTCTCTGGCAATGCCTCGAACTCCAATCGAATACGTATCATAAATCGTGCAGATATATATGAATGAGATGCACCTGAATCAAATAATGCTACAGCAGAAAAAGATGCGACAAAGATGTTACCTGCCACCACGTCGCCTCATGCCAAAGTTTCTTCCAAGGACAAAATGAATGCTTGCCCTTGGCCCTGTTGTGCTCCTCGTTGTTGCCTCTCTTGGAAGCATTATGGTGGCCTCTGCTGGCCCTGCCATTGATTCTGCTATTGATTCTGCTGCTGCTTGTACATCTGAGCTTTTATCGATAACAGACGCTGATCTAATGGTCGTACTGCTATCGCTGGCCCTCTGTGCTGAACTTCTCCTGGTGTTGGCAGTGGTGGCAACTGTTGGACTGTCACGCCCCAGTCCCAAATACGTAGGACTAGGAATACGTAACATGCCAGCTACGCATTCGACCAGACACTGGTCCGATTCGAATACGTATAAGCTGTACTAGAAGGGTTACTATCTATAAATATCTATGCCTCAATCCACAATGAACGAAATATACAAGAATGAGCTAATATGCTAAAGTCGGCCGCCAGTAACCCATAAGCTCAAATAGACTCGAGGAAGGAATATGAGTCTATAAAACTAGGCTATATTAGCAGATGATTAAACAATATAAATAATAACCAATACTCCGGAAGAAATGATATAAGTACCTGGTACCAATTCCTGTATGACCAAGCAACACAAATCAGCAACTCCAGTCAGGCTCCACAATGGTCTATGCTGCAAAACTGGCAAGGGACCAGGTCCTCAGAGGGACGTAACAAGGTACAAGAAACAGCATGCCAAGATAAATGCAGTATATGAAATGTATCAATAGGGCAAACTATGTAACCATCTAAGTGATATGCAAAATGAGAGCAACATTAGACTCAGGCTGAGACCACTACAAGCTCTGTGTCGGGGAGCCTGTAGCAGTAATACCACTAGTAGAGTGCCTAGCTCTAATGTAGAGTCTAAGGCCTCACAATAATATATCACTAGTAGAGTGCCTAGCTCTGATGTAGAGTCTAAGGCCTCACAATAATATATCACTAGTAGAGTGCCTAGCTCTGATGTAGAGTCTAAGGCCTCACCATAATAAATATATATATAAATCAGCCTGTAGCCTGTATGTCTCTCCCCACCCAATGTAATCATACGTCTCATGTCCATGACACGCAAGATCAAATCTAATGCAGCAAGTCATAATGATCTCTAAGCATATGTAATATCTATGTCATAAACCTATATCCTATACATAATCACCATGAATATCTCAAGAAGATTCTGTCTCATAAATAGTGTCAGGTGTCCTGGGTATGACGTACTTGATATTGTAAGCACGAGAATGTAAAGGGTCTCGATATCCATCTCTAGGTGACGTTACACAACTCCGCGTACGGTGTTGGCACCCAAATATTAATTGAATGCTAAGTAAGGTCACACGGTCCTAGGTTAAGCATGCATATCATATAAATAAGTCAAGGAAATATGTAACAAGAACTGCAAGTTGGCAAGGTACACTTGCCTGGGGTTCTGACTCCAACTGTAGCTCTGGTATCAGCAGAATTTGCAGGTAGTCCTCCGGTTGCTGAAATAAACATCACCATCAGATTCAGAAGATATCAAATAGCTAGAAATGCCTGTCCTTGAGTCAAATTTGGACACAGGGGTAAAAATGACAGTTTCTGGTCAAAGCGGGATCCACATGTGGGCCGCTTCACACCGAAAATGTGTCAGAGATAAAGTTCTCCAAATTTGTCAAACTTAGTGTCAACAAGTCCAGAACGATAATACGAACCCAACGGAACGTCCATAATTGGATTCTGATGAGCCGATCACAAAATCGTCCGTCAAGTGGAGCCGTGGGGCCCACGATACGTGATTTTGTCAACGTTCTCAGAATCGAACCAAAGTTGGGTCAAAGGACCAGCGTATTGCTACGAGTCCGATGGCGCAAGTTTTATTTCGATCCGACGTGTGTACACAAAGTTACAACGAGTTCTAGAACAAGGTCGATACGGGGCGTTGTCGACGGATACGCGTTGATTCCGGTGTGCACGCACATCCAAATCAACTTTCGCGAAATCCCATACGTTCGTATCAAGGGCACGCACCTTTCGGTGAAGTCCGCACATGACCAAGTCGTCCCGTTTGGCGGGGCGCACTCAGTTCCGGGAAAAAATAGGGTATTATTTTTCCTGATGTTGGGTCGCAGTTTGCGATCACCACAGGATGCGACACACCGAGCGGGTTACACGGGCATCGAGAGGGTCACGCAGGGTTCGCATTACAACAGACAGAACAAGAAACGGGGCAGCGAGGAGAGAGAAACAACTACCTGAACAGGGCTCCGTAGAAGACTAAAAATAGCGCTTCGCGAGGCGGCGCGACACGGTGGCAGCCGGAGCTGGAGGCGGCCGGAGAAGATGAAGGCTGGTCAGGCGGAGGCGACTGGGGCTCTGGTCGTCGGGCACGGCTGGAACTTCATCGTGGAGGCTCGGCAGCTAGGGCACAGCCGGAGTAACTCGGGGTTCTGCGGGTCGTCGGCGGCGGGATTCCTCGGGGAGAGCAGCGGCTCGAGGCGGCGCTGGAGCTGCGGCTGGAGGAGAAAGGGTGGCGGAGACGTTCGGGTTCGAAGCTGAGGGAGCTCGGCGGAGCGGGGCTGGGTCGAAGCGGCCGGGGGAAGGCGGCTGAGGAGGATGGCGGTGGCAGATGAGAGATGGCCGGAGGAGACGACGGTGGAGGCAACTGGGAGTCGATCGGGGCTGCGGTCGGCCGGGTATTTATAGGAGGAGAGGGAGGATCTAGGCGGACGGCCGGTGCGGGGAGGGAAGAGACGGGCGGCGGGAGGCGGAGAGGCGCTGAACGCCGCGAGGAGCGGGGGAGGTGCGGCGGTTATAGGCGGAGGGCGGCGAAGGTGAAGCGTCGGGGAAGGGAATGGTTAGGGATTAGGGTTTTCGGGTCGGGTCTGGGTCCGGGTCGGGTGGATGGGATCCGGCCCGATCCATTAGGCAAAGGTGTGGGTTTGGGTTTCAGGTTTCGGGTCGGGTTTAGATCCGACCCGACCCGCTAGGGTTATGGTTGGTTCATCTAGGCCGGATCCGGTCCGGTTCGGGTTGGTTCAATAGGAAATAAACCGGGTTTATTTTAGGGTTTATTTTGGTTTATTAAATAATTAGTTTTTAGGTCTTTAAAATTGTTTTCGGGGTCCAATAAATTCCCGAAAAATTACCCTATGTCTAATTTTTTATTTTACACCAAAAAATATTATTTTCATAATATTTTAATATTGATTAATATTATTTAAAATTGTTTAATATCAAAATACCTTGATTTTAATTAATTAAAAATCCCAGAAATTTTCAGAAAAATTATAAAAAATTGATTTTAAAATTCCTGAAAAATCAGGGGGATTATAATCTATCCCCTATAAGAGGAATGTGTCCTCGCAATCAAAGAATAACTGGTTAACAGGGATGACACGGTTGCAAGCATTGTTCGAAGCACATCACGATCAAGGAGAATCAAGGATGAGGGTTTAAGTAAAAACACATAGGGAATCACTTCCCTAAGCAATGGAAGTTATGCAATTTCCAGAGTGAAGGAAATCTAGAAAACTACAGTTTTAGAAAAACTAGGTTATCACTATATAAAACATACTAGGTTTATCAATTATTAGCAAGTTCAAAACTACTAGGTTAAGGCTAAGGTCACGAACCAATAGGCACGAGCTAAAGCAATGCATCTATGAATAACTTACGCGTATTTGCTTCCCTACGAGTCTGTGCGTCCTCCACTGTATTGCAAAAGTCTGTCCACGCCCTTGTAGTGGTGTCCTCTTCTGTTGCTGGGCCTGCTGAAAGAGTGCTGCTCGTGCTCTGCTCTTGGAATATATCAAGATGTCATCATTAGATACAACCACGAACTTGTCCAAGTACTAAGAAAATATCGTTTCATCAAACTCATGAATACAGTTGGCGCGTTGGTTAAACCAAACGATATAACTAAGAACTCATAGTGTCCATACTTGGTCCTGAAGGCTATTTTCGGTATATCTTCTCTACACACTCTAAGCTGGTGATAACCGGATCTAAGATCTATCTTGAGAATACACTCGCACCACTCAACTAATAGGTCATCAATGCATGGCAAGGGAGACCGGTTCTTGATGGTTACAGGGTTCAGTGTCCTATAGTCAATACACAGACGTACCGTCCTATTCTTCTTCGGCATAAATAGTAGGGGTGTAATAGCTGGGTCATAAGATCAAATTTTGATACTAAAAGTCATAAGATATCTATAGATTTAACCACTATGGCCTGCTATCTAAGGTTCCATTTTCTTAAGGTCATAATGCAATTCCTTGTATCACCATCATGAGTCACATTTGATCCCTAGCATCTAGCTATGTATTCCCTAAAGTATTTAGAGTCAAACCCTCTTTCCTTTCTTCTAATACTTCCAAATTACTTGATACCTATAAGCAAGGGTGAGGTTCTATTAGTTCTAGGCCTCTGATATTATATTTAATTCTCATGCTAAAATCTACACTAACTCTAGTATATAGTAATAACCTATCTACCATCCTACTAAGGGTAACCGTCTTCAAATATTTATATCCAGCATAACTTCTTCTGCCTTGACGAGGATCTGCTTCTGGAGGAAACACCGTGCACGAACATTCATCTCTCCGAAATAGGAAGAGATGATAAACAATAATAAGGATGTCGAGGAGATTTGAAAGAGTACAATTATGAAGTCCAAGGGCGACAATCAAGTGCTAAAGAATTTTCAAGTCAGTTGTGGATTGAGATGCCAACACTGCTAACTTTGATTACAGGCTCGCTCGGTACTGGAAAGTAACCGAAACAATTTAATCAGGACATGCATGGGCCACCACAAAAATATGTCACGCCCCAGTCCCAAATACGTAGGACTAGGAATACGTAATATGCCAGCTACGCATTCGACTAGACTCTGGTCCGATTCGAATACGTATAAGCTGTACTAGAAGGGTTACTATCTATAAATATCTATGCCTCAATCCACAATGAACGAAATATACAAGAATGAGCTAATATGCTAAAGTCGGCCGCCAGTAACCCATAAGCTCGAATAGACTCGAGGAAGGAATATGAGTCTATAAAACTAGGCTATATTAGCAGATGATTAAATAATATAAATAATAACCAATACTCCGAAAGAAATGATATAAGTACCTGGCACCAATTCCTGCATGACCAAGCAACACACATCATTAACTCCAGTTAGGCTCCACAATGGTCTATGCTGCAAAACTGGCAAGGGACCAGGTCCTCAGAGGGACGTAACAAGGTACAAGAAACAGCATGCCAAGATAAATGCAGTATATGAAATGTATCAATAGGGTAAACTATGTAACCATCTAAGTGATATGCAAAATGAAAGCAACATTAGACTCAGGCTGAGACCACTACAAGCTCTGTGTCGGGGAGCCTGTAGCAGTAATACCACTAGTAGAGTGCCTAGCTCTGATGTAGAGTCTAAGGCCTCACAATAATATATCACTAGTAGAGTGCCTAGTTCTGATGTAGAGTCTAAGGCCTCACAATAATATATCACTAGTAGAGTGCCTAGCTCTGATGTAGAGTCTAAGGCCTCACCATAATAAATATATATATAAATTAGCCTGTAGCCTGTGTGTCTCTCCCCACCCAATGTAATCATACATCTCATGTCCATGACGCGCAAGATCAAATCTAATGCAGCAAGTCATAATGATCTCTAAGCATATGTAATATCTATGTCATAAACCTGTATCCTATACATAATCACCATGAATATCTCAGGAAGATTCTGTCTCATGAATAGTGTCAGGTGTCCTGGGTATGACGTACTTGATATTGCAAGCACTAGAATGTAAAGGGTCTCGATATCCATCTCTAGGTGACGTTACACAACTCCGCGTACGGTGTTGGCACCCGAATATTAATCGGACGCTAAGTAAAGTCACACAGTCCTAGGTTAAGCATGCATATCATATAAATAAGTCAAGAAAATATGTAACAAGAACTGCAAGTTGGCAAGGTACACTTGCCTGGGGTTCTGACTCCAACTGTAGCTCTGGTATCAGCGGGATTTGCAGGTAGTCCTTCGGTTGCTGAAATAAACATCACCATCAGATTCAGAAGACATCAAATATCTAGAAACGCCTGTCCTTGAGTCAAATTTGGACACAGGGACAAAAATGACAGTTTCTGGTCAAAGCGGGGTCCACATGTGGGCCGCTTCGCACCAAAAAATATGTCAGAGACAAAGTTCTCCAAATTCATCAAACTTAGTGTCAACAAGTCCAGAATGATGATACGAACCCAACAGAACGTCCAGAATTTGATTCCGATGAGCCGATCACAAAATCGTCCGTCAAGTAGAGCCGTAGGGCCCACGATACGCGATTTTGTCAGAGTTCTCAGAATCGAACCAAACTTGGGTCACAGGACCAGCGTATTGCTATGAGTCCGATGGCGCAAGTTTCGTTTCGATCTGACGTGTGTACACAAAGTTACAACAAGTTCTAGAACAAGGCCGATACGGGGCGTTGTCGACGGATACGCGTTGATTCCGGTGTGCGCGCACATCCAAATCAACTTCCGCAAAATCCCACACGTCCGTATCAACAGCGCGCACCTTTCGGTGAAGTCCGCACACGACCAAGTCGTCCTGTTTGGCGGGGCGCACTCAGTTCTGGGGAAAAATAGGGTGTTATTTTTCCTGATGTTGGGTCGCAGTTTGCGATCACCACAGGATGCGACACACCAAGCGGGTTGCACGGGCATCGAGAGGGTCACGCAGGGTTCGCGTCACAACAGACGGAACAAGAAACGGGGCAGCGAGGAGAGAGAAATAACTACCTAAACAGGGCTTCGCAGAAGACTAAAAATAGTGCTTCACGAGGCGGTGCGACACGGTGGCGGCCAGGGTTTCTTGCCGGAGCTTCGCCGGAGCTGGAGGCGGCCGGAGAAGACGAAGGCGGGTCAGGAGGAGGCGACTGGGGCTCTGGTCGTCGGGCTCGGCTGGGACTTCGTCGTGGAGGCTCGGTGGCTAGGGCACAGCCGGAAGAACTCGGGGTTCTGCGGGTCGTCTGCGGCGGGATTCCTCGGGGAGAGCAGCGGCTGGAGGCGGCGCTGGAGCTGCGGCTGGAGGAGAAAGGGTGGCGGAGACGTTCGGGTTCGAAGCTGAGGGTGCTCGGCGGAGCGGGGCTGGGTCGAGGCGGACGGGGGAAGGCGGCTGAGGAGGATGGCGGTGGCAGAGGAGAGATGGCCGGAGGAGACGACGACGGAGGCAGCGGGGAGTCGATCGGGGCTGCGGTCGGCCAGGTATTTTTAGGAGGAGAGGGAGGAGCTGGGCGGACGGCCGATGCGGGGAGGGGAAGAGACGGGCGACGGGAGGTGGAGAGGTGCTGAACGCCGCGAGGAGCGGGGGAGGCACGACGGTTGCAGGCGAAGGGCGGCGGAGGTGAAGCATCGGGGAAGGGAACGGTTAGGGATTAGGGTTTTCGGGTCGGGTCCGGGTTTGGGTCGGGTGGATGGGATCCGACCCGATCCATTAGGCAAAGGTGCGGGTTTGGGTTTTGGGTTTCGGGTCGGGTTTAGATCCGACCCGACCCGACCCGACCCGCTAGGGTTAGGGTTGGTTCATCTAGGCCGGATCCGGTCCGGTTCGGGTTGGTTCAATAGAAATAAACCGGGTTTATTTTAGGGTTTATTTTGGTTTATTAAATAATTAGTTTTTAGGTCTTTAAAATTGTTTCTGGGGTCCAATAAATTCTTGGAAAATTACCCTATGTATAATTTTTTATTTTACACCAAAAAATATTATTTTCATAATATTTTAATATTGATTAACATCATTTAAAATTGTTTAATATTAAAATACCTTAATTTTAATTAATTAAAAATTACAAAAAATTCCAGAAAAATTGTAAAAAATTGATTTTAAAATTTCTCAAAAATCAGGGGGATTACATGGACTGGTGTCACGCCCCAGTATCAAAATACGGAGACGGACATGGTCAGCTCCCCCATACAAGGTATAGAACATCTATTGTCTCAATCAGTCAAGTAAGGATAGTAAACATATAACATGGATGACAAGGAAGTAAGGCTTCCCTAACGCTCTGCCATAATATTCTAGAAACCAGCCACACAAAATAATAAGCTAGCAGAGTAGCAAAAGTACAAGACCATGATCAAATATAGTCTGATTAATTATAATAATGTAATAAGACTAATGTCCAGATTTACAGCTAACAAGTGTCGGTGTCTAAACGCCCAAAAGAGTAAAATATACAATAACGAGCAGTGATAAAAAAATCCACTCATTTCCCTCAACGGCCATCCGTCTAGTGCGTGCCATTATTCATGGAGAAGTACGCTTGATCCTCGGGTGCTGGCTCTAAACCTGACCATGCAAAACTAGTGGGATTAGACACAAGATAGCAAGTACCACAAAGGAAGCACGAATAAAGAATATATATATATATATATATATATATATATATATATATATATATATATATATATATATATATATATATATATATATATATATATATATATATATATATATATATGTCTCGTAGTTTCGATTCATAGCCTATCTTGATACAACAATCTAACCCTACAACCAAATAAGGACAAGGGTTAGATCATCGCACCATGATAGTCCATGTCCCTAATTATTTAACAGATGGTACAATACACAAACAAGTTCAGTTACATAATCGGCTAATCACTTGCACGGCTTACTATGTGGATTATGGGCTGCCCTAGAAATATTATGCATATAACAGGAATCCTCAGGTCGAGCCATGTTCTAACAGGGGCTAGCCGAGCGATGAATCTTCGCGTAGCACATAGTAGTATGCACCGGTCCCTCAGAAGGCCACCGTGCTATGATCGCATAGAACACGTGGTATAGTATAATAATCGAATATTGCCATCCACTAATGAGGATTTAAACAATATCAATGGGGCCAGCCTTCACTTCCCATATGATTGAGGGTCGCTAGTTAAGCACGATCTCGGGATTTTGTCCCTCCCAATGCTTTACATATTTTAGTTGCCTAATTAATCCTATGGTTAGCTGGAATCACATGGTGTGGTCACATATTATTCCCCTTACATGTTGTACATTAGTACGGGAATGCTCGATACGAATCCACTTTGTCACTTGATAGTTTAACTTGGATTCACCCCAGCGCAACAATCAACACAAGTCCTAGCCACGATTGGTTATTAACCAACTATCATGTCCATGCTGGAGGAATTGTATTATATCACGTAGGAACACTTAGCACGTAGGTACACCTCAGTGTAAAACATGTAACATAATCATGTAGGAACACTTAGCATGTAGGAACACATAGCACATAGTAAGTGTATCAATACGAATACCAATAGTCGAGTCAAGTCACCAATCATTGGTAAAATTATATAAGTTCTAGCACATAGCAACACATGGATTGAGTCAGTCATATAGGTAGTCATAGTCACTTGGCCACTTAGTCTATTTCTACTCATAGTCGGGTTAGGCATATAGTCAGTTACAACACATGGTTACTTAGTTCTCATGCATTTATAATTATTTATAATACACATAAAATCACAAAATCCAACAAAACATCCAATAAAGAAATACTATAAAACATGCACATGGGGCCACATAAGAACAAGGGACGCATTGGATCAATGTTGCATAGGTCAAGGCCGCATAAGAGTCAGGCCGCATAGGTCAAGACAAAGTCCACTCCTTGGGACAAGTGCCAAGTAACGTGCATTAAATGCATGTCGGTGAAGTTACTGAAGTGATGGATGTGGCAAGTCATAAAGTGTGTCAGATAAAAGACAAAATCATAGAAAAATATGTAAGGATGAAGCAGAGTTATGCGTCAAAGAGAAGAGGCGCATAGTGCAAATGCTGCATAATTCTACTTGAAGCATGCTCTGCTTGCCGCATAGATCTCTTTTGGACTTAGCGAATTTCTCATTCGTTCAGCGAGTAAAACACAAAAAGTTCTGTTACTTAGGACTTTTTCAAGTACTTAGCTTCAGAACACTTTATGTAATAATCAGTCATGCATCCAACAAGATTGACCCATGCAGGAAGGTATATGTGGCACAGAGCTCAGGACGCATAGCACTCAGGCCTCATAACACTCTCTACTGCATAGGGTGTTGGTCGCATGAGCACTTTGTCTTCTCTAGACAGCAAGTTCAGCCATGACGAAAAACTCCAAAAATCAAAATTTTGTTTTCTCCATAAAAACTTTATTTTAACTCCGAATCAAGTGAACCAAAATAAAAAATGCTAGAGATAAAGTTCTCCATCAACCACGAAACTGTTTTCTAAAATATCATGTTTTAATAGATCAAAAATAAGAAAAACTTTTTGGACCCATGAAAGCCCTTATCTAAAAATATAGATCTACTAAATTTCATCCATAAAAACTGAAAACTCCAAGTATTAAAAATTCTTAGAATCATAATATACACATATTAGACTAATAAAATGCAAAGAAAAAGCAAGAATTAAAATCTAGAGTTTCTCCATGTCATGCAAGGTGTACTTTCCTAGAAATGAAAGAAAGAGGGAAAAATAAAGAATGCGGGAAGAGAGAGAAAGAAGTTAGCTTATATAACTAGGTTAAGGTTTGGACCATGGGTTCTCTCATAACTAAACCAACCCAACCATAAAACCAAGAGTCAAGTGAACCAAAGAATTGGTCTAGTCTCCATGACATGCAATCTAATTAGCCATGCAAGCAAGAAATAATATACGCAGGAAAACTAATATGTTCCAAATATGTATATCGGGAATGGGGAGTGACAACTAGCCCTCCTGGCCTCTACATCATAGAAAAATTGGCAATATGGTGATCTAGACTACCGCACCTCATACATAATCCATGGGCTGCCCTACACACATCTCTAGTGTGGCCCCCCTTACCATAGTAAGTATATTCCACCGATGCTCCCTGGTGCTGCTGTTATTGGTGCTGCCTTGGTTGCTTCCAAGCTGGTGCTGTCACTGTCGAAACTGCCATCCTCCGTGGCACTGATTCATGGATACGAATTCCAGGTGATGGTCGTGATATTCGGGGTACTCCTCCACCTCCTACACTCTGAGCATGAGACATCTTCTGGCCTCCCGTCCTCGCCGACAACCTCTAAATGGTAAGCTCATTCCTCCAAGATGCTATCAATACTTCCTCATAAGTCTGGTAGTCGTGCCCCTCTACCAGTTGTTGAATCTCCAGAAGAAGTCCTTGTTGGAACCTTATCGCTCTGTCTGACACCGTAGCCACCATGGTCGGAGCGAATCTACTTAGCCTAAGAATTCTGTTGTATATCCGTCCACAGTCCTACCGGCCTGCTTGAGACTGATAAACGAATGCTGAAACTCATATTGTACGATGACTCCAAAATACTTTGCCCAAAACCGAGTCTTGAAATTGTCCCAAGAGATAGGACACCTCAAGCCAACCTCTACTGACGCCCACCAAACATAGGCAAGGTCTTGAAGCTACAGTCAGACCTGGTCAACTTGTTCAACAACTGAAACCTTCTCTGCTACAAGTGTCACTCCCCATTCCCAAAATACATATTTGAGAAGTGTTATTTCTTGCTTGTATGTTTATTAGGTTGCATGGAGACTAGACCCATTCTTTGGTTAAGTGTGGTTCATAGTTTATTTTATGGGTTGGTTTAAGTTATGAGAGAACCCATGGTCTAAACCTCAAACCCTACACTATATTATCCAACTTTTTCTCTCTTCCCTTATTCTCTCATTTCTCCTCCTTCTTTATTTTAGGCAAGTACACCTAGCATGATATGGAGAAACCCTTAGATTTTAATCATTGCTCTTTCATTATATTTTATTCATCTAATATATGTATATTATTATTCTAAACACTTTTAATGTCGGGAGTTTTTAATTTTGATGGGTGGGATATGAGTAGATCTATATTTTTAGTTAATATTTTTATGGGTTCCATAAGTTTTTTTTTTAGTTTTCCTAGGTGATAGAGCATTCTATTTTAGGCATTTTGGCTTTTGGTTCACTTAATTTGGAGTTGAAATAAAGTTTTTATGAAGGGAACAAGTTTTCGGGTTCTTGGAGCTTTTACATGGCCAAAATTTGTTGTTCTGGGACGATGGAGTACTATGCGGCCCAGAAACATGCGCCCCTCTAGCATGCGCCCATCTTGTTGGACGCGTGACTTCTCTATGTATGCATTCTAAAGTTGGACGCATAGTACCTTGAACTCATAGGAATTCACTAAGGCCTGATTTCATGCGCCTATGCGGCCAGGAGACTATGCAGCCACGAGCCATGTATCTCTTCTTTTTTGGGCGCATGCCTCTGCACGACTTTTGTGACTCTGCACAGCTTTTCATGCTTTTGTCTTATCTACTTGACAATTTTTGCTTGTCACATCAAGTACGTCAGCACTTTTCTGACTTGTATTTTTTGCCCGTCACTTAGCACTTGCCTTGATAAGTGGACTTTTCTTATCTATGTGGCCCATATTCCATGCGCCCCCAATTTTCTTGTGCCCTGATCGACCATGCGGCCTTGATCTTTATGCACTTATGTAGCCCCTTCACATTTGATTGAATTAATTTGGTTTGAATGTTCCATTGGACTTTTTATTCATATGTGTAATCTTGATGACCGTGAGAGTATAAGATCCACCTATATACCTGACCTGACCATGTGTATAGTTCGACCATGCGCTAAGTGACTACACTACCAATATTCATGACTTGACTTATGTGTTGCAATATGATAGAACTCATATGATTTACTGTGATTGGTGACTTGACTCGACCACTTGTATTCGTGCTGATACACTTATTATGTGTTATGTGTTCCTACGCGCTAAGTGTTCCTACGTGATTATATTACATGTTTATACAGGGGGTACCTACGTACTACATGACGTATGATATAATACGATTCCTCCAACCATGGACAAAATGGTTTAGTCAATTTCAAAGCATAGCTAGGACTTATTTGATTGTTGCATCATGCTGGGGTGAATCCAAATTCGACTGCCAAGTGACAAAGTGGATTCGTAACTAGCGTGTCCGTACTATGATGCAAAATATAAGGAGAATATCATATGACCACGTTATGAGATTTAAGTAACAGTAGGTTTAACTACTAAAACATGTATAGCATTGGGAGGGACGAAATCCCGAGATTGTGCTTAACTAGCCACCCCCAAACAATTGTCTGGGGTGTGCAGGCTAGCCCCCATAGATATTTGTTTAAATCCTTATTTAGTGGATGGCAATATTCGACTATTATATTGTACTATGTGTTCTATGCGATCTTAGCATGGTAGCCTTATGAGGGATCGGTGCATAAATACTACGTACTATGCGGCAATTTATGGCTCGGCTATCCCTACTAGCATGTGGCTCGATCTGAGGATTCCTACATTACGTATATCTCTGGGATAATCCAGACTCCACCTAGTAAGTCGTACAAGTGATTGGCCGATTATGTAACTGAGCTTGATTGTGTATTGTATCTTCTGTTAAATAATTTAGGGACATGGACTATCATGGTACGATTGTCTAACCCTTGTCCTTGTTTGGTTATTGGGTTAGATTGTTATATCAAGGTAGGAAATGGACTGAAACTACGAGACATATATATATATATATATATATATATATATATATATATATAGAGAGAGAGAGAGAGAGAGAGAGAATAAGGGAGGTGAGGTGGCACCTCACTCTCAAAACAAGGGTGGCGGTGATGTGGCACAATCCCAACCACACAAACAAGGGGAGGGGGTTAAGTGCAATTTGCCAATTATGAAATGTGTGGTTGGGATTGTGCCACATCACCGCCACCCTTGTTTTGAGAGTGAGGTGCCACCTCACCTCCCTTATTCTCTCTCTCTCTCTCTCTCTATATATATATATATATATATATATATCTGTGTGTGTGTGTGTGTGTGTGTTTATTTTTTACTGGTTTTGTTCCTTCATTCGTGTTTCCTTTGTGGTACTTGCTATTTGGGGTCTAACCCCACTAGTTTTGTATGGCCAGGTTTAGAGCCAACACCCGAGGATCCAGCTTACTTTCCCCCTGAATAATGGCGTGCACCATACAGATGGCCGTTGAGGGACACGAGTGGGTTTCTTAATCACTACTCGTTATTATACATTTTTCTCTTTTGAACTTTTAGCGACCGAAACTTGTTAGCCGTAAATCTGGAAATTTAGTTTCCTTACATGATTGTAATTAATCAAACTATAGCTGATCATGGTCATGTACTTTTGCTACTCCGCCAGCTTCTCATTTTGTATAGCTGGTTTCTAGAATATTTTGGCAGGGCATTTGGGATGCCTTACTTCATTGTCATATATATTTTATGTTTACTATCCTCGTTTGACTGATTGAGACATTAGATATTCTATGTAACCCTAAGTGACTTGCTTGTAGAATGCACCCCTTTGTCTAGTTACAGCCGTGACCGCCGTACGACGTTCTATACCTTGTACAAGATAGCTGGCCATATCCATCTCCGTATTTTGGTACTGGGTGTGACAAGGTTTTACTGGTGGCCCATACGGGTCAGTATTTTTAGACTTATGAGGTATTTTGGTCATAGGAGTCTCAGTCAAATACGTCCCTTTTGATATCTTGCTTCGTCTTCCTCATTATCAATGCTCGAACTGTTAAAACTGCTTCCCTACTTGATCCTTCCTGTCCTGTTCTTGATGGTTCTTGTCCTTTTTTTAGGGATTCTTCAGTTGTTGGAGCTGTAGACATGACATGACAGGGTTTTCCTAGACAATAACGGGAGGTAGCACCTGCTCAGAGTCAGATCCGGATAGAGCCAGTAGTTGAGCAAGCTGGCATAGTAGAACTAGAAGTTGGACCTGTTGAGCAACCAACCCCTGAAATCCCCGTACCCCCATTAGTACTAGCATTACCAACGGTACTTGACACCCCAGAATTATTAGAGATCCTTCTGGGAATGATGGCTATGCAGCTGCATCGAATGGCGGTGCAACAACATCAACAATTTCAATAAAAAGAGTATAATGCCTTATTGAGTCAAGGTTTACATACGACTCTGGAGAGAGGCAGAAGGACTGATTCAAGGGGCATCAATTAGAATTTGTTGACTTAACCTGAGGTACTTCGATGGCACGGAGGATGCCATCACAGCAGATGCATGGTTGTAAGACATTGAGGTTATTCTGGCAGCAACGAAGGTTCCAGCTGATGAACAAGTTAACCAGGTCCGACTGCAGCTTCAAGACCTTGATCGTGACTAGTGGGCGTCAATAGAGGTTGGATTGAGGCATCCTATCTCTTGGGATAGTTTCAGGACTCGGTTTCTGGTAAATTATTTTAGATTCGTCGCACAATATGAGCTTCAACAAAGGTTTATTGATCTCAAGCAGACTGGTAGGACTGTGGACGGATATACAACAGAATTCTGTAGGCTGAGTAGATTCGCTCCGACCATGGTGGCTACTGAGTCGTACAGAGCGATGAGGTTCCAACAAGGACTTCATCTAGAGATTCTACAACTGGTAGAGGGGTACAACTACCAGACTTATGAGGAAGTATTGATAGTAGTTCGGAGGCACGAGCGTACTATGCAAAGGTTGTCGACGAGGACGGGAGGCCAAAAAAGGTCTTATGCTCAGAGTGGAGGACCCCGGACGTCAGCACCATCACCTGGCATTCGTATCCATGATTCAGCGCTACGGAGGACTGCAATTTTGACAGTGACAGTACTAGCTCGACAGCAACCGAGGCAGCAACAACAACTGCAGCGCCAGGGAGCACCGATGGGATATACTTACTGTGTCAAGGGAGGCCATACTAGAGGTGTGTGTAGGATAGCCAATGTGTTGTTTATGTGGTACGATAGTCCAAATTACCGTATTGTCAATTGTCCAATGATGCAGAGGCCAGAAGTGCCAGTCCAATAGTTGTGAGTACTGCTAGCACCAGGGGCAGTTTAGCAAAGAGGGACAGTGATAGAAATACGACCATTAGCTCAGCGTCCGTTACCGACGCAAGCTCAGATGTACCAACAACAGTAGAATTAACAGCAGGGCCAGCAAAGGCCACAATAATGCTTCCAAGATAGGTAACAATGAGGAGCATTGTCATGCCCCAGTCCCAAAATATGTAGGAGCAGGTATATGTACTCATGCCAGTTGTACAAACAACTATAGGAACCAAATTTATTGGACCTAACTAGGCGTAGTACGCTATAGAATATAACTAAGACATAATATCTCAGGCAGATAATAATCTAGTCGCATCCATAATATCACAGAATAGGAAACTCAATGAATAGATAAAGTCTCAGAATCCACTATAAAATAAATTCTAGTGGAGAACAATCCACAAATATAAGTATGAAAGATTACTGAAAGATAATATAACTAGACAATAATAAAATAGTCCAGGTGCCAGCTAACTAGATAAGGACAACCAAGATACTAAGAAATTATCATCCATAACGCTCATAGAAACTCATATGGCTCCACCACAAGGTTCTCGTCAGCAAAATCTTCAACTCCGTAGTCTGTAGGGTACAAGTGCTCGTCTGGATCTGAAAAAGGTGCCAGGTCCTCAAAGGGACATAACAAGTACACAAAAAATTTACATGCATAAAAGTAAAGTAGTAAACAATAAATAGGGTAACTAAACCATCTATGTGATATACACTCGAGATATCTCTAGTGGCACATGAGGGGGGGAAATAGAATAACCAGCCATCCCACCAGGCGTTCAACAGAACTTGAGGGTACACCATTTATACTATTTATACAATAAGAAACAGAAATCCCATACGCTCACTAGTAGATTTTCTTCTCCCAATGTACTATCTGAACCGTATATGCAGTGCAGGCATAATGCAACGACGTCAATAAAAATCTAGAAACTAAACTAACATCAACTACTAACACAAGACGCGAACTCACGTATCAATGGCCAGTCAACACGCTAGTCCATGCACTCTCTCTCACTCAGTGAATATGTTAAACAAGTGTCACATCAGAAGATACCACATACCTTCATAATATATCAGGTAAGTCTACTACTCTAAGATGCGTGCGCACAACTAATAAATAACAACTATGCATAATTTAACTGAACAATACAATTAAGCAAGGTGTACTTGCCTTCCGAACCAAACTACAAGCAAAACAAGTCTGGTTCGAAGCTCTCCAGAGAAATATCTCGAATACTTACTAATTAATTATTACACTAATTAGACTCTAATTTGTATAGTTAATTTAGGTTATTATCTAGTTATTAATTCTACATTGGTTGCACATGCAAATAGCCACACATGAGAATATTACTAGTCATTAAAAAATTTCTAAACCATTTTTAAATCATTAATTATTAAAAACTATTAATTCTAAAATTATTTATAATTATATGAAAATAACCAACCCAATATCATTGCATGCAAAAAGTCTCTGCGGGCGACAACTAGTGATTCCTAGCAACTACGCTATGTAGTTTATGCATGCAACTACCCTATTTAAATTAAAAAACACTAAAAAATAAAATAATATATTAAATATTCTGTAATTATAATATATTAAAATTTAAAATTTATTTACATAGTCAAAATATGGCAACCTTCAAAGAACTAAAACTAGTATTGATGCATTGTGTCCGTGTCTAGATTGTTCAACAACTAGGGGTAATTTTGTACATAAAAATATAGTTTCACATGCATTAAAATATTTCTAATTAATACCTAATATTAACATGGTTCTACATGAGTTTTATTTCTTAAAAAATAAGAAGAAGATTTGAAGTTGAAAAACTTACACGTACGCGATTACGATGGGGACCTTCTTCGCCACTACGGCCAAACGGAGTACCAAACGGACTCCAAACTTCACTCCACTTGATAGGGTGGTAGGGAACTTTAAATAGATGAATAAAATAGGATTTTAGAGATGTTTTGGTCAATTTTTATAATAGCAATAAGTAGCAGTAGCAGTAGACCTAATATGGGGGTATTCGGGTGAAGGATTGGCCTTGGGGTCGGCCTTGGGGTGCTCGTGGGGGTACGTGAAGGTGTGGAAAAGGAAGAGGAGATATTAAAAAGGGAGGGTCTACTATTGTGGTCGTTCATAAGAGAGGAGAGGCGGCTAGGGCTATGTAGAGGAGAAGGTTGCAAGTTTATATATACTTGTTGGTTGGGCTTTTGGGTGTTGATTGCTTGGAGTTATGTTGGGACCAAAAGGGACTTGTGTTTAAGGGTCCATGAGGGTTTGTTAGACTTCTAATAATCTTTGGACTATTATGTAATTAATTATTTTAATTTAAATAAAGTGCACAAAAGATATGCAAGATGCGGTTTTCTAAAATGGAAAACTGGATATATAAACTAGAATTTGAACCATGTGTAAGCATATAGGGATTTAAATGAATGAGACACCCTTAATATGAACAATTTAGGTCTAGTTAAGCTCATAGATATGAAGTTGGTTAGATGAAAAGGGTTGATGTTGCGCACTAAAATCGTCCGCAACGACAAAGTGCTAAATTGTCAATATCTAGATTTTACGTCACAAAAGTTGTGGGACAAAAATGAAGCATAGAGATGCGAATTTATGAGTCACATTCAATCCATGAACCTAATTTGGCTCGTCTAAGTCTAGTATGCAAAGTGGGTTGGAAGGTAAGGGCTAGTGTTGTACTAAAATCTCAAGACCATGGCAAAAAGTGTCTATAATTCAATAAATTGTCAAATAAATATTTAAATTAAATAAAAAAAATTCTAATTACCAAAATAACCTTATATAAAAATCAGGGTGCTCACAATCAATCCACCTTAAAAGAATTTTGTCCTTGAAATATAATATCTTAAATAACAAAAATTTTATCAACTTTGAACAAAAAAAAAATAATCATGGGGTCAAATCATTGTTTATAACTTCACACGATCCTCAAAATCCACTTTTATTCTCAAAACTTAAAATTTTAAAATTAAATCTTTAAAATTTGTCCACTTCAAGATTTAAACTCCTCAAATTTAATATAAAACCAATTCTCACTTTTAAAATTATTATTATTCTACTCATTCAAATTTTATTAAAATCCTTAAATTCAAATTTCAAGTCAAATATGATCAAAATCTGCAAATTTTACATCCCACAAAATTTAAATATTTTGAGTCAAGTATAAGTTAGAAAATTTTACATCTCACAAAATTTAATTCATAAAATATTTTAAATTTAAATTCAATATATCATAATCGCCTTAAAATTTAAATAACTAAATTTAAATCAAAATTCAATCTATCATTATCTTCTCAAAAATTTAAATAACCAAAGCTCATTCAATCTAATCTTATTCCAAAATTTAATTTTTTTTAAACATTGTTGTCTTCAAATTTTAAACTAAATTTTCATTCTCAAAATCTAAATTAATAATTTATTTCTTAAAATTCAAACTTTAACTCAAATTCTCAAATTAATTAATTTTTTTCTTCTAAATTCATATCAAAATTTAAATTCAATCCCCATACGCTTATCCTCGCACTCAAATCGATATCTTTAAGTTTTTTTCCTTCACATAATCTAAAAAAAAATTTAAATTTTCTTCAAAAAAAAAACTTAAGGGCAAAAGCACTCAAATATCTCTATTATATTATTCTTAATTGCCTTCTTAACCACCATCTAAGAGTTTCACCTGCAATATAAAAAAAAATTTACTATAATTTGAATTTGACATTTATAATTTCTATATCTTCATAAGTTCTTCTAATATCAGTTATTCTCGAAAACTTTCAATCCAACTATGCACCGATAAATTTTTTTTAGCATATCCATATACTCCTTACTATCTTTAAAAGTATATTAAAAATATAACAAGCAACTAATAATGCAATATATCTAGAAAATATTTATTTCTAACCATTTTCTAACTTATACCAAGCACGAGTGTTCATCTCTCCGAAATAAGGGGAGACGGGAAATAATGATAGTGATGTCAAGGGAAATAAACGAATACAATTGCGAAGACCAAGGGAGATAATCGAATTGAATGAGAAAATTGTTAAATCAGTTGTGGATTGAGTTCCTATCTTAGTATATTCCAATTCCCAGGCTCTATCAGTATAGTTATGTAACCAATACGATATGATCTGACTTGTCTATAGGGCAAGTATATTTGTCTAATAAGCTAAGTCAATTATATCTCAATCCACGCAAAATAGTCACACGAAGAGCGAACCAAGTGCACAAAGGTTGATAAGACCATAATACATCGATTCTAATTAGACAATGTATTAGTAGGCGTTCCCAATAACACATATGTCATGAACAAGCTCGATAAAAGAATAAGCTTGCAAAACTAGGCTACAATAACGGCATAAGTCAAGATAGTCCAAAATATAAGTACGTGAGATTATGATGAAGGAAAGTACAGATATTTTAAATTCAACAAGAATCTAAGACTCGTCCAGTATATGTATCTCCATAGTTGTCATACTAACTTCTTGTCTAAGTCTATGGTTGACCAATTAGGGTTCAGACCGCTAGGATTCTGCAGTCTTGGCAAACACCATCTCCTTATGCTAGCATATATTTCGGTGTCGTTCAATTATATCTTATTAGTGTAGGTTAATAACTATGGAATTCTAGGACATGCTACCCAACTTACAAAGATTAAACTAGTATTATAATTGCTTTATAGAGATTCTATAAAATAATATTATTCTTGTAAATAGAGTAAAAACTCTTATTATGGTATCACTACCAGAATAAGACAAATTAGGGACGTTAGAAAGCATCGCTAAATGGACTAAAATGTTGCTAAAAAAATTCAGCGACGTAATTAACGGCATTTCAGTGAAGTCGCGTTTAAGCTAGTCGCTGACAGGAAAAATATCGCAAAATATCGCTGTAGCGACATTTTCTAGCGACTTATTTGCGTCACTAATATTTTTATATTAACGACGTTTAGCGACACAACATCGCTAAATTAGTGACGTATTCTGTGTCGCTATCCGTCGCTAAATTTTTCTATTTAGCGACGTTTTGCAACAACGATGTTATATTGACCTGGCAAATACTGCCATGTCAGCAATTTAGCGACATTCAGTGACGTATTTAGTGACATTCAGCGACGTATTTAGCGACATTCATTGACATACTTAGCGACATATTTAGCGACGTATATAAACGTCACTAAAAGTCGCTAAATGTCGCTAAAGTTTTAGTAAAAAAATAAAAAAATGAATATAGAATGGTTTCCAAACCAATCTTCCTGCAGTTTATGAATTCACAATTTATATAAATTGATCCGAAGCAACCCTCCATTGAATTCTCTGGGTTTGTCGACTCCTTCGGTTGAATACTCAACACCGATAAATTAACATACATTTAACATGAATATTATAGTAAAATTTGAAGAAAACGAAATATTGGGATTACAAAACGAGTCTGGAGAAAATCTTATCGTAAAGAATACAATAAAAATCCACACAACTGAGTGCAAGAAATAAAGTCTGAAAGCCTCAAAAATAAAGAATATTCATAAATGCCCAAATATTGTAGGTCAAAACACAAATAACCAGTAAACTATCCTAACTAGGACTACTGCAGATCTACAGGAGGATGACCACCGGCGCGCATCAAGGATAAGAATAAATCGTACTGCTCCCGTAAAATTGACACTGATGTCGATAGAGAAGTCAGTGACGTTGGTGGAGTCTGTGTCGATGAAGGCGCACCAGGAGGACGTATCTGCTCCAACTTTGCTAGTCGATGGTTGCATGAATCCATGGTAGATAACAGCCTCGTACTGCTATAAATCATTGAGTCCTGCATCATCGTCAGCCTCTCGCCCATAGATAGTTGTGATACCTGCAGCTCTGTCACGCTGTGCTCTATCAACGCTCAAAGATCAGCTGTCATATCCCTGAGCTCCATGATGCTGCGCTCGAGCGTATCAAATCGTGCGATGAGCGTCGCATCGTCCGCCTGCGGTTGGGACAGGGGCTGCTCCTCCATCCTTCGTAGTAACTCGTCACAGAGAGACGCAATATGACGGTCACCGGTCTCTTGGACTCGGGCCAACGCCTGCGAGAGCTGTGGGGAATGCGCACTTGCCATGGAGGCCCTAGATGACTGTATCGTAACAAGGGCGCCTTAAGATCCCGTACCGTAGTACGTACCCCTCTGGAGACCACCAGCGACGGTCACCCATAGCTCGTCCGTCGACGGAGTTGGAGAGGGCTGCAAGGAAGTACCAGCCTCTCCTACTGTAGGTGCACTAGCAGTCGCCCACTCACGCAGCCTAAGATACTCGGCCTAGAAAAGTTTTGTCACCCTCACTTTTTCAACTAAGCGTAGTTTGGTAATTTGGCATGGATAATTATATTTTTAGGATTATTATATTCAATATTGTGCATATTGTAAATATTAATTATTGTATTATTTATTTATTATAGATATTAAATTTATTTTGGACTTGTATAGTGGACCTAACTAGTTTAGTTTAGATCCATGGACCAACATTTAATTCTAGTTAGAATTGAGCCCAATAGTAAGCCCATTCATTAGGAGGATGAATTAATTAGTAAAATAAATTAGACTAGAACCTTCCATCCTTAATTATTTTCTTCATGAGAAGTCCCAAGGGGTATTTTGGACATTCCATAGTAGCTTGGAGGAGGGGCAAGGGGCCGACCACCATAGGGAGGAGAGAGACTCTCTCTTCTCATTTGTCATTCCAAATCTAGATCTAGAATTTTTCTCTTCCAAATTCTTCATTTCTGAACCAATTCCTACTCAAAATTTTCCCAATTCCTTCCCTATACATCTTTAGAGTCTAGTAGAACAAGGATCTACAAGGAGGAAGCAAGGATCTATAAGGAAGAGCAAGGATCTACAAGTTTGAGGCTACTTTAACTCAATTTGGAAATTTTATTGGGAATTCATCTCCTAATAGATATAATTCAGTTTTCTCCCTCTAATTAGGTTCTAAATCTATAATTTAATCATAAGAAACTAGTCCATATGCTAAGGCTACCAATAGGAATTGAAATTAGGTTCATAGGAGGCCTATGGAGAAAGTTATGTGGTATTTTGTGTCAATTTTGGGATAATTCCGAGATTGGCACATCTTATGTTTGTCAATTGGTCAATTAGACCAAATTGACATGTGTTTGATTGTGTGTGACTAGTGTCGTGTCCATAATTGAATACGTATAGGCCGTATCTCGATAATTTGGAGATACAGGTTAATTTGGGGGGGTTTTCTCTGACACGGGAGTTTATGCATGTCATATCTTGACACGGACACGTTGTTGAGTAATTAGTTCTTCGTGTTGTTTATAATTATGATTTTAGACTTGCTTGTATCCTTCGAGATATGTTTGGTTGTGTGGTGGAGCCGTATCTCAAGCGTATCATAGAATGAGTGTGATACGGGTGTGGTGCACTCCGCGTGTTTGCTTTATTGTATCTCAATTCAATTTGCCATGACAATATCTATTATAATGATATAATTATATGATTGTATGGTTATGTATATGTGTTTGTATCTTTATTATTTTATATAGATTTGTATATATAGCTATGTGTGTATGTGTAGTGATATGTGTATATATATCTATAGTATTATATATATATATATATATGATTATTTCATATGAGTATATATCTATATATGTATTGATATGTATATATATTTATATGTGTGTGTGTGTGTGTGTGTGTGTGTGTGTGTGTGTGTGTGTGTGTGTGCATAGTGAGTGAGTGAGCAGTGAGAGGAGGGTCGGGTAGAGCACAACATGCATCAACCGCAAGTAGCAACTCGTAGACTGCAATCATCAATACAAGAGCAGCAACAACCTGTAACAATCAACCTCAACTGCAGCACAGCAAGAGCAATGTACTATAAACTGTGCAGCAATGCACAGCAGCTGCCACTGCATCAAGAGCCTGCACCAACAACTGCATCGAGGGCAATAGAATCCAACATCAAGGAGAGGCAGCAAACTGCCCAGCAACAACATAGAGCAACTGCAGCACAGCAACAACAGTGCAGCATCCTACAGCAACAACAACTGCATGTTATAGCAGCAGCAATCAACCTTAATAGCAATATAAAGACAACAGTAAGAGGGCAGCAGCTAGTTAAGGTAGAGGGTTAGCTAGTAGTTTACTAGAGGTTTAGTTAGTTATTAATAGTTAGTTAGTTAGTTGCATAATAGTCTAGTTAGTTATATATGTATATATTTAACTAGTTAGTCATATTGCTATCTAGATAGTTATATATACATTGTTATCTAATAGTTTTATATATATATATATATATATATATATATATATATATATATATATATATATATATACTTGTTGGACTAGTAGCTATATGTATGTATGTATGTATGTATGTATGTATGTATGTATGTATGTATATATGTATATAAGTATTGATGTGTTAGTAGTAAGTTAGTATAGTAGTATTGTAGTAGTTAGTTAATGTTAGTTAATAGTTTAGTGTATTGGGTAATTAGTTATATGTTAGAATTGATATTACCTTGTGATACCAAGATAATGTCAAGGTATTGGTGGATACTCAAGGTATTAGGTTTGAGTATCAAGATGGGTGTGTAGGTGGTGAGATACGCATTGGTTCAAAGCCAAGGTATCCACTTTGCATTAGTTAGCTAAGAGTACTATATGTATTGTCTTGTATATATATAAATTAGTATTTTTATATCTAAAAACTTAAGTATCATGTGATAGGGTGCTTGGTTTGTATCTTAATATCTTAGCTTAGCTAGTGTGGCCTAGTTACATAGTGTATGGACCTAATATCCTAGAGTTGGACTCATACAACCTAGAAATAGCTAGTTTGACCAAGTTAGACTAGTTTGACCTAGAGTTGACCTAGTTTGACTAGTTTAACCTAGAGTTGACCTAGTTTGACTGTTTTGACTTAGAAATGGCTTTATGACCTAGAATTGAACTAGTTTAACTTATTTTCTTTTCCAGAACCTTGTATTGATGCAATATACAATATATAGGTTTGTGTGACACCAGCTTGGGCATCGAGAGACACACCTTGCTCAGGACCTCAAGCGAGTACAATTCTCTGTTAGTTTTTATTTCATAATAGCGTATATATCTCATGTTCTAGAATTGTATACTTGATTCTGACACAGTAGTTTCACGGACTGGTACTACATGGATCCTGTCAGGAGATGTTATACCCTACCGTGTTCAGCGGGTACTCCTTCACATGTATTTTATCGTGTATATCGGGTATTAATTTATTATATCCGTGTTCACACACTGCTCGTGTTCAGTGTACTTATATTCATGTACACACACTACTCGTGTTCAGTATACCCATATTCGTGTTCGTAACATGTCGTGATTGGATCCATTGGTATTAGTTGGGGATAGGGAAGTAGGAGTTGATTATGTGATCAAAGCCCCAGTGTATTCGTGTACATGTCGATTACATACCACACTTGTAATCGAGTTACCTTATTGTATTCGTGTTCAACCTAAACTGATCACATAATGAACTTGTATTCTGAGGCACATTAGTTAGATTTTAGTTATTCCTTTATATTGCAGATATTCATATTACTTATTCTTTATTCCAGTACATTACTAGTTCACTCTAGTTCATTTTATTCAGATGTTTAGTTATCTTGTATTATTTTCTATTATCTGTTTTATATGCTCGATTATGTATTTGAAACTACTTTCAGAGGTATATATTTTGCTCCAATCCTGACTGGATATATTTTTTCAGATGATTGGCTCATAGATCAGTGTCCTACATTCTATGGACCGCAGGAGGGCATACCATTAGAGGATACTCCTATAGACCATGAGGACATAGTTCCAGAGCTTGAGGAGGTTTAGTTTATTTTGATAGACTTGTATTAGACTGTTATTGAGATTCCTGGCATGTATATTATTTCAGACTTATGGATTATATCTTTATTCATTCTTTGTTATTCTATTCGTGCTTTATCTTCCTTAGTTTGCTTGTGATTGAGTATAGTTACATTTGTGAGATACCATATTTTTCCTCCGTTTGGAGTTGAGATGATTGACAGGTACCATATTTATATTGTTGAGATATTTAGTTAGTTAGAATTGACCCAGATAACGTTCTACCGTCGATGCTGCGACGTAGGCTGGGCGTACCCATGTACTCGTGCCCGAATATCCCAGTGCGGGTCGTGACACATTTTTAGTGGTGGCCCATGCTGGTCTTGAGTCGCAATTAGAGCGATATCATAGTAGTGCTCACTTAGAGTACTGCTACGAGCCAGCTTTAGGAAATAGGATTTAGGCTGAGAGTATACTCATTCACAACTAGGAAATACTTCCAATATCAGTTTTGTTATCCTAATCTATTGAATGTTTGCTTTACTTTAAATAAAAAATTTGTCCTTCTTTGATGATATCGTATCATACTCAATGTTGATTCCTTTGTTCCATCTATCTTTAGGATGCCGCCGAAGAAGCATTCCCAGTGCCCAGGTGCCATGTCAGTACGGTCAGTCACTTCGTCGCCTATGTGGGCAGCACCATCAGACGAGGATCCAGCACCTATATTCCGGAGGTCAGCTTTCCCGATTCAGGTTGGCATTTTTGCAACAGCTTTCGGAGGTGCTCCACCTCCGGTACAGAGGACAACGCCGACAGTTTCAGGGGATCTTCCACCCCACCACCTGCAGTCGATCAGACGCAGATATTTGCGCTCTTTCAACAAATAATGGAGGCATAGCAGTATGAGTCAGAGGTCATACGATAGAGCATTGAGAATGCTCACCAGATTGTGCTCGCAGCTGTCATGACCCACACCCGGTATAAGGGTACAAGTCGGGAACAATGCCCAGCCTACGCTGCAGAATCGGCGGTAGAACACTGTCTGGGTAATCTATCTAGCAATATAGTGAACCACCAACAATAACAATATACTTAATCACAGATCTAAGATGGAACGAGCACGAATATAATAAAATAATAGAATAGTTACATATAACTCATGAGTCTAAAATAATAACATCAATGAGTCTGAAAAAAATACTAACAAAATAAGCTGGAGACAAATCCAGTACCAAGAATACTAAGAAGCTACTAAACTCGGGTCATCTGTCTCAGTTGGGATAAGACCCTCCTGAGCTAGGGTCTCTGATTCTAAATCCACAACATCCTGAGGTCCATAATGTGTAGGGTACCAGTCCTCAGTGTTATCTGGGAAAAATATATCCAGTCAGGAAAGGAGCAGAGTACATCTCTAACAACAGTTCTAATCAATGATAAAAACTATATAACAATAAATAGATATGAATATACAAGATGCAACAATAGATACAAGAGATATACCATAAGGAAATACTAGAATAAACACAATAATGAACAATATGTCAATGAACAAGAATACTAATGTCTAAGTGTGTGAGTACTAGCTTTAACATGTGATCGGCTTGGGAACTTGCACAAGAGTATAATGGCCTGGCTGATCATATGTGCGGTGTATGATCAACACTCACAAGGAACAAGACTTGCACAAGGAGGGTACGATCATATATCTATACTAAAATACTCCCCACCCCTGACTAGTATAATAGATCAAACCATGGTATGCTATGGCACGAGATTCTCTAGGAAGGTAGCAAATCTCCTCGAGAATCAGTGTTTGTACATGCACAAGATAATCAATGAAATAAGACTTGCATAAGATACACCATATACAAGGAATAATATCTCATGACGCGATCCGGATATACCAATCCGTGTAACCATCGTGTCAAGAAATATCTACACTAGATACATTGAACATAGAGGATATCATAAATGAGAAACTATCAGAGAATATACTCGCCTGAAGTCCAATGAATAGTCTCACAGATGTCTGACACGGTGCCTCGAAGACCTAGATATGGAATACAACATCAATAAAAGATTTCGGAAAGAAAATAAGTTAAACAAGTCAACTTCTAGGTCAACAAGTCAACTCTAAGTCAAAAGTCAAACTAAGTCAACTCTAAGGTCAACTATGGTCAACTACCTATTACTAGGTTGCAAAAGTCTAACACAAAGATATTGGGTTCAAATACTAAAGTCTAGGTCATAAACTACATCTTAGGATACTAGGATACCGTATCTCTGGATACGTAAAACAATAGGAAAACATCAAACAATTATTTATTATACAAATCCTAATTACAACATTAAATAGATGTCTTGGTTTTGAACCAACTTGGTATCACAACACTAACCCATAATATTGATACCCAAACTCAATACCTTGGGTATCCCCAATTACCTTGGTACTTACCTTGGTATCTCAAGGTAATAACCACTACTTTACTTATGCTAAATACCCTTTAAAATAATATATGCTACACTACATATATCTATACATAGTATACTATAATACAAAAATAGGAACATATTTACACATATATTAATAACCATATATACATATATAATTATCTATCTATCTATCTATCTATCTATATATATATATATATATATATATATAAAACTGCCAAACTATCACCAAAGACCCGGCCTGTTGTCGCTGAAAACCAATATTGCTGCTGATACTCTGCTGTTTCAGTGACAAACCTCTGTAGCCGTCGCCAAAAACCGTCGCTAAAGCCCCTGATACGCTGCAGATATTGCTGTTATAGCGATGGATTCCTGCGATCTGTCACTGATGCCCTTGCTGCTGCTTCTGCTGTTGGATATTTCTGCTGCTGCTGCGATACTTCATGCCGTCGCTATAGCAGCTGCTGCTGTTATTGCTGCTGTTGCTGCATTCAGCGACGCACGCTGTTGTCGCTATAGCCCCTGCCCTCTCTCTCTCTCTCTCTCTCTCTATATATATATATATATATATATATATATATATATATATATATATATATATATATATATAAAAACCATAATATATATATATACAATATGCATATAGTAGTACTAATAAATATACATACACCCAAACATATTTAGGTACATAATATCTATATAGAAATATACACATACATAGTAACATAATTATAACCACACATACGTATACGTATATATAAACACCTACACAATATATAACATACATATATAAATATACAATATAACAACATATAAATATCTACTTAACATATAAATATCTATACATACTACTATATATATATATATATATATATATATATATATATATATATATATATATATATATATATATATATATATATATATATATGTAGAAGAATAGTTACATACAATATATACACATATGGTATATACATAGATACATAGATCTAAGACACAATATTACATAAATATATATACACAACAATATATACATATATATAATTACACTTCTCCATGAATAAGAACACAAGAGAATTAGATCTATAATTAAATTGTACACACATGGAACGTATCACCCCGTATCCTACTAGATCTAGGATACGCATGTGACACGAGTCTACCACACATCCAAACGTACCCCGAAGGACACGAACAAGTCATAAATATTATTTATGAACAATACGAAGAGTCAAATACAATTCTATGTGTCTGTGTCAAAATATGACATGTCCAAAGTCCCGTGTCGGAGGAAAAACCCCCAAATCAACACGTATCACCAAATTATTGGGATACAACCTACACGTACCCAATTGTGGACATGACACTAGCCCCAAACACACAAGCATATGCCAAATTGATCTATAGGACCAATTGACACACAACAAATGTCAATATCGGAATTCTCCCAAAATTGACACAAAATGCACCATAACTTTCTCAATAGGCCTCCTATGAACACAAAACCAAATCCTATGGGTAGCCTATGCATATGGGTTAATTTCTCATGGTTAAATCTCAGATTTAGAACCTAATTTAAGGAGAAAAACTGAATTGTACCTATTAGGAGATGGATTCCCAATGAAACCTCCAAATGTGATAAAATTAGCCTCCAACTTGTAGATCCTTGCTCTTCTTTGTAGATCCTTGCTTCCTCCTTCTAGATTCTTGCTCTAATAGCCTCCAATGGTTATTTGGGAAGGAATTGGGATAAAATTTGTTAGGAAAATAAAGTAGAAATAAAGAAATTTGGTTGAGAAAAATTATAGATCTAGTTTTGAAATGAAAAAAGGAGAGAGAAATCAATTCCCCCCTCTTTAATAGGCCGCCCCCCTCTACCCCTTCCTCAAGCTACTATGTAATGTCCATTATACCCCTTGGGGCCTCTCATGAAGAAATAATTAAGGAGGGAAGCTTCTAGTCTAAAGGTTTAATTAATTTTAATCCTTCTCCTAATCAATGGGCTTTCAAATTGGGCTCAAATCTAACAATTAATACATGTTGGTCCATGAGTCTAAACTAAACTAGTTAGGTCCACTAACACAAGTCCAAAATAAATAAATAACATCTAACAATAATTAAATAATACAACAAATAATTATTATCATGCACAATATTTAGTTAATTTATGAAATTACTAAAATACCCTTTCCTAGAAAATATGGTAGTGACAGTAGCAATTGAGAGAGCCTCCTTAGTCCAGCCACAGACGGTACCACCTCAGTTCACCCTGCAGCAACCGAGGCCGGGGACCATCATAGACTTCAAGAGGATGGGGCCGAAGGACTTTAAAGGTACTGAAGGGATCCTTTATGCTGATGATTGGATAGAAGATATTGAGCAGAACCTGCGGCTGGCGCAGATTCCAGAGAGGTTGCAGATAGAGGCCGCAGGGTGCATGACGTTTGACATTGCATTTATTTGGTTCAGGACGGACCCCAGGATCTCAGTACCAGGACTTACTTGGGAAGCTTTCAAAGAGCTCTTCAAGGAAAAATTCTTTCTAGATGTGGCTCTGACATCTCTAGAGAGCCAGTTCCAGTACCTTATTCAGGAAGGTATGACGGTGGATGAGTATGTGGCAGAGTATTGCAGATTAGGTCACTTTGTGGAGGGGCAGAACCCTAGAGGAAGAGCCAAAAAGTTCAGGAAGGGCCTGAACAGGGAGATCAAATCACATACGAAAGAAGATCCCACCGCTACTTTCGAGGAGATTCTGAGATAGGCACAGCAGGAAGAGGATGATCTAGAGCTTAGCTCTAAGAGGTCAAAGGACACAGGAGGAGCCAGTACCAACACGGGTCCAATAAAGCAGTCTTATTTTCAGCAGCAGCACTAGAGGCACTTCCAGCAGACGAGATAGCAGTACCATGGACCGGCTAGAGCGCCGGTACAGCAGATACACCAGATTCAGAGGACAACTATTCCTTGCACTTTCTGTAAGAAGCATGGACATGGATGGGATGCATGTAGGATGAGATTAGGCTAGTGCTTATTCTGCGAATCAGGAGACCATCAGTTGAGGGCTTGTCCTAAAGTTCCAGCTCGTCCAGCTCAGGGCAGAGCTTAGGCACAGAGAGCACCCACGAGACCACCAGCAGGATAGTAGAGAGCACCTCCTCTACTACCACAACAATAGCAGTTTTCTCAGCACCAGCAGCAGTAGAGAGGTGCCCAGCGACAGGGGCAAGCTTTTACCTTGATCGTTGAGAAGGACGAGCCAGTCGGTGATGTTATCTCAGGTTCAGTCTATCTTGATTCTTTTCCAGCTCATGCTTTATTTGATTTCGTTTCTTCACATAGTTTTGTACATGTACATTTTGCTCTGAAAACATCATTTTGAGTCTGAACCATTAGCGAGGACTTGCAAGATCATGACCAGGGGTGGCATTATCCTGGTCAGTGATGTTTGCAAGGACCGAAGAGTTTCTTTGGGAGGTTGAGAGTTGGGCATATGTTTACTCGTAATGCCACTTTCGAGCTACGATATAGTACTCGGGATGGATTGGTTGAGTAGGCATCATGCTAGTATCGATTATCATGGAGGCAGAGTTTTATTCCAGACACCAGGAGAGCCAGAGTTTGAGTTCATCAGAGGAGCAGTAGAGTAGAGTGAAGGAGACTTCTGTGAAGCCTTGGTAGAAGAGCAGGGGTCACCACATCTATTGATTGCAGAGTATATGTACGTCTTTGCGGAGGAGTTATCGGGGTTGCCACTGGACAGAGATATGGAGTTCTCTATAGACTTGGTGCCAGGTGTAGAGCTAATATCACAGTACATCAGCACATCTAAAGAGTGAACAATAGCGAACTGGCAGAGTTGAAGAAGCAAGTGGATGAGTTACAGGACAAGAACTTCATCCGCTCCAGTTCATCACCATGGAGTGCTCCGGTATTATTTGTACCATAGAAGGATCGGTCGATACGCATGCGTATCGACTACAGGGCACTCAACAACCTCACTATCAAGAACAAATACCCGTTGCTACGGATTGACGATTTGTTTGATCAGTTGAGTAGAGCGTAGGTATTCTCAAAGATAGACTTAAGGTCGGGGTACTACCAGGTGAAAATAAAGAAGGAAGACATTCCGAAGACAGATTTTAGGACTCGGTATGAGCAGTTTGAGTTCTTGGTGATACCGTTTGGGTTGACCAATGCCCGGGCGATATTCATGAACCTGATGAATAAGGTGTTTCATCAGTTCTTGGATCAGTTTGTTATAGTTTTCATTGATGATATACTGATTTATTCAAAGACCCCGGAGGAGCATGAGAAGCACTTGAGGATAGTTCTAGAGACCATCAGGAAGGAGAAGCTATATGGCAAGCTTTTAAAGTGTGAGTTCTTCTTTGATAAGGTTGAATTCCTCGGGCATGTGATTACAAGAGACAGAATCTCAGTAGACCCAAAGAAGATTTCAGCAGTTGAGTCATGGTCTACCCCGAGTTCAGTAGTGGAGATCAGGAGTTTTCTTGGACTAGTAGGCTATTATCGGATATTTATTCAGAATTTTTTCAGGATTGCGGAGCCGATGACTAGACTAACCAGGAAGGACGTGGAGTTTATCTGGACCAAGGATTGTCATTCTGCTTTTGAGAAGCTAAAGAAGAGGTTGAAAAACCGTGTGGTCAGACCCCCAAATAACAAGTACCACAAATAAAGTCAATCTAGGAACTTAAACCAACAACACAAGCAAATACAAATACTGAAAAGTAAAGGCTGAATATAAAAGATCCCAAGATAATAAATACTATAATACCTACAATGAGAAATATTCGGATCTGGTAATCAATAAGGAAATAATAAGTGCAGAAGTAAAGGTGTTCATGTGAAGCCTAGACTAACCATCAACCATCAATCACGGTAAATCACATAAGTACGGCTTGATAACTTTAACTAACTAGGGTTATCATAATCCTTAATTAACTTTATAATGAAATACGATACTAGAGTTTCTTCTGATTTTATGTCCCTACAGTTTGTTGGGATATCCATACACACAACCAACTAGATACTCCTCAAGATACGTCATAATATAAACCACTGGATACTCCTCAAGATAACAATACGAATAACCGGGACTGCATACAATCTAGGAAAATTCCTAGCCATGTACTAAGTGATTCTCTAGTTATTTAATCCCTAGCAATTTCTTGTATGAATCCGGGTATGGCATTACGTAAAATCCATCCTAGACATGATGCAGAAAAATTAAGTCCTAATAGTAATATAAACAGGGTTAATATACATTGCACAACCGGACTCATGTATGCCATGACAACAATCAAGCCACATAAAACCAAGTGAAGCTGGGTAAAGCTAAGTGAAGCCATGTCAATCTAGGTGAAGCCTAGTAAAGCCATATGAAATCAGGTAAAGCCATGTACAACCATATGAAGCCATGTCCAACCAGATAAAACCAAGTAAAATCAAGTCAAGCCATGTCCGATGAAGCCATGTAAAGTCAAGCTAAGTCAAGTCCAATGAAGTCATGTAAAGTCATGCCAATTCTAGTCTAGTCAATCATGTCATCACGTATAACCGGGAAAAACTCGGTAAAATCGAGTAAAGCCAAGTCAAGTCCAGTCAAGTCAAGTCATCTGAAACCATATAATGTCATGTCCAAATCAGGTCAAGTCATCGCCTGTCCAAGCAAAAGCCAAATATTTCAATATAAAATTACGAAAAACTAAGAATTCCTAAAGAAAGAGCACGATCGGTATACCGTCGGTACAGTCAGTACACCATCGGTACACTTGTCCAGAGATAGGAAAAATACAACAAGTTCTGGATTCCAACAAATTGGTATACCGTCGATATACTATAGTATACCGTCAGTATGTCATTCCAAGTAGGCAAAAAGTTACTGAAAAATAAAGTTCCATAAATCGGTATACCGTCGGCACAGTCCAATACACCATCGGTATGCCGACCAAGACAAATATCTAACAATGTTGGCAAGATCGATATACCGTCGGCATAACCCAGTACACCGTCGATATGCCGATAGGGTTCACACAAAAATATCTAGAAATCAAATCGGTTGAAATCGGTATACCGTCGGTACACTGTAGTATACCGTCGGTTTGCCGATTTTCAAGAATAAACTTGGTTAAATCAAGTCTAATTTTTGGGACCCAAATTAAACCCCAAAAATTACCAGAACCAAGTTTAACCAGAAATCAAGTCTAGGGTAAGTCTCATATCATAATATGGACTAAATCTCAAGGTCACCACTCCAGTACCATTTTTGATACCAAGTTACCAAAAAGGGAAGGAACAAGATTATATCCGAAATCAAAATCGAGACGGTCACTTGGCTAGAAATCATGATATGAACAACAATAGTAAAGCAAGTCTAAGCTAAAAGTAATAACCAAAGCTTCAGGAAAGTAAAATGATAAAAGTAAAATAAGTTCACAAAATCAGTAATGTGTACTTGCCTAACGCGAGCTCCCAGCCTAATCTTCTTGTCCACTACCACGAAGGGGTTCAAAAATCACACTCCAGGTCTCAAGACCACGCATCCAAGCTCGAGGAAAAATGAAGAAGAGAGGAGAGAGAAAGTGAAAGAAGAAAATAAAATATCTCGAGTACTATTTATAGAGAAAATATCTCGAAAATATCTCGATAATATCCCTAAAATATCTTTAGAATATTTTGAAAGTGAAACAAATATCTCCCGGGTAGTATACTGTAGTATACCGTCAGTATACCGATCAAGTAGTATAGTTTCAATTTTGAGAATTTTTGGGCTTGCTCTGTAACGCCCCGTTCTCCCGGTGCGGAGAGCGCGGCTAAGAAACACAAGACGGTATCGTTCGATCGGGATAGATTGAATTAAGAACTCGTCCTCGTTATGGATTTGTTTCTTCGGAATCGATTCCCATATTCAGTGGACCGTGCCCCCGGGATCGACTTAGCGGCAGAGTCAGGAGGGACCTCTCCGCTGCTATCTTTTATTGCCTCAGTTTTCGATGTCGCTTGTTGCTTTCGTGCTTTGAGTTGGTTTTGGGATTTGCTTGTTTTCCTTGAACGGTTTTGATGGTTTTCATTATTTTCGTTCATTGAACTGCACTTCAATTCCGAGATTGGAAAGAGTGGAAGGAGTATTGATCGAGCTGTTCGTGATGCAGGTGAACGAGCTGTAGGCGGCTTGCAAGCGGAGTCGTGAAGCGCCTCTTTCCTTCTCCCTTCCAAAATCTAGGTGAGTGGCTACCAACCCGATTAGCTAGCCCTGCTTCCAAGCTTCACACCCTAAAAGCTTGAACTCTTCTTTGCCCCGATCAAACGATACCAAGTAATAATAAAAGATACCAAGATAAAAGAGAATAGACTTGAATTGTATTGCTTGTCAATTGAACTTGTGAACGGTTATATCTTTGCATGCTTGTTCGTTCGAAATGTTTATCATATGCATAGATACAAGTTTAAACGTATATCCTGATGCATGAATTTAACGTAAATGCAATGTAAAATGAATCATGCAATGTGCCTGTCTTGTACTCATGTAGCCTCAGGGCGAATCACGTAGCCTCCGGGCGAACGATTAATAACGTAGCCTCCGGGCGAACGATTGTTAACGTAGCCTTTGGGCGAATGATTGTTAATGTGCGATCACGGACAACTTGTGCACAAGGTATAGTTCCTGCGGGCGGCTGCTGGGGCACTGGCACCGTTCCGGCTTCGGACGGAACTCACGTTTAGTCTCACGTAATTAGACAGGATGGTATGCGGCGCCTCACGTACTTGCACGTAGCAAACCATCTTCGTCACAGACTAGAGTCCATTATGGCAATCAAGCCAGTGATCATCTTGTATATTTAAACCTGTTGCAAACTAACTTGTGTCTTCGTGGCAGGGAAGGCAAGGTAAGTATTGTGCAGGTCATTCAGACGGAAAGGTAAAATCCACCGAACAGTGGCACGTTCATTTCAGTAAATTCTATATGCTGCTTACTTGAAAATGAACTAAGGCAAGATAGAAACCCACAAATATGCATGCTTCATTAAAACAACGTGTTGATTGGTAAAGTCAGGTTAGCTCGCCTTCACCAGTATGTTTCGACATACTGACCCTCGTTGAAATAGGTTCTCCGCACCAAGGCGAACCGAGCGAGGAGCGAAGTCGTCTTCCCGATCCAGTCCAGCTGTGGGCGCATCCTGATCGCGCCGCTTAGAAGTACTTGAAGAACCAGGAGCTTGCAACTCTTCCTACACAAATGCAGCTCCGTGGCAAAGCCGTCCTCCAGCCTGGAGGTCTATACATTTTGAAGTTATAAAGGGATGTAATGTACAGGACTGTTATCTCATTTTGAGTCAACACTTTTGTAAGCCCGTGCGGCATATTAGCTAACTCGTTCAAGAGTTTGTAATAGATATTCATTATCAATAAAGAGAACTTTTCCATGTTTCAAATCTGTGTTTCAATTTATCTACGTACTCTGAATATGTGCTTGTTATGCAAAATACTTTAGCCTTGTGCGGGCGCAACCCCAGGCCCGCACGACATCACGATTCGGGGGACGCCCCAACGATTCTACGAAATCGGGTCGTGACATGCTCAAGATCCAATAAAATACAATAACTAGCAAAAAATACGTATCCACATAAAATACGAATAATGTGAGACGAGTCTCGCAACTCTCCCCTCCTTAGAAAAATTTCGTCCTCAAAATTTCTATAAGGATCCATAAAACACTAACAAGAAAATCCAAGAAAACCAACTCGAAATAGAAAATAAACAAGAAACTCATGTGAGCATAAAATTTATCGGACAACAACAAGAAATCAGAAAGTAAAATAATAGACATAATAGATAAACTAGCAATCAATCAAATGCACAAGCTAAGATAGGACACGGGCATACGAATAAGTATACCTCCAAAGTTGAAGAGAAATGGATAACGAGTATGCATATCATCCTCGCGCTCCCACGTCAATTAGCCCAGTGAGTGATGCCCCCAAGCAACACAAACTAACCTGATAGTCCGGTTCTTGAATACCTTCTTCCTCTGGTCTAAAATAGGCACGGGCTTCTCCTCATATGATAGGTCGGTACCAACGACCAACTCAGACTGATCCAGGATATGGCTCAGGTCGGGAATATACCGACGCAACTGAGATATTTGAAATACGTCATGCACCTAATTAAGCGATGGTGGAAGAGCTAGACGATATGATACATCTCTAACTCGTTCGAGAATATCGAATGAGCCTATATATCTGGGACTAAGTTTTTTTTCGTACTCCAGATCTGATAACTCCATGGGTAGGCAAAATCCTCAGAAATACATAGTCGCCGATAGAGAACTCAAGATGACGATGATGCTGATCTGCCCAATGACGCTGGCGATCCTGAGCCACTCTGAGATGCTCTCTGATCTGCCTGATCACTCCAACCGACTGACCAATCATCTTTGGTCCTATCATCTTTCTCTCGCCAATTTTATCCCAAGCTAAGGGTGATCTACATCTCCTACCATACAAAGGCTCGAAGGGTGCCATCTGAATGCTTGCCTGGAAGCTGTTGTTATAGGAGAACTCTAGCAAATGCAAGTAATCCTCTCAAGATCCACCGAAGTCAAGTGTACAAGCTCGAAGCATATCCTCCAAAGTCTGAATAGTACGGTCCAACTATCCATCTGTATACGGATGGTAGGTTGAACAGAACTTCAACCTAGTACCCAGACTCTGCTGTAGGCTCTGCCAAAAGTGAGAAGTGAACTACGAATCTCTATCTGAGACTATGCTGACTACCACTCCATGTAATCTGACTATCTGTCTCATGTATATCTCAGCTAGATGCTCTGTTGATTGGCCCACTCTGAAAGGAAGAAAGTGAGTAACCTTTATGAGTCGATCCACTATAACCCAAATAGCATCTCTGCCAGACGGGGATCTAGGAAGACCTGTCACAAAGTCTATAGTGATATGGTCCTACTTCCACTCCTAAATCGGTAAAGGTTGAAGTAGTCCGGCCATTTTATGATGTTCAGTTTTGACCTGTTGACAGACTAATCACAGAAAAATAAACTGAGCTATCTCCCTCTTCATACCATTCCACTAGAAGTGTTGACGAATATCCCTATACAGCTTTATCCTTCCTGGATGCACCAAGTACTGAGAACAGTGGGCCTCTGACATAATCTCCTGCCGGATATCTCCTCTCGGCACACAAATTCGACTCCTAAACCTGAGAGTCCCATCCTCATGAATGCTCAACTCTGGTCTGTATCCTGATTCACACTCTAATCTGAGTCACTGAAGTCTGACATTACTAATCTTCTCTGCTCTGATCCTCTCAACTATAGGAGACTGAACCTGCAGACTCGCCATCAAACCGATATCACCAGGTAATACTACCTCGATACCCATCTCTTAAAGATCCTGCAAAATATGATGCTGCTCCGTCGAGAAGTAATCTCCTTCTTTCCTGCTCAAGGCATCTGCTACGACATTGGCCTTTCCTGGATGATAATAAAGTTCAACATCATAGTTTGTCAATAACTCAATATACCTCATATGTTGCATGTTGAGCTTCTTTTGCGTGAACACATACCTCAAGCTCTTGTGATCTATAAAATTTTTTACTCGATCACCATGTAAGTAATGTCTCTAAAGCTTAAGTGCAAATACTACTGCTGCCAACTCAAGATCATGCGTCAGATAACTCTTCTTATGGTCTCGAAGCTACTGAGATGCATAAGCTATCACTCTACCATGCTGCATAAGGATACACCCTAGTCCGATTCCTGAAGCAACATAATACACTGAGAAACCACCTGGTCCCATAGGAAGTGTCAGAATAGGAGCCTATATCAAACTCCTCTTGAGCTTCTCGAAAAAAGTCTGACAAGCATCTGATCACTCAAAGCACGCATCCTTACACGTCAGCCGTGTCAAGGGTGCAGAGATCCTCGCAAAGTCTTCCATAAACTACCTGTAGTAACCTGCTAAACCCAGGAAATTGCGTATATCTGAAGCTGTACTGGGTACTGGACAACTCTCAATAGCCTCCACATTCTTAGGATCTACCACCACTCCTCCACCAGAAATGATATGTCCCAAGAATGAGATACGATCAAGCCAGAACTCACACTTGCTGAACTTCGCGTACAGCCGCTCCGTTCGAAGAATCTGAAAAACTATGCGAAGAGCTGCTCATGCTCTTCCTCACTCTGACTATAGACCAAGATATTATCAATAAACACTATCATAAACTGGTCTAAGTAAGGCATGAAGATGTTATTCATGAGAAACATGGATATAGCTGGTGCATTGGTCGCTCAAATGGCATAACTAGGAACTCCCAATAACCATATCTAGATCTGAACGACGTCTTAGGTATATCCTGCTCTTTGACTCGGATCTGATGATACCCAGACCGCAAATCGATCTTAGAAAATATAGTCGCCCCATTGAGCTGATCAAATAAGTCATCTATCCTGGGCAAGGGATACTTGATCTTAATTGTTGTCGCATTTAGTACTCTATAATCAATAACTAAACGCGATAAACCATCCTTTTTAACAAAAAGTAACAGAGCTCCCCAAAGCGATGCACTAGGTCTAATGAATCCCTTGGCTCTTAAATCCTCAATTATTCGGTATAAGATTTCTAACTCAGATGGTGACATCCTGTAAACTCTTTTTGAAAATGGCTCTGCACCTAGGATCAAATTAATGTATAACTCCATATCTCTAACTGGTGGTACACCTGGTAGCTCGCCAGAAAATACGTCAAGAAACTCATAAACTATCCAAGGAAACTGTATCTCCTCGAGCTATGCCATCATCAATATAACCTCCGGTGACTCTACTGCACCTCACAAGAATAAGAACTCTTCTCCACCTTGTACATAAAAGATAACCTTGCCACTATGGCAATCTATCATCGTGTGCCTCGCACTCAACTAATCTATCCCAAGGACGACATCATAATCGCCAATAGGAAACTCTATCAGCCTTGCGGAAAACTCTCTCCCGTACACTATAACTCTATACGAGGGATGTACTCAAACTACTCCTACGAGACTATTAGCAGTAAGTATATTCAACTATACAGGTAAGGACTCAGACTCTAATCCAACTCGTATCATAAATCGTGTAGATATTAATGAATACGATGCGCCATAATCAAATAAAGCTGAAGCTGAATGAAAGTGGACAAGAATGTACCTGCTACCACCTCTCCTACTACCAAAGCCTCCGCCATCGATAGTAAGAATGCTCGACCCTTCCCTCCGGGTGCTGGTCCCCTCTGCTGCTGACCTCTAGGTATCGTTTGTGCTTGGGCCTACACATACTACTGCGGCCTCTGTTGGAATGCTTGAGCCTGTAGTGGCAAAGGCCTCTGAACCTGCTGCTGCTGTACTTGTGCTGGTGCCCTATACTGCGGTGTTGTTGGCCGAACTGCTGATTGGGATGATGATGATCCTGTCTGGTTCCTTCCGGGACATGCCCCGATCATGTGGTCTGATGCCCCATATGCCAAGCATAATCCTTGTGTCCTACGGCACTCTGAAATAATATGTCCAGATTTTCCGCAATAGAAACAACTACGGGAAGAAGAAGAAGAAGAAGAAGAAGAAGAAGAAGAAGAAGAAGAATATGACTGCCTCTGCTGAGGACGCGTCTAGGATGACTGCTGTGGTGATATTGTCCTGCTCGAGGATCCAATCGTCAGGGCTCGAACTGCCAGAGCTGGTGCTAATGACTAGGATGGTGATCCTCCCAAAATATTAGGCCTCTTGTAGCCCCCAACTCGATCAGTAATCCTCTGCGATGTATACTCATACCTCTTGGCTGTCCATATCACCGTATTAAAGGTCTGAAACTCATGCTGCTCTACTGCCAAAATAATCTCTAAATGGAGCCCCTGCTGGAAGCTCTTCGCCCGCTCCAACTCGGTGGCTACCAAAGTAGGAGCAAACCGACAAAGTCTCACAAATTCCTTCGCGTAACCGTCGACGGTCCTACTCTCCTGCCTAGGGTTGTTAAACCTCTGTTGAAGCTCGTAACACACCATCGCGTCAAAGTACCTCGCCTGAAATATCTCAGTAAAAACTACCCTTGGAATATGTTCTATGAGAGACCTCCTACGTTGCCCACCAGTCACAAACCAAGTCTAACAACTGTAGCCTCACTACTGCTACGCGCTTTCTAGCCGGAGTCCCTGCTGCCTCTAAGACGGCCTCAGTGTCCTGCAGCCAAGCATCGAACGAAGTAGCGTTCTCTTTGCCATAAAAGTACGTAGGACTGAAATGCCTGAAGCTGGTCGCAGAATTATGAATCTGAGAACCACCTCGCTCTAATGATATATGGATCGTCTGAGTGAGTACATCACTCTAAAGCTGCTGGTTCATCATGAAACCTCTTAGGACATATCCATCAATGCTCGGTCAATACCCTCTGGCTGCTTGGGCTGAACAGGTGTCACGCCCCAGTCCCAAAATGTATGGAACTAGGCCACGTGGCAATAGCCAGCTGACACGTCTCCGAGGATATCCCAATTTAATGGATCCTAACAAAGAGTGCTACGCTGTCCTAAAATACTAACATGTCCCATAACAATGAATCAACAGGTAACTAATCTCATCCATAATATAAACAGCAAGAAGTACTAAATAAACTGCTGGAAGATAAACGCCAGTCTCAAGATATCATAGTACAACCAATAATGTCTGGTGGGAATCAACCCACTACTATGGCAAAAGAAAGTGCTAAAATGAAAGGTAAAAGATAAAGACTAAGGCATCAGCTGACTAGATAATGATGCTCCCAATCCTAGGCAGTAGGCCTACCAAGTGATCACGGAAACTCCGAAGGTAGAACCTCTAACTCCTCTGCAGTAGCGAATCTCGTCTCCTGTCCTGGGTCGTACACTATGGGGTAGTAAGCTTCGTCCAAATCTGGAAAGGTACCAGGTCCTCAGAGGGACGTAACAAGATACATAGAAACATGCCATATATATAAATACTGAATAAAATAAATGCAATAAAGGGTGTGCTAACCAATCTAAGTGAATGCAATATGAGGACAACTTTGGTACGTATGGGTAGGCGTAGGCATAACGTCCAACACCCCGAAGAGTGTGGCAGCTGTGCAGTATATCGTCCATATCGCTCCGAAGAACGTGGCAGCAGTATAAAGGGAGTCATTGGATCCGTGGCTCCTCTGGATACTACGGACTCTAATGGGTGTATCCCATATGACTACTAATGTCCTCCCCACCCAATGTAGATACGCAAGTCGACTACTCGACGTGCATACCCCGTATCTATATGCCAAGTCTCTATCAATAAAATATAAACTGAACTACGTACTAATCGTGATGTAGGTTACACGTAACGATAGCTAGTCGAGTACGCAAACCCGCATCCCAATATGAATATGTCTCAATGAACATGTAAGGTGTCAGGTCTCAGACGATACATGGTATCATCCAATGGGGTGAGTCTGCTAAGAACTAGGCCAAGTATACAAATCATCGACGTATCCGTCGACTGCACTCGAACAATCTCGGACGCGCACAGTTGTATAAAGTAAAAGCAATAAGAATACAATACAACATATGTATAATTTAAATTAGACAGTAAATATGGCAAGGTATCTTGCCTGGGTCCTGAAGCTGTGAATGCCAGAGGCCAGTTCCTGCAGTGTCTCCTGGATGATCCAAAGGTCCTAAATACAAATATAATATAACAATCTCATATCAGACGCTAAACATTAAAGGTACACGACTACAACGCGATGCTTGAATATTATCGCAAGTTCACATCTTTTCGAACACAGCGTCACATGTGCGCGTAGCTAAGGTGCACACGTGTTCTGTGCTCGATCATACTGGCCCTTGAGATAATAATTTCAAGTTACAGTCTGACCGCGATCTCTGTTCTGTGTGAACACATGCTCCCTGGTTTCTATGTTCATTGTACGTGGTTTATTAGCCATGAATTAATTAAATAAATTAATAATTAACTGCGCAAGGCGAAGTTAATTCATATTGTGTAGCTACGGTTGCACTATGGTCAGAGGGTACCTAAAATCGTCTCACAAAATTTCAATTATCTCGGTTTGTCCCTAGTCTTAGTTTTAAAAAAATACAAATAATCACTAATTTGGTTGAGGGGGTTTACAATCTACCCTCTTTAGAGCATTTTGTCCTCGAAATTAAAACATACGCATAACAAGAATTTCTAACTGAATAAATAAGGTGCTAATACGTACCTAGTCCTTCGAAAAGGTGGGGATAGCGCTGTCTAATATCCTCCTCGCGTTCCCAAGTCGATTTGCCTGGTGCATGATGTCTCCATGCGACGCAGACTAAGGGAATAGTCTAACCTTGCAGTACCTTCTCACTCTGTCCAGAATCTCAACAGGCTCCTCTTGGTATGATAAGCTTGGCCCAACTGTGATCTCTGAATGGTCAAGTACATGACTCGGATCCGGTATGTATCTTCTCAGCTGAGATACGTGGAAGACGTCATTGACTCCTTCCAAAGTCTGTGGCAAGGCTGATCTGTAAGCAACCTCTCCGACACGTTCTAATAGGTCGAAGGGTCCGATATACCTCGGGCTCAGCTTTCCTCTGCCTCCGAATCTGATAGTCCCTCGAGTAGGCGAGATCTTTAGAAATACATGATCTCCAACCTGAAACTCTAAGGGTCGTCGATGTGCATTCGCCCAATGCTTCTGCCGGTCCTGTGCTGCTCGTAGATGTCCTTGGATCTTCTTTACCTTCTCTACTGTATGAACAACCAACTCTGGTCCGAGAATCTGTCGCTCGCCTATATCACTCCAATATACTGGGGAACGACATTTCCTTCCGTACAACGCTTCATAAGGAGCCATCTGGATGCTCGCTTGATAGCTGTTGTTGTAGGAAAACTCGACCAAATGCAAATGGTCCTCCCATGATCCTCTGAAGTCAAGCATGCACGCTCGTAACATGTCTTCTAAAGTCTGAATGGTGCGCTACGACTGGCCATCTGTTTGTGGGTGATACGCTGTGCTAAACTTCAGGCGAGTACCGAGACTCTTTTGCATACTCCGCCAAAAGTAAGACGTAAACCTCGTATCCCTGTCAGACACGATGCTAACTGGCACTCCATGTAGGTGCACAATCTCCCTCATGTACATATCTGCTAAGGCCTCCGTCGATTGCCCAACTCTAAAGGGTAAAAAGTGTACGGACTTGGTGAGTCTATCCACAATTACCCATACTGCATTGCGACCACTAGGACTCCTCGGAAAGCCTGTAACAAAGTCCATGGTGATGTGCTCCCATTTCCACTCTGGTATAGGAAGTGGTTGAAGCAATCTTGCTGATCTCTGATGCTCAGCCTTGACTTGCTGACACACCAGGCACTTTGCCACAAAGCGTGCTATCTCTATCTTCATTCCGTGCCACCAGTAGTACTGTCTCAAGTCTCTATACATCTTCGTACCTCCTGGATGAATAGAATAGGTTGAACTGTGTGCTTCTGCCATCAACTCCTGACGAAGTTCTCCATTTGGAATATAGAGACGATCTCCGCATCTCAAAGTTTTGACTTCATGTATTCGCAGTCCTGTCTGTAATCCATCCTTCGTCCTATGTCTAAGCCTCTGAAATCTGGAGTCTGTCGGCAAGGCAGCCTTGATTCTCTCCACTAATGTTGATTGCAACTGGAAACTCAACAACTGTCCATCTATTCCGGATATAACAACCTCTATACCCATCTGCTCTAGCTCTCTCAACAGATGTTGTTGGGTAGTCATGAAGAATGCCATGGGTTTTCTGCTCAATGCGTCAGCTACTACGTTGGCCTTTCCCAGATGGTACTGTAGCTCAATCTGGAAGTCTGTTATCACCTTGAGCCAACGTCTCTGTCTCTGGTTCAGATCCTTCTGTGTGTAGACATACTTTAGGCTCTTATGATCAGTAAATATCTCTACTCTTTCTCCATATAAATAGTGCCTCCAAAGCTTTAAAGCAAATATCACTGCTGCAAGCTCCAAGTCGTGGGTGGGATAGTTCTTCTCATGTGTCCTCAACTGTCTAGAAGCATAGGCTACAACCTTTCCATGTTGCATCAAGACACATCCTAATCCTTTCCCGGATGCGTCGTTGTAGATCACGAATCCTCCGGGTCCTGATGGTATGGTCAAGATAGGTGCTGTAGTCAAGCGCTTCTTCAGCTCATCGAATGCCTTCTGACACTCCTTTGTCCAAGTGAACTCCTGCTCCTTACGGGTCAAGCGGGTCATCGGCTCTGCAATCTTCGCGAAGTTTTTTACGAACCTCCGATAATATCCGGCAAGTCCTAGAAAGCTCCTCACTTCTGAGACATTGGTAGGGGTTGGCCATGTCTCTACAGATGAAATCTTCGCCGGATCTACTAAAATTCCATCTCCTGAAATGACGTGTCCAAGAAAAGTGACACGATCTAGGAGAAACTCGCACTTTCTCAGTTTAGCATAAAGCTTCTCTCTCCTCAGCGTCTCTAATACTAGTCTCAAGTGCTCTTCGTGTTCCTCGTGGCTCTTCGAATACACCAAAATATCATCGATGAAAACTACCACGAACTGGTCTAAGTATTGGTGGAATACTCTGTTCATCAAGTTCATAAATACAGCAGGTGCATTCGTTAGTCCAAAAGGCATCACTAAGAACTCGTAGTGACCGTAACGAGTCCTGAATGCTGTCATTTGAATGTCTTCTCTTCGCACCTTCACTTGATGATAACCCGATCTCAAGTTGATCTTGGTGAACACCACTGCTCCTGTAAACTGGTCGAATAAGTCATCAATTCTCGGCAGGGGTACTTGTTCTTGATAGTCAAAGCATTAAGGGCTCTGTAATCAATACACATACGTACTGTTCCATCCTTCTTGGGTACAAACAACACTAGTGCTCCCCAGGGTGATGCACTAGGACAGATAAATCCCCTGCTCTGTAACTCCTTCAATTATAGCTTCAGCTCATCTAACTCCTTCTTCGCCAATCGGTACACATTAGAAGATACCGGTGCTGCTCCGGGTATTAGCTCAATAGTGAACTCTACGTCTCTATCTGGCGGTAAGTCTGGCAGTTATTCGGGAAAAACATCCTCAAATTCTGCAACTATTGGTGGGGGTGCAATCTCCATAGCCATGCAAGTTCCCGCTATCTGTCCTACTCCTTATTCGACGGTCCCTCGCATGTACTCGAACTCCGGTTGATCTGGTGGTCTAAAAGTGACACTACCCTTTCGACAGTTCAGTACGGCGTTATACTGGCTTAACCAGTCCATGCCTAATACAACATCAAAGTACGGCATAGGCAATACCAAGAATCGTGCTCTCATCTCTCTACCACATACAATTACTGAGCACGTTCTGATAGTGCTGATAACCGGCACGATACCTCCTCCGGTAAGAATCTTCCAACTCTTAGGTAAGGGGAAAGTCGCTACTATATGCATTGGTACGAATCTGCTAGATATAAATGATAATATAGCTCCAGAATCAAATAATGCAGTTGCAGGTAATGATGCAACCAAAATGGTACCTGTGATGGCTTCCCCTTCTGTTTTCTCCTCTGTAGCTGCTAGTGAAAAGGCCTGTCCGTGCCTCTGCCCTTCGGTCTGCTGTCAAGCTCGGTCAAACTGTGCCTCCTGTGGGGCCAAGGGTGGTCCCCTCTGATATCCTCCGGGTGTTGGTGGACGTTGTCCTCCTGGTGGGGGTAGTATCCTTGGAACTGGTGCTACTGGCCTCTGTCCGACCTGTGGTGCTGTCTCTCTGCGTTGTGGGTAGTCTCGAACTTGGTGCTGGTCTGACCCACAAATCAGACATGTCCTCAGTCTCTTTCTGCAGTCCTTCTCGTAATGTCCTCTCTTACCACAGTGGTAGCAAGTCGGAAGCTCCTTTTGCTGGTATGGCGTTGTCCTCTGCTGTGTCTGTGCTCCGGGACGTCGGATCGGCCCTTCTGCTCCGGGCTGGGCTCTGGCTGGTATAGTCGTGCTGGAACGTCTAGCTCCTCTGACGATGGCCTCCTGGATTCTCGCCTCCGCAAGAACCTCTTTATAAGAAATCCTCGCCTGTGTAGTGGTATACCTCTGTAGCTCAAAATTGAGGTCGTGATGAAATCTCTAGGCCTTCTCGAGATCGTTGGGTATCAGGACGGCGCCAAATCTGCTAAGGCGGCTAAACTCTGCGTCATAGGCGTCAACAGTCATATTTCCCTGTTCTAGATGTAGGAACTGGGAGTACAGGGCATTTCTGACTGTAGCTGGGAAATACTTTGCATGGAAGTATTCTAGGAACTGTTCCCAAGTCTGGTTCTTGCCTACACTGCGCTCAATGGAATCCTACTAGTGATGGGCGTTGCCTTTCAGTTGGGCCCTCACTGCGGTCATCCAAAGGTCGGGGTGCAGTTGTGAAGCCTCTAGTAACATCTCCATGTTGGCGACCCAATCGGAGATCTGCTCTGTAGTCTCATTTCCTGAGAAAGTATCTGGTCCCATCTGTCGGAACCATCTAACAGTGCCACCTGTCTGGGCTGGTGGAGGTGCTAGTACGGGTGCTGGGACAGGTGTCCTCTCTAGTACTGTCATCAGACTCTGCCTCAACGTCTCTGTCTGATGCCACTGTGCTTGCATCATAGTCTGAAGGAACTGAAGCATCTGTGGCTGGCCATCTAGCTGTGGCATCTGGGGTGGATAAGGTGGAGGCGGTGGTAGTATAATCTCTGGCTGTGCAGTAGGCGTCTCCTCAGATGTCGGCCTCTCAGTCTGCGGCATCGGCGTAGCTTCTGAAGTCTGGCCCTCACAATGTTGCGTGGGGATTGTCTGGGAAGTCTGTCCCTCAGGCTGCGGTGTAGGATCGCCCTGCGATGTCTCGTGCCAATGTATCAGCTGGGTCTGTAGCGGGGGTTGCCCTTGGGGTACCTCCTCTCTTTGGGTGGTGTTATCTGGCACCGCGACACTGGGTGCTCCTCGTCCACTGCGCAAATTCATCTTGCTGCAAGAGATAGGACTTCATCAAAAGAGTACAAAAACAAATAAACAGGATACAGATATTTAGAAGCAGTATGAAGGAAGTTCAAAGACGAATCAAAAGTGGATGAGTCCTAGTAACTTCTATCCTATTGCAGGCTCGCTGGGTACGTCACCATACCACAAGCGAGAAAAGTCGACCTGCATGGGCCACCACTAAAACTATGTTATGCCCCAGTCCCAAAATGTATGGAACTAGGCCACGTGGCAATAGCCAGCTGACACGTCTCCGAGGATATCCCAATTTAATGGATCCTAACAAAGAGTGCTACGCTGTCATAAAATACTAACATGTCCCATAACAATGAATCAACAGGTAACTAATCTCATCCACAATATAAACAACAAGAAGTACTAAATAAACTGCTGGAAGATAAACGCCAGTCTCAAGATATCATAGTACAACCAATAATGTCTGGTGGGAACAAACCCACTACTATGGCGAAAGAAAGTGCTGAAATGAAAGGTAAAAGATAAAGACTAAGGCATCAGCTGACTAGATAATAATGCTCCCAATCCTAGGCAGTAGGCCTACCAAGTGATCATGGGAACTCCGAAGGTAGAACCTCTAACTCCTCTGCAGTAGCGAATCTCGTCTCCTGTCCTGGGCCGTACACTGTGGGGTAGTAAGCTTCGTCCAAATCTGGAAAGGTACCAGGTCCTCAGAGGGACATAACAAGATACATAGAAACATGCCATATATATAAATACTGAATAAAATAAATGTAATAAAGGGTGTGCTAACCAATCTAAGTGAATGCAATGTGAGGACAACTTTGGTACGAATGGGTAGGCGTAGACATAACGTCCAACACCCTGAAGAGCATGGCAGCAGTGCAGTATATCGTCCATATCGCTCCGAAGAACGTGGCCGCAGTACAGTATATCGTCCATATCGCTCCGAAGAATGTGGCAGCAGTGTAAAGGGAGTCATTGGATTCGTGGCTCCTCTGGATACTACGGACTCCAATGGGTATATCCCATACGACTACTAATGTCCTCCCCGCCCAATGTAGATACGCAAGTCGACTACTCGACGTGTATACCCCGTATCTATATCCCAAGTCTCTATCAATAAAATATAAACTAAACTACGTACTAACCGTGATATAGGTTATACGTAACGATAGCTAGTCGAGTACGCAAATCTGCATCCCAATATGAATATGTCTCAGTGAACGTGTAGGTGTCAAGTCTCAGATGGTATATGGTATCATCCAATGGGGTGAGTCTGCTAAGAACTAGGCCAAGTATACAAATCATCGACGTATTCGTCGACTGCACCCGAATAATCTCGGACGCGCACAGTTGTATAAAGTAAAAGCAACAAGAATACAATACAACATATGCATAATTTAAATTAGACAGTAAATATGGCAAGGTATCTTGCCTGGGTCCTGAAGCTGTGAATGCCAGAGGCCAGTTCCTGCAGTGTCTCCTGGCTGATCCAAAGGTCCTAAACACAAATATAATATAACAATCTCATATCAGACGCTAAACATTAAAGGTACACGACTACAACGCGATGCTTGAATATTATCGCAAGTTCACATCTGTTCGAACACAGCGTCACATGTGCGTGTAGCTAAGGTCCTCAGAGGGACGTAACAAGATACATAATAACATGCCAATAAGTACTGAAAAGTAAACATCCAATGGGTCGCCTAACCGTCTAAGTGAATGCAGTTTGAGTACAACTTTCCACCACGTGGGCTATCTGGCCATATAGTGGGATTGGCATGATTCTCTCGGAGAATCAGAGGCCTACAAAGCATGTCGTCTTTTGAACGGCAGAGGCCGCCAAGTAGTATAGGGGTCATCATGACCACGTATCTCCGGTGGAGCGTACGGGTTACATAAAAGGAAAGTACAAAGGAGCCAAAATGTCTTACTTGTTGTTCTCCCCATCCCATGCTCTAAGCATGCCACATCCATGACACGATAAAACCTCTAAATAACTGCCAGGTCTACTAGCATACAAAGTTTCTATCAGCAGTCATTCCTAATGCACGGCCCATATGTACAGGAGGCCAGACCTGTCATGCAGTCCGTGATCTATATGAGACTCACAACTCGTGTAACAACTGTGTCACGGCCAATGAACCTAATGTTGCTCCCTAATAATGGGGTGGTCTCATAAAGTAGGTCCAAATATACATAAATAAAACATGATACGACGACATCGTCGTTGCACCCAAGTTTCCTTGGACGCACAATTTATATAGCAATAAATGAACTAAATAAGTAGAAATAAATTATGCAGGCAACATATGGAATGTAAATAATAGTACGATAGCAAGGAATACTTGTCGGGCAAGAATTCTGTATAGTGCAAGCGTCCAAAATTTATGTTTGGTAGAAGAAGTGGGATTAAGGTTTGGGAGAGTTGTAATATATATAGAGATAAAGAGACGGTGGGGTAATTTAGTGGTTCCACAAAACACTGCTGCTGCTGTTTCTTTCTTTCTTTGTTTTGGGTTTCGGTTGAGGATATTTTAGTAATAATAGAGATAAAAGGCGGTGGAATGAGGCGGTGGTGTTGCTGCTGATATTTTTCTTCACACGCGCGGATAAGGGAAAGCAAAGTTGATTTTTGCTACTGCTGTTGTTGATATTTTTCTTCTCCTAACGGGTCCGGGTAGGGCTAAACGGGTAGTGGGTTTAGGATAGAGGGTTTGGTTTTCGGGTTGAGATCCAAATAGGAATTTCTTTTCTAATTAGTTATATTAATATATATATATATACATATATATACATAGAAAATTCTAAAAATTATATTGGTGCATACGGTTAAGCTAGCAACTGTCCAAAGGGTCTACTACATGGAATAAATTAAAAAAAATTATAATGGCTCCATAAATCCTCTAATTCACAAACATCTCGAATAAAAATTAAATAAAAATCTATTCCCTCTATTTAGCTCATAACTACTATAAATAAATAATTAATAAAAAGATTAATATGGCTTTCAGAATTAGGGGTTTTACATTCTACCCAACTTATAAAAATTTTGTCCTCAAAATTAAAACTAAGTCACGGTAGAAAGTCAAGGATGGCAAAAGATATAAATTAACAAAGTAATTTCATACCTTGGTCTGTGAATAGGTTCGGAAAACGTTTGCGCATGTCGTCTTTGCGCTCCCAAGTAGATTCTTCTGGCGTGCCATGCTTCCATGCCACGCGGACCACCAGAATAGACTGGTTCCTCAATACTTTCTCTCGACGATCAAGGATTCCCACGGGTTGCTCTTGATATGACAAGCTCGGCCCAATGGTGATCTCCGAATGGTCGAGAACATAACTGTTGTCTGCCACATATCGTCTGAGTTGCGACACATGGAATACGTCATGTACTCCCTCAAGTGAAGGTGGTAGCGCAAGTCGATATGCCACTTCTCCCACTCTCTCCAGCACGTCAAATGGTCCAATATACCTTGGACTCAACTTGACGCGCCCTCCGAATCGAATGGTGCCTCTGGTAGGTGATATCCTTAAGAAGATATGATCGCCCTCTTTAAACTCCAAGGGACGACGATGAAGGTCTGCCCATTGTTTCTGCCTGTCTTGTGCTGCTCGCAAGTGTCCTTATATCTTCTTAACTGTCTCAACGGTGTTGACCACTAACTCTGGTCCCAGAATCTGACGTTCTCCCACATCACTCCAACATACAGGAGACCTACACTTCCTTCCATACAATGCTTCAAACGTAGCCATCTGGATGCTCGCCTGATAGCTATTGTTGTAAGAAAACTCCACAAGGTGTAGGTGGTCTTTCCATGATCCTCCAAAGACTAACATACACGCTCTCAATATATCCTCCAATGTCTGAATAGTACGTTCTGACTGCCCATCTGTTTGCGGGTGATAAGATGTACTAAAATTCAGACAAGTTCCAAGGCTCTCTTGTATGCTACTCCAAAAGTGTGATGTAAAGCGCGAATCCCTGTCTGATACAATGCTGACTGGTACGCCGTAAAATCTTACGATCTGCCTCATATATAAGTCAGCCAAGGCTTCTGTAGATTGGTGTAGAAGCATGAAAAATACGCTGGATAGCTCTACGCAGCACGGTGATGCAGGGCAGCGTAAACAGGGGACCTCAGAGCCATCAAAGCGTGCAACAGAGCTTTTCCACTGAGCACAGCGTAAAATATGAACTCAAGGACCATCTGCGTAATGCAGTACGCCTAGGCCGCTTTAGCGTAGACAGGGTGCTTCATCGCCTCTATGGCGTAAAACTCATCCGCTTTCAATACAGCATTAAAGCGTACGAGGAACGCTTCGTATTCCCCGAAATGAACCTGTCAAATCACGCAGTGAACCTGACGTCTGACTCCTGACAAAGAGTACTGCACGGCTACCCAGACGACGGCTGGAATAATGACAGACCACTCGGGATACGCCTCTGCAATTAATGCACAGGATGATGGCGGATCTCTGCATTTAATGCAGGGGATTTGATTAAATATCACCGAACCGTCATTTACTGACATCTCCCTTGCGTAAACTGCTGTTACGCGTATAAGGGGATACGCTGCCTTGTTTTACACAGGTAGACGTGAGCTGTTTACGCTCCGCGGAAGACAAACAGACTGCCACGTCAAAAGCTGCTCTTCGTACAGGGCTCGAGGCGCGTCTCTGCACCTAATGCTCAGAACGGTGGCAGGCCTTCAAAACATGCCTCTGTAATTAATGCACAGGATGATGGCGGATCTCTGCATTTAATGCGACAGATTTGATTATATCTCCAAGAGCCGTAATTCCGGCTGAGACATCCACATCATCACTCTGGCACGTTACGCAGCGGCTTCTACGCCCATTCAGCTTCTGTGCCCGCTCGACTTCTACGCCTCCTCAGCTTCTATGCTCACTCGGCTTCTATGCCCATTCGGCCTTCTGTGCCTACTCGGCTTCTATGCCGTCAGGTTTTTACGCCTACCTGGCTTCTATGCCTACTTGGCTTCTACGCCATGGTGACAGACATTGGCTTCTACGCCAACCTCTTCTATACGAGGGATACCTACCTACGTGGCTTCTATGCCGTGATCTTCGTAGCAGTTATACGCGTTTTGTCCCTTAGTTGGACATGCGTCACACGCTCATTCAAAAGATCATCTATACGCAGGCAATGGTTATTTTAACCATCGTGTAAAAGGGTGCTGTACTTTCTACTACTCGGTTTCTACACCGGCTGAGTGGTCACTGTCACTAAAAACTCTATAAATAGAGACCTCTATCAACAGAGGAACGGGTCAAAAAATTGATCAAAAGAATTAAGGTCGAGAAATTGATCAAAAGAATTAAGAGACCGAAGAATTGGAGATTGAAGAGAAGTCGAAGAGTCTTTGAGAGAGAAGAATCTAGAGCTCAGGCAACGAGTAGCGATCAACGACTTTGGCATCGTGCATCCACTCTCCTTAGCAACCTTCGAAGCTGCTCCCCGTCTTCTACGGCACTTCTTTACCATCGTGTGGTCCAAGGGCTAAAGTGATCGACTGCAGATCAGACACCTATAGCAATATTTACCCAGATTTAAAAATTGTACTCCCACATCCACGTATAGGATTAATTGTACAAGCTTGTTTGTAAACCAAAGAAACGGGTTTCGTATAAACCTCGTCTTATACACATTCTTTCGTTTATCACCATAAACAAGATGGCGACTCTGCTGGGGACATCTTTCTCTTCTGAAGAGGAAGCAATTGCTCAACACGATACGGTATCTGTGGGATCCGTGAAGAAGACACTGGTCGTCTAGTTTGACCAGTCTGCCTACGAAGACATGCTTCGGACAGGGGGTAGCTCTCACTCTCTCTCTATACAAGACAACAGGAAGCTACGCAAGGTCTGGATGCCCAAGACATCCACTACCATTCCTGTCGACTCTCCGATTTCTCCGACCAACGAGGTTGTAGCATTGCTCCCTCCGTGCCTTGCGCGTAAAATTCAGTCGCCTGTCTCTGACAAGGCCGACAAAACTTCTGGCAATGCCTTAGTGCTACCCATAAGTATACTCCACGCTTCGTGCGTAAAATTCAGTCTCCCGTCCTTGGTGGAACAGACAAAACTTCGGACAATGCCTCAGCGCTAGTCCAGAAGCCTACACCGCGCCCTGCGCGTAAAATTCAGTCTCCCATCTCTGGCGGAATAGAAAAAACTTCTGGCAATGCCTTAGTGCCAACCCAGAAGTATACTCCATGCCCTACGCGTGAAAATCAGTCTCCCGTCCCTGGCGGAATAGACAAAAATTCTGGCAATGCCTTAGGGCTCGCCCAGAAGTCCACTTCGCGCTCTGCGCACAAAAATGCATCTGCCTTCCGCGGAAAAGCAGATGATCCCTGCAATCTACGCAAGGGAAAGCAAGTAGCAGACTGCTCAAATTCCTGGCCTCTACGCCAGCAAGGGAAGAATCTGCCCGCCCTCCGGATTACGCGAGGAATTGATGGCCGACTGAGGGCCTCCTCGGCTCTACGCCAACCGGAGTAGAGCTTCAAACTACGCCAGGAGGAATCCCTCAGCGTACGGAAGGCTCGATTGACGGAAAGAGATCCTCCTCGGAGATTATCCGCTGACCAGATGGCCAACCTATTGTATACGGGTGGCACAAGGAAAACTGGGGTTCCCAATATCCGCATGCCCACTGCGGTGAACAGAAGGAACAAGCAGTCTTCTTCTTCTTTTTCTGTAAATCCTTCTGACCTGCGTACATATCTAATCCAGAAACGCAAGGATAGGGGATCTTCCAGCATGTCTATTACGCCTCCTAGCGAGCACCATTGTAATAGTCATAGGATTGTAGTTAATTGTTTCTGTTCTGAAGCAAGACGGTCGATTTTCGACCGGTTAAGCTACTCTCCGTCTTCCCAAGAAGAAGAGCCAACACATGCATCGGTGAACGTGGCTTCACACATACCTAGAGGACGATCAAGCTCAAGACGTCATCCCTCTAGAACTCCAAGCCGAAGGAGATTCAACCAGCTTCTTAGAAACACTGAAGCTGGGGTGTTCCAAAACACCCGTTCGAAGTTACGACAACCGGCTTCGTACTCTTCTGATTCCGATGCTGGGGGTCGCCACTCCCCCGAGTCAGATGCTGAAAGTATAGAGTCAACTTCTAGAGCGACCTATACTAATCCTTCAATGACACCCAGGGAGATGGGAGTTTATGCCATTGGAGATGAACACGAGGAAGCTTTGCCGTCAGGGAGCGCGGAACAACACATCACTATACTGGAGACGTCTCTGAAACAAATGCAATCCATGATGGAGAACATGCACCAGATGATGCTGACCCAACACACAGCTGCTATGGCTCAAACAGCGGTCCCTCCAACTCAGATACGTGTGGGGGTGGACTTACCACCATCCAACACGATCCAAGAGCCTGCTCTAGACCAGGAGTCAACAGTTTCTCCGCTTCCTCACTCGGAGAATGTATTACCTCCTGTTAGAGTCACGATACAACCGATTCCGCACCACTCCGAGGGCTCGCTACCGGCTGAAAATCCGATGCAAGTAGTACGGGAGTTGAAAGCCCAGTTTGATGCCTTGAAGCACAAAGATCAGCTCAAGAAATTGGGAATCAACCAGCCTTACCCGGCTATCTGGGAAGAAGTCCCCTTTCCTCCGAGATACAAACCACAGACCATGGCTTTGTTCGAGGGAAAAACGTCACCAAGTCAGTACATGAACTACTTCAGTATGATGACGGTGCTATTACAAGGGAATGACGCCCTCCTCACCCGGGTGTTCAAGGGCTGTCTCTCGGGGGTAGCTTATCAGTGGTACCGTAGCCTAGCGGACAACTGCATCTCGTCCTTCGAAGACTTCAAGGCTTTATTCTTCACACGATTCTATGAGGGAGGGATGGATATGTCTATGTCCTCTCTCATCGAAGTAAAGCAGAAGAAAAAGGAGGACGTTCGTACTTTCATCGAACGTTTTCGTCAGGCCACTTTGCAAATGCCTCCCGGAGTTCCAGACTCGGCATTGGTGGACATTTGCAGGAAGAACCTTATTCCCGTCATCTCGGTGTTCACAGGACCATATCAGTTCCATGATTGGCCCTCATTCATCGTCTCAGCGGTAGCCGTCGAAGACAACAGTCGGAAGGCGTGTGACAATGGCATCATGATCTCTGCCTCCGACAGAGGCAAGAGGTCATCTCCCAACAACGACCATCCCCGTGGTTCCAGAGGGAAGGAAGCCCTGACAATCAACACGTCCAGACAAAAGACTGCGGCTACCACGCAAACGAGACCGGGGACTGCCAGGCCCGTTGAAGTATACTCTTTTGACGACGACGATATTCCAAGCATATTCGAGTGTCTCGTCAAAAGCGGCAAGATCACCCTTCCGGAGCAGAGGTGGCCCCAAGAAGTCGGCAGTACTAACAACCCAAAGTACTGCATCTTCCACAGATTCGTACACCACCCGACAAAGGTGTGTTACATACTGAAAAGGAAGATCCAGGAGCTGATCGATGCTAAGGCCATCACTCTGCACAATAGCGAGAAGACGGTCACGGCCAACATGATCTCTCTGTAATTTAGCAATCTACCTCCCCAGGAAGTCCCGGACGGTGTTACACCTATTTCCCGGACAACGATGAACATGGTCAATCTCCCTCCAACTAGGGGTCAAAATCATGACCTGGTACCCCTAACCACCCGGCGGGGCGAGATTATGTGGGTTCATCCCGATTTAGTGTCGGAGCTCGAGAAAGAGACTAAAGCTACTAAGGCTAAGTCTAGAAAGAGATCCAAATGCAAACCATGCCATATGGTTGCGACCTCTTCGACATCAGACGAAGACAAGGTATTATCTACAACCCGTTCAGGGAAAGCTTACCTCAAGGACTACGGAGCGAGTCAGGAAGATGCACCGGCAGACGCTTCAGCTGCCAAGCCTTCAGAACCAGAGCCCGCCGTACCAGAGGCCGGTCCTTCGAGACCAACTTCGGCGGACAAGGGGAAGCAAAAAGAAGTGCGCTTTGACAAACCTTTGAAAAACATTCAAAACAAAGGTTTAGAGAAGCCGTACAACTTCGACATCCTGGCCCAACTGGCTAATACACCAGCCAGGTTGTCCATCTTCGAGCTACTCAGGCTCTCCCAAGACACTCGTCTAGCCCTGAGTGAAGCACTGATGCAGGCGGAAGCATACTTGACCCAGCTCAAGTCCCCTAACGAAGAACCAGTGGCGTGCCCTCAATGCCACAGTGTGATGGAGGTGGTCCCGAACATCACTTTCACTCAAGACGACATGCTATTAAAACATAACAGGCATGACAGACCCCTCTATTACACCGGATACGTCGGTTCCATGGAGGTCGACCGGATTCACATAGATCCGGGATCCTCAATCAGCATCATTCCTCATAGTCTGCTCAGACTACTGAGGATACCTACCAGCGAATTGGCTTACACCACCACTACAATCGTGGGCTTCAACGCTCGGAGAAGCAAGCCATTGGGAAAAAATCGTCTGAGGATCCAGATCGGTGACCTCAGATCAGTGGCTACATGCTATGTCATCGATTCAGAGGTATCCTATAATATTCTGCTGGGTAGACCTTGGATCTACGACCACAACATCGTTCCTTCAACTCTACATCAATGCTTCAAATATGTAGACACTCAAGGAGCGGTACAGACGGAGGTTGCTGACCTGAACCCATTTAAAGGAGTAGAATCCTACTACTCCGATGCCGTGTTGTACTCTCAAGACTACACGGAAGAGGTGTCAGGCAAAACAGAGAAGGAATCCCACCGGGAGCCTGAAGAACCCTCTGTCAAACAACCCCTGTCAATCAGAGTGAAAGGGCGAACTACTCGCCCAAAAGCCATGGAGCCTATGGCTATCCACCTGAACAAAACCAGGTCGGGAAGAGGAGGGCATCCTCTAGTGATCACTTTGAACCAGAAGCCTCCACCCTTGGTCATCAATCTTCGGCGCGACAGGCAGCCGACTGATGTAAATGCAACCAGGAATGCGGTTTCCGATGATAATAAAGGACCTCATTTCCAGTATATCGACGCTCAAAATCCAAATCAGGAATCCTCTCCCCATGACGATATAGAGCCTATAGCACAGAAATTCTTGGCATCTATAGATTCCTATCATCCGTACGTGTGGGAAGTAGCATCATCATCCAATGTCGTATCGACATATGGACCACATGAGGATTCTATCTTCATTGTTCTGCCTGCCCGCAGCAGCCAGCGTTCAATAGTCTTTGGCTGCATGCGCAACGAACCGACTATACAAGAAGATTCCTTCGACGATGATGATGGTGAAATGCAAGTTCACAGGTACAACCCACAAGCTTTGAAGATCATGCAAAGTATGGGTTATGACTTGAAGCTGGAACCAGGTCTCAACTACGGGAAAGGCAGACGAATACCGCTGCACGGCGATCCCCGCTATCAACAAACTCGTTTCAGGTTAGGGTAAGCCGCCTCCCTTGCAACTTCCGAGTCGAACGAGGATACCTTTTCCTCTTTTCAAGTCGGCACGTCGCCCTCCGACTCATCTGAGGATCTCGAACGAACATTATCAGTGAACATGGTAGTAGCAGATTCCTTCGAAGCAGACAAGCAAGAATCTGAGCCGTTTGAGAATGACTCCTGGGCTCAACAAATGGATACACAATGGGAGTTCCGCTTCGAGCAGAGAGAACCTCCCACTGAAGATGAAATTATCCAGATAAATGTTGGGGATGAACTTTCGCCAAAGCCGATATTTATCAATAACAATCTTTCCCCAGCTGAAAGGGAAGAAGTTATTCAACTGATAAAAGAATACATCGACGTCTTTGCATGGAATTATGAGGATATGTCGGGCCTTGATCCAAAGGTGGCTACCCATAAACTCAACATATTACCCGCTTCGAAGCCAGTGAAGTAGCACCAACGCCGGTTCTGCCCGGATATGATGGACGCCATTGAAGCTGAAATCAAGAAGTTGATAGCCTGCGGTTTCATCCGGGAGGAACAACATCCCGACTGGGTCGCCAATGTTGTCCCGGTCATGAAGAAGAATGGGAAAGTGCGTGTCTGCATCGATTACCGAGATCTGAATGCAGCCTGCCCCAAGGACGAGTTTCCTCTTCCCATCACAGACGTCATGATTAACAATACATGCGGTTTCGAACGTATGTCTTTCATGGACGGATTCTCAGGATACAATCAGATCAAGATGCATCCTGAAGACGAGAAGCATACTGCCTTCCGGACACCATTGGGGGTATATTGCTATACGGTCATGCCCTTCGGATTGAATAACGCCGGGGCTACGTACCAACGGGCTATGAGTAACATATTCCACAAGCATTTACGCAAGACAGTGGAATGTTACGTAGACGATATAGCTGTCAAAAGCCGCCTCAAGGATAATCACATCCAAGACTTGAAGACAATATTTGAGTTGATGCGCCAACATCAGCTCAAAATGAATCCTACAAAGTCCTTTTTGGGTGTATCTAGTGGCAAATTCCTGGGATTTGTCATTACCGCCAAAGGCATTCAAGTGGACCCTGATAAAGTCAAGGCCATCTTAGAAATGCGACCGCCTCGTAATCTGAAGGAACTCATGGGATTTCAAGGTCATCTGGCTTATATCCGGAGATTCATATCCAACCTCTCTGGGAGATGTCAGCCTTTTTCTCGTCTCATTAAGAAAGGTGTATCCTTCGTATGGGACGAAGCCTGTCAGCAAGCGTTTAACGATATCAAATGCTACCTCACTCATCCGCCAGTTCTGGTACCTCCCGTCGTAGGAAAACCATTCTTCCTGTATGTTCGAGCGATGGACCATTCTCTGGGAGCTCTTCTCGCGCAGAAGAACGATGTGGGACATGAACAGGCTATCTACTATCTAAGTAGAATGATGATCGGAGCTGAGCACCGGTACAATCCAGTGGAGAAGGAATGTTTGGCTCTGATGTTCTCTATCCAGAAGATGCGGCACTATGTCACCGGCCAGACTATTTATATCATCTCCAGGATCAATCCTCTTCGGGTACTGATGAACAAGCCAAGTGTTCTTAACTCCCGACTCGCGACTTGGGCGATGTTATTAACACCATATGACATGGTGTACGTCCCTCAGAAGTCCATCAAAGGCCAAGCATTGGCTGACTTTCTAGCTGCTCACCCGATCCCGGAGGCCTCCAAATTATACGAGGACATTCCCGACGAAGTTGCAGAATGTAATTTCGCAATGGAAAGTGACGCATGGCAACTATTCTTCGACGGCGCCTCCAGGACTGGTCCCAGGGGAAACGTAGTTTCAGGAGTAGGAATTGTCCTGGTTACTCCTGACAAACTTGTCATCTACCGAGCATACTCTCTTAGCGAGCCCTGTTCCAACAACGTCAGGGAGTACAACGCCCTGCTAATCGGGCTCCAAGTCGCTAAAGAGCTGGGGGTCGAATCTCTGGAAGCTTTTGGTGATTCTCTGCTTATCGTCAATCAAGTCAGAGGAATATATGAAGTTCGGAATCCGGACCTCATCCCCTATCACCGAGCAACGGTCGAGATAGCCATGACGTTCAAAGGGTTCTTCCTAGAGCATGTACCTCGATCTCAGAATCTGGAAGCTGATGCCCTAGCCAGTCTAGCTACGGATTTAGCTACTCCTATAAGAAGGCAGAATTCGGTAATCCTTCTTAACAGAGATTTATTCTGTGTGAAGAACAACTTTCACATAGAACGTAGCTACGCTGTGAACACCGATCCTCCTACGAGAGATTGGAAGAGTCCCTTTATAGTTTTTGTGGTACGGAATCTTGCCGGAGGACCCTAAGGAAGCAGTATCCATCAAAAGACGATCATTACGCTTCTGCTTTGATGCATCTTCACAATGCCTATATCGTCGGACCTACGACGGACTGCTATTGAGATGTCTCTCTAATGACGAAGCACAGCAGATCATCCGTGAAGCTCACGACAGCGTATGCGGGGCGCATCAACCCGGTCCTAAGCTACAGGATCGTATCAGGAGAATGGGCTATTACTGGCCTACTATGATCGCAGACGCAATCAAGTATGCCAGACAATGCAGAGCCTGTCAGGTTCATGCAGACTTCATACATCAGCCGTCTGAACATCTACATCCTACGGTTGCATCCTGGCCTTTCGAAGCATGGGGTATGGATATCATTGGTCCTATTCACCCGTCTTCTTCCAGAGGTCACCGGTTCATACTGGCCAACACGGACTATTTCTCCAAATGGGCAGAGGCGATCCCTCTTGCTGAGGTGAAGGCATCTAATGTAATCAGCTTCATCAAGCATCACGCCATTTATCGCTTTGGGATTCCCCGAAGGATAATCCATGACAATGGGCCTCAGTTCATCAGCCAAGCGTTTCATCGATAAAAATCGGATACAAAATATCGCCTCTACGGCGTATTATCCAGCTGCTAATGGTTTGGCGGAAGCCTTCAACAAAACCATTATCAAACTCTTGAAGAAGTTCGTCTCCTCGAACAAGAGAGATTGGAATGAGAAGCTGGGAGAATGTCTCTGGGCATACCGCACAACGGTCCGAGCACCGACAGGTTGCACCCCATTCTCATTGGTCTACGGGAGTGAAGCAGTTCTTCCCATCGAAATTCAAATTCCGTCACTCAGGATAGCAGTCGCTAATGAGTTGACTCAGGAAAAGAATGACCTATTAAGGCTTCAAGATCTAGAAGGATTAGACGAGAAACGCCTTCAAGCTCAACAAAGCATCGCCTTCTACCAGGCACGCATTTCCCGAGCTTTCAATCAAAGAGTAAAGGAAAGAGTATTCAAAGTTGGCGAGCTAGTCTTAGCCGTAAGAAGGCCAATGATCCTTACTCACAGGAGTAAGGGCAAATTTCAGCCCAAATGGGAAGGCCCTTATGTGATCTAGACAATATTCTCAAACGGCGCTTACAGGTTAGCCCAGCCTAACGGAGACCTCATAATGGCTCCTATCAACGGCAAATTCCTAAAAATGTACTATGCTTAACCTTCTCTGCTCAAGTAGAATATGGCGAAAATCTCATTCTGACAAAACTACTTCCAAAACGAAACTAGTTGGGTCATATTCTATCATGTCCATATAACCTCTGAATAGATATGTTCGACTAATTTGGAACTGCAAGACCTATCATGTCCATATTACCTCTGATAGTGTTTTGTGTACAAACTTTAGTCAAAGCATATTCTATCATGTCCATATAACCTCTGAATAGATATGTCCTACTAAAGCATATTCTATCATGTCCGTATGACCTCTGAATAGATATGTCCTGCTAAAGTTTACCGAGAGTATATCACGTCCATACTACCTCTGATATACCTTTCACCCAAACCTGTCATTTATATTCCGAAATGATGGGTCCACAAAGTCAGATGAAAATCCTCTTTATTATTCCCAAAAAAGAGCAAAATCACATTTGCAAAGCAAAAGCAAAGGTACATCATTAGGAGGGAGCGGTCAAATCGCGAATCTGCTGCGCCAGTGCAGCCATTCTCGCGTTCCTGGAGTCCAAAACGGTAGCTCGAGCCCGCTCTAACCTCGTCTTCTCATCGTTCAGGCCGGATAAATCAGACAGAGAATGTGTAAGAGCAGCGTGCATGGCACTCGCGTGTGCCAAGTTCTGTTGAGACGCTTCCATTTGGCTCTGTAACACATGTACACCTGCGGCTGAAGCGCGAGACCACTCCTTCTCTAAAGCGAGCTTAGCCTCCAACTTGCGGACCCTCGCTTCATTTCCCTCATGTTCAGCTTTGCAATTGGCCAACTGGGGAACGACACACTCTAAGATGGCATGCTCATCGTTCATCTCCTTCTGCCGCGTCTCGATGGACTTGTTCAGAGCTTCCAACTCCCCCAGCCTTGCAGTCAAGGAGTCGTATTCATCCTGGACCAGATCGTCAACACTGTCTAGGGATAGCTGCAAGTATTCGTTAATGGGTTGCTCTAAACCATTAACCACCTCCTCCAGGGCGTCAGCTACCCCAGTGTCGCCGAATTCCCTGACCGGCGCTATCGCAATCTGAGAGGACCTCTTCAAAGCCTTAAAGCTCAAGTTCTTCTCCAACACCCTGGATATGAGCATCTTCAGGGTGCTATAGAAGATACCAGTGTACTGCTCGGTCAGCGCAGCTAGATCCGAATGCACGCTGGGAGTGGCTGCGATGTTGTCGAACCCCGCTCCAGGGACGACCGTAGATGATGTTGCCACGGCCGACGCCTCCACAGGTGGTGCGACGGAAGATGAAGCGCCAACACCGGACGAAGTAACCAGCATGCTCGAAGGAGGCATTGTCGCAATGACAGGCTCGTCCTCTTGAGGTATCGGAACCTCGTCGGCAGGTGAGCCGGCACCCGAAGATGCTTCCTCTTCAAAATCAGGCACCTCCATATCGCCACCAGGACCGGACATAAAGCCGAAGGACGCATATACATTGCCCTCCCCGAAGAGGTCTTCCCCTGAAAATAAGACAAGAAAGTTAATATCGACACGATGTTAATCTCTCTAAAAAAAGGAAGGGCGTAAAGATGACATTTACCCATGGCCGATGGCATATATGTCGCATCTGCAGCCAGTAGAGCTAAATTATTTCTTAGTGATGCTAAGCAAGCTGTCATACCTGGAGAAGGGGGCCTGCTAACTAACGCTGGCAAATACTCTTCCAGGTCTTCGCCGAGATCCACTTCAGGCTCATCGGCTGGAAACTCGCCAGGGGCACTGACAAGCACGGTAGGGGTCTCTCCCGATGCTGCTCCAGATAAAGGTATATGGAATCTCATAATCACCCCCGGAGGCGACTTCGTTCCACTACCTGAAGCAGTAGCAGCGATAGCAGCCTCCAGCTGAGATTCTCCGGCACCGCCGGCCGAAACGGTAGAAGGTCTCTCTCTAAAAGGCGAGGAACCTCCAGTCAAAGAATCATCCCCAACATAGGAAGAAGCGGGCTCACTTCCAGGAGCCACAATACCAGGAATCCGGAGAGGGCGAGTAACCTTCTTCTTCTTCCTCTTACGAGGGGAAGTCTCCTTCGGAGCAGGAGCCCTTCGCTTCCCAAAGATTACCAAGGCCCCTGCAGGCGGAGGTATTTCACCCCTCGGTACCGATACAAGAGGCTCATCCGGAGTAACGGACTCTTCACCCTCGTCAGAAGAAACCTAGGGGACTTCGACTCTTCCCCCAGGCTTAGAAGAGGGCACCCTAAAACTTCCATGCATATCAAAATTGCGATGGGAAGTGTTGGTTGCCACATAGAACTGGGCATACGTATGGAGGATGCGCAACTCCGTGGAGAGTGTGGTGAAGGGCACAGTAAAAATTGCCCCAGTGCACCCCATGATAAAATATCGCCATCCCCTCGCTCTATCGATGAGTCCACCTTTGGACCTGAAGCTGGTAACGGCGTTGCCCACGTGCAACTGATCATACCCAAACTGCCTGGCAAACCGACTAGGCAGGTAGGGTTCAAAGAAGCAGTAGTCTTCACTTCTGTACAGCAAGTGGGAAGGTCTAATGCAGACCAACCAATTGAAAGCCTCGGGAGAAAGAATGGTCTTCTCTCTACCTGAGTCCTCAAGCCTAATCCCCGATTGATTGCGATGAACAGAGGTGACAATGCATAGGAGCTTCCAACTGTGGCCGTAATTCAGCACCCGCCGACAGTCTAAAACTGTGAGCACATTCCAGGAGGATTTCTTGTAATTCAGCAAGAAACTCCCCCCCCAAGCTACTGCCGGAACCTGGAGACATCACCCGGGGGTTATGGAGAATTAACCATTCCATCAAATACAGGTATGGTAATTCCACCCGGGGAAAGCTTTCACGCCGAGCTTCATCGGCAAGCAGCGCCTCAGTCATCGCCCTCAGGCCAGCTTGTATGCGGCACACCATGGCAGGGAGCAAGCCCAGTCTCGCCCCGAACACCAGACGCACTGCAGGCCACAAGGTGTTGCGGTGAATACGATCCGCAGACGCGATGCCGGGTACCACCAGTCGGCGCAGCCATATAGAAAGGAAGCCAGCCGGTTGAGCTTCCTTGGACAAAGGCCTGCGGCAATGCCTCAGATGACTGTAGGCCTTAGTACCTGCAGGATATCTTCCTATCCCTTCATCGATGATCCGATATGGAGCCCCAGCATCTTCCATAAGGTCATCGACTACCTGAGCAGTAAGCATGCTCAGAGGATTCACAGGCTGATCCTTGCCCTCCAAAACTTTCTCCGGCTGAGCAGTCCTGGCCCGGTGAAAAAAGAGGTAGGACGTCCATTTATTGGTATGAGCTAAATCTGAAGGCTCACAGTAAAAGGCGGTGCAAGCAAGGTAGTGGCACATCAGCTCCTGGTACACTTCCACTACCCGAGGGTCTGAATCCCCCAGCTCCCGGTTCGTGGGAACATACTCTTCATACGGAGTATCCCCCATCGGCAGTCTCGAGATCTCTGCCATCTCATGGAGGGCCAATCCCAACTCCCCCAGTGGAGTGGCAAAAGTCCCGGTGAGCGGAATATATTGCTCCATCAGTTCCAGAAACAGGTTGGGGTTAGGAGGTAACCCAACACTGGTGGCACTCACAGCTACAAACAGGCCGATGCTCTCCAACTCGATCTGAAAATGCTTCAGGGCCCAATCAACTAAACGAGCCCATCGAAGATTTGTTGGGGTCATCCACCCATTGCACCGAGGATTCACCTTGGGGTATACTCCTCCGCGCCCCATGAAATTATTGCAGAAGGTCGGCAACTGCACCGGCTGGAGCACTAAGCTGTCCTCACTCGGGATACTGCCCGGGGTACAATCCCCGGAATGACATTACAGGGCCGGAAGGGCGGCTGACAAATAGGCCAGATCCTTTCTGGTAGAAGATCTTCCCCGGCCTACCGTGAAGATCGGGAGTCAGCGTCCACGACATCCTCCTGGGATGTGTAGCATGGAAGAATGCCGAGATGGGATAATCTCTCGGCATCTTGGGCAGATGCAAGACCAAGCCCCCGGCAGGGAAAACCCAGAGTTCTTTCTTGGGCTTCGTCTGGGACTGCTTATCAATCATGTCCCCGAAAAGAAAAGCTGGCTTTATATACTGGTCCCCGTCTACGTACGTCAGGGGCTCTCCATTAATCATGTTCAGCAGCGTTCGCTCGCCCTGAGCCGATATCAAAATTTCCCTTCCTTCGGGATACTGGGGCCCGGAGATAGGAAATGTCACATGGGACAGATCCTCCAGATAGTTGGAGTGCAGCATCCCGGCGGCAGAACCCATCACCTCGGCTAGCGGAGACTCATGCAAGTTAACTGCAAAATGCAAGAAAAATACGTCAGTTTCTATGCTGGACATTACAAACTTGCAGCATATACAAGGAGGCAACAGTCTGTGCTCTACGCCAAGACTGAACAAACCTGATCGTTACGCCGAAATTTTCATCCAGAAGCGTAAAATTCAAGTCAGCAGTATACAGTCTGTGCTTTACGCCAGATTACCAAAAGTTCGAGTTGTTACGCCGAAATTTTCATCCACAAGCATAAAGTCAAATTTTATAGTATACACCAAGTTTTCGGCAGTCAAAGCTTTTACGCTCAACTGCGAAAATCTGGAGTTTTTACGCTGACCCATTAGAAATGTGGGCGTAAAAGATAAAAAGTCTCCGTGCATCATCTTCCTCAAAGAGGCTATCAGCACAGAAGACGACCTAGCGCGGTCACGTTCAACATGTGCGAAGGATTTTTCGTCGTTCTTTTCGTCCCAAAAACCCTACCTTTCAGGCCAGGTGCACTGCTCGTCGGCGGGACACTTCGCTCAGAACGAAGTTTGCCCTGCCCGACCAGAGACACGCCCGCTTGAGCAGAAGAACGGGAAGAAGAATCGACCTTCTTTCCCTTAGAGGAGGAGGATTGCTTCGAAGCCATTGCTGGAAACTTTGAAGACTCGGAGAAGAAACGAAGAAGAACTCGAACAGTCGAAAGCTTCCTTTCGCAGAAGACGGATGAAAAGTTTTTCTCTCAGAAACTTGGGGTATATATAGAGTTCGGATGGACTCCTCAAAACCCGAACCAAATCTCCTAATTAATGTTCGGTTAATGATTGAGGACTAAGTCAGCCTACTATTCTCGAAAGGCGGACAGTCAGCGGGTTCGAAAAGTTTTTGCGCGAAGCAGATTCGTGGTTTCTACGCTAAGGAGCTTTCTACGCTCGACAGCTACAGATCTACGGTTTTACGCTCACAGGCTATAAGTCTATGGTTTTACGCCCGGATGCCTTTGTGCTCGGTAAGCTTTTATGCTCGAGAGGCTACAAACCTACGACTTCAAGCTCAGCAACTACAAATCTATGGTCTCACGCTCGGTGGCATTTAGTTTACGCTAAGAAGCAACAGATCCACGACTTCACGCTCGGAAGATTTCCTTTTCACAGGCTACAGATCTACAGTTCTACGCTAAGGAGCTTTCTACGCTCGACAGCTACAAATCTACGATTTTATGTTCACAGGCTATAAGTCTATGGTTTTACGCCCGGATGCCTTTGTGCTCGGTAAGCTTTTATGCTCGAGAGGCTACAAACCTCCGACTTCACGCTCAGGAACTACAAGTCTACGATTTCGCGCTCGGTGGCGTTTAGTTTACGCTCACGAGGCTACGAACTTATGATCTTATGCTATGACTCTCCGCACATCTGAAAGATACGCAGGCCAGAGTACGCGTACATCCGAACGGTTCTCAAAGCGGTCAATTGCAGGAGTTCACACAGAAGATACTCCCCCTTGACCGAAAGATATCCCAAGTACCCGAAGCATACAGAGTTCAACATTGAAAATTACTCTTCTTCATGGGTCGATTGGAAGTTCATCCAGACTCCAGTCTGAATATTCCATCTACAGTTCAAGATGGCGACTCAGTTTGATAGCCATTTCTCGCCCTGTTCCAAGGGATTTTCGAGAAGTCATTCTTGAAGATGATGTCTAAACAAAGAATTCTGTTTATCAGAAGCAACAATTCAGAATTCTACGCGGTTCCTCGTTCCTAACAGCCGAACGGTTCGAAGACTCGACTTAAATGCTAAAGCAGCTTTCTGCGCATCCCTAGCTATGCGTAAAAGACAGGGCGGGACTTAATACTCTTTCTAACAGAGTCGGCGTAAAGAATCAAACGTGTCAAAGCTACACATATTCAGACTTCACAGCAACATATGGCAAGACAATCATATGCAGAGAAGAAAGACGACTTTATTAAAGATCAAAATCACGATTACATATGAGGGAAATCCTGTCTACAAAAGACTTCCTCGTCGTCGTCTGAAGATCGCACCCAGAATCTGTTCTACCAGGTTCTCGCATAGGCGGCACTTCTTCATCCATCTTCTCCAGCAGTCAGTCGGTTGCCGCAAACTGACTGACATATTGCCTGTGGCAGGAGGATACAAAATGGGCATAGACCCATCCTCCAACAGAAGAAAAGCAGGGTAAATCTGCTTTCCTACACCCAACGCCACCCCGGGACGACAGAGCTAGTCTATCTGCTCTTATCCACGGAGGTAACGGGAGAAGGCGCCACTTGCAAGCAGCATGGCGAAATATGACCCTTCCTTTCTCCTGGAAGAACCGCCATACAAAGTTGATGTTTATCCCGAGCAAGGGAGGCTATGATATCCTTCCATGATCCATCATTGCAGATGACATTTGCTCGAAGACGCCGTCTTTTTCGGCCCCTTACATGTTGGAAGAATATGATCTCCTTCTTCCTCAGATCGACCCGACGAACTCCGGTGATCATCTTTGCGTGGTAAAGGAAACGTGGGAAGAACAGGTTAATTCCTCAGCCTTTTTATAGGCGAAAGAGATCACACCGATCCCGAATAACTCCGCCATAAAGTCAGCCTTGAAAGAACATGTCAGACTTGACCATTTCAGGCTCCATTCAGAAAATGTTTCGAGTTACGAGGAACGGTTCATGCTTCATTCAAAGCGTTTAAATTATGAGGAATTTAAAAGCTTTGAAGGGGGTCTTGTAGAAGCATGAAAAATACGCTGGATAGCTCTACGCAGCACGGTGATGCAGGGCAGCGTAAACAGGGGACCTCAGAGCCATCAAAGTGTGCAACCGAGCTTTTCCACTGAGCACAGCGTAAAATATGAACTCAAGGACCATCCGCGTAATGCAGTACGCCCAGGCCGCTTCAGCGTAGACAGGGTGCTTCATCGCCTCTATGGCGTAAAACTCATCCGCTTTCAATGCAGCATTAAAGCGTACGAGGAACGCTTCGTATTCCCCAAAATGAACCTGTCAAATTACGCATTGAACCTGACGTATGACTCCTGACAAAGAGTACTGCACGGCTACCCAGACGACGGCTGGAATAATGACAGACCACTCGGGACACGCCTCTGCAATTAATGCACAGGATGATGGCGGATCTCTGCATTTAATGCAGGGGATTTGATTAAATATCACCGAACCGTCGTTTACTGACATCTCCCTTGCGTAAACTGCTGTTACGCGTATAAGGGGATACACTGCCTTGTTTTACACAGGTAGACGTGAGCTGTTTATGCTCCGCGGAAGACAAACAGACTGCCACGTCAAAAGCTGCTCTTCGTACAGGGCTCGAGGCGCGTCTCTGCACCTAATACTCAGAACGGTGGCAGGCCTTCAGAACACGCCTCTGCAATTAATGCACAGGATAATGGCGGATCTCTGCATTTAATGCGAGAGATTTGATTATATCTCCAAGAGCCGTAATTCCGGCTGAGACATACACATCATCACTCTGGCACGTTACGCAGCGGCTTCTACGCCCATTCAGCTTCTGTGCCCGCTCGGCTTCTACGCCTCCTCAGCTTCTATGCTCACTTGGCTTCTATGCCCATTCGGCCTTCTGTGCCTACTCGGCTTCTATGCCGTCAGGTTTCTACGCCTACCTGGCTTCTATGCCTACTTGGCTTCTACGCCATGGTGACAAACATTGGCTTCTACGCCAACCTCTTCTATACGAGGGATACCTACCTACGTGGCTTCTACGCCGTGATCTTCGTAGCAGTTATACACGTTTTGTCCCTTAGTTGGACACGCGTCACACGCTTATTCAAAAGATCATCTATACGCAGGCAATGGTTATTTTAACCATCGTGTAAAAGGGTGCTGTACTTTCCGCTACTCGGTTTCTACACCGACTGAGTGGTCACTGTCACTAAAAACTCTATAAATAGAGACCTCTATCAACAGAGGAACGGGTCGGAAAATTGATCAAAAGAATTAAGGTTGAGAAATTGATCAAAAGAATTAAGAGACCGAAGAATTGGAGATTGAAGAGAAGTCGAAGAGTCTTTGAGAGAGAAGAATCCAGAGCTCAGGCAAGGAGTAGCGATCAACGACTTTGGCATCGTGCATCCACTCTCCTTAGCAACCTCTGAAGCTGCTCCCCGTCTTCTACGGCACTTCTTCACCATCGTGTGGTCCAAGGGCTAAAGTGATCGACTGCAGATCAGACACCTATAGCAATATTTACCCAGATTTAAAAATTATACTCCCACATCCTCGTATAGGATTAATTGTACAAGCTTGTTTGTAAACCAAAGAAACGGATTTCGTATAAACCTCATCTTATACACATTCTTTCGTTTATCACCATAAACAATTGGCCAACTCTTAAAGGCAAGAAATAGGCTGACTTGGTGAGTCGGTCCACTATTACCCATACTACATCTCTACCACTTGGACTCTTGGGAAAACCCGTGACGAAGTCCATAGTGATGTGCTCCCACTTCTACTCTGGAATCGGGAGTGGTTGCAATAACCCTGCTATTCTCTGGTGCTCCGCCTTTACTTGCTGACATACCAAACATTTAGCTACAAAGTGAACTATCTCTCTTTTCATTCCATGCCACCAAAAGTGCTATCGTAAATCACGATACATCTTGGTGCCTCGAGGATGAATAGAATATATCGAACTATGAGCTTCTGTCATCAGCTCCTGTCGAATCTCTCCATTTGGAACATAAATACGATCACCACATCGTAATGTCCCATCATCATGGATGCGCAGTCCTGTCTGCTCCCCGGCCTCTGTCCTTTTCTTTAATCTTCTGAATCTGACGTCGGTAGGCAATGCTGCCTTGATTCTCTCTACTAGTGATGATTGTACTTGCAAGTTGGCTAGTGTCCCGTCTGCTCCGGGTAATATCACTTCAATGCCAAGACCTTACAAGTCCTTCAATAATTCCCTCTGTGTTGTCAAGAAGTAAGCTACTGGTTTCCGGCTTAACGCGTCTGCTACAACGTTAGCCTTGCCTGGGTGATAATGTAGCTCTATCTCAAAATCTTTCATCAATTCGAGCCATCGACGTTGCCTCATATTTAACTCCTTCTGCGTGAAGACGTACTTGAGGCTTTTGTGGTCTGTATAGATTTCTACTCGTTCTCCATATAAGTAATGTCTCCATAGCTTCAGAGCAAATACAACTTCCAAGTCATGAGTTAGATAATTCTTCTCATGTACTCGTAACTGTCTAGATGCATATGCAATCACCTTGTCATGCTGCATCAATACGCATACCAAGCCTTTTCCTGATGCGTCACTGTAGATCACGTAGCCTCCTGATCCTGACGGAATAGTCAATACTGGTGCTGTAGTCAGTTGCTTTTTTAACTCCTCGAAAGCGGCTTGACACTCGTTGGTCCATATGAACTCTTGATCTTTGCAAGTCAACCGAGTCATAGGTGTTGCTATCTTTGAGAAGTTTTCCACGAATCGTCGGTAATATCCCGCAAGTCCAAGGAAACTTCTCACCTCCGCTGCTGATTTAGGAACAGGCCATGTCTCGACTACCGAGATCTTTTCTGGATCAACAGAAATACCATCTCCTGTAACAACATATCCAAGAAAGGAGACTATGTCCAAGAAGAACTCACATTTACTGAGCTTTGCATATAACTGCTCTCTCCTCAAGGTCTCTAGAACAATCTGCAGATGCTTCTCGTGCTCCTCGTGGCTCTTTGAATAGATAAGTATATCATCTATGAAGACGACTACGAACTGGTCCAAATATTGATAGAAGACTCGATGCATTAAATCCATAAAGATAGCTGGAGCATTGGTCAATCCAAATGGCATGACCAGAAACTCGTAGTGCCCATATCTTGTCCGGAATGCGGTCTTCGGGATGTCCTCCTTCCGTACCTTCACCTGGTGATATCTCGATCTTAAATCTATCTTTGAGAACATCTTGGCTCCACTAAGGTGATCAAATAGGTCATCAATGCGTGGCAGTGGATATTTATTCTTCACTGTCACTGCATTTAAGGCTCTATAGCCAATGCACATACGCACTGACCCATCCTTCTTTGGTACAAACAACACTGGTGCTCCCCAGGGTGATGCACTTGGTCGGATGAAATCTTTCTTTTCTAGTTCTTTCAACTGTGTCTTTAGTTCATCCATCTCCTTCTTCACCAGTCTATAAACATGTGGTGCTATGGGTGCTGCTCCTGGTGTCAATTCAATCGAAAACTCTACGTCTCTGTCTGGGGGTAGGCCTGGAAATTCTTCTGGAAAGACGTCTTGGAATTCTAAAATAATGGGATGATAGACAACATCGTTTATTGCGAGCTGCATACCATCAAGGATTTTTGTGGATCCTCGTGCAAACTCAAGTTCAGGCTAGCCTGGTACTTTGAAAAGAATGCTTCCTCCAAACCAGTCGAAGAAAGCGTGGTACTTGCTCAGCCAGTCCATTCCAAGCATAATATCAAAAGTTGGCATAGGAAGGACTAAGAGTCGGGCATTCATCTCTCTGCCACGTATCACTATAGGACACGATCTACAAATTCTACTAACAGGTACAACTCCTCATCCGGTAAGAATTCTAATACAACTAGGTAAAGATGTGGAGGCAATGTTGTGTTTGGCAATAAATCTAGATTATATGAATGAGTGGGTGGCTCCTGTATCAAACAATGTCACAGCAGAAAAAGTAAAAGCAAGGGTGATACCTGCTATGACATCAATCTCCTGATTTATGTCATCCACTTCCATTGCAAAAGCTTGTTCGTTCCTCTGTGGTTGTCCCTGTCTGGCCCTCGCGAATTGATCCTCTTGTGCAGGTAGCGGTGGTCCTCGCTGAAATCCCCCTGCTGTTGGAGGTCGAGGTGCTCCTAGTCTCGTCATTTGCTGAGCTGGCTTCGGTGCTGGAAGCGCTAGCCTCTATGCTGGCGGTAGAAGTGTCAATGCTTGTTGCATAGGACAGTCTTTTATCATATGTTGTCCGGAACCATATCTCATACATTGTCCTAAGCGAGTTCGACAGTCCCTCATAATATGTCCGCGTTTCCCACAATAATGGCAGTGGGGCTTCTCTGGGATCTGGTACGGTCCTGCTCTATGCTGGTACTGCTGTAGCTGAGCTAAAGGACGTCTGATAGGTCCTCCTTGTTGTGTTCTTGCTGGTCCTTGCTGTATCCTTGCGGGTCCTTGTTGCGTCCTTAGCTGGCCTCCTTTTCCTCTGCTGATGGTTTCTTGCAATCTGGCTTCTGTCAGTAACTCGGCATAAGAGATCCGGGACTGTGAGCTTGTGTAATGTTGGAGCTCCTGAGTCAGTCCGCGATAAAACCTCTTAGCCTTGGCCAAGTCATCTGGTATCAGGGCAGCGCCATATTTACTAAGGCGACTAAACTCAGCATCATACTCGTCCACTGTTCTGTTCTCCTGCTCTAGGTGGAGAAACTGATCGTATAATGCATCTCTGACGGTGTCCGAAAAGTACTTCCTTTCAAAGCACTCCAAGAATTGCTCCCAAGTCTGGTATATACCCAACTGGCGCTCCATGGATTCCTACCAGTGTTGAGTATTATCATCTAGAAGCGTCCTTACATCTATCATCCATAGGTCTGCAGGTAGCTGTGATGCCTCTAATAACTTCCGAGTGTGAGTGATCCAGTTGGTAGTTTCCTCTGGACTCTCAATGCCTTTGTACGACCTCGAACCCATCTGTATAAAGTCCTTTACTGAACCAACTCTAGATTGAGGTACTGGAGCTAGTGCTTGAGTTGGTACAATAGTCTGTGCAGCCATCCTCTCAAGAGCTGCCAGAAATTCTTGTCTCTGTTCGGCTGCCTACTGCCTCTGTTCCTGCATCATCATCTGGAAGAATTGGAACAGTTGTGTCTGGCCATCTTCCGATATTGGAAAAGCTGGAAGGTTCCCATTAGGTGGAACGGGAAGATCAGATGGAGCTGGATTGTGAATCTGTCCATCTGGTCCCGGAAGTCTAGGGATTGTTGAGGTCCCTTCTTGAGTCTGACCATTAACTCCAGGAGTTGTGTCGCCATCGGCGATAGTACATTCATTCTGCATATCCATCTCTCTGCAGGAGATGTATACAACAATTAGACGAAGTATAGGAATCAAACATGATGCAAGCATTAAATAGAATATAGAAGCATAAAATATGCTGGGGAATTATCCGCGTATTTCATAGTCAAAACCCCCAACATACATGAAATCTCTTCCTGCATAAAATAGGGCCTCAAGGTAGTTGGCATAAAACAGGTTGCTAAGCTGTCCGCATAAAGCATAGCTTCAAGGAAGTTTGGCGTAAAGTAGAGCTGTCCGCGTAAAACGGAGATTCAAAACTGTTGGCGAAAAATATGGCTTCAGTGCTGTCTGCGTAAAGTCTGCGTAAAAAGTCTGCGTAAAAGTATGCGTAAAAAAATATGCGCGTAAAGTCTGCATGCGTAAAGTTTGTGAAAAAAAAAGTCTGCGCATAAAAGATCTGCACGTAAAATCTGCGCGTAAAAAGTCTGCGCGTAAAAGATCTGCTGTATAAAGTCTGCGCATAAAAGATCTGAAATACGTTGCAGCAAAAAGTTTGTACGAGGAACTCTATCATATTCCTCGGATGAATTTGTCAGACAAATCAGTAAACCTGACATCTGACAAAAGTACTGCACGCTGATCAAGAGGACGGCTATGATGATGATTTTGCACAGAGACCCAGGTTGTCGTTTAGTGACATATTTGATACAAGTCATTTTTACGCATCCAAAAGGAAAAATGGAGTCTTCTGAATACGCTGCCTATTTTACATTGATAGGAATAAGTTTTTACGCTCAAGATAAGACAAAATCAGATGCCACGTCAAAAGTTGTTTCTACACAGGGCTCGAGGCATATCTCTGCATTTAATGCACGAGATTTGCTCATGACTGGGAAACTAAGGCTGTGACAAATACGCTCACCTCATCATCCTTACATTTTATGCCTAATCAGTCTATTCTACGTTGGTTATCTATTATTCAGGAATCATCTAGTTTACGCAGGGCAGTTACCTACGTGGTTTGCATGTCATGATCTTATAAAGGGATACGTGTCATACGTAGATTGAACGTGGGTAGCAGTTATCATAATCGTAGCGTAAAGTTGACAGTCTTTTTCATAGTTTGGCCTTTTATGCCAACAAGACAGTCATTTGGCTTTTATGCCAATAACAGTTATTTGGCTTTTACGCCAACAACAGTCATTTGGCTTTTACGCCAACAACAGTTATTTGGCTTTTACGCCAACAAGGGTAAAGGGTCTGGTCACAGGGTAAAAGGTTTTTGGCGTAAAACTTTGTTTATCCAATCATAGGATGGTTAAAAGGAAGAATGGGGTTTTAGTCAAACGTAGATGAGATCCTTATACTCTATTCCTATACGCAGGCTTGTTCGGTACAATTATGTAACCGAGAGAATATATTCTTGACCTGCATGGGCCACCACCAAAAATATGTCACACTCCAGTCCCAAAATACGTAGGACTGGGAATACGTAACACGCCCAGCCGTATGTATACGAACTCCAATATATGGAAACCATATACACACGTACGTTGTACATGAATATCCAATCCACCAGTGGTAATATACTGTCACAACAAGCCACACACAATCTATATCTCATCCATAGCACAAATAATAAGTAGGAATAAAGAGCTGATTAATATCTGAGTATCCAAGATGAGTATCAAGTCTGATAGTCGGATGGAAACAAATCCACTACAAAACGACTATACTGAAGTAGCAACAAGGATCTCTAAACAACGGTAATAAATCATAGATACTTCGAAGGTAAGATCTCCTCAGTCTGGTAAGTAGTGTCAGGTCCAGGTCCGAACTCCTACGAATACTCCTGCTCGTCCATATCTGGAAAGGGACCAGGTCCTCAGAGGGACGTAACAAGATACATAATAACATGCCAATAAGTACTAAAAAGTAAACATCCAATGGGTCGCCTAATCGTCTAAGTGAATGCAGTTTGAGAACAACTTTCCACCAAGTGGGCTATCTGGCCATATAGTGGGATTGGCATGATTCTCTCGGAGAATCAGGGGCCTACAAAGCATGTCGTCTTTTGAACGGCCGAGGCCGCCAAGTAGTATAGGGGTCATCACGACCACGTATCTCCGGTGGAGCGTACGGGTTACATAAAAGAAAAGTACAAAGGAGCCCAAATGTCTTACTTGTTGTTCTCCCTATCCCATGCTCTAAGCATGCCACATCCATGATACGATAAAATCTCTAAATAACTGCCAGGTCTACTAGCATACAAAGTTTCTATCAGCAGTCATTCCTAATGCACGGCCCATACGTATAGGAGGCCAGACCTGTCATGCAGTCCATGATCTATATGAGACTCACAACTCGTGTAACAATTGTGTCACGGCCAATGAACCTAATGATGCTCCCTAATAATGGGGTGGTCTCATAAAATAGGTCCAAATATACATAAATAAAACATGATACGACGACATCGTCATTGCACCCAAGTTTCCTTGGACGCACAATTTATATAGCAATAAATGAACTAAATAAGTAGAAATAAATTATGCAGGCAACATGTGGAATGTAAATAATAGTACGATGGCAAGGTATACTTGTCGGGCAAGAATTCTGTATAGTGCAAGGGTCCAAAATTTATGTTTGGTGGATGAAGTGGGATTAGGTTTTGGGAGAGTTGTAATATATAGAGAGATAAAGAGGCGGTGGGGTAATTTAGTGGTTCCACAAAACTACTGATGCTGCTGTTTCTTTCTTTCTTTGTTTTAGGTTTCGGTTGAGGAGAGTTTAGTAATAATAGAGATAAGAGGCGGTGGAATGAGGCGGTGGTGTTGCTGCCAATATTTTTCTTCACACTCGCGGATAAGGGAAAGCAAAGTTGATTTTTGATACTGCTGTTGTTGATATTTTTCTTCTCCTAACGGATCCGGGTAGGGCTAAACGGGTAGTGGGTTTAGGATAGAGGGTTTGGTTTTCGGGTTAAGATCCAAATAGGAATTTCTTTTCTAATTAGTTATATTTATATATATATATATACATATATATACATAAAAAATTCTAAAAATTATATTGGTGCATACGGTTAAGCTAGCAACTGTCCAAAGGGTCTCCTGCATGGAATAAATTAGAAAAAATTTATAATGGCTCTATAAATCCTCTAATTCACAAATATCTTGAATAAAAATTAAATAAAAATCTATTCCCTCTATTTAGCTCATAACTACTATAAATAATTAATTAATAAAAAGATTAATACGGTTTTCAGAATTAGGGGTTTTACAAATCCTTAACCAACCAACTCATATTCCTAAACATGCACCCACCCAGAGAAGAACCCCCCCCCCAACCCAGACTTCCCCTCCCCGATCTCTCTCTCTCTCTCTCTGTATATATATATATATATATATATATATATATATATATACGTTAAACGTAAACCCAAACCCTAGTCCCCGACCTCAGCGCCGACACCCTCCGCGACGCCGGCGACCACCTCCTCACCGGCCGACGAAAGCCGCACAGCGGCCGTGGGCCGCCGCAGCAGCCGCAGGCCACCCGCGCGCACGCGTGTGCATGGCCGCGGTAGCAGGCAGCAGCGTCCCTCTCTTCAAGGTGATGTATCTCTTTCATCTCTCATCCTTTTCTCGAGCGGTTTAACCGTGTACGTTCACAACCTAACCCTCTAGGATTCTCTTCAAGCGGAACAAGTTTTTGTGCCCTGAATTGGTCGAAAAATCGACCGGAAGTTGGCCAAAAAAACTGTCCAAAAATAGTCCAGAATTTTGACCCAAACCCCCATGTTCATGTCCAATTTGCCACCAACCCATTTAATATTTTCAAAATCTAATTGAAGGGTTTTCTTCTTAATATAACCAAAAATTTAACTGTTCTTTTAGTTTTTATTAATTTATTTTATTTGTTAAATTATTCGGCCTCCAAAATGACCAAAAACTTGATATTTTAAAACTAAAATTTTGTGATACAGAGTGCGTTCCGCCAAAAGGGACCGCCTCATCGTGTACCAATTGTACTGAAAGGCGGGTATGGTATATCCCGACATGTGGGCTTTCACGGAAGTTGATTCGGACGTGTGTGCCCGCCGGAATCAACCCGTATCCGTAAAAAGTTCCCGTATCGCGATTTTTGTAAACCACCACCCTACTTTGTGTACGCTCGTCGGAATGCGACAAAAATTATGCCATTGGATTTGTAGTATCACGCTGGTCTTGTGACCCAAGTTTCACGCGATTCTGAGATAGTTGACCGAGCAACCAATTCGCGGGCCCCACGGTTTGACTTAAAGGACGAATTTGTGATCGGCTCACCGGAATCCAAAATTGGACATATCGTTGAGTTCGTATCGACGTTTAGAATTTGTTTGACCTATAATTTATCCTATTTAGAGATCTTTACCTATGGCACATATTTTGGTGCAAAGTGGACCACATGTAGACCCCGTTTTGACCCAAAATTACCGTTTTGTCCCTGTGTCCAAATTGGACGAAATAGTAGACTTTTCTGGCTGTCTCGCTTATTCTGGGAACGTTGGTGATATTTATTTTAGCATCCGGAGACTTTCATTCGGATGCCATAGTTTTTGATCCCTTGTGCTTGATGTTTGGACGCTTACACTACGCATCTTTCTTGCCAGACAAGTATACCTTGCCAAATTGCTTACAGTACTTTACATGCTTATCATATTTTTATATATTCATTATATATATATTTTCTTTCAGTCATAATTATATATTATATATGTTGACACACACTTGACACATAGTATCATGGGAGGGGAGGACAATCAGTAGGCGTATGGGCTACCCACTCTGGTAAACCGTAGTACTAGGACGCACTATGGTAGTTATGTCGCGATGGTCGCTACCCTCGAGGTATGTCGATTGATGGTGTCACGATGGTCGCTACCCTTGAGGTATGTCGATTGATGGTACATGGACGTGTATGTGAGTTGTGAGATAGCATGTGTTTTAGAGTAGCCTACACATGCCCATACGTTGAAAAGTTGTCCTCATTATGCATTTTCATATAGATTGTCTACTACAGCGTACTTGTATATTTTTTGTCTATTATGCATGTTTTATTGTATTCAATTGGCATGCTTCTATGTATCTTGTTACGTCCCTCTGAGGACCTGGTCCCTTTCTAGGTGTAGACGATCATGACTATTTATAGGAGCACGGATCATGACTTTCTACTTCTCTCTCTTTCGAGGAGGTCTTCTCTTCGAGCCTCATTGATCATTAAATGTACTTATTTTGTTTCTCTTATATTCTAGTTTGGTAGTGGAATTGTCTTTACCCAACTACTTGTTCTTATCAAGCATTTTATAATTGATTCAGTTATATAGTTGATTAGTTATTTGATTCTGTGGATGATCTAGTTATGCCATGTGACTTATGACATAAATCTATACCACTTATGAATTATTATTCATAATACAGCGTACGTATGTGTTATGGTTTCCATATATTGGAGTTGCCATATACATACGGCTGGCATGCTTACGTATTCCTAGTCCTACGTATTTTGGGACTGGGGCATGACACTTTTTATTGAAATTGAACAAGTATTACAAGTGGCGCTAGGCCGAGATTACAAGTCGCTCAAGCCTCTCTCTCTCTAAAACGATAAAGGTGTGCCAAGTGGCTACAATTTATGGAATGATACATAGGCAATGTTCCAATATTATGTCGTGTATATGTGCTTCAGTTCCATATGCAATGCTCCAAGCCTCCAGAGCGAACTCCACGCCTTAGCACACACGAAGGGGGTTTTCGTACTGAACGAGGTTCTTCCGCACCCTGCAAGCAATCTTGTGGGTTATCAGTACATGAATGCACTGGTGGGGAGACTTCTCGCCCGCTCGACAAATCCAAACAAGTTATAAAGGTTCTATGCACCATCTATTAAGTTATCTTTCGAGTCTTGCCTTAGGATCAGTTTTATGGCATAATGAAAAGCCTAACTCGTATGGCGGAGCACCGTACAATATAAGAGTAACACAGCGAGACTTACCAATATACCATTCGTCCTTTCATGTCCAAGGCATACCAAGTTAAATCAAGCACGAGCATATATAATAAAATCCAGGGCAATTACATAAGCAAACACAAGTGTCGTGAGTGAGGTTCTGTTTCAGGTGCACGGGTTACACGGACGACTAAGGTGTGTTACAATGGATTGCTTAGGTTATTGAATTTATGGATAGATATCTTATACTCATAATCGTTCAAGTGTTTCAGATTATTGGATACGATGCAATGACTCGCACACGGATTAACGCTAAGCGATGATGACTTATCTATATGAATATGAGTCACTGGCATAACCATAAAGGACGAGTTATATTCTCGAGGTGATATTAGATGTGTGAGGTAGGAGTCGCTACATGCCACTTTCGCCTGGGATGGTATGGAGTGCAACGTGAGGCTAAGGGGGCGTTCACTCTATGTCGCCCACTACCATACGACTATTGGAAGTTTCGTCCTGATTGGATCGGCCTCGGTGCCCCAGCGACCATCCCTAGGAACCTGAACATGAATAGCTTGTGCACAAGTTATCCGAGACATAAAAGTCTTAGGTCTCATATTCACGAAATTCTTGACATGACATATTGATTCTTGATTCTTGTTCAGAACGAGTATGCTCCACGAGCTGTGATTCTTGGATTATTGACATGATTCTCGTTCAGAGTTAAACTTGACATAGTATAATCCCCTGGTTCAGAGATGCCTTAGCGATCTAACGGTCCCGGATACTTTCAGATTCATACTTGCACGGAACGACCATTAGATAGCCTTCCGGTGAATTGGATGAATGCAAGGCAAGATAATGTTTACTTGATTGTGGCATGCAATTATGTGACAAGCATTGAAACAAGGCAACGAGTACTAACTATAATGTAAGCAAGCAAGCATGCATTTATATTTGAAATATAAGCATTTACGTTGGCACGATCTAAGGGGTAGTGCGAGGAGTATAACCGTAAAGGGACATATTGAGCGACATAATCTATGGGCGTGCAATATAAACAAGTAAAACAACGCACTATGAAGGGTCCATCATGATCTACTCAAGGCATAGCGGGGTCTACTTGCATGAAGCAAAGGTAGCATATGAGGGTCCATGTTATAAGCCAAGTTTTATTTTCATTTTCTAACACAATCAATATAAGATGGGATTATTCCCTTAGCTAGGTGCGTTGTATTCTTTATAAGCATACAAGGGGTGATTCACCTAGCGACTAGCATGTATCGTCAATATTTTTACTTGTGCTGGCTAAGCAAAGACAAGTTTATCGTAGCCACCCACCTTAGCGATAATTCGTCTCGGTCAAGCGATACTCCGAGCGAGCCTTTGAAAGTCTAAGTCTGAACTCCTGAAGGGCAATTCTGGAATTATTTGCCTCAAACGAGTCTTCTCGCTGAGCAAAGTGGGTCGGGTCATTGCACTTGCGCCGTTTGAATCAATTGTCTGCTTGAACGGAATGGATCGTTACATAATAGACCTAATGTTTAACGTAGATTAGTGCGCAAGTTTTTTTAATTTATTTTATTTTATAGGAACTTTGGGATCCACAGTTTCTTCGGACGTGAATATTGGATAGGATTCTGTGCATCATCGAGATACAGGCAAGTGTACCTTGCCATATTGTATCATAGTTTCTTGTATTATTTAACTTATATAGTATTATTGTTACTTAATATTGTTGATGTATATAATTATCCTACTTTTTCTAATTAGGGGTAGTTTTGTTATTTTATAATATTTATATATTATGTGTAATTTTTATATATTGTATTTATTATTTATTGTTAGTGGACTAGACTATTTATTAGACTTTGTGTTAGACGACCAATTTGACTTGACATGACCCATGGACCCAACTTTTAGTCTAGTCACAATTAGGCTCATTTAATCACTTTTTCTATTAATTAGATATTGTCACTACCACATTCCTAGAGTAGGGGCATTGATGTTATTTGCAATATATATATATATATATATATATATATATATATATATATATATATATATATATATATATATATATATATATATATATATATATATATATATATATATATATTGTGTTGCAGTTACATGATATGTATAATATATTATATTATTATTAATAATGATATGGGTTAGTGGACTAGACTTGAAGGGACCATGGACTTTACATTGGGCTAGTCATATTTGAAGCCACTGGTTAATCCCTATCCATTTTAATTAGAATCAAGTTAAACCGCTCACTTAGGATTAAATCCCACTTATTTGAATAACTCTTCATAACTAACCATAGGGACATTGAGGAATTTATGCATTGTAGCCCTAGGTCCTCATGCTGCCTATATAGTGAGTGGGAGCCTCCCTCTAGTTCCTCATAGCTCATGAAGAAAACCCTAAAAATAGGTCTTCCCAAAAATCTTTTCTTTCCTCCACAAAATTTCTGAATTTAAAATCCCAAACCCTCTCATTTTCCTCATCTAAGAAGCCTAAAAGCTTACACTACTAAAAATTACTGGATTAGCGGCATTTTTAGCGACGTCCAAATAAAACATCGCTGAATTATAGGTATTTAGCGACGTCCATATAAAATGTCATAATACGTCGGTGATAGCGACGTGGAGCGACGTTTAGCGACTATAATTATTATAAATATATAATATGTCGCTGGGTAGTCGCTAAATATCGATAACGTTTTAATTTTAGCGATGTTTAGTGACGTTTATGTATTTAAGTCGCAGTATATTATTATATCAGTGACGTTTAGCGATGTCTAGACCAACGTCGCTAATTTATTTTAAATATGGTTTGACAAATTTCTCTTCCCCCCATTTCCTTCGAAATCTTGATAATTTTAAACCCCCCCATCCCGGCACCCCACCTCGGCGACCGCCCTCCGGCCGCGTCCTCCCCCCTCCGGGGTGCTCCTTCCTTCGTCAGCTCCTCCTTCCTTTGGCTCCCTCCGGCGTCCTCCCCCCTCCGGCGGCTCCTCCTCCCTCCGGCGTTCTCCTCTCTCCAGTCCCCTCCTCCTTACACGGTGAGCTCCTCTCTCTGTCTTATTTCTCTGTCTCTCTCTCTCTCTAACACGACACAACACAACACGACACGATACGACATGACACACACTAACCCTAACCCTAACTAGTTCCTCTTGAACTATAGAACAAAATAAATTTTGAGGGGGAAGGCTGTTAGTGTATTTTATTATAGTCATTACCACCATAGCACTGTTATGCTACTATCATATCTTCCTATTTAGTTTTAGATACAAGTTGTGATATAACACAAACAGATCAAAATGAGTATTGCATAACATCAAGTGCTGACACATCCCAAAACTTTGTGTACCAGTCTTACCAGCCAAAATTAGACATAATGTTGACACAAAAAATTCATGGCATAAATGACACTAAGGAATAGAATGAGATAGCAGCTAATAATCAATATAGTAAGTAAACCTCAAAGTGTTTCTCACCATGTACATGCTATCTTTGGTTCCCCTTAAAAGCATCAAGCAATCCACATCAATTCCACAACGTAGCGCCATGCTCCAACAGATGGTGCCACAACTGGAGCAGGAGCATGAGCGTTCTCCTCTTCTAGTTAGCTGTCTGAGTTTAGACGCAACCTTGCGTATCTACAGCGTATATACTATGATGTAGATCTTGACTCAAGGAGAGTCATATACACGGACAAGGGAATGACTCTTTAAAGTCAAGACACGATATACGGTATTGGCTTCTTCTAGAACTTGTATCCAACTTGGGCTGATGCTTCTTGCTGCACGAGCTGTTGCATTGGCTACTACAGACTGCTAAACCTATTTTTGAAGGCTCTGCATTATACTGGCTCTGCTGCTACTTGCTGAGTTTACTTGCTGCTGTGCATCCTTTCTGCTGTGCACTGCACAGTGTTGCTGCACACTGATTCCTCACTGCTGCACTGTGCAGTACAGCTAGCTGCTACTGCTATAAACTGCTGTATGCTTCCCCTTGTACTGTGGTAGCACAGAGCTGTACACTGCTCAGTTGTGCTCCCCCTTGCTGTGCTAGCATAGAGCTGTATACTGCTCTTTCTTCAGTTGATCACTGCCAAATGATGCACACTGAAAACTGTGAACTGCTCTCCCTAGTGACCCGAGCTAACTCAATCACTCAAACAACCATACTTGAAGGTAGCAGTGAGTATCATTGGATGTACTATATTTAACGATGAGTATATATGCTATGACTAGGAGTATCAGTGCATGTACTGTATTTAACGATGAGTATATACTTGAAGAACGATGAGTATATACTTGTAGGTAATTATATATTCAATTTTGCTGCAGAAGTATCTAGAAATGGATATGAATTACTATCTGCGTCATCATTCGTGGATGTACAATCGTCATCCTGATGACATATGCGGTGTGCGGGATAAATTCATTGAGGGTGTACAGCAGTTCCTGCAGTTCAACAAGGCGTTCCCTTAGTACATGGACGGTACCAAAATTAAGTGTTCGTGTGTGAGATATCGTAACTTGAAATATCATCCAAAAGTGGAAGTCACATATCATTTATACTCTAAGGGTTTCATACCGAATTACTATCAATGGACCGCGCACGGAGAACTTGTGTCTTTAGCATCAGAGTCGGAGCCTTATGTGGAGCCGTATATGGATGTCCAAGATCATGCTGCTTACGACAAAGGGTGAGTGAACATGGTTTTTGATGCGGCGGGGCCTAGTTTCGATCCGTACAATCATGATGCAGCTGAGGAGGCACCGAATACCGATGCTACGAAGTTCATGGAGTTGCTGGAGAATGCAAGGACTCTATTATATCCTGGTTGTGAAGATCATTCACCGTTGGAAGTTGTTACAAGATTGTTGAGCATCAAGTCTGATTTTAACATATCGCAAGAATGTTATAACCGACTGAGGGATTTGATTATAGAGATCTTACCAGAGGATGCAAAGTTGCCTAAAGACTTCTACCGATCTAAGAGGATGGTGAGATCGCTCTGGATGGGATATGAGAAAATCGATGCATGTCGCAACGGGTGCATGTTGTACTACAAAGACGAGAAGGATGAAGATGCGTGCAGATTCTGTGGTACTGATCGCTACAAGGCTACTGGAAGAGAAAAGTTTGTCGGTACAAAGAAGCCTACCGATTCGATGCACTACTTACCTTTGACGCCGTGGTTGCAGAAGTTGTTTATGGTGAATGAGACTGCAGAAAACATAAGTTGGCACAGGCAAAAACAGATCGAAGGAGTATTGGATCATCCATCCGATGGAGAAGCATAGAAGCACTTTGATCGAGAGTATCCAGATTTTGCTTCGGATCCGCGTAATATCAGATTGGGGCTCTTCTCCGACGGTTTTACCCCATTCGGACTTTCGGGCTCCCAGTATTCGTGTTGGCCTGTGATCGTCACTCCGTACAACCTACCGCCTTGGATGTGCATGAAGACTCCGTATATGTTCCTAACCGTTATTATCCCGGGTTCGAACAATCCGAAGAGGAACATCGATGTATATTTACAGCCTTTGATAGATGAGTTGAATCAGCTGTGGAAAGTACGTGCCAACACCTATGATGTTTCCAGAAAGCAGAATTTTCAGATGAGGACAGCACTTATGTGGACCGAACCATCAACGACTTTTTGGCATATGGAATGTTATCGGGATGGAGCACTCATGGTCGTCTCTCATGCCCGTATTTCATGGACCATACTAAGGTTTTTCGTTTGAAACATGGAGGCAAACTGTGCTTCTTCGATTGTCATCGACAATTTCTGCCTAAGGATCATCCGTACCGGAGGAACATAAATACTTTTCGTGCAGGCGTTGTGGAGAAGGCCAATCCACCGCCAAGGTGGCTCGGGGTACAAGTGTGACGGATTTGGTCGCACCCATAACTGGACGAAGAGGAGTATATTCTGGGATCTGCCATATTGGAGCACTAATCTGATCAGACATAACCTTGATGTTATACATATCGAGAAGAATATGTTTGATAACATAATTAATACTGTAATGGAGGTAAAGGGGAAGAGGAAAGACAATCCGAAGGCCAGGTTGGACTTAGAAGAAATATGTAGACGTCCTGTGTTGCATTTGATAGAGGTGGAGAATGGAAAGTTAAAGCAGCCTAAGTCAGTTTTCTCACTGGAGAAGGAGGATAAAGGAAGACTTTATAGGTGGATTCAGGGTCTAAAATTTCCAAACAGGTACATGGAACTTGAGAAGATGCGTCGACCTCAAGGAGAACAAACTGGCAGGTATGAAGAGCCACGATTGTCACGTATTCATGGAGAGGTTAATTTCGATTGCATTTTGGGAATTCTTACCGCAAGTCATTTTGGATCCATTGACAGAGCTCAGCATATTCTTCAGAGATCTTTGTTCTACTAAGTTGCTCGTCGATCGTCTAGAAAAGCAAGAGAAGGATATTACGGTAATACTATATAAGCTCGAGAAGGTGTTTCCTCCTGGATTCTTTGACTCTATGGAGCATTTGCCAATTTATCTTTCCTATGAGGCAAGTGTTGGTAGTCCTGTCGGTTATCGGTAGATGTACCCCTTCGAGCGGCATCTGAATCACCTAAAGAGAAAGGTAAAAAATAAGGCACGGGTTGAGGGCTCTATTTGTGAAGCTTATGTTCTCGAGGAGATTATAAACTTTTGCTCGATGTATTTCAAACCTCATATTGCTACTAATAGAACGAGAGCTCCGAGAAATGATGACGGATATCAGGAATCTAATGATGCAATACTCAAAGTATTCAATACGTCCGGAAAGCCTTCGGGGAAAATAAAGAAGAGATATTTGAATGACGACGAGCCAAGGGTTGCTCAGTTGTATATATTACTCAATTACGACGAGGATGAAGTGGAGAAGCTAGAGGGGTAAGTAATTAATATGTCCACGTTTACATCATCTCAATATAATAGTATAAGCTACTATTATGCTACTAATCAGCGGTTGCTTCATTATTTTTCAGCACATATAATAATGAGTTAAGGTCGGTTAGACCCTACATAACAGACGAAGTAGTAGAACAAGAAATGAGATACCATTTTTCTTCTTGGTTGAGCGCATATGTAAGGAGCTTGGTAATTAGTTTTTTTTTGCACTTGCATAATAAATAACTCACTATCGCTACTTTGGTATTTAGGTCGATCGTCTAATAACACCCGAGACTGAATCTATTAGAACTCTAGCCAAGGGACCAATTACTGTCGTTAAAATATGGCCAAGTTTCTGTGTTAATGGATTTAGGTTCAAGTCAACAAATGCTTCGATCAGAGATAGCTTTCTGGATCTTGATTCCACAAAAAATAGTTGTTTGTGTATCAAATCTTCGAACTACAAAGACGTCGATCCAGACAATAATTTCTTTGTCATCTTACGAGAGATTGTGGAGTTGACATATAATTATGGCACAGAACCTGCGAAGATCGTGTTATTCAAGTGTGAATGGTTTGATCTGATTCAAGATCAAGATTGGAAAATTGACAAGCATGGCCTTGTGGATATAAACTACAAGCGTAGATATCAAGGCTACGAACCATTTATCCTATCAAGTCAGGCTCAGCTCGTATACTTCACAATTTATCCTAGACGGGGGACAGCGAGGTCGGATTGGTGGGCAGTATGAAAGACTAAAGCTAGAAATACCTTTGACATTAATAAAATATCTTATCAGGAGGACGAGCTACCTCTTGTAACAAATATTGTAGATGTGGACTCAACAGAAGTTACTCATTACACGAGTGATAATGTAGAAGATGTAGAATTATTCGAAGAGAAAGATGAAGACAAAGACGAAGTAGATGAAAGTGAAGATGAGGAGGACGAGGAAGGCGAACAAGATGAATTTTCTGAAGATGATTGAAAATAAAATATTTTGCCTGTAGAATGTACTATATTTTTACTATAGAATATACTATTTTGATAAAGATATGTATTATATTTTGACTGTAGAATGTACTATTCATTTAGACTTGTGATACCACTAGTTATTTATTGTACAATTCTATGAATGTTGTGAGATATGCATAACATTTTGACTGTAGAATGTACTATATGTTTATATATTTCTTTATTCACCATATGTTGTTATCAGGTATGATAGGACGACGCAGAGGGTTCGGCAGGTCCCGAGGTAGACGGAGTGATCCTGCGGTACTGCCTATTGTTGGTTTTGGATCCTCGTCGTCTAGTACTCCAGTATATCGATCAGTCACATCTCCGACTGCGACGACGTTATGTGGCATCACTCCTGGGATGAGTAGTTCCAGGCCTGATAGTACTCCCTCGTCCAGCGTTCCTCCTGCAGACGGAACCATGGAGACAGATGAGCATATGGAGGAGGTCGAGCCGACGTTGTCCCAACATCAGCTAGATCCTCCATGCTCATCTCCGGAGGAGACAAGGACAGAGATTTGGGCCGACGGTACAAAGTAAGTCAATTAGATGGTTTAGCATCATATATATTGTGTATTTCTTTATTCATCATATATTGACTTTTTTGATCAAAATAATTATCTCTGTATAGATATCATCCCTCGTCGGTACAGAGACGCCTGGTCCTCTTTCTGAGGAACAACTATGGTGGCCCTTGGATTAACTACTCTGAAGCTCCGGAGGAGAGGAAGGCGTTCTGGTTTGCGTACTTCAAGGTAAAAGTATATTATATCAATCCTCTAATTTATGCATATTATATAACTTACTAAATTATTTATTGTAGCAAACGTATTTCTACCCTCCGCACCGGGCTGAGTTGATCGAGCAGATATTTCATGCCGTTGTCGTCAAGCTTATCCGTGATGCTCTGGATGACCAGAAGGCTCGTGATCGCGTTAGAAAACCGATCCAAGGTTGGATCACGCCTGAGCTGTGGACTGCGATCAAGGCTAGATTCGACGATCCGAGGTACAAGAAAAGGTCTGAGAAGGCCAAGGTGGCTAGGTGGAAGGCGGCAAAGTGGTGTAGTGGCTTGATTCCGATGACGGAACATTTCCGTCGTTTGATATATTTTTATTTCAGATATATTATTTTAATACAAGTACGATAAAAAGGTAATAGGAAAAAATGTTTAATTTTAGTACTAAATAATATATTTTTAACAGGTACAGAGGGGTAAGGATGCAAATATGGTAACCGTCTTCCTGGCCACTCATCGAAAGGGCAAAAATCTCATTGATGAGAGGGCCTCATAGACCTATGTAAGTATTACTTTACTTTGTGTTAATTTTAATATAACTTAGGCAATTATCGAGTATCCAAACTTTTTTAGGTCGAGTATCTTAGGCTGCGTGAGCGGGCGACTGCTAGTGCACCTACAGCGGGAGAGGCTGGTACTTTCTCGCAGCCCTCTCCAGCTCCGTCGGTGGACGAACTGTGGGTGACCGCCTTGGTGGTCTCTAGAGGGGTACGTACTACGGTACTGGATCCTTTGGCGCCTTGGTTGTGACGCAGTCATCTAGGGCCTCCCCGACAAGTGCATATTCCCCACAGCCATCGCAGTGGTCGGCCCAAGTCCAGGAGGTCGTTGACCATCAGATTGCGTCTCTCCATGATGAGTTGCTGCGAAGGATGGAGGAGCAGCCCCTGTCCCAGCCGCAGGCGGACGATGCGACGCTCATCGCACGATTTGATATGCTCGAGCGCAGCATCATGGAGCTCCAGAATTTGACAACTGATTTTAGAGCGTCGATAGAGCGCAGCGTGACGGAACTGCATGCATCATAGCTATCCATGGGCGAGAGGCTGACGATGATGCAGGATTCAATGGTTCATAGCAGTACGAGGCTGTTATCTACCATGGATTCATACAAACAGCGACTAGCAGAGTTGGAGCGGATACGTCCTCTTGGTGCACCTATATCGACACAGACTCCACCGACGTCACTACCTTCTCCATCGACATCGGTGTCGATTTCACGGGAGCAGTATGATCTGTTCTTATCCTTCATGCGCGCCGATGGTCGTCCTCATGCAGATCCGCAGTAGTCCTAGTTAGGACCGTTTATTGATTGTTTGTGTTTTAGACCTATGATATTTGGTTATTTATGAATATTTTTTATTTTTGAGGCATTCAGACATTATTTCTTGTATTCTTTAGGATGAGGCTTTCAGACTGATTTTTATGGATATTTGTTGTATTCTTTACGACTATATTTTCTCCTGATTTGGTTTGTAATCTCAATATTTTATTTTCTTCAAATTTTATTATATTATTCATATTAAATATATGTTAATTTATCGGTGTTGAGTGTTCAACTGAAGGAGGTCGGCGAAGCCAGCAAATTCAACGGAGGGTTGCTCCGGGTCTATTTGTACAAATTGTGAATTCATAAACTGCAGAAAGAATAGTTTGGAGACAATTCAGTATTCATTTTTTTTTTAGTATCTTTAGTGACATTTTTTGCGATGTTTTGTGACGTTTAGCGACGTCTACTCACGTCGCTAATTATGTCGCTGAATACATTGCTATATACGTCGCTAAATCCGTTGCTACATACGTCGCTATATACGTCGTTGTCTGTCGCAAATTGCTGACATGGCAGTATTGTCAGGTCATAATAACGTCGCTAAATTAGTCGCACAACGTCACTACATACGTCGCACATGCATCGCTATAAAAGTCGCTATTTACGTCGTTATAAAGGTCGCTAATTTAGCGACATATAGCAACAAAAATACACGTCGCTAATTTAGCAACGTTGCGTCGCTAAATGTCGCTAATATAGCGACGCATATACGTCGCTAGAAAATGTCAGAATAGCGACGTTTGGCAATATTTTTTCTGTCAGCGACTAGTTTAAAGGCGACTTCAACAAAACGTCGCTAAAATTATTTAGCGACATTTTTTGGCCCTTTAGCGACGTTTCTTTACGTCACTAATTTGACTTATTCTGGTAGTGTTAGGTCACAAAGAGCCTTGGAGAAGAAAAAGTTTGCATTGGGAATCCATCTCCCAATAGGAGAAAATCTAAAATCTCTCCTTTAAATTATGTTTTACTTATTTTGTTGGCTATTAAGAGCCCACCCATGGTTTAGGAGTAGCCATAAGGGGAGAGCATGAGTCTCTATTAGTTTCCATGATATTTTCTTTATGGTGTTGTATGTAAATTTGGGATTTTTGTGTTTTAAGGATGTATTTTCCCTCCATTATTCTTTGTAACTAATCATACTATATATATATATATATATATATATATATATATATATATATATATATATATTTGATATGTAGATATGTTACTAGTTGTATGATTGGGAGTTTCGGCAAGAGGTTGGGTTGTGTATCATGAGTATCTTAGATTAGTGCACACTAGGTGTTTGTTTAAATGTGTGTGTAAGTATCTATGTATATAAGTGGGTGCTTTGGTTTGTGTGTGTATTAATTGAAACTGGGTTAGAGTATTAGTAGCTGTGCACACTATGCTTGAAGGTAGAGTATTTGATGGTGTGGGAGATGAGTGTAAGGGTGTATGTGTGCATGTGGCAGAGTTGTGCACAGGTTTGGGGTATTATTTCAGTTGAGTGATGAGTTTAGGTTAGGAAGTTCACATGGGCTAGTGTGTGAACTGAGATTTGGGGGTACACGGTTGAGGTGATGTACAGGTGAGTTTGAGGTAGAGATTACACAAAGGACAGTAATTAGGTTGTGTGTTCAATTATGAGTATTAAGTGAGATAGAGTGTCAGATGCTACGATAAGGGGTGAGTTGCTCGAGCTTGTGGCATTGTGTTAAGACTGATACTCTAGTATTAGTTGCAATATTGAATGTTAAGGGTGAGGAGTGTCCGTGTTGGATGAGGTTAAACTCGGGTTCAAGTTGAGTTGACATTCTGTTCAAAAGGAGTGTTGCAATTTGGGGCTCAGTTCAGTTTTAGTGTGATAATAGTTATACAGTTCAGGTAAGGGGTTTCTACATAGTGTCCATTCAGTTGTTGTTCAGCTATTTGAACTGCAAGCTCTGCACTTGGACCCTGCAGTTAGGAGTTGTGTGCAGACTTATAATAAGGTCTGCAGGAAGGAGGTGAGGGTTTGGATGCTAGTTCAGTTGAGGGATGAGGTTGTTCTTCATGGGATTTAGGCAGTACAAATCCTTGAGTGTAAGGGTAGTGTGTGAGGTTGTGTGAATTGGCATAATTTGAGGTACAAGGGTATGTGCAATTAGATTATCAGTGGCACACTAATTTAACTATCAGATATTAATGCCAGTACCAGTAAATAACTGGAGACAGTGGGATAATGGTGCTCGGGTTCAGGTAAGTGATAATGGAAGGATGGGGATTAGAGTTGCTGCAAGTGTGGGAGATTGGTTCAGTGGTGTAGGCCAAGGATCTGCATGAGGGTGTTCAACAGTGCCTTGCACTGCATTTAGCATTAAAGTTACTGACTGAAGTTGAGAGCAGGGAACCTTAACTTTGGGGAACTTTATACTGCAGTGTATATCACAGGTAAACTTTGGAAGAGCAAGTTGCATTTTGGCAGTGTTGTTGTGCTTGAGAAGGTTAGGTTCAGTAGTGCATATATGCATTGGGTGGTTTTGGCAGTACCTTGTGTGAGAGTTGGTCTGCAACATATAGCTTGGGTTAGGCCAAGCAGTAGCAGTTAATAATGGGTGACTGAATAACTAGTGTATCTATGACTGTGTGTATATGAAGTGTTATGGGTGAAACCATGTGTAGATGTTCACTGCAGAACAGTCTGTTGGTATGATTTGTTTGAGTATATTGGTAAGTATGTAGTAACATAGGTAATAGGTATTAGTGTTTAGATAGTAAGATGAGGTGCGTGTGGGTATCAAGGTATCGAGATACGGGGATTACCTTGGTATCATAAATACCAATTGTTAGTAAGTGAAGGTTGGGGTTGTGTTTAGTATAGGGTATAGTCAAGGTATTTGAGTTATAACTATAATATTGGCTAGGTATCAAGTTATATGTTAAGTTATTTTATCATAATATCTACAACTTATACATATGATAGCTAGTACCTAATAGTTAACTAGTATAACTAAGATTAGTTAGTATAACTTGTTTTAGCAAGGTACGACCCAGTTAGCCTAGTAATGACTAGTATACCCTTATATAGACTTAGAAATAGCCTACAATCCTCATTCAACCTAGTTAACCACTTTTATCATTTCAAACACCAATTAACACTTATATTTCATATTTAGGTCTTTGTGACTCCAGTTTGGACATCGATCCTCATACCTTGCTCAGGACCACAGGCGAGTACATTTACTGACAGTTTTTATTATTTTGATCATTACTATGATTCTAGTTGTAGTATATACTTGATTCCGACACGACGAATATACGGGCTAGTATCATAGATACATGTCATGAGAAGTCGTAATTGGAATCCATCGTACTAGCTGGGGACGATAAAATATTAGCAAGATTATGTGATCATACCCCACTTTACATGCATCATAGCTTACCCCACATATCACGTAGGGTGTAGCCTGACTATTTGTAAACCCCCTCGACCAATTTAGGATTTATTTAATTTAAATTAAGAGACTAGGATTAAATTGGATGCAAATAGATTTACGTACAACAATAATGTGACTTAATGCACCTTACCGTTGCTTCGAAGCGAGCGCCACACTAGCAGTTACCTTCAACCCAATGTCGCAAATACCTCCTAGACATGCCAGACTACCCATCTGACCATTGTATAACTTTAGATACTCGTTATTGTGTCTCACCTTAGCTGCGCAATGTTCGTTAAATGAACGCCTTGCACATTAATTTTTAATTTAATTAAATTCGAGGTTAAGTTCACCCAAAATAAGACCTAACCAAGCCCTGTACATCTCCTATGAGGACTAGCCCCCACTCCGAGGAGTCAAACCAGCCCAAAACTCGAGGTTAACCCTAATTCCCTCACATATGTATAAATACACATCCTCTAACCTAAAAACCCTAAAAACCCTAAAAACCAATCTCATTCCACCTCAAACCCTAGCCGACCCCTTCTTCTTACCCAAGCATCGCCTGACCACCACACCCATCCGCCACCGCCACCGTCTCAGGCCACCACCGCCACTCCAAGGCATCGCTGCCTGACCACCACATCCATCCGCCATCGCCAACATCTCCTTCACCATCACCAACTTCCTCCATTAAACCCGACCCCCTTAGCCGATGCCCCGATTGCTCCCGACCGCCCCCAGTACCTTCAACCACCATTGGCCGCCCGACCCCGACGTTCCCCATGACCCGACCACCACCCAGGCATAGTCCCAGCCGTTGTCCCCCGCCGGCCAGGCCGCTGTTACCGCTGCAAGCCTGCTACGGCTACTGCAGTTGCTGTTACTGCCGCTGCCGTTGCTGCCCACCGTCGTCAACGCCGGAGCTCCACTCGCCGAAGGACGACCAACCAGCAGGCAGACCCCCCCCCACCTTTTTGTCGATCAGGTACTCGTCCACCAGCCTTCCTTTCTTGTATCCTGTCGTCGTACTATCGTGTCGTCGTATCGTCAAGTTTGTGTCGTGTGTCGTACGTGGACACAAACAATTTATGAAAAACCCTATATATGAGTATATATGATAATTAGAGTTAATCAATAATTAATAGATGATAATTATTCCTAATCATAAGACTGGTGTAAGGAACTTATAATTCACCTGGAAACGTAGACATTGACCTAGTGCATTTAACATGGAAATTAGATGACGTATAATTTAACAAGACGTAATGTAGTTTCATAAAACCGATAATGTAATAATTATTGTCTCAAGGCGCACGTTAACCGAGGACAGAACACGTGTATACCCTAGCTACGTGCACACGTGACGCTGTATTCGATCAGCCGTGAACTTGCGATAGTACCCAAGAGTAGCGTCGTAGTCATGTGTATATATTGCTTAGTTTTTGATGTCAGTATTTGCTATATTGTATTGTGTGTTTAGGGTCACTGGACCAGCCAGGAGACACTGTAGGAACCGGCTTCTGGAATTCACAACTTGAGGACTCAGGCAAGATACCTTGCCATGTTTACTGTCTAATTTAATTATACATATGTTGTATGATGCTTTCTTGCTTATTTCATATGACTGTGTGCTTCCGAGATTGACTCGGGTGCTATCGACGGATACGTCGATGATTTAGTATACTTGATCTAGTCACTAGTAGACTCACCCCAGTTAGGAGGATACGTTGATATCTTCCAAGACCTGACACTTTTACACGTATTCACTGTGACATTCATATTAGGATGTGGGTCCACGTACTCGACTAGCTATCGGTGCGTGTGACATGCATCACGGTTAGTACGTAACTTAGTATATTTTATTTGTAGAGACTGGCATATAGATACGTGGTATGCACGTCGAGTATTCGACTAGTGTATCTACATTGGGCGGGGAGAATAACTAGTAGGCGTATGGGATACACACATTGGACTCCGTCGTATCCGGAGGAGCCACGGATCCAATGACTCCCTTTATTGCAGATATCGCACTCTTTGGAGTGATACGGACGTATATATATTGTAGATACCTCATTCTTCGGAATGATGGATGTTACAGATACCACGCTTTTTGGAGTGTTGGACGTTATGCCTACGCCTACCCATACGTACCAAAGTTGTCTTCACATTGCATTCACTTAGATGGTTAGCACACCCTTTATTATATTTATTTTATTTATTATTTATATATGGCATGCTTCTATGTATCTTGTTACATCCCTTTGAGGACCTGGTACCTTTCCAGATTTGGACGAGGCATATTACCCTACAGTGTACGGCCCAGGGCAGGAGACGAGGTACGCTATCGCGGAGGAGCTAGAGGTGTTACCGTCAGAGTTTCCGTGATCACTTGGTAGGCTTTTTGTCTAGGATTGGGAGCATCATTATCTAGTCAGTCGATGCCCTAGTCATTACTCTTTTTATCTGTCATTCAGTACTTTTATTTCGTCTTAGTTGTGGGTTTGTTCCCACCAGACATTCTTAGTTATACTATGATATTTTGAGACTGGCGTTTATCTTTCAGTATTTATTTTAGTACATTCTTGCTGTTTATATTGTGGATGAGATTAGATTACCTATTTGATGTTAATATTGGACTTGTTAGTATTTTACGACAGTGTAGCACTCTTCGTTAGGATCCATTAAATTGGGATATCCTCGGAGACGTAACAGTTGGCTATTGCCACGTGGCCTGCTCCCGTGTATTTTTAGGACTGGAGCATGACATGGTTTTAGTGGTGGCCTATGCAGATCGACTTATTCGCTTATGGTATGGTAACATGCCCAGCGAGCCTGCAATAGGATAGAAATTACTAGGTCTCATCCACTCTAATTTTGTCTTTGAACTTCCTTCGTATTACCTCTAAATATCTGCATTCTGTTTGCTTGATTCCGTACTCTTTTAATGAAGTCCTATCTCTTGCAGCAAGATGAACTTGCACAGTAGACGAGGAGCACCCAGTGTCGTGGTTCCAGACGACACCACCCAAAAAGAGGAAGTATCCCAGGGACTACCTGGAGGGCAACCACCAATACAGGCCCCGCTAATTTATTGGCGCAAGACTTCTCAGGGCGATCCTATACAGCAGCCCGAGGGACAGACTTCCCAGACGATCCCCATGCAGCATTGTGAGGGCCAGACTTCAGGGGCTACATCGATGCCACAGACCGAGAGGCCGACATCTGAGGAGACACCTACTGCACAGCCAGAGGTTCCATTACCACCACCTTCACCTTATCTACCCCAGATGCCACAACTAGATGGACAACCACAGATGCTTCAGTTCTTCCAGACTATGATGCTAGCACAGTGGCATCAGACCGAGACATTGAGACAGAGTTTGATGGCAGTACTAGAGGGGACACTTGTCCCAGCACTAGTACCAGCACCTCCACCAGCCCAGACAGGTGGCACTGTTAGATGGTTCTGACAGATGGGACCAAATACTTTTTCGGCAACGAGACTGCAGAGGAGATCTCTGATTGGGTCGCCAACACGGAGATGCTATTGGAAGCTTCACAACTGCATCCAGACCTTTGGATGACTGCAGTGAGGGCCCAACTAAAAGGCAACGCCCATCACTGGTGGGATTCCATTGAGCACAGTATAGGCAAGAACCAGACATGGGTGCAAAGTATTTCCTGGCTACAGTCAGTAATGCCCTGTACTCCCAGTTCCTACATCTAGAACAAGGGAATATGACTGTTGACGCATACGACACGGAGTTCAGCCGTCTTAGCAGATTTGGTGCCATCCTGATACCCAACGATCTAGAGAAGGCTCAGAGATTCCATCATGACCTCACTTTTGAGCTACAGAGGTATACCACCACGCAGGCGAGGATTTCTTATGAGGAGGTCCTTGCAGAGGCGAGGATCCAGGAGGCCATTGTCAGAGGACCTAGATGTTCCAGCACGACCACACCAGCCAGAGCCCAGCCCAGAGCAGGAGGACCGATCCGTCATCCCGGAGCACAAACACAGCAGAGGGCAGCTCCATACCCGCAGCAGGAGCTCCCGATTTGTCACCATTGTGGCAAGAAGGGATACGTCATCAGAGACAGTCGGAAGAAGCTAGGATTATGCATGATATGTGGAGACAGTCAGCACTTTGCCCGAGACTGCCCACTGTTTGATAATAAATGAAAAAAATGAAACTAGGTTTATACGAAACCCTTTCTTCGGTTTACAAACAAGAAAAAGAAGTACAATTAATCCTATACGAGGATGTTAAGTACAAAAATTTGATTCTGGGGAAATATTGCTATAGGAGTCTGATCTGCAGTCGATCACTTTGTCCATTGGACCACACGATGACGAAGAAGTGCTGTAGAAGACGAAAAAGAAGCTTCAAAGACTGCAGGAGGGATTGAACTCTCATTGCCAAAGTAGTCAATCAACACTCTCTGGATATACTCTCTCTCTCTCTGATATTGACTTCTGAATGTTTTTAGACCTTGGATTCGATAATCATCTTACAAAGTCTTCGACCTTTCGACCTCTCTTTCTGACCCTTTCCGACCTTTGACCTCTATGGCCGGAGATCTCTATTTATAGGGTTCAACCACAGTCGGCGTAGAAAACCGAGCAGCGGAGAGAGCTGCACCTTTTACGCGGCGGTTATAATAACTGCCACCCACATATGAATGATCTCCTGAATCGGCGTATGACACGTGTCCCATTACGAGGTAATGCGTATAATCGCTCATCGAAGATCACGGCATGTAAGCCACGTAGATGACTTCCCCTCGCGTAGAGATGGTTGGCATAAAAGCCCAATAACTGTCTCGTTGGCGTAAAAGCTAAATAGCTGTTCTGATGGCGTAGAAGCCAAGTAGCTGTTCTGATGGCGTAGAAGCCAAGTAGCTGTTCTGATGGCATAGAAATCAAGTAGCTGTCTTGTTGGCGTAGAAGCCAAATAGGCGTAGAAGTCGAATAGTTATCAAGTTGGCGTGGAAGCCAAATAGACGTAGAAGCCAAGTTCTGCGTAAAGCCTGATAATGCATGGATAGGTAATCGGCATAAAGATAGCCAATTATCCTTCTTTGACTGAGGTCTTGAGCGTATTCTGGGCCAAATAACCTTATCACGCACTTTTGCAAATATAGCCTGAGTTGGCGTATTTCGAGGAGATAGCGTACGGCGTACTCTTATAGTTGAAAATAGCTAGGTCGGCGTATTTCGAGGAGATAGCATACGGCGTACTCCTATAGCTAAAAATATCCTGGTTGGCGTAATGTGCAAGGATGGTGATGTGAGCGTATTAGCCCTAATTATAGCTCTCCCAGTCATTAAAAGTAGAACCAAATCTCGTGCATTAAATGCAGAGATCTGCCGCCATCTCGCGCATTAACTGCAGAGGCGTGCCTCGAGTTCTGTACGAAGAACAGCTTTTGACGTGGCGGTTGGTTTCGTCTCATCCTGAGCGTAAAAGCTCAAAAATAGGCAGTGTATTACTTGAATGCGTAAACGACGTCTTATATCAAGGATTTGTCACTAAACGACAATCTGGGGCTCTGTACAGAATCATCATAACAGCCGTCCTCTCGGTCGTCGTGCAGTACTCTTTGTCAGGAGTCAGGTTCACTGCTTCGTCTGACAGGTTCATTCGAGGAATACGAAGAGTTCTTCGTACAATTTCCCGCTGTATTAAAAGCATACAGGTTTTATGCCGAAGTGGCGATGTAGCACCCTTTTTACGCCGAAGCAGTCTGGAAACACTGCTTTACGCGGATTGTTCTAGAGCTATGTTTTACGGTGAATAGCATTGAAGCTTTGATGTACGCCAATGGCTCTGAAGTCATATTTTACGCCACCCAATGCTGGAGCTCTGTTTTACGCAGGCTTCTTGTATGTTGAGGGTTTTACGCGTATGATTCCCCAGCGTATTTTTTATGCTTCTACAAGACCCCCTTCAAAGTTTTCAAATTCCTCGTAATTTGAAACACTTTGAATGAAGCATGAAACGGTCAAGTTTGACTCATTCCGCGAGGCTGATTTCTTGGCAAATTTTTAGGAATTTGTTGGGATTTGGTGTGTTCTCCTGTGCATATGTAAAGGCGAATGAGTTAACCTGTTTTTCTCATACTTCCTTCACCACAGAGAGGGATGGTTGCCGAGATTCGTCGTGCTGACTTGAGAAAGAAGAAGATCATGTTCTTCCAGTATGTAATGAGCCATAGAAAGAGGCATCTTCGAGCAAATATCCTCTGCAACGATGGATCATGGAAGGATATCATAGTTTCCTTTGCTCGGGATGATCAGTAACTTCATATGGTGATTCATCCAGGAGAGAGGAAGGGTCGTATTAGACCATACAGCTTGCAAGCTGTATTTTCTCCCATTATGGCGCTAGACGAAGGCAGACAGCTTGGCCCTGTCTTCCAGTATTGTGTTGGGTCTGAACCCCTAATACAAATCTAGGGCATGCCTGCCATGGCGTATGGAGGGTGGGCTTGCGAAATTGATACATGCCCAGTTCTGTATCCTTCCGCCATTAATTATTTTCTTGTTAATCGGCCGCGGAAGCCGATTAACTGCTGTAGAAGACGAAAAAGATCTCCACCATTATGATAACCTGGCACAGCAGATTCTCGGTGTGATCTTAAGTGAAAAGGATAAACCCTTTGTAGAAAAAGGATCTCCATCATATGTAATCATGAAGATGAAAGAACCCTTTGTAGACTGGATTTCCATCATATGTAATCATGATTAATAGAATTGTCTTCTTTTACGCATCTGATGATTTGCCATATTTGCTGTGATGAAGTATGAATATGTGCAGCTTCGGCACGTCTGAATAATTTTACGCCGACTCTGATAAAAGAGTATCTGATCTCGTCCCATCTTTTACGCGTAACTGAAGACGCATAGGAAGCTTCTTTAGCATTGAGTTAAATATCCAAACTGTCATGCCATTTTGAACGAGGAGTTGCGTAGAATTTCTGAACTGTCACTTCTCTGATACGAAGAATTTGCTGTTTAGACTATCATCTTCAAGAATGGTTTCCCGAAAATCCCTTGAAATAGGGCGAGAAATGTCTGTTGAACAGGCCATACTTGAACTTATGTAAAAGACTGGACTTTGGATGAACTTCCAATGGCCCAAGAAGAAGAGTTATCTTCAATGCTGAACTCTGTGTATTTCAGGCACTTAGAATATTTTGTAGCCAAGAATGAGCATTTTTTGCGTAAACCCTTGCAATTGGCCATCTGTAGATTTTGAGCGTAGAATCGTAGATTTGTAGCCTCTTGAGCGTAAAAAGCTTCCGAGCGTGAAATCATAGATTTATAGCCTCTGAGCGTAAAACCGTAGATTTGTAGCCTCTCGAGCGTAAAAGCTCCTGAGCGTAAAATCATAGATCTGCTCTGCGTATAAATTCTGGATCCACTGACTGTCCGTCTTCTTTTTTTAAATGATAGGCTGACGTAGTCCCCCAAATCATAACCAAATATTAAATATCGGATTTGGTTAGGAATTCGAAGAGTTATACGAACTCTATAAATTATAGCCCATGGTCTTGAGAGAGAAACTTTTTATCTGCCTTCACAAAATCCTTGCTTTTCAAGAACCTTTCTTCTTCGTCTCTTTCTTGAGAACTCAGAATCGCCATGGCCCCTAAACAAACTTCTACTGCTAAGGGAAAGAAGGTTTATTCCTCTTCTCGCTCTTCTTCTCAAGCACGAGCAACTCCCATTAGGCTGAACGAGCCTCGATCGGAACGTAGTGCCCCACCGTCGAGCTGTGCTCCGGACGTCATAGGTAAAAGGACTTTGAGGGGAAAATATAGGACTTTTCACACACGTTGTACGTGTATGCGAACCAATACGCCCACATTTCTAATGTGTCAGCGTAAAACCATCTTTTCGCAGTCTGGCGTAAAAAGCTCAGACTGTCAAAATTTGGCGTATACTACAAACTTCGAGTTTTACGCGCTAGACAAAAATTCCAGTGTAAAAACTCGAATTTTGGCAGTCTGGCGTACAAACTCAGACTGTTAAATTTTGGCGTATACTGCCAACCTTGAATTTTATGCCTCGGAAACAGGTTTCAGCATAAAAGCTCAAGTTTTTGCAGACTTGGCGTAAAAGCACAGACTGTTGATCTTTGGCGTAAACTGTAAGAGTGTAACGTCTAGTGTAGAAACTAACTTATTTTCTTGCATTTTGTAGTGGACTTGCAGATCCCTTTTTTGGCTGAGGTGATGGGCTCTACTGCCGGGATGCTGAACTCAAATTATTTGGAGGACTTGTCCCATGTGACATTCCCCATCTCTGGAGCCAATTATCCTGAAGAAAGGGGTACCCTGATCTCGTCCCAAGGAGAGCGCATGGTGCTGAGTATGATCAGTGGGGAGCCTCTGACATACATAGACGGGACGGAGTATAAGAAATCGGGTTTCTTATTCGGGGATGCTATCGACAAACAATCCCAGACTAAGCCCAAGAAGGAGGATTGGGTGTTTATTGCTGAGGGCACGGTGATGTATCTGCCCAGGATGCCCAGGGATTACCCTATCTCGGCATTCTTTCATGCCACCCATCCCCGGAAGATGGTGTGGACCTTGACTCCCGATCTTCACGGCCGACCGGGGAAGATCTTATACAACAAAGGATATGACCGGGGGGCCTATATGAGTCGTCCTTCGGGCCCTGTTATGCCCTTTAGGGGATTACTGCCAGGTAGTGTCCCAAGTGAGGACACTTCGCTGATCCAGCTGGTTCAGATCTCGACCTTCTGTAATGACTTCATGGGGCAGGGAGGAATGTACCCCAAGGTCAACCCTCAGACTAGTGGATGGCTTAGCCCGGGGAATTTTTGATGGGCCAGTTTAACTGCCTGGGCCCTGAAACAATTCCAGGTGGAGCTGGAAAATATTGGCTTATTCGCGGCTGTGAGCGCTACAAGTGTTGGGCTGCCTGTCAACCCCAACTTGTTCTTAGCCTTGATGGAGCGATACAACTCGCTCACAGGGACTTTTGCCACTCCGCTGGGAGAGTTGGGCTTAGCCCTTCATGAGATGGCAGAGATTTCAAAGCTGCCGATGGGGGACACCCCTTATGAAGAGTATGTCCCTACAAACAGGGAGTTAAGGGATACAAACCCTCGGACAGTGGCTGTGTATCAAGAGCTGATGTGCCACTATCTTACCTGTACCACTTTCTACAAGGAGCCATCTGATTTGGCTCACATCAACAAGTGGGCAACCTACCTCTTCTTCCACCAGGCTAGAAACGCTAAGCCGGACAAGGTGGTAGATAGCCGAGATAGACCTTTGAATCTCCTGAGCGTACTCAATGCTAATACGGTCGATGACCTTATTGAAGACGCAGGGGCTTCAGATCATATATTTGACGAGGAGATAGGTGGTTATCCCGCAGGCACAAAAACCTTCAGTTATATGAGGTATTATCGCAAGCCTCTGTCAAAGGAAGCTCAATTGGCTGGCTTTCTCTCCGTTTGGCTACGCCGATGGGTAGTGCCGGGCATCGCATCTGCGGATCGCATCAATCGCAACACCTTATGGCCCGCAGTGCATTTGGTGTTCGGAGCAAGACTTGGCCTGCTTCCTGCTATGGTATATAGAATACAAGCAGGCCTGAGGGCCCTTACTGATGGGCTGCTCGCAGATGAGATGCAGCGTGAAAGCTTTCCCAGGGTGGAGTTACCATTCCTATACTTGATGGGATGGCTAATCCTTCACAATACTAGGGTGATGTCTCCCAATTCTGCCAGCGGTTCAGAAAATAACTTCTTGTTGAATTACAAGAATTCCTCTTGGAACGTGGCGACCGTCATAGATTGCCGGCGGGCGTTAAACGTTGCCCACAGCTGGAAGCTCTTTTGTATCGTCCCCCCTTTACATATCAATCAACAGGGGATAAAACTCAAGGATGAAGGTCGTGGGAGAACCATTCTTTCTCCTGAAGCCTTCTATTGGTTGGTCTGCATTAGACCTTCCCACTTATTGTACAGAAGTGAGGATCATTGCTTCTTGGAGCCTTATCTGCCCAGTCGGTTTGCCAGGCAGTTTGGGTATGACCAATTGCATGTGGGGAATGCTATTACTAGCTTCAAGTCCAAAGGTGGACTTATTGATGGAGCCAGAGGGTGGCGGTATTTCATCACGGGCTGCACTGGTACAATATTTGCCGTGCCCACGACTTCTCTTTCAATGGAGTTGTGCATCCTTCACTCGTACGCGCAGTTCTATGCGTCCATCAATACCTTCCATCGCGATTTTGATATGCATGGAAGTTTTAGGATGCCCTCCCATAGGTCCACTGGAAGGGAGGAGGTTCCGTCTGTTTCCTCGGATAAGAATGAAGACACCACCGGGGCAGACGAATTTTTGTTAATAATACCGAGAGGCATAATAGCTCCGCCGGCAGAGCCTCTCGTTATCCCCCATAAACGGAAGGCTTCCACTCCGAAAGAGCCTTCACCTCGCAAGAAGAAGATTGCCAGAGGTCCGAAAAGGGCTTCCACCAGGGGTGCTTCTAGGAGCGAGCCTATCGTTTCCCCTGTTGGGGGTGATCCTTTGATTAGAGGTCCTTCGCCTTTTATAGAGGGAACCTCCATAGTTTCGGTTGGCAGAGCCGGAGATTCTTTGCTCGAGGTCGCTGCTTCTACTAATGCTTCTGGTAGTGCTACGAGATCGCCTTCGAGGCCGAGCATATTAAGGATACCTTTATCCAGACAAATAATGGGAGTAACCCCTACTTCGTCTGTAAGTATTTCCAGCGAGATTCCACCGGATGAGCCTCGAGTGGATCTTGGTGACGACTGGGACGACTATCCTCCAACATCAGTTGTTGCACCCTCTTCCCCAGGTATGACAGCTTGCTTAGCATCATTAAGAAACGATTTAGCTGTACAGGCTGCGGACGCAACATACATACCATCGGCCATGGGTAAATGTTGTCTTTACGCCTGCTTTTTTTAGGAAAATTAACATCAAGTTGATATTAACTTTCTCTTATCTTTTCCAGGCGAAGACATCTCAAGGGAGGGTGGAGTTAACGCAACCTTTAACTTTGTTGCGGATCCTGCCGATGAAACGGCGGTGTTGGATACCGAAGGGGCTTGCTTTGAAGCTGCCGATCCTTCGTCTGCAATATTTTCGAGTGTCGTCTCGCCCATAGAAGTTTAGATATCTTCAGAGGAGGATGAGCCCGTCATCGCGACTGTGCCTCGTTCATTGAGTACGCTAGCAACTTCAAACGTTGCTGGTGTTCGTTCTTTTGTAGCGCCATCTGTAGAGGCGACGGTGGTGGCAACATCCTCCGCGGTCATTCCTGGAAGAAGATTTTTCGGTATCGCAGCCACTCCTAGCATGCATCCGGTCTTCGATATGCTGCTTGAACAATATACCAGCCTATTCTATCGCAGTTTGAAGGAGTTGATTTCCATGGTGCTGGAGAAGAACTTGAGCTTTGATAATCTGTTGACGTCCTCCCAGCTTACGATAGCGCCGATCAGAAATTTCAACGACGCTGGAATAGCTGATGCGCTGGAGCAAATAGTTAATGGTTTAGAATAACCCATTAACGAATATTTACAGCTATCTTGAGGCAACGTCGATGATATGATTCAGGCCGAGTATGACTCCTTGACTGCGAAGGTTGCTGAACGGGTGGAATGCTTAAACAAATCCATCCTGACACAGCAGCAGGAGATGGATGAAGAGCAAGCCGTCTTGGAGGAGGTTATTCCTCAGCTAACCCAGTGTGAGGCCGAACATGAGGGAAATAAAGCGAGGGTCCGCAAATTGGAAGCTAAGCTCGCTCAGGCAAAGGAGTGGGCTCGCGCTTCATCGGCAGCTCGAGATGTGCTGAAGGGCCGAATGGATACAGCTCAGCGGAACTTGGTACGTGCGGGCAAAATCCGTGCCGATTTTGTTCATGCTCGGTCCGAACTATCCCTCCTGAGTGATGACGAGGCACGACTGGAGCGGGCTCGTGCTAACATCTTGGACTCCATGAATGAAAGGATGGCCACTTTGGCGCAGCAGATTCGTGATTTGACTGCTCCTCCCCAATGATGTACTTTTTACTTTTTTGTGTAATTTGCTCTTCCCGGAGATAATAAAGAGACTTTTATCTGACTTTGGTGGACCCATCATTTTTGAATATAAATGACAGGCTAGGGTGAAAGTGATATCAGAGGTATCATGAACATGACATACTTTCGGTAAGATTTTGCTGAATGTAAATCTATTCAGAGTTAACATGAACCTGATAGAATATAATCCAACTAAATTTGTATACAAAACACTATCAGAGGTAATATAAACATGATAGGTTTACAAATTAGTTAAGGATATCTATTCAGAGGTCACATGAACCTGATAGAATATGATCTAGCTAACCTTTGTATGTGGTATTGTCAGAATGAGATCTTCATTATACTCCGTTTAGGCAAAGGAGATCAAAGTATAGTACTTCTTCGGGAATTTGTCATTGATAGGAGCCATTACCAATTTCCATTAGGCTTGGCTGAGATGAAAGCGCCATTTGAAATCATATAAGGGCCTTCCGATTTTTTTATAATTGTTTGTGTGCATTTTGGATGTTGTACTAGAGGTAATATGGACGTAGTACAATACCGTGTTTGTTGAGGACATCCCACTGGGGGATCTTTGGTGGACCTATTATCTATTGCGCACGTTTGAGTGCAAATAATAAGTTCTAAACAAGCCCCTGGCTAGTAAAGACATCCTGCTGGGAAATTTTTGTGGACCCACTACTTTTTGCGCATGCTCGTGCAAGTAATGGGTTTGAGACAAGATGCTTGAAAAATATGACTCTGTGGGGATGAACAGAGACTGACTCTTTCTTCGCTGGGGAAACTGAGGATAGTTCAGAGGTAATATGGACATGAACCATTACTTTCTATTACTTCTTGTGCACCAGAGTACAAGTAATAAGTTTAAGACAAGCCCTGCCAGAGGTAATATTGACGTGGCAGTTTTTGTGAACTTAACACTACTGGCGTACTTAGAGTTAAGTACGGGTGCTAAATTGAGATGACAACCGATATCAGAGGTAATATGGACATGATAATCAATAGCCAAAAACTCGAAAAGTTTGCTCAGAGGTAATATGAACATGACAAACTTTTGAGTTATGACTCCACTGGGGATGGAGGTATATATCTGCTCAGAGGTAATATGGACATGACAGACTTAGCTGGAGAAAATTATGACAGCAGTTCAGAGGTAATATGGACATGAACTAATGTCGAGAAAATTTCTTGAGAATGTGGTCTATCCAATTATGAAGACAGATCGAGGGATCATTCCGCTGAAAGATTGATGGGACGATAGCTCAGAGGTAGTATGAACATGGCTATCGTCTAGCGAGATTGGTTGTGAATGGTCACTGCGGGAGTGTGCGAGTAGACCTAAAGATTGCTTCGCTGGGGAAATTTTGAGGATCCATCATCCGTTGCGTATCCGATACTCTTGGACACGGTTGATGGCTTTTTACAAAAAGCGAAGGAGAGAATGTCGCACATAAATACTTGCTGGGGATGATAAAACCAAGGGTTGATTTGTACATCCGGATTGTGGACTTATTACCCATGGCGTACCTTAAGTACAGATAATAAGCTGAAACGACTAGCACTACCAAGGGTCATGCGAACGCGATAGTAGAAAGTCGAAGAGAAGAACTTTACTCAGAGGTAATATGGACATGGAAAGTTCTGAAAATATCTTACTCAGAGGTAATATGGACGTGGTAAGATAGGACTTTTTGTGGGGATAGAGCTGAAGGTTGTTCCTCTGGAGAGATTTTTGGGACTCATTATCCGGTACCTCTTGAGGGGCAAATTGACACGTTGGAGTGAGATCAATTTGCCGTGACCGTCATCTTGTTTATAGATGTAAAGTGATGACTTTGGCGTCGATCAACTCCTGAATTCTCCTTTTTAGTACATAGCACGCCTTTGTGGGGTGATGAATGTACCGATGAAAGAGACAATATTCTGGGTCATCGACCTTACCAGCCCTTTCAGGATATCTGATGTTGGGTAGCCGGAGTTTGTTTTCCTTCATCAATATATTTAAGATTTCAATGATGTCATCTTCATTGAAGGAGAAAGTCCCCTTTGGCCTTCGGGCTGCCGAAGTTGCATCATCTTCGGACACAGAGGGAATTCCACCCCCAGCTTTGGATGTTGCTCTATTTTGTCGAGGGAGACTACCCCCAGACATGTCGTTGTCCACAGAAGTTGATTTAGAAGGACCTGTCTTTGGTATTACGGGATCAGACTCTTGAGGTTTGGAGTTTGCAAGAGATGCGGTATATCCTAACCCAAAACGAGTTCGTTGACGGTAAGGATTACCATGCAACGGTGTTCGTCTGCCTTTTCCATAGTTGAGGCCTTATTTCAACTTCAAATCATAACCCATGCTTTGTATAATCTTTAAAGCCTGTGGGCTATATCTGTGGATTTGCATTCTCCTAACATCAGACTTGTGAGAATTTTCTTGTACAATCGGTCTATTCCGTATTCAACCGAAGATTATTTGATGTTGATCATTGCGAGTAGGTAGAATACTGAGGACAGATTCTTCATATGGCCCATCTGTCATGACGACATTAGATGTTGGTGCTACATCCCACATGATCTCCCCAAGCTTGATAGTTAGGGACTCTACATCTTGATTTCGACCCTTGTCTTTGCGTTTCTGAATCAAGAAATCACGCAAATCAGGGAGATTATCAGAAGAAGAGAAAGGCTTATTTTGCTTTTTTACATCAGTTGGGGTATGGAGATTGGGAACCATAACTCTCTCCCTTCCATAAGAATACAGCAGTTCAGCCATGTGAGTAGCGTACGATCCGTCATCCGTCTGAGGAGCGTATGTTCCCATGAACCGGGTCTTCTTTACGTTGAGGGGCTTGTCCTGGCGTAATCTGAAGTTTTGCACAGGTTGGCGTAAAACTGAGGAAGTCCTCAATCGACCGTCAGCATTTCGCGTAATTTGAAGAGCGGGAAAATTCTTCTCTTGATGGCATAAAAGTCGAGAGGTCGGAAAATCCGCCACTTGTTTTACCTTGCGGTGATTGAATACCTCATCATAGATGGGAGATATATTTTTACGCGCGGGGTGCGATTGGAATTTTCGAATTGGCACTGAGGCCTTGTCAGAAATTTTGTCTGCCACGTCACAGACGGGAGACGAAGTTTTATGTGCGGGGCACGGTTTAGACTTCTGGGTTAGCACTGAGGCATTGCCCGAAGCTTTGTCTGCCACGTCACAGACGGGAGACAAAATTTTACACGTAGGGCACAAAATAGACTTCTGGATTGGTGCTAAGGCATTGCCAGAAGCTTTGTCTGCCACGTCACAGATGGGAGACAAAGTTTTACGCACGGGGCGCACAGGTTGCGATGTTACAACCTTGTTGGTCGGAGAGAGAGAGCCTGCATGAAGGGTAGAGGATGTCCGGGGCATCCATACTTTACGCAGCTTCCTGTTGTCTTGGACAGAGAGGGAACAAGAGCCACCCCCTGCGCGAAGCATGTCTTCATAAGCAGATTGGTCGAATTGGACGACCAGAGTCTTCTTCGTTGATCCGACGGATACAGCATCGTGTTGAGCAGTGGCTTTCTCGTCAGATGAGAAAGTAGTCCCCAGCAGAGTCGCCATCTTATGCTTGATAATAAACTAAAGAAATAAAACTAGGTTTATACGAAACCCTTTCTTCGGTTTACAAACAAGAAAAAGAAGTACAATTAATCCTATACGAGGATGTTAAGTACAAAAATTTAATTCTGGGAAAATATTGCTATAGGAGTCTGATCTGCGGTCGATCACTTTGTCCCTTGGACCATACGATGACGAAGAAGTACTGTAGAAGACGAAAAAGAAGCTTCAAAGACTGCAGGAGGGATTGAACTCTCGTTGCCAAAGTAGTCAATCAACACTCTCTGGATATACTCTCTCTCTCTATGATCTTGACTTCTGAATGTTTTCAGACCTTGGATTCGATAATCCTCTTGCAAAGTCTTCGACCTTTCGACCTCTCTTTCTGACCCTTTCTGACCTTTGACCTCCGTGGCCGGAGATCTCTATTTATAGGGTTCAACCACAGTCGGCGTAGAAAACCGAGCAACGGAGAGAGCTGCACCTTTTACGCGGCGGTTATAATAACTGCCACCCACGTATGAATGATCTCCTGAATCTGCGTGTGACGCGTGTTCCATTACGAGGTAATGCGTATAATCGCTCATCGAAGATCACGGCATATAAGCCACATAGATGACTGCCCCTCGCGTAGAGATGGTTGGCATAAAAGCCCAATAACTGTCTCGTTGGCGTAAAAGCCAAATAGCTGTTCTGATGGCGTAGAAGCCAAGTAGCTGTTCTGATGGCGTAGAAGCCAAGTAGCTATTCTGATGGCGTAGAAACCAAGTAGCTATCTTGTTGGCGTAGAAGCCAAATAGGCGTAGAAGCCAAGTAGGCGTAGAAGCCAAATAGGCATAGAAGCCGAATAGTTGTCAAGTTGGCGTCGAAGCCAAATAGGCATAGAAGCCAAGTTCTGCGTAAAGCCTGATACTGCATGGATAGGTAACCGGCATAAAGATAGCCAATTATCCTTCTTTGACTGAGGTCTTGAGCGTATTCTGGGCCAAATAGCCTTATCACGCACTTTTGTAAATATAGCCTGAGTTGGAATATTTCGAGGAGATAGCGTACGGCGTACTCCTATAGTTGAAAATAGCCAGGTCGGCGTATTTCGAGGAGATAGCATACGGCGTACTCCTATAGCTGAAAATAGCCTGGTTGGCATAATGTGCAGGGATGGTGATATGAGCGTATTAGCCCTAATTATAGCTCTCCCAGTCATTAAAAGTAGAACCAAATCTCGTGTATTAAATGCAGAGATCTGCCCCCATATCGTGCATTAACTGCAGAGGCGTGCCTCGAGTTCTATACGAAGAACAGCTTTTGACGTGGCGGTTGGTTTCGTCTCATCCTGAGTGTAAAAGCTCAAAAATAGGCAACATATTACTTGAATGCGTAAATGGCGTCTTATATCAAGGATTTGTCACTAAACAACAATCTGGGGCTCTGTGCAGAATTATCATAACAGCCGTCCTCTCGGTCGTCGTGCAGTACTCTTTGTCAGGAGTCAGGTTTACTGCTTCGTCTGACAGGTTCATTCGACGAATACGAAGAGTTCCTCGTACAATTTCCTGCTGCATTAAAAACAGACAGGTTTTACGCCGAAGTGGCGACATAGCACCCTTTTTACGCCGATGCAGTCTGGAAATACTGCTTTATGCGGGTTGTTCTGGAGCTATGTTTTACGCTGAATAGCGTTGAAGCTTTGTTGTACGCCAATGGCTCTGAAGTCATGTTTTACGCCACCCAATGCTGGAGCTCTGTTTTACGCGGGCTTCCTGCATGTTGAGGGTTTTACGCGTATGATTCCCCAGCGTAATTTTCATGCTTCTACACCCACAGCACAGAGATGCAGCGCCCCAGACCGGACAAAGGCCAGCAGCACCAGTTCTGAGGATACTACCCCCACCAGGAGGTCAGCGTCTACCAGCACCAGGAGGATTTCAGAGGGGACCACCCTTGGCCCCACAGCAGGCACAGTTTGATCCAGCCCGACAGCAGACCGGAGGGAAGAGGCAAGGACAGGCCTTTGCACTAGTAGCTACTGAGGAGAAAACAGAAGGGGAAGCTATCACAGGTACCATTTTAGTTGCATCATTACCTACAACTGCATTGTTTGATTTTGGTGCTACGCTATCATTCATATCTAGTAGATGTGTAGCAATGCATAGAGTAGCTACTTTTCCCTTACCTAAGAGTTGGAAGATTCTTACCGGAGGAGGTATCGTGCCGGTTACCAGCACTATCAGAACGTGCTCGGTAGTTGTATGTGGTAGAGAGATGAGAGCGCGATTCTTGGTATTACCCATTCCGTACTTTGATGTTGTGCTAGACATGGACTGGTTAAGCCAGTATAATGCCGTACTGGATTGCCGGAAAGGTAGCATCACTTTTAGACCGCCAGATCAACCGGAGTTCGAGTACCTGTGAGGGACCGTCGAACAAGGAGTAGGACAGATAGCTGGAGCTTACATGGCTATGGAAATGGCACCCCCACCCATAGTCACAGAATTCGAGGATGTATTTCCTGAAGAATTGCCAGGCTTACCGCCAGATAGGGACGTGGAGTTCACTATTGAGCTAGTACCTGGAGCAGCACCGATATCTTCTAATGTATACCATTTGCCGAAGAAGGAACTAGATGAATTGAAGCTACAATTAGAGGAGTTGCAGAGCAAGGGATTTATCCGTCCTAGTGCATCACCATGGGGAGCACCAGTATTGTTTGTACCTAAGAAGGATGGAACAATATGTATGTGCATTGATTACAGAGCCCTTAATGCTTTGACCATCAAGAACAAGTACCCCCTGTCGCGGATTGATGATTTGTTCGACCAGTTGACAGGAGCAGTGGTGTTCACAAAGATCGACTTGAGATCGGGTTATCATCAATTGAAGGTGCGAAGAGAAGACATTCAAAAGACAGCATTTTGGACTCGTTATGGTCACTACGAGTTCTTAGTGATGCCTTTTGGACTGACGAATGCACTTGCTATATTTATGAACGTGATGAACAGAGTATTCCACCAATACTTAGACCAGTTCGTGGTAGTCTTTATCGATGACATCTTGGTGTATTCGAAAAGCCATGAGGAGTACGAAAAGCACTTGAGACTAGTGTTAGAGACACTGAGGAGAGAGAGGCTTTATGCCAAACTGAACAAGTGTGAGTTTCTCCTAGATCGTGTCGCTTTTCTTGGACACGTTATCTCAGGAGATGGTATTTTAGTAGATCCGGCAAAGATTTCATCAGTAGAGACATGGCCAACCCCTACCAATGTCTCAGAGGTGAGAAGTTTCCTAGGACTTGTCGGATATTACCGGAGGTTCGTAGAGAACTTTGTGAAGATTGTAGAGCCGATGACCCGCTTGACCCGTAAGGAGCAGGAGTTTACCTGGACAGAGGAGTTTCAGACAGCGTTCGATGAGCTGAAGAAGCGTTTTACTACAGCACCCACCTTGACCATACCATCTGGACCCGGAGGATTCGTGATCTATAGCGATGCGTCCGGGAAAGGATTAGGATGTGTCTTGATGCAGCATGGAAAGGTTGTGGCCTATGCCTCTAGACAGTTGAGGACCCATGAGAAGAACTATTCCACTCATGACTTGGAGCTTGCAGCCGTGATCTTTGCTTTGAAGCTTTGGAGGCACTACCTATATGGAGAAAGAGTAGAGATATTCACCGATCACAAAAGCCTAAAGTACTTCTACACTTAGAAGGACCTGAACCAGAGACAGAGACATTGGCTCGAGGTGATGACAGACTTTGAGATTGAGCTACAGTACCATCTGGGAAAGGCCAACATAGTAGCTGACGCGTTGAGCAGAAGACCCATGGCATTCTTCTTGACTACTCAACAACATCTTTTGAGGGATCTAGAGAAGATGGGTATAGAGGTTGTTATGCCCGGAGTAGACGGACAGTTATCGAGTTTTCAGTTGCAATCGACATTAGTGGAGAGGATCAAGGCTGCCTTGCCAACAGACGCCAGATTTTAGAGGCTTCGACAGAGGACAGAGGCTAGAATATAGACATGATTGCGTATACATGAATACAGAACTTTGAGATGTGGAGATCATCTCTGTCCCAAATGGAGAACTTCGTCAGGAGATGATATCAAAGGCACATAGTTTAACCTACTCTATTCATCTAGGAGGCACAAAGATGTACAGAGACTTGAGACAATACTACTGGTGGCATGGAATGAAGAGAGAGATAGCTCGCTTTGTGACAAATTGCCTGGTGTGTCAGCAAGTCAAGGTTGAGCATCAAAGATCTGCAGGATTGCTTCAACCGCTCCCGATACCGGAGTAGAAATGGGAGCATATCACTATGGACTTTGTTACGGGCTTTCCGAGGAGTCCTAGTGGTCGCAATGCAGTTTGGGTAATCGTAGACAGACTCACCAAGTCCGCACACTTTTTACCCTTCAGGGTTGGGCAATCTACGGAGGTCTTAGCAGAGATGTACATGATGGAGATTGTGCGCCTGTATGGAGTGCCAGTTAGCATCGTGTCTGACAGGGATACGAGGTTTACATCTTACTTTTGGCGGAGTATGCAAGAGAGTCTCGGTACCCGCCTAAAATTTAGCACAGCATATCACCCACAGACAGATGGTCAGTCGGAGCGCACCATTCAGACGTTGGAGGACATGTTAAGAGCGTGCATGCTAGATTTCAGAGGATCATGGGAGGACCATTTGTATTTGGTCGAATTTTCCTACAACAACAGCTATCAAGCGAGCATTCAGATGGCTCCCTATGAAGCATTGTATGGAAGAAAATGTCGTTCCCCCGTATGTTGGAGCGATATAGGCGAGAGACAGATTCTTGGGCCAGAGTTGGTTGTTCGTACAAAAGAGAACGTGAAGAAGATCCAAGGGCACCTGCGAGTAGAACAGGACAGGCAGAAGCATTGGGCAAATGCACACCGTCGACCCCTAGAGTTCCAGGTTGGAGATCATGTGTTTCTAAAGATCTCACCTACTCGAGGGACTATCAGATTTGGAGGCAGAGGAAAGCTGAGTCCGAGGTACATCGGACCATTCGATGTGTTAGAATGCATCAGAGAGGTCGCTTACAGGTTAGCCTTACCGCAGACTTTAGAAGGAGTCCATGACATTTTCCATGTATCTCAGCTGAGGAGGTACATACCAGATCTGAGTCATGTACTTGACCATTCAGAGATCACAGTCGGCCCGAGTTTATCATACCAAGAGGAGCCTGTTGAGATCCTAGACAGGAGCGAGAAGGTATTGCGAGGTCAGACTATCCCCCTAGTCCGCGTCGCATGGAGACATCATGCACCAGGCGAGTCAACCTGGGAACGTGAGGAGGATATCCGACAGCGCTATCCCCATCTCTTCGAAGGCATAGGTATGTAATAGTTTTAATTTCAGTCGATAGTTCTTACCTTACGTATGTTTTAATTTCGAGGACAAAATGCTCTAAGGAGGGTAGATTGTAAACCCCCTCGACCAATTTAGGATTTATTTAATTTAAATTAAGAGACTAGGATTAAATTGGATGCAAATAGATTTACATACAACAATTATGTGACTTAATGCACCTTACTGTTGCTTCGAAGTGAGCGTCACACTAGCAGTTACCTTCAACCCAATGTCGCAAACACCTCCTAGACATGCCAGACTACCCATCTGACCATTGTGTAACTTTAGATACTCGTTATTGCGTCTCACCTTAGCTGCACAATGTTCGTTAAATGAACGCCTTGCGCATTAATTTTTAATTTAATTAAATTCGAGGTTAAGTTCACCCAAAACAAGACCTAACCAAGTCCTGTACATCTTCCATGAGGACTAGCCCCCACCCCGAGGAGTCAGATCGGCCCAAATCCGAGGTTAACCCTAATTCCCTCACATATGTATAAATAAACATCCTCTAACCTAAAAACCCTAAAAACCAATCTCATTCCACCTCAAACCCTAGCCGACCCCTTCTTCTTAACCAAGCATCGCCTGACCACCACACCCATCCGCCACCGCCACCGTCTCAGGCCACCACTGCCATTCCAAGCCATCGCCGCCTGACCACCACACCCATCCGCCATCGCCACCATCTCCTTCACAATCACCAACTTCCTCCATTAAACCCGACCCCCTTAGCCGCTGCCCCGACTGCTCCCGACCGCCCCCAGCACCTTCAACCACCATTGGCCGACCGACCCCGACGTTCCCCAAGACCCGACCACCACCCAGGCACAGTCCGAGCCGTTGTCCCCCGCCGGCCAGGCCGCTGCCACCGTTGCAAGCCTGCTGCGGCTACTGCAGTTGCTGTTATTGCCGTTGCCGCTGCTGCTCACCGCCGTAGATGCCGGAGCTCCACTCGCCGGAGGACGACGAACCAGCAGGCAGACCCCCCCCTCGTTCTGTCGATCAGGTACTCGTCCACCAGCCTTCCTTCCTTGTATCTTGTCGTCGTACTATCGTGTCGTCATATCGTCAAGTTTGTGTCGTGTGTCGTACGTGGACACAAATAATTTATGAAAAACCCTATATATGAGTATGTATGATAATTAGAGTTAATCAGTAATTAACAGATGATAATTATTCCCAATCATAAGACTGGTGTAAGAAACTTATAATTCACCTGGAAACGTAGACATTGACCTAGTGCATTTAACATGGAAATTAGATGACGTGTAATTTAATAAGACGTAATGTAGTTTCGTAAAACCGATAACATAGTAATTATTATCTCAAGGCGCACGTTAACCGAGGACAGAACATGTGTACACCCTAGCTACGTGCACACGTGACGCTGTATTCGATCAGCCGTGAACTTGCGACAGTACCCAAGAGTAGCGTCGTAGTCATGTATATATATTGTTTAGTGTCTGATGTCAGTATTTGTTATATTGTATTGTGTGTTTAGGGTCTCTGGACCAGCCAAGAGACACTGCAGGAACCGGCTTCTGGCATTCACAGCTTGAGGACTCAGGCAAGATACCTTGCCATGTTTACTATCTAATTTAATTATGTATATGTTGTATGATGCTTTCTTGCTTATTTCATATGACTATGTGCGTCCGAGATTGACTCGGGTGCTATCGACGGATACATCGATGATTTAGTATACTTGACCTAGTCACTAGTAGACTCACCCCAGTTAGGAGGATACGTTGATATCTTCCAATACCTGACACTTTTACACGTATTCACTATGACATTCATATTGGGATGCGGGTCCGCGTACTCGACTAGCTATCGGTGCGTGTGACATGCATCACGGTTAGTACGTAACTCAGGATATTTTATTTGTAGAGACTGGCATATAGATACGTGGCATGCACGTCGAGTATTCGACTAGTGTATCTATATTGGGCGGGAAGGACAACTAGTAGGTGTATGGGATACACACATTGACTCCGTCGTATTCGGAGGAGCCACGGATCCAATGACTCCCTTTATTGCAGACACCACGCTCTTTGGAGTGATACGGACGTATATATATTGCAGATATCTCATTCTTCGGAATGATGGACGTTACAGATACCACGCTCTTCGGAGTATTGGACGTTATGCCTACGCCTACCCATACGTACCAAAGTTGTCTTCACATTGCATTCACTTAGATGGTTAGCACACCCTTTATTGTATTTATTTTATTCAGTATTTATATATGGCATGTTTCTATGTATCTTGTTACGTCCCTCTGAGGACCTCGTACCTTTCCAGATTTGGACGAGGCATATTATCCCATAATGTACGGCCCAGGGCAGGAGACGAGGTACGCTACCGCGGAGGAGCAAGAGGTGTTACCGTCAGAGTTTTCGTGATCACTTGGTAGGCCTTCTGCCTAGGATTGGGAGCATCATTATCTAGTCAGTCGATGCCCTAGTCATTACTCTTTTTATCTGTCATTCAGTACTTTTATTTCGTCTTAGTAGTGGGTTTGTTCTCACCAGACATTCTTGGTTGTACTATGATATTTTGAGACTGGCGTTTATCTTCCAGTATTTATTTTAGTACATTCTTGCTGTTTATATTGTGAATGAGATTAGATTACCTATTTGATGTTAATATTGCACTTGTTAGTATTTTAGGACAGCGTAGCACTCTTCGTTAGGATCCATTAAATTGGGATATCCTCGGAGACGTGACAGCTGGCTATTGCCACGTGGCCTGGTCCCGTGTATTTTTGGGACTGGGGCGTGACACTATTTACATGCCTCATACCCTGTTATATATGATTAGCCTGACTATTGCTCGTATCATAGCTAACCAGATGGTTAGCCTGACCTCACATGTATCATATCCAATCATATATAACAAGCCTGATCTAGTCCCAAGCCGATCATATAGCAAACTGATATTTCACAATACTTTACTAGAATTTCTATTCTTTTATTCCAGTTCACTCATTTCTAGCATTCCTATATATCTGTTTATTGCTAGTTAGTTCTATATGCTGATTACATGTCTCTCCAGTATTCTTTATTTTCCAGTATTTCTTCATCATGTATTTTCTTGCACTATTTTATAGTTTTTATCAATATAATTGAAACTACTATTAGTGTTTGTGCTCACTCCAATCCTGACCGGATAACATTTTCAGAGTATCTCGAGGATTTCTGCCCTATCCACTATGGTCCAGGAGTAGACGAAGATTACATCCCGGATATCTCAGAGGAGCCACTCTCCTTAGAGGAGATACCACCCGTAGTCGTTTAGACGGCTTTTAGCCTAGTTTATTATGTATTGGATTGTTCTAAACTGTGAGACTTGGGTGTCATTATGTTGAGACTTATTTATGTTGAGTCAATTAGACTCTAGACTTATTATTGTTATTTGAGTTGTGTTCTAGACTTATATCTGAACTTCTTATATCTTTTATCTCATCGTGCCATTTACCTTCTTATAGTTATTGTGATTGAGTACCTTATGTTTTGATGATCAAATACAAATTCATTGTCCTCCTAATGGAGTTGAGATCATTGACAGGTTATTTTGTGAGTTGTGTTAGTAGTTTTGAGTCCTAAACAGCGTTCTACAGTCGATGCTGCGACGTAGGCTGGACGTACCCATGGCTCATGCCCAAATTTTGGGTGCGGGTCATGACACATTTTAGTGGTGGCCCATACAGGTCTAGTCGAAGTCCAGTCGAGACTCTAGAAGAGTAAGATTAGGTCACAACTAGTGCAGTATCGTAGTAGTACTCAGATATAGAGTACTATAAAAAGCATGATATAGGGTATATATGAGAGTATGCTCAATCACAACTTAGAAATTTCTAATTCTATTTTGCTATTTTGAATAACTACTTCTTTTAAAATTATACTGTCCTTCTTTGATGATATCGTATCTTTTGCCTTAATTGATTCTTCTTTCGGTCTGTCTTTAGGATGCCACCGAAGACTAGGTTGCTGAGATTGGGACCCACAGCTTTCGAAAGGTCTGCCACCTCTCGACCTGCCACCCAGACAACTGGAGTTGCTCCTTCTACTTCACCTGTTCGTATAGGAGTTTCCACAGTTTTTGGGGGTCCTCCTCCCCCACCTGTCCAGAGGCTTGTCCCAGCTGTTACGGAGGACCTTCCACTACTACAGATTCTGTTTTCAGGAGGTGTGCTTGCTGACGGAGCACAGATGTTTGCATTGATCCAGGGCATGGTGGATGCTCAAAGGACGTCAACAGAGGCTCAGCAAGTTCAGGCTGAGGCACAGAGGGTGCAGACAGAGGTGCACCAAGCACAGACTGAGTTTATGAGGGAGAGCATGGAGAATGCTCATTGGGTGGCTCTCCAGGTAGTGGAGAGAGTCGCAAAGCAGCATCCTAGTTAGCAGAAGCAGCCGCAACAGAGGCCAGGCACTAAAGTGGACTTCAAGAGGATTATTCCTCGGGAGTTCAAGGGCATTGAGGGGATACTCTACGCCGACGACTGGCTGGAGGACATAGAGAGGAACTTGCGCTTGGCTCAGATTCCATAGAGTCTGCAGATCGAGGCTGCCGGCAGCCAGATGTTCGATATCGCGTTGACTTGGTATCGTACGGAGCCGAGACTTACTGCTAGAGGACTTACTTGGGAAGATTTTATGGAGATTTTTAAGGAAAAGTTCTTTTCCGATGTGTCCTTGGGAGCCTTGGAGAGTCAGTTCCATGACTTGGTCTAAGGGAACATGTCGGTCGACGAGTACGCTACAGAGTTTTGCCGCTTGAGTCGTTTCAAACCGTCGATGATTCGGGACCCAGGAGACCGAGCCCGAAAGTTTAGGAAGGGGCTAATGATAGAGATCAAGTCTCGTACTTCTGGATGTCGTACTGCAACCTTTGAGGGTATTCTAATGGATGCCCAGATTGTTGAGGATGATTTGGACCTCAGGCCCAAGAGAGAACGCGACATTTCTGGAGGAGCAAATGGTAGCGCAGGACCGACCAAGCGTCCCCACTTTCAGCAGCAACAGAGGCCGTATCAGCACCAGCAGCACCAGACACCAGCTCGAGGACATATCTAGCAGCAGCCGTAGAGGCAGACCCAGCCCGATGTCCAGTGTACGTACTACAGGAAGGCGGGACACACGAGAGACATCTGCAGGAAGAGACTAGGTACATGTTTGTCTTGTGGATCGTCAGTGCACCAGTTGAGAGATTGTCCATCTATTCAGACTCGTCCAGGTCAAGGTGGAGCAGCCACTAAGAGGGGGCCTGCCAGAGTACCTACTGTACCAGGAGGCCAACAGAGGGGACCTCCACTTCCACCACAGCAGCAGAGGTTTGCCCAACACCAGCACCAGCACCAGCACCAGTAGAGAGGTGCACCCCAGGGATGAGCGTATGCCATGACGATCGAGGAGGCTGAGCTACCAGGAGACGTAATATCAGGTTTAGTTCTTTTCGATTCCATTCCAGCACTTGTATTATTCGATTCTTGCGCTTCCTATAGTTTCATGTCTATAACATATGCTCTTAAGCATCGTTTAGAGGTGAAACCCTTAGATAGGACTTGCAAGATCACGACTGACGGAGGCATTATCCTAGTCAGTGTTTTTTGTAAGGACCGGAGAGTATCATTGGGAGGCCGAGAGTTGAGTGTGTGCTTACTCGTAATACCACTTCCGGGATACAATATTGTACTCGGAATGGACTGGTTGAGTAGGCACCATGCTACTATAGATTGTCGTGGAGGCAGAGTGATATTTTGACCGCCAGGAGAGCCAGAGTTTGAGGTCGCCAGAGGAGCAGCGGAGCAGAGCAGGGGCACTTTTTATGGAGCCAGGATGGAGGAAGAGGAGTTGACACGTCCTTTGATAGCAGAGTTCCTGGATTTCTTTCCAGAGGAGTTTCCAAGTTTGTCGCCAGACAGAGATATCGAGTTCTCTATAGACTTGGTGCCAGGCGCGGAGCCTATATCACAGCACGTGTATAGGGTCAACAACAGCTAATTGGCAGAGCTGAAGAAGTAGGTTGATGAGTTGCAGGATAATGGCTTCATCAAATCCAGTTCATCACCATGGAGAGATCCGGTATTGTTTGTACCGAAGAAGGATGGGTCGGTATGCATGTGTATCAACTACAGGGCTCTAAACAACCTCACTATCAAGAATAAGTACCCATTGCCGAGGATAGATGATCTCTTTGATCAGTTGAGCAGAGCGAAGGTGTTCTCAAAGATAGACTTGAGGTCAGGCTACCACTAGGTAAAAGTGAAGAAAGAAGACATTCTGAAGATAGCTTTTCGGACTCGATATGGACAGTTTGAGTTCATGGTGATGCCGTTTGGGTTGACTAATGCACCGGCAGTATTTATGAATCTGATGAACAAGGTGTTCCAATAGTACCTTGACAAGTTCGTGGTGGTGTTCATCGATGACATTCTTGTGTATTTGAAGACCACGGAGGAGCATGAGGAGCACCTGAGGATGGTTTTGGAGACTCTCAGGAAAGAGGAGCATTATGGGAAGCTTTTGAAGTGCGAGTTCTTCCTTGACAAGGTTGAATTCCTTGGGCATGTGGTGACGGATGATGGGATCTCAATTAACCCGAAGAAGATCGAGGCAGTGGAGTCGTGGGCTACTCCAAGTTTAGTGGCTGAGATCAGAAGTTTTCTCGAACTAGCAGGTTACTACAGGAGGTTTGTACAAGACTTCTTCAGGATTGCAAAGCCAATTACTAGGCTGACCAAGAAAGATGTCGATTTTGACTGGATGGAGGATTGTCAGGACGCATTTGATGAGCTGAAGAAGAGATTGACGACAGCTCGAGTATTGACGTTGCCATCGGGGACAGGTGGATTCACTATCTACAGTGATGCTTCAGGGAAGGTTTTGGGTTGCGTTCTTCAGCAGCACGGGAAGGTGATTACCTATGCTTCCAGGCAATTACGTCCTCATGAGAAGAACTATCCCACCCACGATTTGTAGTTGGTAGCAGTCATCTTTGCTCTAAAGCAGTAGAAATACTATCTATACGGAGAGCGTGGAGATCTTCACAGACTATAAAAGCTTGAAGTACGTGTTTACACAGAAAGAGCTGAACATGAGGCAGAGGAGGTGGTTGGAGTTGATAAAGGACTTCGATATTTTATTACAGTTCCACCCAGGGAAGGCCAACGTAGTCGCCGATGCCTTGAGCAGGTATCCGATGGCTATGTGCTTGACGACAAACAGACACTTGTTGGCCGATCTTAAGAGCTTGGGAATTGTGGTGCTAGTTCCTGGTATCGAGATTCAGATCTGGGGATTGCAGATATAGTTCGAGCTGATGGACAGAATCAGAGCTACGCAGTATGATAATGAGGCTCTAAGGAGTATCAGGGCACAGGTTCGGACATGATTATCAGAGGACTTCACTATTGCTGATGATGGGTCATTACGGCACGATACTAGGATATATGTGCCGAACGGGGAGCTGCACGAGATAGTTTTGTAGGAGGCGCATCGCTCTCAGTACTCGATGCATCCAGGTGCCAACAAGATGTATCGAGACCTGAGGGAGCACGTATGGTGGTATAGTATAAAGCACGAGATAGCACGCTTTGTATCCCGGTATTTAGTGTGTCAACAGGTAGAGGCGGATCAACAGAGGCAAGGTGGATTGCTTCAGCCTTTACCCATTCCAGAGTGGAAGTGGGAGCACGTGACTATGGATTTTGTTTTGGGGCTTCCGCGTTTTCCAGGAGAAAAAGACGCGATTTGGGTCATCGTGGACAGGTTGACCAAATCAGCCCACTTCTTACCCTTCAAAGTGGGTACGTAGACGGAGAAGCTAGCAGAGATGTATGTGCGGTAGATTATTAGATTATATGGGGTTCCTGTGAGCATCATCTCGGATCGGGATAGTTGTTTCACTTTCCACTTTTGGAGGAGTTTGCAGGCTAGCTTGGGCACTCAGCTCAAGTTCAGTACCGCATATCACCCCAGACGGACGGGCAGTCGGAAAGGACTATTCAGACTCTCGGAGGTTCTTGAGAGGATCATCTACACCTGGTAGAGTTTGCTTACAACAACAGCTACCAGGCCAGTATTGAGATATCACCATTCGAGGCTTTATATGGACGGAGGTGTCGCACACCGTTATCTTGGAATGATATCGGAGAGAGAGCCTTGTTGGGACCAAAGATGGTCGTGGATGCAGCGGAAAAGGTGAAACTCATCAGAGATAGACTTCGAGTGGCGCAGGACAGACACCGACATTGGGCCGACAGCCACCATAGACCCTTGGAGTTTGAGGTATAGGTTTTGTATAATTGCTTGTGATTTCTATGTTTTAGATTGCGTGTTAAGACTGCATTTGTTCTAGGTTGGCGATTTGGTGTTCTTGCGGATTTCTCCGACACGGGGCACGATTCGCTTTGGTGGAGGCGGGAAGCTTAGTCCACGGTACATCAGACCTTTCGGTATTCTTACGAGGGTCGATGCAGTAGCCTACAGACTAGACTTACCGCCTGCACTTGAGGGAGTACATGACGTGTTCCACGTGTCGCATCTGAGACGGTACGTGGCAGACCCTAGTCACGTACTAGATCACTCGAAGATCGAGGTTGGTCTGACTCTCAGCTATCCTGAGCAGCCCGTAGAGATTTTTGATCGCAGGGAGAAGGTATTGCGGAATCAGACTATTCCTCTGGTTCGTGTTGAATGGATAAATCATTCTCCAGACAAGTCAACCTGGGAGAGGGAGGACGAAATGCGCGAGCACTACCCGTATATCTTCGAGCTTTGAGGTATAGTTCTTATTGTTCTAATTTTGTTCTTGTACTAGTTTAGTTTAATTTCGAGGATAATTTTTTTTTAGAAGGATAGACTTATCATTACCACATTTCTAGAGTTGGAACATGTCATTTACAATATATACCAATAGATAATATCAAATAGTTCTTATCAATTCCCATTGACAGCCTGTCGAGTACTCGTTACTTTGTCCACAAAGTCCACCAACCAAATTGATCACGATACTGCCACCGACCCGACTAGAAACAACCCCTCCCTTTCCCTCTCCGCCACACCCACCCACCCACCTCCCATAAATATCTTCTTCTCTATTCCTCTTCTCCCCCATTAATTTCCGAGAGAGAGAGAGAGAGAGAGAAGAAAATGTTCAGACTGAGCAACAAGCTGGTGGGCGTCCTGAACCTGCTGACGTTCCTCCTGTCCATCCCCATCCTCGCCGGGGGCGTCTGGCTTTCCCACCACGGCACCTCCGACTGCGACAAGTTCCTCCAGGGCCCCGTCATCGCCATCGGCGTCTTCCTCATGGCCGTCTCCCTCGCGGGTCTCGTCGGGGCCTGCTGCAGAAACTCCCTCCTCCTCTGGGTCTACCTCTGCGTCATGTTCCTCCTTATAATCCTCCTCTTCTGCTTCACCGTCTTCGCCTTCGTAGTCACCAACAAGGGCGCGGGGGAGGTCGTTTCTGGAAGAGGGTACAAAGAGTACAGGCTGGGGGACTACAGCAACTGGCTCCAGAAGAGGGTCGAGAGCGGCAAGAACTGGGATAAGATCAGGAGCTGTCTCATGGACAATAAGGTCTGTCACAGCTTGCAGGCGGATAGTACCAACAAGACCTTCGATCAGTTCTTCAAGGACAATCTATCCCCTCTTCAGGTGAGTGAGCCACTGACTCTCTTCAGATCTCATCAAGAAAGTTCCATTTTTTTTATCATAATGTTTGCCATCTTCTTGATCAAATAAAGAGCTAATTTCATAAAAGTTTGTGAAAAGCGCTAGGTACTGGTAGGACGGGCACCTGCCGCCTAAGGTCTAGTCCGCCCGATGGTATGCTATGCGGCTGCCTAAATCTGGGCGGTTCAAAAGAAGTAATTTTTTTACCACAAAAAATCTACTTAAAATTGTAAGAAAAAAAGTTCATATAACTCTAAAATATGTATAGTCCGGCATCAAGAGGGACTAGATAGACGTCTTCACGGACACCGGATGGACATTAGATGCCTAGCACCTAGATGCCGCATAGATGGAGTCTTTTAGAACATTGATTTCATACACAAAAGTTTAGTGTTTGTCAACATTTCTCTCCCCCACCTCCAACTACTGCCGCTACTACGCACACAAACACTGCATAAATCCTGTGGTCTGTTTAACACCCCTAGACAGAATAATACATGATATACAACTTCAGAGCATATAGGTTGATTTCTCCGTATGTGAATGCTTGCGTATGTGAATGCTTGCGAGCAGTGGCGTAGCGAGGATTTCAATCTAGGGGACGCAACACTTACTATTATAAAAAGTAATAAATTATAATAAATATGAAAAATAATGATGATCTGGTTGACAGCTTCAGAACTGGACGAAACTTACAATGTAGGTCAAGTTCGACGTTTCACGTACAATGATGTAAGTCTCGTCGTGATCCGAAGTGTGCTCGAAGAATAACTATAAATTTTCGAAAAACAACGTTACGGTAAAATTCTACGAATTCAGACCAAATTCATTATGCACAGTCGACGAATTCGAGTTTTGTCAATTTTTACATGTCGGCTATAACCGTACACACAATAAATAAAGATATTTTTATGCAAAAAATATTATACGAAAAAATTACTAATATCACTGTTTTGGTTATATACTAGTATAGTTTTTTTTTCCCTCAATCCAAGTAAACCCTAACATAAGCAAACCCTAATGGAATTTTCGTATTTTGTACAGTTTATTCTCCTTCAAGAGGAGCAGATATGTCTCTCAAGTTTCAAACTGCAAATTGCTTTTGGTTGCATATTAAATGTTTATGTACATTGATTGTATGTATAAAATTTCGTTGTCATTGACTTGCACACCGTATATCCATGTCTTTACAACTCTAATCCAAATGATGTTTGAATGAAAACTATATATGTAAACTATAAAAAAAAATCAAAATCCCAGTACAGTATTTTGTACTGTAGCTTCTCAACCATATGGAAAGAAATGTGGTGTTTCCACTAAATACCAATGCTTTTTATTATTTGAAACACTGGTATACAATAATACATATGAATGATCATCTAGGATTTCAGCTAGCCGTATGCTCTCCTCTCTAGATTGAAAAGTAGCTCCTCTCTGGATTGCATGCGAGTAACACGACTGGAGCCAGTTCTCTACTTCACATGTAGAGATAAATTGCATGCTTATAGCTGTTTAAAATCACATATAATTCTCAAAGTAAGTGTGGTCACAGTTGAGACAGTATTTGACACAACACGGAAACTTTGATTGCTTAAACCAATGACTCAAGATGTGGATTGGCACCACCATTCCTGCGCAAGAGAATTAGAAGAGAAATAATTATTATTGACAACTCGAATCAGTACAATGAACTTGTTTGTAAAACCTAACTTAAACCCTAAGAAATTCTCCTAACAAATTAGAAAAAATAAATATCAAAAATAGGCCAAAAGATCCATTCAAAATAAGCCCAAAATAGGCTCAGTCGCCTCGAACAGTTATTCTGTTTAGCCCAACAGGAATAGCAGGTTTTCTAGCACAAAATTGACAAAAGTGAGCACCAACAGGAATTCCGGTATGATCTCGTTGGATCATCAGAATTCCGATTTGACCCACCGTCGTGTCCGTGCCAGACCCTCCTCTCATAGAAAACTCAACCCGAAATTTTTGTGCCTCCGTCTGGTTTGTGTACCTCGTAGTCAGTCACCGCAAAGTTCGTGAGGTTTCCTTCCCCAAATTGAACTTCCTTTTCTTCGACGCTTTGAACGGCTCAAGTTTTCTTGGTTGAAACAGGCTGTAACGTCCAACTAGCAGCATCTCTTTCCGAAAGCACACTATGATGTCATCACCGACGTTGAAAATCTTGTGCCTACTGTACTGAATGAATGAATTTTAACAATTTTGCACTACCTCGTACGAAACTTCTATAGCCGCTTTTTAACTTTCTCGTGAACTCCTTGGATTTGGTTTGCCAAATTTTTCGTTCTCATGCTCTTCTTAACCCTTTGGTTAAATACGAAAATCCAAAACATAATCAAGTGGTTTGGAATATACAATATTTAATGAAGATTCCCCTTATAGATGAATGAACCACATTATTGAACATGAATTCCACTTGTGCCAAGACAGTCCCATTATTTTGGCCCTTCCCTAATGAACTTCTTCCTCGAGTGTAGAAGAGATGCAAAGTCAATATTCCTTCGTCAAGAACCTATCGTGGATGTAAAATTCGTCGATGACCTATTTTTTTTGAAGAAATTGCTCCCTTACCTATGCACTATATTCATCTCCCGCGTGTAGCTCCTTGATGTACTCTAACCGGACCACTTTCTGGTTGAGCGCGGGTAGCAATGAAGTTCTCCTAATAAGTATGCAGGCCACCTGGTAGGAAACTCCAAGTTTGTGCATAAACTTATATGGAAACTTTAAGTAGTGCTCCTAATGTTTTAGTGCATTGGATAGCCCTAACAACATGACTAACTACTCGAATGCTCTATCCTGCATCTTAAATGTCGTCTTCCATCCGTCTCTCGACGGGATGTGTATTTAGTGGTAGTCACTTTGAAGATCTATCCCGGAGAAGATGTCAGCCCCACTCATTTGGTCCAACGTATCATTTAGTCACGTTATTGAGTACTTGTAGCGAACCGTGATTTTGTTAATCACACAACTATCTACACACATTCATCGGTTGTCGTCCTTCGGTCTAAATATGGCAGGAATCGCACAAGGACTCATGCTTCCCTAATATTTCACTTCTCTTGTAGAGAACTCTACCATAAGTTCTTCTGCATTAAGTCTTTCACCTTTTTCTGAAGAATCTTATCCTCCTGTGGATGCAATGCGGTAGTATAGTATGGCAAGTTCGACAAACTTATCCGGGAAATAAGATCAGTCCATTGTTGGATGTCGAGCATGGGTGGTACCCTTCAAGAAGTTCCTCCAGTTTTGACACTCGTTGAGTACCAATTTTACCTCTGCTAGACTTGTTCCTTCCTTCGTTGACTCTTCGGTCTTTATGTTTCCCTTCGCTACCAAGTCATGCACTTTATGGACCTCATTGTAATTCGCTTCCACTTCCTTCGTGAAATCTGTCAATGAAAGGAAAGACTTTTAACTCTTGTAAAGATTCGATTTGGGTACGTTTATACAAAGCCGTGTATACTATGCCCTATCATTCCCCAGCTAGTACGTATTGTTGTGCCTTTCGTACTTCGCGCCAACATCGAACTTCCACGACCTCCCAAGCAATATGTGACAGATGTTGAGCCTGTCCATCACATCGCAGTATATCTCATCTTTAGAGGCTCCGATAGAGAAGGGAACCTTGCATCGCTCGGTCACCCTGACATAACCCATTTGATAGACTACTGGCCCGGGCCAAAATATTCAATCAAAATCTGCCTAAAATAGACTCAACTGCCTTGAATTGGTATTCCGGTTTTGTCCAACCTGACCCAACCGGAATACCGGATTTTCTAGCACAAAATTAGGACCCTTATTTCCGGTTGGCTCTGGCCGAAATTTCAGTTAGGACCCTTATTTCGGATCAGTACCCGTAATTCTGGGCAGGACCTCCTTTTGAATAATTTGCGTTTGCGTCATTATTGGATCTAAGGGACCACAATAGTGGTCAGCTATGTATCCTATAAAAGTTTCTAACTGCTATCGAACAGCTTTATTATATCCAAACTGGTATTCACGTTTCATGTTCTTGGCCCCATTTTTAATTTGTCTTGTTTCTGAAATCGTGTTGCCTTTGTTTACTTTATATAAGCTGTGGGTATCTCGACTTTGTATACTATTCTAAAGATGCTTACCTTATCATTATGTTCCTAGTGGGTGCTGCTTTATTCTAAAGATGTTTGCCTTTCCGTAACTTTGTTCCTGATACACCAATTAACTGTAGTGGATGGACCATTTTAGAACAATGTCTATGTTAGTAATCTAAATCAATAACAATTGTTTTACTGTTGGACGGCAGAGTTACAAAGTCAGCAACAAAACCTTTATTTTGGAGTTGGCTACTGGGGTATCTTTTGCTTCCATTTTGCTAGGGCCATCTTCTAGTAACATTTTACCATGTGGATCAAAATACCTAGTGCGGAATTACTTTTCACCTTGATGCTTTTTGACAACAATGATGCAACATTCTACGGTACCAAACATCAATATATTTAACACAGATACACCTACCAAACAACTGTCTCTGCAGAAGAAAGAAACTGTTTGCACATAGAAAAAGGAGAGACGAGGTTTGGTCATGGAATAGGATTTAAAAAAAATTCATTAAGACGGTGGTATTTGCCTTATCTCTAGAAAATGTTCTTGTACTTCTTGATCTCTTGCTTTCCCAGTTTATTTAAATCTGGAGCATGTGGCCTCTGTCAAGAATTGTGATGAAAAATGCAACTTTGAATTTAATATTACAGCAAGCTGTTTGTTCTCCTGGCTGACTCTTAAATACTATCTTATAATAATTGCAGTCTGGTTGTTGCAAACCACCCTCAGAGTGCGGCTTTGATTACCAGAACGCCACCGTGTGGAATAAACCTGTAGCAGGTTTCACGTCCAACAACACAGACTGTAACACATGGACGAATGACCAGAGCGTCCTCTGCTACAACTGCCAGTCTTGCAAGGCTGGTTTTCTTGCCAATATCAAGAAGGACTGGAAGAAGGTTGCTGTCATCAACATCATCTTTCTTGTGTTCCTTGTCGTGGTCTACTCTGTTGGATGCTGCGCCTTCAGGAACAATAGGGAGGACAATGCATATCCCAGATGGAAGGGACACCCTTGAGAGGCTGCCTCCTTCACTCGGACTCTAGTATGTATGTATGTACATCGTAGGTTCTCTGTGGTTCATTGGAGTTAGCCTTATATAGCTAGCTGGTATCTTTTTCAGATATACTACTTGCTTTGACACTATCATAACTGGTGGAAATATAGCTTCTAAGAGTGAGCATGTATCTGATTTTGTTATTGATCTCTCTATTACATGAATTTCTCATGCTGAATATGAGGCTCCATCTGGCTCAATCTGCAGCTAATGGAGAATCAGCATGTTAACTGACAAACCTAGAAGAGTTTAATGTGGTTGGCAGAAAATACTAACTTATGCACAGCCCGGAGTGATCAGGAATATAGATCAAGTGAACTATCTGAGAATAAAATTAGATGACGAGTATATTAAGGTTTTAATGTTTAAATAAAGGGTTACCCATTAATGATGCTTGAAAATTTGACTCTTCTGTTTTGATCATGTTATTTTCTATGAGGTCTGTTCAACTATGAAGTTAAGGAATATTGTATATTATATTTCAAGTTTTCTCCACCTGTAATGTATTATCGAGGGTGTCGTTGTAAACTTGAGGGATGAGACGGAAAGTCCTCGGGTGTGGAATTTATCTTTTCGAGTGGAAGTGGTCAACTTTCTTCGTTTTTTTTGGAAAATAGATGCGTATTTTAAGCTCTTTCTCCGCTTTTGTTTGAATCAATGGTTGAAATACTAAAGGTAGAAAATGTCTAATCCACTTCAATTGAAGCGGTGACAGAAATACGGTTATATTTAGCATCTCGTATGATCTACTCTCTTTGGTGAGCATGTGACTCAAAAAGATAATAATGGTCAAGTTAGACAGTGATAGAGAGATTTCAAGTGTTATATTTTAATTTTACTTAAATTTTGTAGTACTTGAAGGCTGCAGCGGACACTTATTCATACTTAAAAATTGCTAAAAGATGAATAAACACTCAAGATTTGGACGTGTCCTAGTTCCTCTACATTAATTTCTGGGTCCATCAAAATTATGCGTTTTTATCACATAGGGCAAGAAAATAAAAGAGGGAATAGATGGAGGAAAAATTTTACTAAGTAAAGAAGAAAAATAAAAAGAAAAAAAGGGGGAGGAAAAAGATTAGGTTAATTTAGAGTAATTGTTTGGAGTATATCATTCTATGCGAATATCAAGGAGACATTCTAAAAATATTAATTTACACAATTTTTAGTAATTTATAGTATGTATTTGGAGTGTCACACTGTGGATGCACTTATGCTTCGTTTGGTTCGCGAAAAGGAAATCAATTCCTTGTTCTTTTTCTTCCTTTGAAAAATTATAATTCATATTTATTTTACTTTCCAGTGTTTGAGAGAGGCCAAAAAAATTTAAAGGAAAAACGAATTTCCTTTGGTGGAAAATTAATTATTTCTATATTTTTTTCTATGAATATTATTTTTATTTTTTCATATATATATATTTTTTATAGTTAAACAAAAAAAACGAATTACTTTTCTTTTTCTTATATCAAGATTCTGCGAAGCAGACGAGGCCCGGCTGTTATCCAAAACCAACACAGATGCCTAGAAACATAGTGTGCCCAAGACCATTTTGCGGTTTATATATCATCAAATAATCAACTAGGTCTAAGTTGTAGGACAAACAAGGCGCATTGGCGGTGTTTGCTAACTCGTAGCTTCATGGAATAATGAAGTCAGTCAGTCTGCGAACGGGAAGGCATTCACCTCGTAGCTTGATCATGGGGTTGTTGAGTGCATTGAGATGCACGAAGATGCCAATTCAGCTCAACTCTAAACATAGATTGTGGTTCTTAGCAAGAGATTTTTCTTGTGCATCTCAAAATTTTGTTGGATGCACGTAAACGTTTGCCAATCCACCGATAATCAATTTCGTATGACGAATCCAATTTATATAACTCAGATGAAATTACAATATTGATAAAAAATTAATGTTGAACTCTTTGTCCTAATAGGTTCAATCCCTCACCACACTCAAGAAGAAATGACAGAGATTACAATGAAATCACTTACCAACCCATATCAATTTTTCTAACCGAAGTTGATGACTCATCGATTATATCTCTTGTTCCTTTTGTCTTGGATGACGAAGAACCACGTACTTCCTCTTAGATTTCTTGTGGATGAACACCCCGAATATCAATTTTGTGCTATTTGTTTTGTGCCTCCACCCTCACCCATATAAATATGATGAGAAATCCTAGGAATTCCTAAATAGAAAAATCAATTATCTAAAATAAAAACACCAATTATGGACGTCCAAATATGGTCAAATTAAATATTTGATACAAATTTAAAATTTAATCCAATTAATGTAGATTTACAAATCATATCAAATCAAATTTGTTACCGTATTTGGGCTCCAAAATTGCTCTTACCAAATCCAGACCGGACTCCAACAAATTTTGGGATAATTTTAAAGGCACATCAAAAGTTGTCCAGGACAACCCATTTTTTTGTTTTTATTTACAAGTTTGCCATCAAAATTTTTTACTCGTGGTTGTCCAAATATTTTTAGGATTGTATTTTTTGACAGTCCTCACCTCAAATAGGACTATCAAATTTTTTTAACAGTCCTCGACGAAGGGTACGAACTCGAGGAGGAAGACGACGACGACGACGACGATAGTGCAAACGACGGAGAGGAGGTCGCGTGAGGGGAGGGTTTGGCACGGGTGAGGTGGAGGTAGGGTCGATTGGCGGGGCGACGATTGGATTTGGGGCTAAGGTTAGGGTTAGGGTTTGGGGTGGAAAAGACGTGGGCGTGTGTGTGCAGTGCATAGTAAATTTTGGGTTATCCTGAGTAAAAGTTGCTTAAGACTGAACTAGCACCAATTAATGGACTGTCCTGAGCAAGTTTTGATGTGACTTTAGAAATAACCAAAATTTGGATCTAGACAGTTGTCTGGCCTATCCTGGATTAGGGCTGACTCTGGACCCTAAATTTCCAGAGTCGTCTCAAGACTTTGTAGGGTGGTAGGCAAATTATTTAAATGTGTCTTAGTCAATTAAATAATTAAAAAAATTAATTGTTGTTTTCGAGATTGGAATGCATAGACTGAGTGAATTGTGTCATTTTTTTTTCTCCACACACACACATATATGTTCCTTCTTATACGGGATAATTTTTACGAAAAAGTTACAGAATATATGTTTCTCTTCTAAATTTCTTTCTCTTTAAAAAAAAAAAAATCTAAATCTCTGCTTTTAAAAACTAAATTTATCTCCATCTTAAAAAAATAAATCTATATATCTATTAAAAAACACAGAAAAGATGCCTCTCCTACGTAATTGGATCCCAAAGAAAATGATCCCTTCCAATCCAGCATAGGCGGGTAGAGTTCACTCATCCGGTAGCGAGGGGAAGATGAACAATGAAGCTATAACTGCTCACCTTTCCTTCGAAGCTGTTAAGCCCACCTTACAATCTTTGTCCGTCTTTGACCCTTCAGGAAATTGAATGGGACAGGGAACCCGGGTCTTGAGAATCCACGTTCCGTCTCGGGGGAACATTCTCTTGAGACCCTCTATAGAATGCATAAAGGACTACAACGCGATAGAAGGTCGAGCTCGACCTTTTGGTTGCTCCAATCACCTGGTTTCAAACCTGCTATTGCTATCGGAAAGAGAGATGATCTACAAAGCCGACTTATAGAAAAGAGGTACATGGTACTACGGTACGCTTCCCGCAACAAAAAGAGGAGTTTAATGAAGACTCGGGCCTGTCTTTCATAACCTCGATGAAAGCCCACAGAAGGGCCAAAGCACAACAAGCCTACCCATCATCAAAGCAAGCCCAAGCCCATGCAAGAAGGCCCGTTGGATCTCTCAAAATTCAAAGCCCATCAAAGACTCTCCTACATGAAAGGATCTGAGTCCATCCAAATAGCCCACAAAATGACAGCCATCAAAAAAAGGCCTAAGCCCATATAGCCTCGGCCCATCCAAATGATATTCAACAAAGTCCTATTATGGAAAGAATGGCAAAGTAAGGGATTTAAGTCTGCTCGGAAATTGTGAAAGACGCATCTCGCCCAAGTGCTTGCTCCAAATCACCCTACGCGCGCTAGCCCGCTTGACGCGGGCCTTCTTCGGATTGGTGTTCGTCTAATATAGATAGAAGAGAGTGGTTAGGAGAGAGAATCAATGTTTATTAGTAGGCCCGGTTCACCAAGTTCTACCACTCCAGGGCCCAATCATAGTCAAAATCTGAGTTTGATTCTGGCTCAGAAGGAACGCTAGCTATATGCTTAACACTTGAAAGTCGAACGTTGCATATATATATATATATATATATATATATATATATATATATATGCTTTTCCTTTGATGGAAGTAATTACTAATGGTCTCGGATCAAAGGAGTTATTAAAGCTGGACCGTCAAAATGAGAAATTCCACGCGATTAAAAGAACATGCGCGTGTGAGGCGTATATCATGATGCATACATGGATTATGATCCATGATAAGAACATTCTCAAACCCTCATAAATCGATATCTAATCGATTTATATCGGTTTTTCGTATCAATATTCATTGGATTAAAAAGTGAGCTTTTAGCTCATTTTTATCTTTTTTTTTTTTTTAACATTTATAGTTGATTTTTTTAAAAGTACTTTCTATCTATTTATATTAATGTGTTAATATATATATATATATATATATATATATATATATATATATATATATATATATATATATATATATATATATATATTGGCGGCTAAGGCACATGCCGCTTCTTGCGATTCCCTCTGTTCCGATGCCCTCCGGGGCAGAGCTAGCCGCTCCTCCCCCCTCCCCCCCTCCCCCCCCTCCCCCCCCACCACTCAGGTGGTGATCTTTGTTCCTCCACCGGCCTTTCCCTATGGCTTCTCTTTCTCCATCGTTAGTTTTTGTCCCCGCCCTTCCTCCCCTTTCATCCGGGTCATGGGCATCCTTTCTTTCGGATCGGCCGCTTCCGTTGGGGGCGGCTAGGGCTCCGGCCCAGATCCCTTAGATTTTCTATGTTCTGCTCTCTCCTGGGGCAGAGATGGTAGCTTCGCTTTCTCCCTCTGCTACGATGGTGCATTTGTGCTCGCCACTAGGTCTTCCCCCTACCTCCGACCGCTGCTTTTGTGGCTGTCGTTCCCGCCCCTACCCTTGTCTTTCCAAGCATAGGTCTTTCCTGGCGGGCCGGTCATTCTTGGCGGTTTTCCCTACAATGCGGCGTCCGGAGGATTTCCACATTCCTCTTCGGCGGTGCTACAGGGGTCGTCGTTGGTAGACGCAGTACCTGCATCCATTTCTGAGCCATCCTGGCCGGTGGCCTCTTTTCCAGCGGTGCAGGCAGGTAAGTCGTTCCTTGAGGTGGTGTGTGGTCCCAGGCCTGTGGCGGTCGGGTATTTTGTTGTGGTAGAGCCAGAGCTTCGACCTCGGGTTCCCATTTTCTTCAACGACATACCTGAGGTATCCTTTGAAAGGAAGACGAAGCTATCCTCTCCATACCCCTACGTTTTACCATGGTTGGTCAGCTATCGCATTCGCAACCTCCGATGGAGATCATTCGACCTGCTTTTGCCGAACCAAAGTTCGTTGGCCCGGTGTCTATCGGTCTCATAGACCCCACACACGTACTTATTCCCCCCCCCCGCCTTGAAGTTGATTTTCTGCGGTTACGATCGCAGAATATTTGGTTTATGGAAAAAGCTCCAATGAGGGTATTCAAATGGTCCCCAAAACTTTTACTGCACAGATTTTATGCTCGCTCCTGTCTGGGTCTCATTCCCAGAACTTTCTGGCCACCTATTCGCAAAGACATCCATCTTCGTGCTTGAATTGTGTCTAGGAGCGCCTATCAAGATAGACAAGGCCACTAAAGCATTGATTCGGCCGAGTCGCGTCAGAGTCCTGGTGGAAATGGATATCAGCAAACCCCTAGTAGACGTCAGTACTATCAAGCTTCCAAAGGAGTGGACCTACAGGTAATCCGTGGAATATGAACAATATCCGGCATACTGCAACACTTGCTTCTGGCAAGGTCACTCTTACATCAACTGTAAGTATTCTTCTAATGAAGCCATGGGTAGGGACCTCAATAAAGGGAAAGAAATCTTAGTGGAATTAGAATTGGTGTTCCCCTCCTCTAGGATCTTTTCGTCCTCTAGAGAGGTGGCATCGAAGGCTTGTTCCTCTAGGATGGGGTCTGATGCTTGTGTTTTGGTACGGAGTGTAGCTCAGACCAGATGCGGTTCGAATAGGTCTAAGTTTGGGTTAATGCCATCCTATCGGAAGAGGGGATCAGGGGGTTGTTCCATGTTGAAGGGGCGGGCAAAGCATTGTTGTCTGCTCCACCCTTGCATCAATTCTCCTTGATTTGTCCAAGGGAGGGTATGTCGCATGATGTGCGCTTCCTTCTACCTTGCCTTCAGCGGCAAGGTATGTTGAGCTCACCTCTGAGGTAGTTGATGTTCTAGCTGGAGGGATTGCTCCACCTTCCGGTCAGCTTGCCTCGGCTAGGTGTGCTTTGTGCCCTTTTGGGGCTGAGGAAGCCATTTGCGTCGTTGTCGCAGTCGACCACTCAGTTGTTGGTGCTCGACAGAGTGCCTCGTAAGGGGATTTCCCATATGATATAGCATCGAGGCAGTCTAGGTAGCTGTCAGTGTTTTCGGCAGGCCGAGGAATTCGCCTACGGTCAGAGGTGGAGGCTTTTGCTTCAGTTTCTGTCACGACCTGCACCAAGGAATCCGCCTACGGTCGGTACGAGTACGTGGGTACGTCCATCTTATCACACAGCATCGGCGGTAGAACGCTGTCTAGGTCAACAATACTATCTAAATATCTCACACAATATATATAATGTATCTGTCAATTATATCTCAGCTCCATACGGAGGACAAGATGACAATATAATAATCAATACTCAATCACAATAAAACTAAAGGAAGATATTGCACGATATGGAATAAATCAAATAGAAATCAGAGTCACAAATATAATACATATCCAAGTATAATAGATTAGCACAATAGTCTCAGCCAAAATGTCTAACTGTGACATATACAATATCATAATAGAAGTAACTAAGTCTCCTCAGTAGCTAGCACTATATTCTCATGATCTAAGGGAGCAACCTCAAACGGCTCGCCATCTTGTGGCCCGTAATAGGTGGGACATATCTCTTCTAACCAATCATCTGAAAAATATATCTAGTCAGGATTTGAGCGAAGTACAAAACTCTGAAAGCAGTTCCAAATACATGGTAGAGATATATCACAAGTAATAAAAAAAGAATACAAGATGTACAAGTAATTTGAAAATGAAGGCATAACTGAAATAAGTATATAATCATGATAAGTAATTGGAAAGATAAATACATGCAATATGGTGTGAACTGTAAATAAGAGAAATAGAATATTGTCTATGTGATTTAGAGCACAAGTTCGTTATGTGATCGTCTTAGGTTGAACACGAATACACCATGGTAACTCGATTATACGTGAGGTGTATAATTGACATGAACACGAATACACTATAGGTTTGATCACATAACCTACTTTTATTCCCCCGAGCAAACCAATACTCATGGATCTGATCACGATAGGTTACGTACACGAATAATATAAGTACACGGAGAACACAAATGAACACGAGCACAAGGAATATCCGATGCACACGATAAAGTATATGTGGAAGAGTACCCGGAGTACATGATAAGGGATAACATCTCCTGACAGGATCCATATAGTACCAGTCCGTGTAACAATGTGTCAGAATCAAGTATATAGTTCTAGAACATGTGATATATACACTATCATAAAATAAAAAATAACAGAGAGATGTACTCGCTTTTGGTCCTGAGCAAAAGGTATGACTCGGTATCCGAGCTGGTGTCACATAACCATATATATATGAAATACCATGTCAATTGGGTGTAATAAATGATAAATAAGTTAAAATGCACTAAGGTATGATTTCTAGACCATTTATAGGTCACATTAGTCCAACTAGGTATTAACTAGGTGTTACCTTGGTTTTAGGTCCACATCTAGTTTCTAGGTTGCTTACAAAGGTAAACTAGTAGATACTAGGTCATACCTAGATTTCTAGGTTCATAACTAGTAGGTATCAACTATACTACCTATATTAGTAAGGTATCAATAGATACTAGCTAATATTTATAATAATAATAATCTATATTAGAATAACTTAGTGTCTATAATTCTACCATCTAACTAATACCTTAGCTAACACTTACATTAGTGATACCTTACCCTTAACTCACCCTTTACCTTGATTCACTTTTTACTGATATACCATTACCTAATCCTAATCCACACCCCATCTTACTGATTCCCAGGTCCATACTCACACACACACACACATACAGGCACTTTACTAGATACTACACACTGATACTTCATACACCATCTAGTGCATCACCAATCTTATCTAATGTCACATATACATGTAGACATATATATGGTAAAATAGATAGATAGGTAGATGCCCAAAACTCTCAATATTCTAGCTCCTCATTAGGATATTACCTTACACCAAGCCTTCCCCCATACTCTAAGATACACCTACACTTGTCTGAGCCCCTCTCTTTTCCTATTGATGATGTTTCATCAATCAACTCACATGTGCACACATGTGCTCATGTTCAACTTCCCACATGTTGCTGCTACTCTAATAGGTGTTGCAATGTTTGCTGTGCAGGTCTTTAGCCCCAACTATCGCTCTGGTGTACTGTTGTTGTCTCTCATTCTTCTAATGTAACAGTTACTGCTGTTGTATAATCTTCCATTTAATTGAACATCAACCCGTCCCCAACTGCTGCATACACCCGACAGTACACTATAGCACTGGGCAGTGCCCCCTACTTCCTGGTCATGTAGTAGCTGCTGTTACTGTTTAATATGCAGCTGAATGCTACTGTTACTTCTCATAAAACCTGAAACATGTATCCCCCCTTTGATATTTGATACTCAACATTGCACACAACACTTCTACTCACAATGTATATAACCACACACATGAACTTGGCACACACTCATCCTACACACATACTCTCACACACACTGATATTCACTTGGAACACCACACAGTGACACACACACATTCATCTATATATATATTTATATATATATATAATGACACATATACATGCTTCATATATCTATATAAATAGATCTATTCTAGTATACACACCACTTAATAGCCAAATCAACGAACACTTATAGTATATCATTAGCATACTCATGATACACCCCCAAATGAGATACCAAACTCCCAATTCTCAATAATTATCATTTATACATATCAAATATATATATAAATAACTTATGTAATTAGTTATAATGGAAATTAAAGAGAGATTACACCATCAGTCACAAAATCTCCAAAATGAGTCCATGTATCATAGCTTATCACAAAATGCCATGATACGCTCTACTCGTGTCCAATTTTGGACGTATAACTAGTCTCACACACTCAATCTAAGTCTAATTATACCAAATTGTCCTAATGACAAGCACTTGATGCACCAATCTCATAATTCCCCCATAATGGACGCAAATTTCAATGTAGAAGTCACAATACAAGTCATTAGAACCTAGTTCTTCTTCCTATGAGTAGTCCTATGCCATTGAAGGATTCCTAATAGTCAAATGCATAAATTAAAGTCTAATTGAAAGATAAATTCAGATTTATACCTATTGGAAGATGGATTCCAAAAAAAAAGCTCAAATAGACACAATTAGGACACAAGCTTCTAGCCAACTCCTTCTTCTCTAAGTGCTCCTTATAATCCAAGCTCCAATGCTCCTTAGATGATGAAAATGGAAGATAATATGAGTGAATTGAGGTAAAATTGATGGAGGGATGAATCAATTTGAGGAAGAACACAATTGGGGATCTAAAATAAAGTAAATTATGAAGATGAGAGAAAATTTCTTCCTCTAATAGTGGCCGTCCCTATGCCCCTCTCCCAAGCAACACACAAAGTCCAAAATACTCTCCACTAATTACTCATGAAGGTATTTAATTAAGAGGGATATATTAGAAAATCTTCTAATTCTAAATTAAGACTAATTCTAATCTCCTAATTAATAAAAATGAATGAGTCTAATGGCCTAGCCCAAATTATTGGGTTCATTGTGTCAGGTCTAGACTAGTTGGGTCTGCTAGTGTCAAATTCAAATAAATAAGCTAGTCCACTAACTAATAAATAAATAACACAATATATAAAATATAACCACTAAATAAAAATAAAGTGAAATGACAAAGTTACCTCTATCTAGAAATGTGGTAGTGACAAGTTTACCCTCCTTAGAAAAATTTTGTCCTCAAAATTTAAAGAAAGAACTAGCACTATAATAAGCAATCATAGCAAGCAAGAAATAAAATACCTCATGGCTCAAAGAGATAAAGGTATCGCTCGCGCATCTCGGCTTTCCTATCCCAGGTAGACTCTCCCAGAGAGTGATGCCTCCATGCAACGTGTACCAAGGGAATCGTCTGTTCTGCAGCACCTTCTCCCTGCGATCCATAATCTCCATCGGATGCTCTGGATAACTGAGATCGGACCACCTCGATCTTCAAGTGATCCAATACGTGACTAGGATCTTCCACGTACCGTCTCAGCTGTGACACATGGAACACATCATGAACTCCCTCTAGTGTAGACGGTAAGTCTAGTCTGTAGGCCACTGCACCGACCCTCGCAAGAACACCGAAGGGTCCGATGTACCGTGGACTAAGCTTCCTGCCTCCATCAAAGTGAATCGTGCCCCGTGTCAGAGAAATCCACAAGAACACCGGATCGCCAACCTAGAACAAAACACAACCTTAACACTCAACCTAAAATGAAGCAATCACAAGCAATACAAAATAAAACCTATACCTCAAACTCCAAGGATCTCTGGTGGCTGTCGGCCCAATGCCCCTGTCTATCCTGTGCCACCCGAAGTCTATCTCTAATGAGCTTCACATTCTCAACTGCATCCACAATCATCTCTGGTCCTAATAAGGATTTCTCACCAACATCATCCCAAAATAAAGGAGTGCGACATCTCCGTCCAAATAAAACCTTAAATGGTGATATCTCAATATTGTCATGGTAACTATTATTGTAAGCAAACTCTACCAGGTGAAGATGATCCTCCCAAGAGCCTCCAAAATCAAAACACACAAGTACGAAGCTTATTCTCGATAGTCTGAATAGTCCTCTCCGACTGTCCGTCTGTCTAGGGGTGATATGCGGTACTAAATTTGAGCTGGGTGCCCAAGCTAGCCTACAAACTCCTCCAGAAGTGGGATGTGAAGCGACTATCCCAATCGAGACGATTCTCACAGAAACTCCATGCAATTTGATAATCTGTGGCACATATATCTTCGCTAGCTTCTCCATAGACATATCCACTTTGAATGGCAAGAAGTGGGCCAATTTGGTCAACCTGTCTACGATGACCCAAATCGCGTCTTTACCTCCTGGAGAACACGGAAGCCCCAAAATAAAATCCACGGTCACATGCTCCCACTTCCACTCTAGAATGGGCAAAGGCTGAAGTAAACCACCTGGCCTTTGCCTCTCTGACTTTACCTATTGGTATACTAAACATCTGTATATGAAGCGCGCTACCTCCCGCTTTATACCATACAACCATACATGCTCCCTCATATCTTTATACATCTTTTTGGCACCTGGATTGTCATGCCCCAGTTCCAAAGATAAGGAACTGAGTCACGTGGCAATGGCTAGTAGCACACTTCGGCGGGCGTCCCAATCTAATGGGCCCGTCGGAGTGCACCTAAGCTGTAAAGTACAATGAATAACCCAACACATAACACATAAATAGTGAATCTAAATCTCATCCATAGGCAACAGATATAAGAGCACATAGGGGTAATCATAACAACTAATGTGCAGAAAGAAAATGTTACGAGATAATGTATCATAATACAAATACTAGAGTAGTCATACGGGAACAAACCCGCTAGTACAAAATACTGGAATGAAAGTAAGCAATGAGATAACTTGGAACGGCATCAGATAGCTAGATAGTAATACCGTCCCAAGGATAGAGTCACTACCAGAGATCAGGCGAACTCCTCGGGGATGACCTCGTCCTCGGCAATGGGTCCGGCCGCTGGATACGTACCCGGACCATACTCCTCTGGGTAATCCTCCTTGCCTAAACCTAGAAGGGAACCAGGTCCTCAGAGGGACGTAACAAGGTACAAAAATACAGCATGCCAAGTATAACAAAAAGTACAAGTGCAACGACGGGGTAATCTAGCATAACCAAACAAGTAAGACACAGTTTAAAGACAATGTTCGACGCGTGGGGTATCCAAAATAAAACCGTAGCTCTGGACATGGAAATACACGGGACGTACCGCAGCTCCGGGCAAAGAGTCACACGGGTGATACAACTACTCTAGATACAGGATCACTACAGAAATAGTACATATACATATATAAGCGCGTGCAGAGGAGCCCAAACGTCTAGTAACTGTCTTCCCTTCCCAAGCGTTCAACGATTGTGCGCTGAACCGAAACATCTATCTAGCAGTCTCTTCGCACAGAAGTAACTATCAACAAACGCGACCCTAAGGTCGTCCCAGTCTCCAGTCATGATGTCAGTATCAGGATACAGGAAATCTGGCATGATAACAGTGTATGAATGTGTCCTGGGGTGATGATATACACAGGTACGTACATCGAGGTGTTACGAACATCTAGCTTTCGTTACAAGACGTTACGACAAACGTCTGCACCCGGTTGTGATCCGAACGTGAAGTAACGATCTTAATCAAACAAGCGCACAATATATATAATGAAACAATAAAATATCTGTAACTGAAATACAGGGTGACAAGGTACACTTGCCTGCGTCCGACTGCTAATGACGGGGATCCGGTACCACGTCCAAGTCCGTAGGTCCCGTAGTACCTAGAGTCGAGATACAAGCTCAATCAATAAACTATCACGAAGCTAAAATAAGATGTGAGACTCGTCTGATCATTTGTTCAAACTCAGTTACAACTTACATGGTCATGAAGCTAGAGGGTTGACCAAGGTAGACTAAGGGTGTGTTACATCTGATCCAATTAAACATCTATACTATATCATCAAGCAAATCCTCCATCAAATTATTATTAATAAACCCTCGTTCATATAAAACCTTCCTTTAAAATATTTGAACCTCATTTCTACCGATGTACAGCTAGTCCTTAAACAACTTCTTCATCACCTTTCAATATTAACCCAAGGTTTGATATCTCTCTACCATTTTATAGTAATTAACATGTTTCTTGATAATAATCAATGCCTTAATATCATCACCATTTCACAACCATTTAGATGCATACATAACATCAAACCCTAATTATTAACCTTGCATCTTACCTTTAATTTTATAAATTTAAATGTAACCAACCCTAAAACTCATAAGGCATTTAAAACCCAACCATCCAGTGTATATTTTTCATAACCCTCGCATGTATATATTTCATATCCTCCACCCATGAACATCAATGCATATTGTAATATATATTAAACCTAAATCCCACATGCATATATTAAACTACAATAAATTGATTTCATCTACCACCATTCAAGCATATTATATCAGGTATTAAACCTAAGATCTTTTATGCATATTTAAAACCCTAAAATTCTAAAACAAATATGTAACCCTAAACAAAAATCCATTTTATTCTTAAACCCTAAACTTATTGTATATCCATTAATTTGCATTTTATACTATGAAAATAAACCCTAAACACAACAATAATAAACCACTACCAGGAGAAGGGAAGAGGTTACCTTGGCGTCGTAGTGGTGATGCTGGCCGGATGGCCAGGGAGTTGGCCGGAGTAGTGGCTCGTGGCAGCGGGGCGGGTGAAGTGGCAGCGGTCGGCTGCCGGTGATGGGTCGGGGTGGAGGTGGTGATGGACGTGGAGGTTCAGGCGAAGGTGGTCGATGGCCGGGGAGTATGGGGTCGACAGTGGGGTGGCTCGCCAGAGTTGAAGTCGTGGTGGTAATGGCGGATGTGGTGGTGGCGTTGATGTGTGGTGGTGGCGTTGATGGAGGAAGTGGAGGAGGTGGTGGCGGTAATGGAGGATGTGGTAGTGGAGAAGTCGGCCAAAGTGGTCGTCGACTGGAAGTACGGGGGGGGGGGAGGGAAGTCGGGGTGGCGTTGCTCGTGGCAATGGTGATGCTGGTGGTGTTGGTTGCACGGGGATGGCCGAGGGGTGGTGGTCGACTGGAAGTGGCCGGGGTTGGTGATGTTCGTGGCAGCGGGGTGAACTCGTGACAGCGGTCGGCTGCCGGAGGGGTGTTGTGTGTTTTGCATGGGCTTAATTCATGGGCATTGGAATTAAATTGGGATTAAAAATAGGATTAGTCAAAGTTGGTATCCCCAATTTAATTAGAATAAATTGTCATGTGTTCTTAAATTAAATGGGGGCACATGGGATCTCAATTGAGAGTGACACAAAGGTCATGAATTGTGTAGGCTTGGTTTCAGTCTTGGACCCTTTAATTTGTCCGGCTCAACGGGTTGAGTTGGTGTCTAAAAATTGACGGCAATGACACTGGTGCGCGACACGGGATTAAATAATGGAGTTTGGGTACGGGAAGTTGTGCAATTAAATTAGAGCACAAGCGATTATGATTTTGAGTGACGGAAAAGTCCAGCGCCTAAATTGGTGTGTCAAGTCTCGAATGCAACAACTTGTTGGAAATTATGGGCTGATGTTGGGCTCCGAATATTTCAACAACGGTAGGGCGCGCCAAGGGTTTAATTAAAAATCAGACATCTGAAACCTTACTATAAACCTCAATCATCTGCTGCTAAACCAAAATTTTGTAACCCATACCAGACTATCTATAGAAATAAATGAGGGGGTTTACATCCTTCCCAACTTAGAAAATTTTTGTCCCCGAAATTAAAATTAAAGCACGATAATAGCTATGAGAATTTAAAAGCAAACTGGTAAACAAATGCGGTACGTAAATTCGTACCTTGGTCCTCAAATAAATACGGAAAACGCTGTCTAATGGAATCCTCGTGCTCCCAGGTAGACTCGCCTGGCGAATGATGCTTCCATGCAACTCTGACCAGTCGAATAGTTTGACCTCTCAAAGTCTTCTCACTGTGATCGAGTATCTCCACTGGCTGCTCTACGTAAGATAAACTGGGCCCGATTGTAATCTCCGAATGATCAAGCACGTGTCTACGGTCTGCCACATATCTCCTCAACTGTGATACATAAAATACGTCATGCACTCCTTCTAAGGATGGAGGCAATGCAAGACGATAAGCCACTTCGTCAACTCGTTCCAAGATGTCAAAAGGTCCAACGTACCTCGGACTCAGCTTGCCTCTGCCTCCGAATCTGATGGTACCACGAGTAGGCGATATCTTAAAAAATACGTGGTCACCTTCCTTGAACTACAAAGGTCTACGGTGCGCATCTGCCCCATATTTCTGTCTGTCCTGTGCTGCACACAGGTGGCTCTGAATCTGCTTGACTTTCTCCACTGTCAATGTCACCAACTCTGGACCAAGTATCTAACGCTCTCCCACATCACTCCAACATACCTGTGACCTACACTTCCTGCCGTATAGTGCCTCATAAGGTGTCATCTGTATGCTATCCTGGTAGCTGTTATTGTAGGAGAATTCCACCAAGTGTAGATGGTCCTCCCAAGATCCTCCAAAATCGATCATGCACGCTCTCAACATATTCTCTAGTATCGTGTGCTCTGACTGGCCATCAGTCTGTGGATGATATGCACTGTTGAACTTGAGACGAGTTTCTAGACTCTCCTGCATACTCCGCAAAAAATGTGATGTGAATCTGGAATCACGATCCGATACAATGCTGACAGGCACTCCATGTAGTCGTACTATCTGCCTCATATATATGTCATCTAATATCTCCGTGGACTGCCCAACTCTGAAGGGCAAAAAATGTACAGACTTGGTGAGTCTGTCTACGATAACCCAAACTACATCCTTCCCGCTAGGGCTCCGCGGGAATCCTGTGACGAAGTCCATGGTAATGTGTTCCCACTTCCACTCGGGAATGGAAAGTGGCTGCAATAGTCCTGCAGTCCTCTGATGTTCAGCCTTGACTTGTTGACAAACCAAATATCTCGCCATGAATCTTGCAATCTCTCTCTCTTCATCCCATGCCACCAGTAATATTGTCTCAAATCTCGGTACATCTTCGTACCCCCGGGATGAATAGAATAAATCGAGCTATGAGCCTCGGTCATTGTCACTACCACATTTTCTAGGAAAGGGTATTTTAGTCATTTAATAATTAATTAAATATTATGCATGTTAAATTTTTATTTATTTATTGTATTATTTATTTATTATTAGCATGTTAGATTTATTTTTGGACTTGTGTTAGTGGACCAACTAGTTTAGTTTAGACTCATAAACCAACATTTAATTCTAGTTAGAATTGTGCCCAATAATTAGAAGCCCAATTATTAGGAGGATGATTAATTATGTTAAACCCATTAGACTAGAAGCTTCCCTCCTTAATTAATTTTTTCATGAGAGGCCCTAAGGGGTATTTGAGACTTCACATAGTAGCTTGAGGGAGGGGGCAAGTGAGGCCTATATAAAGGGGATGAAAACTTTCTCTCTCTTCATTTTTTATTCCAAATCTAGATCTAGAAAATTCCCTCAACCAAATTCCTACCAAATTTTCACCCAATTATTTCCCAAATTACCATTGGAGGCTATTAGAGCATGGATCTACAAGAAGGAAGCATAGATCTACAAGGAGGAAGCATGGATCTACAAAGAGGAGCAAGGATCTACAAGTTGAAGGCCAATTTCACCAAATTTGGAGGTTTCATTGGGAATCCATCTCCCAATAGGTACAATTCAATTTTTTTCCCTTAATTTAGGTTCTAAATCTGAGATTTAACCATGGAAAATTAACCTATATGTATAGGCTACCCATAGGATTTGGTTTTGTGTTCATATGAGGCCTATTGAGAAAGTTATGGTGCTTTTTGTGTCAATTTTGAGGAAATTTCGAGATTGATATTTGTTGTGTGTGTCAATTGGTCATATAGATCAATTTGGCATGTGCTCGTGTGTTTGGGGCTAGTGTCGTATCCACAATTGGGAACGTGTAGGTCGTATCCCATCAATTTGGTGATACGTGTTGATTTGGGGGTTTTTCCTCCGACACGGAACTTTGAGCATGTCACATTTTGACACGGACACGTAGATTTATATTTGACTCTTCGTATTGTTCATAAATAATATATATGACTTGTTCGTGTCCTTCGAGGTACGTTTGGATGTGTGGTGGACTCGTGTCACATGCGTATTCTACATCTAGTGGGATACGGGGTGATACGGTCCATGTATGTGCAATTTAATTGTAGATCTAATTCTTTTGTGTTCTTATTTCATGGCGAAATATAATTATATATATGCATATATATATATAATATTGTGTATATATATATTTATGTAATGTTGTGTCTTAGATCTATGCATTTATGTATATATACTATATGTGTATATTATTATGTAGCTATTTTTTTACATGTAGATATATATTTAGAAGTGGTAGTATATGTATATATAATATAGTAGATATATCTATATGTGGTTATATATATATATATAGTTATATTATATATTGTTATGTGTTTATATAGTGTATGATTTTATATACGTATACATATATGTGTTGTTATATATGTATATATTACTATGCTATTGTCATATGTATTTAATATGTACATATATATGTGGAGGTGTATGTATGTTATATAAATGTTATTTGTCATAGTGTTATATATTATAGTTATATGTATTTTTGTATCTATTTATGGGTGTTATATATATATATATATATATATATATATATTTATATAGGTTATATTTATATATGCATTGTATATATAAACATAAGAGAGAGAGGAGACAGGAGTTTCAGCGACAGCAGTCAGCGATAGTTGCAGAAAACTGTCGGTGGAACAACAACAGTATCAACAACGTATCAGGAGTTTTAGTGACAGTTTTAGCGACAGTTGCAGAAAACTGTCACTAAAACAGCAGTGTATCAATATCAACAGCAGCTTCAGCGACAGTGGGCAGAATCTTCAGCGACAGTTTGACAGTTTTATATATTAGATATTTATATATATATATAGATATATATATATGTATATATATGGTAATTAATATATACGTATATATGTTTCTAATTTTCTAATTGTGCTTTAGTATACTATATGTATAATATATTTAGTTGTAGCATATAATATTATTAGAATAGTTAGTATATTTTAGTTATCTATTGTTATGAGTATCTTTAGTTATATATATTATAGGTATGTATGTATGTATATATGTATGTACGTATATATGTATTAGTATTTAGTGTGTAGTTGGTAGTTAGTATTTATTCTATTTAGTACATACTAGAAGTTATATTGGAGTGATATATGTATACATCAAGAGATACCAAGGTAAGTATCAAGAGATACCAAGGTATGAGTAGTAGGTATTGGCATAGTAATAGGATAGTTATAAATTAATTATGGGTTGGTATTAAGGTGACTAAAATAAGGTATATAGTATTGTATAAATACTAAATACATGATAGTTTATAGTTATAGTTGGATAGTTAATATATATATACTAGAGTGACATTACCTTGAGATACCAAGGTAAATGCCAAGGTATTAAGGATACCCAAGGTATTGGGTTTGGGTATCAAGATAGAGGTTTAGTATTGCGATACCAAGTTGGTTCAAAACCAAGATATCCATTTAGCATCGGTAATTAGGATTTTATATATATAATATTCTTTGATATGTACATATGTGTTATATTTATCCCTTGTTTGCGTATCATGAGATACGGTATCTTAGTATCCTAAGATGTTGCTTGTATGGCCTAGATTCATAGTGTGTGAGCCCAATATCTTTGAGTTAGACTCATGCAACCTAGAAATGGGTAGTTGACCATAGTTTGACTATAGTTGACCATAGTTTGACTATAGTTGACTTAGAGTTGACATAGTTTGACTTTTGACTTAGAATTGACTTGTTGACCTAGAAGTTGACTAGTTTAACTTCTTTTCTTTCCAGAACCTTGTATTAATGCAATATTCTATATATAGGTCTGTGTGACACCAGTTCGGACAGTTTGACATTCATTGCTCTGGACCACAGGCGAGTACATTTCTCTGATTGTTTTCAATTCATAATATTGTATATATGTATGTTCTAGAATTGTATACATTGATCCCGACACAGTGATTTTACGGACTGGTACTATATGGATCCCGTCATGAGATGTTATCCCCTACCGTGTTCAGCGGGTACTCGTGTACATTGTATCTCATCGTGTATACTGGATATTGATATTACTTCGTGTTCATACACTGCTCGCATTCAGTGTGCTTATTCGTGTACACCCACCGCTTCTGTTCGATGGTTATGATATTCGTGTACACCCACTGCTCGTGACAGTGGTTATATTTTTGTGTTCGTAGCGTGTCGCGACTGGATCCATCAGTATTAGTTGGGGGTGGGAGAGTAGGAGTTGATTATGTGATCAAAGCCATTGTTACAAATCGTGTACATTCTGATTACATACTTCACTTGTAATCCGTCTTACCTGATCATGTTCATCCAACCCGATCACATAATGAACTCGTATTCTAAGGCACATTAGATAGTTTAGATTGCAGTTTACTTTATCATATTGTGATATTCATATTGTTGATCTATATATTCTCGTACATTACCTGTATATATCTTGTTCATCATTCATATGTTTAGTGATCTTGTATTTCATTTCTATATCTGTTTATATGCTCGATTATGTTATTGGAATTGCTTTCAGAGGTATGTACTTTGCTCCATTCCTGACTGGAAAATATTTTTCAGAGGATCCGAGAGATTGGTGTCCGACATACTTTGGACTTTGACTTATAGATGGTGCAGACTTGGACCCACTAGTTCTGGAGTGACTACTGAGAGTTTTAGCCGGATTCACTAGGTAGCATAATTAGTTCTCTTTGGCATTTTTGGTACCGAATTTGTTTCCGGCTTCTATTTGAGTTATTGATTTTCGTTTCTATTGTTGATAATTTATATTTTTTTGATGTATAGTTAGACTTCCTTCATATATTCTCGTGCTTTGGATTGTGATTGAGTTTTGTGTGAGCTATTGTTGGCAAACTTTATATTATTGTGTGATTTTAGATAGTATAGTAGACCAAGACAGCGTTCTACCGCCGATGTTGCGACGTAGGCTGGGCGTTGTTTCCGACTTGCATCCCTATACCGGGTGCGGGTCATGACACATTTTTAGTGGTGGCCCATGCAGGTCAGGCTTCGCAAGTTACGTGATGTCGTAGTAGTGCGACGACTTAGTTGTACTACTGCGAGCCTGCGATAGGATATATGATATATGGTATAAGATATTAGGATGAGAGGATACTCAATCACAAATTTCTTGAGAGATTCCTGGGATGACCCTTGAGAATCTTATTATAATTTTTAATTCAAAATCTTTTCCCTTGTTTCCGTCCGCTCTCACTTGTTATTGTTGAATTTGATTTTTTGTGATCGATTGTTGAATTTGATTCTTGGTGATCGGTTGATTTAAATTCTTGGTGTTCGTTATTGAGTTTGATTATATATCGAGAGAAATTTACGGACTAAATTACGGTATAATCTGATGACATATGGGGATAATAAGGAAGGTGAAACGTCTACTTTGGTTATGGAGCCTAGAGTTTATCGCAACCATATTAGCTGGCGTAGCAAAAACATAGGGACCTGACTTCGGATGTACATATCTTAGTTATGAAATTTAGAATTCTCGCAGCTATACTAGTTGGCACAACGAGGATTCTAGACGACATGATTATAGAGGTGCATACCTAAGTTATGGGATCTATCGTTTATCGCAGCTATGCTTACTGGCCTGGCGAGGATTCTGAGTGTCATAATTTCGGACATACGTGTATGATTATCAGATTGTATCTTAAATTGGTTCTTAAAGTATTATCTCAATACTTATTCATTTCTGCTATTATAGGACTTTGTTCCATCATTCTTTAGCTTAGCAGTAGGGATACCTTCAGTTCTTTAGTCTAATTCTTTATAGAGCTTCTATCCATTAGAGTCCTTGTTAGTGTGATAATTGGTGAATTATATTAGGTATGTGTCTTGAGTATCAGTATTGACTATTGAGAGTGTGACTTATGAGTCTGTAAGTGATTCTTGGTTAGGCATGTGAGCAATAGGCATAAATCTAGGGATAACCCATAGCGTAGTACTTTGTAGCAATAGTTCTATGATAGGTGTCATTATAGATAGTATGGGTACTAATGGTAGAGAGGAGAGTAGAGAGTATCAGTACTGGTTCCATGAGTTAGTATCAGTATAAGCATGCCAGTTCTGGATAATCATGAATTTATATAGTTGGGTGAGCCATGTAAATATTTAAGTATCAAGGAAATTGTGTTGAAAAACAATATAGCATGATATTCAATTTGGTGGTTGATACTTGTGTGTGTCAAAGAGTAGAGAAATATAGATGCATAAAGGATATTAGTAATCATGCCATAGTAGAATGGTACCCATAAGTATATAGGAAAGTATGAGGGAATAATAATACATTGTGCTAAAGTAGTAGGACTTGTGTTAAGGTATAGTAGAGCATTGATAGGAGTGCACCAGTATATGACTAGTGATGGGTATATCACCTGATATTAAGACTAGTGATATGTTGGAAGCAATAGGTAGAAGAGTGTCTAGAAATTGTGTGCAGGATGAACAGTGGGTGGTAAGTGTCAGTGTGGAAGTTCATGAGTATCAGAAAGTGGAAGATTTAGTGTTAATATTATGTCATGGGTTGGGAAATATCAAGATTGGTCATGGAAGAAATGTATCACTGATTTGTGTATCCGTCTGTAAAAGGTTTAAGGAAAAATACATATACATCAATAGAGATATAGAACCATATGTCCTCCTTTGGGAGTGAAGTGAAACATGTGAATTATAGAAGTTAATAACTAATGCAAGTAATCATGAGTTCTAGTGAGTGTGATGAGGTGATCTAATAAGGAAGCTAGTGTCCTAGAACATTAAGGGTATATATTATGTAGTTTTGAAGCTAGTGTTACTATATCAAAAGTGTTAGTATTTCTATATCAGGGATTAACAGAGTAATTTGCTAGTAAAAGTAAGTACATTGGATTGGTGTATAAGTTAATATGGATAGAAAGATAATTGGGAATAATAGTACAAGTGATCCAAGCAGTAGAGGAGGGAGACAATATATATATAGAAGTAAGTAAGAATAGTACCTTGCTAAATTTGATTATAGAGGTCGTATGTATCAGAGAATAGTTTAAGGGGTATAAGGATACCAGTGAGATGTCATTGCGTTGTAATGACTAGAAGATAATTGTGTATTTATTGTGTATAGATGAGAACCTTAGGATGATTAACAAATGTTAGAGGACGAGTTGTACCAAGTATCAAATAAAAAGATATACCCTAGTAACAAGAGCCGGAGTACCTCACGTATTATGAAAGTTTAGGTACAAGCATAATAGAGGAGAGACATGAGTAACTTGGTATACGAATATCATCAAAATATATATGAGAGCTGATGCCTTGTGTAGACAGTAACAAGATTTATGTAAGGCATCCTATATGGAGTGATAAGTTGGACGAGGGTGTGCTAATAAAACACATGATTAAAAAGGTATACAAGTGTTCCTTGCAAGAGAATGATTGAAAAATTTTGGTGATTAAAACAGATAAAAAAGGTAGTATCTTAGCAGTATTTTGTATAGTATCCTAGGTGGCAAGTGCCAGTGAATTAAGTATCATGACCTAGAACTATAGTATATCATTAGTATTTGGTAACCCTCAGTATTAAGAATGTCTTGACTAGGTTGATGATTAGTGAATGCTTAGTGTGATAGAATAGGCCACATGTGGCATAACAGGTTATCCCGTACTAGTAGAGGGAGACACCTCAGCAGGACTGAGACTGAATTTCATAATAGTTAAAGACTATATCCAAGTATGTAAAATGATATGATTGTATGTTATAGGATATATACTATTTTAGACTGTGATTGATGGGGTTTGACCATAATAAGATTTGTATGAATAGGATATTACCGACCCAAGAGAGAGGGGTGAGAGTTTTAATTTTGAGGATGAAATTCTTCTAAGGGGGGTAGATTTATCACTACCATATTTTCTAGGAAAGGGTATTTTAGTCATTTGTTAATTAATTAAATATTGTGCATGTTAAATTTTTATTTATTGTATTATTTATTTATTATTAGCATGTTAGATTTATTTTTGGACTTGTGTTAGTGGACCAACTAGTTTAGTTTAGACTCATGGACCAACATTTAATTCTAGTTAGAATTGAGCCCAATAATTAGAAGCCCAATTATTAGGAGGATGATTAATTATGTTAAACCCATTAGACTAGAAGCTTCCCTCCTTAATTAATTTCTTCATGAGAGGCCCCAAGGGGTATTTGAGACTTCACATAGTAGCTTGAGGGAGGGGGCAAGTGAGGCCTATATAAAGGGGATGAAAACTTTCTCTCTCTTCATTTTTTATTCCAAATCTAGATCTAGAAAATTTTCTCAACCAAATTCCTACCAAATTTTCACCCAATTATTTCCCAAATCACCATTGGAGGCTATTAGAGCATGGATCTACAAGAAGGAAGCATAGATCTACAAGGAGAAAGCATGGATCTACAAAGAGGAGCAAGGATCTACAAGTTGAAGGCCAATTTCACCAATTTTGGAGGTTTCATTGGAAATCCATCTCCCAATAGGTATAATTCAGTTTTTCCCCCTTAATTTAGGTTCTAAATCTGAGATTTAACCATAGAAAATTAACCCATATGCATAGGCTACCCATATGATTTGGTTTTGTGTTCATATGATGCCTATTGAGAAAGTTATGGTGCTTTTTGTGTCAGTTTTGGGGGAATTCCGAGATTGACATTTGTTGTGTGTGTCAATTGGTCATATAGATCAATTTGGCATGTGCTCGTGTGTTTGGGGCTAGTGTCGTGTCCATAATTGGGTACGTGTAGGTCGTATCCCATCAATTTGGTGATACATGTTGATTTAGGGGTTTTTCCTCCGACACGGGACTTTGAGCATGTCATATTTTGACACGGATACGTAGATTTATATTTGACTCTTCGTATTGTTCATAAATAATATATATGACTTGTTCGTGTCCTTCGGGGTACGTTTGGATGTGTGGTGGACTCGTGTCGCATGCGTATCCTAGATCTAGTGGGATACGGGGTGATACGGTTCATGTATGTGCAATTTAATTGTAGATCTAATTCTTTTGTGTTCTTATTTCATGGAGAAATGTAATTATATATATGCATATATATATAATATTGTGTATATATATATTTATGTAATGTTGTGTCTTAGATCTATGCATTTCTGTATATATACTATATGTGTATATTATTATGTATCTATTTTTCTACATGTAGATATATATTTATAAGTGGTAGTATATGTATATATAATATAGTAGATATATTTATATGTGGATATATATATATATAGTTATATTATATATTGTTATGTGTTTATATAGTGTATGATTTTATATACGTATACATATATGTGTTGTTATATATGTATATATTACTATGCTATTGTCATATGTATTTAATATGTACATATATATGTGGAGGTGTATGTATGTTATATATATGTTATTTGTCATAGTGTTATATATTATAGTTATATGTATTTTTGTATCTATTTATGGGTGTTATATATATATATATGTTAATATAGGTTATATTTATATATGCATTGTATATATAAACATAAGAGAGAGAGGAGACAGGAGTATCAGCGATAGCAGTCAGCGACAGTTGCAGAAAACTGTCGGTGGAACAACAGCAGTATCAACAGCGTATCAGGAGATTTAGTGACAGTTTTAGCGACAATTGCAGAAAACTGTCACTAAAACAACAGTGTATCAATATCAACAGCAGCTTCAGCGACAGTGGGCAGAATCTTCAGCGACAGTTTGACAGTTTTATATATTAGATATTTATATATATATAGAGATATATATGTATATATATGGTAATTAATATATACGTATATATGTTTCTAATTTTCTAATTGTGCTTTAGTATACTATATGTATAATATATTTAGTTGTTGCATATAATATTATTGGAATAGTTAGTATATTTTAGTTATCTATTGTTATGAGTATCTTTAGTTATATATATTATAGGTATGTATGTATATATATACGTATATATGTATTAGTATTTAGTGTGTAGTTGGTAGTTAGTATTTATTCTATTTAGTACATACTAGAAGTTATATTTGAGTGATATATGTATACATATAGTTATTGATGAATAGTTAGTATATATATATATGAAGATTTTGGCATTACCTTGAGATACCAAGGTAAGTATAAAGAGATACCAAGGTATGAGTAGTAGGTATTGACATAATAATAGGATAGTTATAAACTAATTATGGGTTGGTATTAAGGTGACTAAAATAAGGTATATAGTATTGTATAAATACTAAATAAATGGTAGTTTATAGTTATAGTTGGGTAGTTAATATATATATACTAGAGTGACATTACCTTGAGATACTAAGGTAAATGCCAAGGTATTAAGGATACCTAAGGTATTGGGTTTGGGTATCAAGATAGAGGTTTAGTATTGCGATACCAAGTTGGTTCAAAACCAAGATATCCATTTAGCATTGGTAATTAGGATTTTATATATAAAATATTGTTTGATATGTACATATGTGTTATATTTATCCCTTGTTTGCGTATCCTGAGATACGGTATCTTAGTATCCTAAGATGTTGCTTGTATGGCCTAGATTCATAGTGTGTGAGCCCAATATCTTTGAGTTAGACTCATGCAACCTAGAAATGGGTAGTTGACCATAGTTTGACTATAGTTGACCATAGTTGACTTAGAGTTGACCTAGTTTGACTTTTGACTTAGAATTGACTTGTTGACCTAGAAGTTGACTAGTTTAACTTCTTTTCTTTCCAGAACCTTGTATTAATGCAATATTCCATATATTGGTCTGTGTGACACCAGTTCGGACAGTTTGACATTCATTGCTCTGGACCACAGGCGAGTACATTTCTTTGATTGTTTTTAATTCATAATATTTTATATATGCATGTTCTAGAATTGTATACATTGATCCCGACACAGTAATTTCACGGACTGGTACTATATTGTATATATGCATGTTCAGCGGGTACTCGTGTACATTGTATCTCATCGTGTATACTGGGTATTGATGTTACTTTGTGTTCACACACTGCTCGTGTTCAGTGTGCTTATTCGTGTACATCCACCGCTTGTGTTCGGTGGTTATGATATTCGTGTACACCCACTGCTCGTGACAGTGGTTATATTTTCGTGTTCGTAGCATGTCGCGACTGGATCCTTCGGTATTAGTTGGGGGTGGGAGAGTAGGAGTTGATTATGTGATCAAAGCCATTATTACAAATCGTGTACATTCTGATTACATACTTCACTTGTAATCCGTCTTACCTGATCATGTTCACCCAACCCGATCACATAATAAACTCGTATTCTAAGGCACATTAGATAGTTTAGATTGCAGTTTACTTTATCATATTGTGATATTCATATTTTGATCTATATATTCTCGTACATTACCTGTATATATCTTGTTCATCATTCATATGTTTAGTGATCTTGTATTTCATTTCTATATCTGTTTATATGCTCGATTATGTTATTGGAATTGCTTTCAGAGGTATGTACTTCGTTCCATTCCTGACTGGAAAATATTTTTCAGAGGATCCGAGAGATTGGTGTCCGACATACTTTGGACTTTGACTTATAGATGGTGCAGACTTGGACCCACTAGTTCTGGAGTGACTACTGGGAGTTTTAGCCGGATTTACTAGGTAGCATAATTAGTTCTCTTTGGCATTTTTGGTACCAGATTTGTTTCCGGCTTCTATTTGAGTTATTGATTTTCGTTTCTATTGTTGATAATTTATATTTTTTTGATGTATAGTTAGACTTCCTTCATATCATCTCGTGCTTTCGATTGTGATTGAGTTTTGTGTGAGCTATTGTTGGCAAACTTTATATTATTGTGAGATTTTAGATAGTATAGTAGACCAAGACAGCGTTCTACCGCCGATGCTACGGCGTAGGCTGAGCGTTGTTTCCGACTTGCATCCCTATACCGGGTGCGGGTCATGACAGTCATCAACTCCTGGCGTAGCTCGCTACTGAAAACGTATAGGCGATCTCCACACCTTAACGTTCCGTCTTCATGAATCTTGAGTCCTGTCTGCATGCCGGCCTTTGTCCTCTCTCGTAGTCGTCGAAATCTCGCATCTGTAGGCAGGGCTGCCTTGATCCTCTCAATCAATGTAGACTGAACCTCGAGACTAGCCATCTGTCCATCCATGCCTGGCAATACAATCTCTAACCCAAGCTCCTGAAGATCCTCTAGCAATTGCCGCTGAGTCGTCAAAATGTATGCCATGGGCTTCCTGCTTAAGGCATCTGCTACTACATTTGCCTTGCTAGGGTGGTACTGCAACTCTATATCGTAATCTGTCATCAACTCTAGCCAGCACCTCTGCCTCATGTTGAGCTCCTTCTGCGTGTAGACATACTTCAGACTTTTATGATCTGTGTAAATCTCAACACGCTCACCATAAAGGTAGTGTCGCCATAGCTTTAGTACAAATATCACTGCAGCTAGCTCTAGATCGTGCGTCGGATAGTTCTTCTCATGAACTCTCAGCTCTCTCGATGCGTAGGCTATCACTTTGCCGTGTTGCATCAGTACACATCCTAATCCACTCCTAGATGCATCACTGTACACTATAAATCCTCCTGATCCTGAAGGTAGTGTCAAAATCGGTGCTGATGTCAAATGCTTCTTCAGCTCATTGAAAGACGTCTAACACTCGTCGGTCCAGATAAACTTTTCGCCTTTACCCGTCAGTCGCGTCATAGGCGCAGCGATCCTCGAGAAATTTTCCACCAACCTCCGATAATATCCGGCAAGTCCGAGGAAACTCCTAACCTCTGTAACTGATGTAGGGGTAGGCCACGTCTCTATTGTAGCTATCTTCTCCGGGTCAACTGATAGTCCATCTCCGGTGATTATGTGTCCCAGGAATGGTACTCTATCCAAACAGAATACACATTTGCTGAGCTTGGCGTACAGCCTCTCCTGTCTCAGCGTCTCCAATACGATCTTGAGATGTCTCTCGTGCTCCTCCTGGCTCTTAGAATATACCAAGATATCGTCGATAAATACCACCACGAACTTATCTAAGTACTGGTGGAAGACATTGTTCATCAGACTCATAAATACTGCTGGCGCGTTGGTTAAACCAAACGGCATGACTAGAAACTCATAGTGCCCATACTTTATCCGAAAAGCCATCTTCGGGATGTCCTCTCTCCGTACCTTGATCTGATGATAACCGGATCTGAGATCGATCTTCGAGAATACACATGCACCACTAAGCTGATCAAATAAATCATTGATGCGCGACAGTGGATACTTGTTCTTTATCGTTACAATATTTAATGCCCTGTAATCGATACACAAGCGTACCGTCCCGTCCTTCTTCGGTACAAATAAAATGGGTGCTCCCCATGGAGATACACTAACCCATATGAAACCCTTATCTAAGAGATCATCTACTTGGACTTTCAACTCAACCAACTCCTTCGGTGCTAGTCTGTAAACGGGGGAAGTAACTGGCTCATCTCCGGGAGTCAACTCTATTGTGAACTCAATCTCTCTGTCAGTTGGCAGGCCTGGGAGATCATCTGGAAACACATCCTCAAACTCTGATATAAAGTGAGGGTACATCGGTTCACCTTCTGCAATGTGTGTCGCTAGGGTAGGTTGGACACCATGCTCTCGGGCTCCCCGAAGAAACTCAAACTCTGGGTGATCTGGGGGTCTAAATATGACACAACCACGACGACAATCTAGCATTGCGTGGTATTGGCTCAACCAATCCATGCCCAGGACAATGTTATAGTCCGGTATGGAGAAGACCAGAAATCGGACACGCATCTCTCGCCCACAGACAACTACTGAACATGATCTACAAGTGTCGCTAACGGGTACTATTCCACCTCCCGTAAGAATCCTCTTGATCTTCGGAAGGGGTGCAGTGGCTATTCTATGGGTGGCCACAAAACTAGCAGCTATAAAAGAGTGTGTGGCACCATAATCAAATAAGACTACTGCTGGTAATGAAGCTACTAAGATAGTACCTGCGATCACTTCTCCGGCTGTCTCCGCCTCCTCTATAGTCATCGCATAGGCCTGACTATGTCTCGGTGATGGTGCCCTCGGATGCTGCTGTCGAGCCTGCTAGAATCGATCTGCCTATGGGGCCAAGGGTGGCCTCCTCTGATTTCCCCCTGGTGCTGGTGGGCGTAGTGCTCCAGCTCCTGTGTAAGGCGGCCTCGGTCCGGGAGGCTGCTGATAAGGCCTCGGTGCTGGCAAGGCTGGCCGATGAACCATCTGTACTAGAGCCCTCTGGTCTGGGCAATCTCGGACTGCATGCTAGTCCGACCCACATCTTAAACAAGCGCCCAGCCTCCGTCAGCAGTCCCTCAATAAATGTCCTTTCTTGTCGCAGTAATGGCATGTGGGAATAACAGCTCCATGCTGGGGTACTGCTCTCTGCTGCTGCTGATGTACCAGTGGACGCTTCGCAGGTCCACCCTGCGGGGCTCGAACTACTGATGACGACGCACAGGAGCACTTCAGGCTGGCCTCCATCTTGTTGATGTGGTCCTGGCGTCGTGCTGCTAATAATACCTCGGAGTAGGAGGTAGGGGCTATGGACCCGATAAACCTCTGGGTCTCAAAACTCAGGCCTTCATAGAACTTCTCGACCTTCGCCTCCACGGTAGGGATCAGGTACGGTGCAAATCTGCTCAGGCGAAGGAACTCAACATTGTATTCCTCAATCGTCATACTGCCCTGCCTGAGGTTCTGAAATCTATCCCGAAGCTCTGTTCGGGCAGTGGAGGGTATGTATATCTCCTGGAAGAGCCTAGAGAACTCTTCCCATGTGGCCCGGTCTGGTCCCAAATGCTGCTCCTCTGAGAGCCACCAGTGATGCGCGTTGCCAGTGAGCTGCATCTTGACGGCAGTCTTCCATCGGTGTCGGGGGAGGTCGGTAGCCTCTAGCTGGTGCTGAATGCTGGTGAGCCATGCGTGGACCTCTGTCGGCTCTTCTGTGCCAGCAAAAGGTTGTGGCATCATACGATGGAAGTCTATGACAGACCCCATCATCGACTGGTGTGCTGGCGGTGACGCCTGCCCCAAGGCCGTCACGATACTCTCCCTCAAGGTCTCAGCATGGCGCTGCTGGGCCTGCATCATCGCATATACCATCTGGAACATCTGTGTCCCATCCATGGATTGCCCTGCGGGGAATGGCATATAGGGTATCTGGGGTGGTAATGGTGGATGTGGGGGCAGCTGCTGCTCCTCCTAACTCGGGGTCCTCTGATTCTCAGGTCCTGCCTGATGCGGAGTCTGATGCCCGTCCGAAGGCACCCCTGGCTGCCCCAATGACTGTCCCAGGGGAGCTGGAGTCAACATAAGGACCTGCTCCAGTTCCGGTTCCCCGGATGATCCTGCGTCATGGGGAACATCGCCCGGCTGCGCAATGCGACCGCTGCGAGGTTCATAACTCTGAAAAGAAGTCATGACTGCAATCAGCATTGAGGAAATCAACAAGATGCAATTTGGTAAAAGAAATCGAGATAGAGGTGTCATGCGAAGGTTTCAAACTTGTAGATAATATTTCCTAATATCTATTCCTAATTTGCAGGCTTGCTTGGTACAGTCAGGTGACTAATACGATTTAAATCGGACCTGCATGGACCACCAAAAAAACCTTGTCACGCCCCAGTTCCAAAGATAAGGAACTGAGTCACGTGGCAATGGCCAACAGCACACTTCGGCGGGCGTCCCAATCTAATGGGCCCGTCGGAGTGCACTTAAGCTGTAAAGTATAATGAATAACCCAACACATAACACATAAATAGTGAATCTAAATCTCATCCACAGGCAACAAATATAAGAGCACATAGAGGTAATCATAACAACTAATGTGTGGAAAGGAAATGTCACGAGATAATGTATCATAGTACAAATACTAGAGTAGTCACACGGGAACAAACCCGCTAGTACAAAATACTGGAATGAAAGTAAGCAATGTGATAACTTGGAACATCATCAGATAGCTAGATAGTAATACCGTCCCAAGCATAGAGTCACTACTAGAGATCAGGCGAAGTCCTCGGGGATAACCTCGTCCTCGGCAATGGGTCCGACTGCTGGATACGTACCCGGACCATACTCCTCTGGGTAATCCTCCTCGCCTAAAACTGGAAGGGAACCAGGTCCTCAGAGGGACATAACAAGGTACAAAAATACAGCATGCCAAGTATAACAGAAAGTACAAGTGCAACGACGAGGTAATCTAGCATAACCAAACAAGTGAGACACACTTTAAAGACAATGTTCGACGCGAGGGCTGTCCAAAATAAAACCGTAGCTCCGGACACGAAAATACACGGGACGTACCGCAGCTCCGGGCAAAGAGTCACACGGGTGATACAACTACTCTAGATACATGATCACTACAAAAATAGTACATATATATATAAGCGCGTGCAGAGGAGCCCAAATGTCTAGTAACTGTCTTCCCCTTCCCAAGCGTTCAACGATTGTGCGCTGAACCGGAACATCTATCTAGCAGTCTCTTCGCACAGAAGTAACTATCAACAAATGCGACCCTAAGGTCATCCCAGTCTCCAGTCATGATGTCAGTATCAGGATACAGGAAATTTGGCACGATAACAGTGTATGAATGTGTCCTGGGGTAACGATATACTCAGGTACGTAAATCGAGGTGTTGCGAACATCTAGCTTTCGTTACAAGACGTTACGACGAACGTCTGCACCCGGTTGTGATCCGAACGCAAAGTAACGATCTTAAACAAACACGCGCATAATGTATATAATAAAAAAATAAAATATCTGTAACTGAAATACAGGGTGGCAAGGTACACTTGCCTGCGTTCGGATGCTGATGACGGGTATCGGTACCACGTCCAAGTCCGCAGGTCCCATAGTACCTAGAGTCGAGATACAAGCTCAATCAATAAACTATCACGAAGCTAAAATAAGATGTGATACTCGTCTAATCATATATTCAAAATCAGTTACAACTTACATGGTCACGAAGCTAGAGGGTTGACCAAGGTAGACTAAGGGTGTGTTACATCTAATCCAATTAAACATCTATACTATATCATCAAGCAAATCCTCCATCAAATTATTATTAATAAGCCCTCATTCATATAAAACCTTCCTTTAAAATATTTGAACCTCATTTCTACCGATGTACAGCTAGTCCTCAAACAACTTCTTCAACACCTTTCAATATTAACCCAAGGTTTGATCTCTCTCTACCATTTTATAGTAATTAACATGTTCCTTGATAATAATCAATGCCTTAATATCATCACCATTTCACAACCATTTAGATGCATACATAACATCAAACCCTAATTATTAACCTTGCATCTTACCTTTAATTTCATAAATTTAAATGTAACTAACCCTAAAACTCATAAGGCATTTAAAACCCAACCATCAAGTGTATATTTTCCATAACCCTCGCATGTATATATTTCATATCCTCCACCCATGAACATCAATGCATATTGTAATATATATTAAACCTAAATCCCACATGCATATATTAAACTACAATAAATTGATTTCATCTACCACCATTCAAGCATATTATATCAGGTATTAAACCTAAGATCTCTTATGCATATTTAAAACCCTAAAATCCCAAAATAAATATGTAACCCTAATCAAAAATCCATTTTATTCTCAAACCCTAAACTTATTGTATATCCATTAATTTGCATTTTATACTATAAAAATAAACCCTAAACACAACAATAATAAACCACTACCAGGTGTAACCTCCGATTTTCAAATTTCCGAAATAATTAGATTTTTAATTTTTATATCAAGATTATAGCATATTTTCTCCTTGAAATTGTAGTATTAGATTTTGAGCAATGTTTGATTTTTGTAGGTGATTTGAAATCTTTTATAAAATTCATTTTTCCTAAATGTCGATTTTTATTTTAAAATAAATAGATAAATAATATGTATATAGCTTCGAATATTTATTGGTTTGAAATTATGAAATTATTTGTTTAATAAAAATTATTGAAGGACTAGTTGTTCATAATAAAATTTTCATATCCATTTTTGGAATAGTAAATAAATGAATTTCATATTCTCTAGGGTTTTCAAATAGGGGTTTAATTAGTAGTTAAATTGGAAATCAGCTAGCTTTCCTAAAAACATTTTCTGAAATTATAATCTCTTTTTTAAATTTTACAAGTTGCCATTACCCATTAACTAGCCTACACACCCTCATTTTTCCCACATGAAAACTCGTTTATTTATTATCTGGGCCATTCATTATTTGGGCCAACCCTCACCCTTCATCCCACACCCTCTCTCCCTATTTAAGTCCCTCATCACCATTCCCAAGAAACCCTAATCTCCAATTTATTAGCTAGCCCCCACAAATCCCCACAAGCCAACAAGCCATCACCATTTTTGTGTGCTCGTGTCCGTGTGTCCATCATTACCGTGTCAGCCGTGTTGGCCTCGGGTCCGACCCCGGGTGTCCCACCGTATCCATTCATTTTCTGTGTCCAGATTTACAATATTACAACCAGATTTCCGTGTCCGACACACCCGGACACAACCCCACACCACAGTACATTCAAACCCGTGTCCAATACCGGACACGTCCACAGTGCACCACCATCGTGTCCAGCCTCGGACACGATCGACCCCGACAGAGGAAACCTAACCCTAACCTAACTTCGACGAGCGCCGGTGGCCGCCCCAGATCCGCCGAGCGCCGGTGGCTGCGAGTCCTCCTCGTCGCCGTGGCCGACCAGACGCAGCCGCCTCGAACCGACCGCCTCCTCGAGCCAGTCGACGCCGCCGCCGTAGAAGATCCGCCGCCGCCTCAGATCTGTCGAAGCCGCCGCCTCACCCGCGTCGAGCTCGGAGATCCGCCTCGGACCTCCTCAGATCCGTCGATCGACAGCCGCCGCGTCTTCGAACTCCGCCGGCCGCCTCCTCGGGACGAGAGCACCGCCGACCGCCTCGAACAGAGCGCCGACCGCCTCGACGGAGCCCCCACCGCGACCCCGGCGGATTTCCCTCGCGCCGACGGGAACCCCCATCGTGAGCCTCCTTTCTTTTCTTCTGTTCTGTAATTTAGGTTTAAGTTAATGTAATAAGTATGTAATTAGTTTAAGTAATCTATAATTAGTTTAATTAAATTATAAATTTTGTTTAGTTAATGTATAATTAGTTTAGTTAATGATTAGATTAGTTAATTATTAATAATCAGTAATTAGTTATTAATCAGGAATTAATTATTAACCAGTTAGTAATTATTAATTAATTAGTTTAGTATTTTCTTATAATTAGTTTAGTTAATTTGTAATACATAAATGTAATTAGTTTAGTATATGTAATTAGCTAATTTTATGTAATTAGTTTATTTAGTTATGTAATAATTAAAAGGTTTTTGATTATGTTAAATATAATAAATCTTGGGGTTTATATTATTATTAAAAATATAGTTTCAATAATAAAATGAGTTCAAAATTAGTTTATTTGGATCGGTGACCGATTTTACCATAAATGAAAATATATTGGCTTTTACGTAAATTCTAGATTTTTATAAATAAACCTTTAAATTGTAATTTTGTTCAAAAGGGAAGTTTTAACAATTATTGTTCAAAATGATTTCAAAATGATTTTTCATAAATTAAGGAGTTACCTTAATTACAAACAAACGACCCTTTCCCCTATTAGCTCGGTATCCTTATCTCGGTTTTCGTGACGAACTCCGATCATGGACTTCTTTATATAGTTTCTAGCTATTTGGACTGCTCCGGACCCATTGGAACTAACTACTACTTCATTTGGGATCACCTGGAGAAGTGTGGCATTATGTACATTCTTCGATTTGCTAAAATACATATATAAAAATATTTGATTAATATATATATATACAAAAATGTATTTTGGTATAAAAATATATATTTATAAACATCTATTAGTGTATATACACCAATATGTATTTTGTACAAATACTAAGAGACACTTATATATATATATTATATACGTTTTATTGGTATATACTTTGAGTGTAAATGTGTATTATATACGTATCCCTACTAGATGACCCTAGTTGACTAGTGCCATACCTGGCAGAGCCCCTGAGTTCATGTATTTGTGATGTGTTAGTGTAGCACCTGATGCAAATGTTGTATTGATATATTTTTAGGACTGTTGGTTCCTCCAGACGATACTCTGGGACAGGACATTGGTTTTACCAGCTAAGGACCCAAGGCGAGTACATTCTCTGATTAGTTTCTAATTTATGATATCTCCTATGTTCACTGTATCTAGTGTAAATATCCATGTTCTTGACACATTGGTTACACGGATTGGTATACACGGATCTCGTCATGAGATGTTATTCCTTATTCATGGTGTAGCTTGTACAAGACTTGTTTCCTTGATATCTTGTGCATGTACAGACACTGATTCCCGGGGAGATTTGCTACCTTCCTAGGGAATCCCGTGCCATAGCGTACCATGATTGGATCTACTATACCAGTCGGGGGTTGGGGAGTACTTTAGTGTAGATATGTGATCATACCCAACTTTATATGCACCATAGCTCACCCCACATCTCACGTCGGGTGCGGCCTGACCATTTACATGCTCTATAGCTGTTACGTGTGATTAGCCTGATCTCTACATGCATCATAGCTAACCAACGGTTAGCCTGACTTTATACGAACCATAGCTAATCACATGTAACCAGCCTGATCAAGTTCCCAAGCCGATCACATATTAAAGCTAGTACTCACACACTTAGTCATAGGTTCTTGCTCATGGACATATTGTTCTTTCCTGCATTTACTTACAATATTTCTCTCATTGTACATTTCTCGTACCTATACATGCATCTGGTATGTTTCCATCTAGAACTGCTACATAGTTTATGTCATTTATATAGAACTGCTATTTAGAGATGTACTTTGCTCCTTCCTGACTGGAAAATATTTTTCCAGACTGTGACCTTAGTGGACTTGTTTCTGACACTTGGGGATTGGTTGTTACTGATTTCAGGTATGATTATTTGTCAGTAGACTTGTGTTGTATTCTTTTGTTTCTTCAAATTCTTATCGTGCTGTAGTTGTGATTGAGTATGTTGTTCATTTTATAGTGTTATCCGTGTCTCCTTATGGAGTTGGATACTAGTGTGAGATTATTTAGATAGTACTTGACCTAGACAGCATTCTACCGCCGATGCTGCGGCGTAGGCTGGACGTACCCACGCTCTCGTGCCCCTAAACCGGGTGCGGGTCGTGACACCAGGAGAAGGGAAGAGGTTACCTTGGCGTCGTGGTGGTGATGTTAGCCGGATGGCCGGGGAGTTGGCCGGAGTAGTGGCTCGTGGCAGCGGGGCGGGTGAAGTGGCAACGGTCGGCTGCCGGTGATGGGTCGGGGTGGAGGTGGTGATGGACGTGGAGGTTCAGGCGAAGGTGGTCAATGGCCGAGGAGTGTGGGGTCGACAGTGGGGTAGGTCACCGGAGTTGAAGTCGTGGTGGTAATGGCGGATGTGGTAGTGGCATTGATGTGTGGTGGTGGCGTTGATGGAGGAAGTGGAGGAGGTGGTGGCGGTAATGGCGGATGTGGTGGTGGCGTTGGTGTGCGATGGTAGAGAAGTCGGCCGGAGTGGTCGTCGACTGGAAGTGCGGGGGGGGGGAAGTCGGGGTGGCGTTGCTCGTGGCAATGGTGATGCTGGTGGAATTGGTTGCACGGGGATGGCCGAGGGGTGGTGGTCGACTGGAAGTGGCCGGGGTTGGTGATGTTCGTGGCAGCGGGGTGAACTCGTTACAGCGGTCGGTTGCCGGAGGGGTGTTGTGTGTTTTGCATGGGCTTAATTCATGGGCATTAGAATTAAATTAGGATTAAAAATAGGATTAGTTAAAGTTGGTATCCCCAATTTAATTAGAATAAATTGTCATGTGTTCTTAATTAAATGAGGGCACATGGGATCTCAATTGGGAGTGACACAAAGGTCATGAATGGTGTAGGTTTGGTGTCAGTCTTGCACCCTTTAATTAGTCTGGCTCAACGGGTTGAGTTGGTGTCTAAAAATTGACGGCAAGATACTGGTGCGCGACACGGTATTAAATAATGGAGTTTGGGTACGGGAAGTTGTGCAATTAAATTAGAGCACAAGCGATTATGATTTTGAGTGACGAAAAAGTCCAGCGCCTAAATTGGTGTGTCCAGTCTCGAATGCAACAACTTGTTGGAAATTATGGGCTGATGTTGGGCTCCGAATATTTGAACAACGGTAGGGCGCGCCAAGTGTTTAATGAAAAATCAGACATCTGAAACCTTACTCTAAACCTCAATCATCTGCTGCTAAACCAAAATTTTCTAACCCATACCAGACTATCTATAGTAATAAATGAGGGGATTTACATGGATGAATAGAGTACTGAGATCTATGTGCCTTCTTAAGAACCTCCTCATGTAACGTCCCACTTAGCACACACAATCTGGTACCATGCAAAAGTAAAATCCTCTGATAATCCTATCTGAACCTGTGCCCTAATACTCCTCAGAGACTCATCATCGTCCTATGTAGCCCTGATCCTGTCCATCAGCTCTGATTGTATCTGTAATCCCCACATACGTGTCTCGAAACCAGGAACTAGAACCTCAATACCCTGGCTCTCAAGATCGACCAATAAATGTCTGTCCGTCATTAAGTACATAGCCACTGGGTACCTACTCAAGGCATTAGTGACTACGTTAGCCTTTCCTGGATGGTACTGAAGCTCTTATGGTATGTAAAGATCTCCACACACTCTTCATACATATATTGTTTCCACAGCTTTAGAGCAAAGATAATCGCTGCCAACTCCAAATCGTGGGTAGGATAATTCTTCTTATGATGGCGTAATTGCTTGGAAGCATAGGCAATTACCTTCCCGTTCTGCTGCAAGACACAACCCAAAATCTTTCCTGAAGTATCACTATAGATAGTGAATCCTCCTGACCCCGATGACAACGTCAATAATGGAGCTGTCGTCAATCTCCTCTTCAGCTCATCAAAAGTGGCCTGATAATCCTGTGTCCAGAAATTTTTTATATCTTTTTTGGTCAGCCTAGTCATCGGCTCTGCAATCCTGGAGAAGTCCTATACAAACCTCGGGTAATAACCTACTAGCCCTAAAAAACTCCTGATCTCTGCCACCAAAATTGGAGTAGCCCACTACTCCACTTCCACGATATTCTTCGGGTTCCCTGAGATCCCATCCCCTGTCACCAAATGTTCAAGAAATTCAACCTTGTCAAGGAAAAAAACTCACACTTTGAAAACTTTCCATAAAGCTTCTCCTTCCTGAGAGTCTCCAAAACTATCTTCAGATGCTCCTCGTACTCCTCCGGGGTCTTCAAATACACCAGACTATCATCAATAAATACCATCATAAACTTATCAAGATACTAGTGGAACACCTTGTTCATCAGATTCATGATTACAGTCGGGGGATTGGTAAACCCAAACGGTATCACCAAGAACTCAAACTGGCTATACCGAGTCCGGAAAGCTGCCTTCAGAATATCCTCCTTCTCCACTTTCACCTAGTAGTAACCCGACCGTAAGTCTATCTTCGAAAGTACCTTCACTCCGCTCAACTGATCGAAGAGATGGCAGCAGATATTTGTTCTTGATAATGAGGTTGTTTAAAGCTCTGTAGTCGATACACATACGTACCGACCAATCATTCTTTGGTACAAACAATACCGGAGTACCCCACGGTGATGAACTAGATCTGATGAAACCTTTATCCTGTAACTCATCCACCTGCTTCTTTAATTCTGCCAGTTCACTGTTGTTGACCCTATAGACGTGCTGAGATATCGACTTTGTGTTGGGCACCAAGTCTATAGAGAACTCAATATCTCGGTCTGGCGGCAATCCCGATAATTTCTCCCGAAAAATATCCATAAACTCTACTATCAAAGGATGTGGCAGTTCCTTCTCTTCCACCATGGCTCCACAGATGGCATCCTCGCTTTACTTCGCCGCTCCTCTGTCAATCTCAAACTCTGGCTCTCCTGGCGGTCGAAATAACACCCTGCCTCCACGATAATCTATACTAACATGGTGCCTACTCAACCAATATATCTCGAGTATTATGTCGTAGCTCGAAAGTGGCATTACGAGTAAACACACGCTCAACTCCCGACCTTCCAATATAACTCTCCGATCCTTGCAAACATAACTGACCAGGATAATGCCACCCAGTCGTGATCTTGCAAGTCCTAGCTAAAGGTTCAGCCTCTAAACGATGCTTAAGAGCAAAAGGTACAAAACAAAACTACTAGAGGCACCATAATCAAATAAAGCATGAGCTGGAAAAGAATCAAGAAAGACTGAACCTGATATCACATCTCCTCGACCATCATGGAAAATGTTCGCCTTTGCTGTGCACCTCTCAGCTGTTGCTAGTGCTGTAAAATTTTTTACTACTGTGTTTGCAACGGAGGTCCTCTCTGCTGACCCATAGGTGGCCTCGCTGTTGCTCTCTGAACCTGTCCTCCGCCCTGAGCTGGACGAGTTGGAGCCAAACAACAGTCTCTCAACTGCTGATCTGCTGCACCATAAAACAAACATTTGCCCAAACTCTTTCTGCAAGCATTCCATCCGTGTCCTGGCTTCTTACAGAAATGGCAAGTTGGAGTCGGCTGGGCTGGCCTCTGCATCTGTTGTGCCTGCTGTACTGGTGCTCTGATCGATGTGGGAAACTGTTGTCTTTATGGCTGAAAAGGCCTCTACTGCTAGAAAATATGGTCGCTTAGTTGGACCCGTGCTGCTGCTAGCTTCCCTGATGCATCTCTCATCCTTTTTGTCCTGAGCTCTAAGTCATCCTCTGCCCTCTGGGCATCCACCAAAATCTTCTCGAATGTCGCAGTATGGTGACCCCTGGTGAGTGATTTAACCTCCCTGACCGAACCCTTCTGAAACTTTCTCGCTCTCCCTATAGGATTCTGCCCCTCCAAAAATTTTCCCAACCGATAAAACTCGGCGGCGTACTCGTCCACCTTCATACTCCCCTGGACGAGTGTAAACCCCCTGATTTTTTTTAAAATTTTAAAAACTGGATTTTTCACAATTTTCTGGAATTTTCTGGGAATTTTCTGTAATTTAAAAACAGGGTTTTAATTATTCAATGATTTTTAATTGATATTAAACAGTATTAAAATATTATGAAAATAATATTTTTGGATGTAAAATAGAAAACCGGACTTAGGGTAATTTTCTGGGATTTTTTTGGACATCGGACCTATTTTTAAAAAGCCTAAAAAGCTATTTTCTAAATTAAATTAATTATTATTGTTATTATTATTATTATTATTATTAGTTCTGTTTTAAATTGGTTTTGGGCCCGGCCCGGCCCAGTGGGCCGAGCCCGTCAGCACCTAGTGAACCCAGCCCAGCCCTTGGCTTAACGAGTCGGGCGGGTCGGCCAGACCCGCATTCGCGCCCGACCCGACCCGGACTCCATCACCCCCAACCCCCGTTCGTCTCGAGCCGAAAACTCCGCCACCGCCGCAATTTCCGGCCACCACGTCGCCTCCCCTCCGCGAGAACCGCCCACGTCGCCTCACCCCCACGTCCTCCTCCCCTGCCGACTCTCCCGGCCACGTCATCCCCGGCCACCCCTCCTCGAGCCCTATTTAAACCCCTACCCCGACCTCCTCCTCCCTCACTCCTCTCCCCCAAACCCTAGCTCGCCGGAACCCTAACCCCGACCGCCCTCTGCACCGCCCTGCGCCGTCCTCCTCCCCGCCGTGACCTCCTCCAGCGCCGCCGGCTGCCCTCTCCCCTTCCTCTCCTCCCTCCGCTGTCTGTAGTCCCCAGGCCGAGCAACCCCCTTCCCAGGCGGAGCCGACCCCGACCCCGGCTGTTCAGCCCTCCGGCCGTTCTCCCCGGGCCCATCTCCGCCGCCCTGAGCCGCCCGAGTCCGGCCAGCCAAGACGCGGACACAGCCCAACGCACAGCCCTGGGCCGGACACGGCCCTTCGTGTCGGACACAGTGTCAAATTGACACGAGGACACAAGGTAAACCCTAGTTTTCCTACTCTGTTCTAGTACCCGTAATTTCCTCCTCGTAGCTCGGAATTCGATTCCGTAAATTTCTACGCGAAGCCTGTATGACCCTCTCGGTGCCCGGATAAACCGCTCGGGGCATCGCGTCCTGTGGTGATCGTACACCGCGATCCAAAAACAGGAAAAAAACCAGACCCTGTTTCACCCCGGAACTGAGTACGCCCCGCCAAACGGGACGACTTGGTCGCGCGCGGTCTTCACAGATACGTGCGCGTCGTCGATACGGACGTGCGGGATTTCGCAGAAGCTGATTCGGGTGTGCGTGCACACCGGAATCAACGCGTATCCGCGGACATCGCCCGTATCCAACTTTTTTGCAATTTACCCTAACTTCGTGCACACACGTCGGATCGAAACGGAACTTGCGCCATCGGACTCGTAGCGATACGCTGGTCCTGTAGGTCAAGTTTGGTTCGATTCCGAGAACGTTGACGAAATCGCGTGTCGTGGGCCCCACAGGCCCCGCTCGACGGGCAATTTTGTGATCGGCTCATCGGAATCCAATTCTGGAAGTTCCGTTGGGTTCGTATCATCGTTCCTGACCTGTTGACACTGAGTTTGGTGAATTTGGAGACCTTTGACCCTGACGCGTTTTTCGGTGCAAAGCGGGCCCACCTGTGGACCCCGTTTTGACCCGAAACTGCCGTTTCTGCCCTTGTCTCCAAATTGGACTCAAGGACAGGCGTTTCTAGCTGATTGATATTTTTTGGATCTGATGGTGATGTTTGTTACAGCAACCGGAGTACCGCCTGTAATTCCAGCTGAAGTCAGAGCCGCAATTGGAACCAGAACCACAGGCAAGTGTACCTCGCCAAAACTTGCAGTCTTTGCTAAATATTCCTTGGCTTAGTTATACATCAGAGGGCAAGTATACCTTGCCAACTTGACAGTCTTGTTGCATATTTCCTTGTTTTATTTATAACTGTTGTACATGCTTAACCTAGGACCGTGTGACGTACTTAGCGTCCGATTATCAGTCGGGTGCCAACCCCGTACGCGGTGTTGGGTATGGTCATCTAGAGATGGATATTCGTGACACTTTATTTTCCTGTACTTGTCTTATCAAGTACCATACGACCCAGGACACCTGACACTATTCATGGACAGGATCTTCCTGAGATATTCATGGTGATTCTGTATAGGATACAGGACTTGACATTGACATTATGTTCCTAGATACTATATGACTTGTTGCATTAGATATGATCTTACGCGACATGGACATGGGGCCACATGGACATGAGACATATGATTACATTGGGTGGGGAGAGACACACAGGCTACAGGTTGATTATATATATTATGACGGCGTCTCAGTCTCTCTCTGAGCTAGACAGCTGACGGTGTCTCAGTCTCTCTCCGAGCTAGACAACCACATGATATCACTGCTACCGGCTCCCCGACACTGAGCTTGTAGTGGTTTCAGCCTGAGTTCTAGTGCTGCTCTCATCTTGCATATCACTTAGCTGGTTACTTAGTGTATCCCTATTGTTCCATTTATTGCTGGAGAGACACACATGCTACAGGTTGACTATATTATGCTGGCGTCTCAGTCTCTCTCCGAGCTAGACAACTACATGATATCGCTGCTACCGGCTCCCCTACACAGAGCTTGTAGTAGTTTCAGCCTGAGTACTGGTGATGTTCTCACCTGCATTTCACATAGATGGTTACATATTTACCTGTTTATTTCATTGACTATTCCACTGCATTATTATGGCTTGTATTTTCTTGTACCTTGCTATGTCCCCTGAGGACCTGGATCCGGATTATGTCCCCAGGTATAGCCGAAGAGATCCATCCAGAGATACACCGTACAGGAGCACTTCTCGGAACAAAACAGGAACCTGAGGACGAGATCGTGGCAGAAGACTTCTCCTGAGTACCGGCTTCATATACTCAGTATTTCTATTTCCAGTTCATTTATTTCCTGTCTATTTGCATTGATGTACCAGACATATTCTCGGATTGTTCCCGAGACACTTATTTGAGATTGCTTATTTATTCCATTGCATTATTTCTGGCATTTAATCTGTGATTATCTGTTGTGGATGAGATTAGAATAACCTGGGACTTGTAACAATTGTTCTATTTCCTGTTAGACTACAGCTTAAGCATGCCCTGATGGATCCATTAAATTGGGTTGTCCATCGGTGCGTGCTGCTGGCCATTGCCACGTGTCCAGTCCCTCGGTATTTTGGGACTGGGGCGTGACATGGTTTTTGTGGTGGCCCATGCAGGTCTACGACTAAATTGTTCGGTTTCAACTTAGGGACCGAACAGGCCTGCAATAAGAATAGGATAAGTTTTAGGATCTCATCCACTTGCTTGAATCGTTCTTGATATCTATATCGACTTCGAAAATAATTTACTTGCATCCTGCCTTGATTCCTGTGCGCCTCTTATTGTTTATTTTGGATGCAGGAAAATGGACCCACAAGAGTGCAACGAGACTCCCGCCGGAACACCACAGGCTACTAGTGTCACCTATGACGACGAAGTGACACCAGTCGGAGGAGTTCCATCAACGCAACAGAGCCAGCAGGCAGGTCAACCTACCTCCAGATTTTGGCGTGATGACATCCCACCTCCGCCGCAGTTTGTCCCACCAATGCCCGTACTCCCACTAGGACAGCCGATTGACGGGCAACAGATATTCCAACTGATCTACGCGATGATACAAGCTCAACAACAAGTCCAACACGAGGCTCAACGTCGTGAGGCTGATTTCTTGAGGAGCAGCATCGTGACTGCACTGGAGCAGGCCAACCTCCCAGCACGACGGCCAACGACGGGCTCTATCACCGATTTCCGGCAGCTGAAGCCCCGTACCTTCTCAGGCAAGGAAGAGCCCACTGAAGTTCATGAGTGGCTCACCAACACTCAACATCAATTAGAAGCAGCTGAGCTTCCAAAGGAACGTTGGATGACCGCCGTCAGAATGCAGTTGACGGACAATGCACATCACTGGTGGCTATCCGAGGAGACACGGCTCGGACCAGGCCGAGTCACTTGGGAAGAGTTCTCCAGACTCTTTCAGGAGATGTACATTCCAGCTATCGCTCGATCAGAACTTCGGGACAAGTTTAATCACCTCACTCAGGATGCTAAGACGGTGGAAGAGTACAACGCTGAGTTCATTCGTCTAAGTCGCTTCGCCCCAACATTGATCCCGACAGAAGAGGAGAAGGCCGAGAAGTTCTTCGACGGACTAAACATTGAGCTACAGAAACTAATTGGATCCGTTGCACCTACTTCGTACTCGGACGTCCTTGCTGCAGCACGACGCATGGAGCGCGTCATCAGGAGAGAGACCCGTCTGAAGCGGCCATCCACTTCAGCACCACAGGAAGAAGTTGCAAAGAGACCTCACATGCACCAGCCATCAGGAGCTTCTCCACAGACACTACCTATCTGCCAATATTGTCGCAAGCGAGGCCATATCGAGGACGAGTGCAGACGAAAAAGGAAAGTATGTTTAGCTTGCGGATCCAGTCAGCATCCATTGAGGGAATGCCCTGAGCGTCGAGAAAGAGCACCAAAGGGTAAACAACAAGCGTTACCAGAACCGAGGCCAGCCCATCCAGCACTGGGAGCACCTCAAACGGGAGTTCAAGAAGTCCTACCACCAGCTCCAGGAGGGTATCAGCCGAGGCCACCCTTGATACCCCAGGCACTACTCTTCCAGCAGGCTCAGCAGCAGAAGAATCGACTGCAAGGACGCGAGCAAGCTCTGACGATGTCCGTGGAGAACGCGCAGACTCGTGGAGTAGCTAATGCGCGTAAGTGATTCGTAGATACCGTTTCTAGTTAGCTCGTGCCTATTGGTTCGTGACCTCAGCCCCAACCTAGTAATTTGCACTTGTTAATAATAACCTAGTTTTCTAAAGTTGTAATTTTTCTTGCTTTAACTAGAATTTTCCTGGAAAGTGTATAACTTTCAATTTTTAGGGAAACGGTACTTCCCTAAGTATCTTGTGATGTGTTTCGAACGATGCTTGCAACCGCGTCATCTCTGTTGACCGGTTATTCTTTGATTGCGAGGACGCAATCCTCTTAAGGGGGGTAGATTATAAACCCCCTGATTTTTTTTAAAATTTTAAAAACTGGATTTTTCACAATTTTCTGGAATTTTCTGGGAATTTTCTGTAATTTAAAAACAGGGTTTTAATTATTCAATGATTTTTAATTGATATTAAACAGTATTAAAATATTATGAAAATAATATTTTTGGATGTAAAATAGAAAACCGGACTTAGGGTAATTTTCTGGGATTTTTTTGGGCATCGGACCTATTTTTAAAAAGCCTAAAAAGCTATTTTCTAAATTAAATTAATTATTATTGTTATTATTATTATTATTATTATTAGTTCTGTTTTAAATTGGTTTTGGGCCCGGCCCGGCCCAGTGGGCCGAGCCCGTCAGCACCTAGTGAACCCAGCCCAGCCCTTGGCTTAACGGGTCGGGCGGGTCGGCCAGACCCGCATCCGCGCCCGACCCGACCCGGACTCCATCACCCCCAACCCCCGTTCGTCTCGAGCCGAAAACTCCGCCGCCGCCGCGATTTCCGGCCACCACGTCGCCTCCCCTCCGCGAGAACCGCCCACGTCGCCTCACCCCCACGTCCTCCTCCCCTGCCGACTCTCCCGGCCACGTCATCCCCGGCCAGCCCTCCTCGAGCCCTATTTAAACCCCTACCCCGACCTCCTCCTCCCTCACTCCTCTCCCCCAAACCCTAGCTCGCCGGAACCCTAACCCCGACCGCCCTCTGCACCGCCCTGCGCCGTCCTCCTCCCCGCCGTGACCTCCTCCAGCGCCGTCGGCTGCCCTCTCCCCTTCCTCTCCTCCCTCCGCTGTCTGCAGTCCCCAGGCCGAGCAACCCCCTTCCCAGGCGGAGCCGACCCCGGCTGTTCCGCCCTCCGGCCGTCCTCCCCGGGCCCATCTCCGCCGCCCTGAGCCGCCCGAGTCCGGCCAGCCAAGACGCGGACACAGCCCAACGCACAGCCCTGGGCCGGACACGGCCCTTCGTGTCGGACACAGTGTCAAATTGACACGAGGACACAAGGTAAACCCTAGTTTTCCTACTCTGTTCTATTACCCGTAATTTCCTCCTCGTAGCTCGGAATTCGATTCCGTAAATTTCTACGCGAAGCCTGTATGACCCTCTCGGTGCCCGGACAAACCGCTCGGGGCATCGCCTCCTGTGGTGATCGCACACCGCGATCCAAAAACAGGAAAAAAACCAGACCCTGTTTCACCCCGGAACTGAGTACGCCCCGCCAAACGGGACGACTTGGTCGCGCGCGGTCTTCACAGATACGTGCGCGTCGTCGATACGGACGTGCGGGATTTCGCAGAAGCTGATTCGGGTGTGCGTGCACACCGGAATCAACGCGTATCCGCGGACATCGCCCCGTATCCGAATTTTCTGCAATTCACCCTAACTTCGTGCACATACGTCGGATCGAAACGGAACTTGTGCCATCGGACTCGTAGCGATACGCTGGTCCTGTAGGTCAAGTTTGGTTCGATTCCGAGAACGTTGACGAAATTGCGTGTTGTGGGCCCCACAGGCCCCGCTCGACGGGCGATTTTGTGATCGGCTCATCGGAATCCAATTCTGGAAGTTCCGTTGGGTTCGTATCATCGTTCCTGACCTGTTGACACTGAGTTTGGTGAATTTGGAGACCTTTGACCCTGACGCGTTTTTTGGTGCAAAGCGGGCCCACCTGTGGACCCCGTTTTGACCCAAAACTGCCGTTTCTGCCCTTGTCTCCAAATTGGACTCAAGGACAGGCGTTTCTAGCTGATTGATATTTTTTGGATCTGATGGTGATGTTTGTTACAGCAACCGGAGTACCGCCTGTAATTCCAGCTGAAGTCAGAGCCGCAATTGGAACCAGAACCACAGGCAAGTGTACCTCGCCAAAACTTGCAGTCTTTGCTAAATATTCCTTGGCTTAGTTATACATCAGAGGGCAAGTATACCTTGCCAACTTGACAGTCTTGTTGCATATTTCCTTGTTTTATTTATAACTGTTGTACATGCTTAACCTAGGACCGTGTGACGTACTTAGCGTCCGATTATCAGTCGGGTGCCAACCCCGTACGCGGTGTTGGGTATGGTCATCTAGAGATGGATATTCGTGACACTTTATTTTCCTGTACTTGTCTTATCAAGTACCATACGACCCAGGACACCTGACACTATTCATGGACAGGATCTTCCTGAGATATTCATGGTGATTCTGTATAGGATACAGGACTTGACATTGACATTATGTTCCTAGATACTATATGACTTGTTGCATTAGATATGATCTTACGCGACATGGACATGGGGCCACATGGACATGAGACGTATGATTACATTGGGTGGGGAGAGACACACAGGCTACAGGTTGATTATATATATTATGACGGCGTCTCAGTCTCTCTCTGAGCTAGACAGCTGACGGTGTCTCAGTCTCTCTCCGAGCTAGACAACCACATGATATCACTGCTACCGGCTCCCCGACACTGAGCTTGTAGTGGTTTCAGCCTGAGTTCTAGTGCTGCTCTCATCTTGCATATCACTTAGCTGGTTACTTAGTGTATCCCTATTGTTCCATTTATTGCTGGAGAGACACACATGCTACAGGTTGACTATATTATGCTGGCGTCTCAGTCTCTCTCCGAGCTAGACAACTACATGATATCGCTGCTACCGGCTCCCCTACACAGAGCTTGTAGTAGTTTCAGCCTGAGTACTGGTGATGTTCTCACCTGCATTTCACATAGATGGTTACATATTTACCTGTTTATTTCATTGACTATTCCACTGCATTATTATGGCTTGTATTTTCTTGTATCTTGCTATGTCCCCTGAGGACCTGGATCCGGATTATGTCCCCAGGTATAGCCGAAGAGATCCATCCAGAGATACACCGTACAGGAGCACTTCTCGGAACAAAACAGGAACCTGAGGACGAGATCGTGGCAGAAGACTTCTCCTGAGTACCGGCTTCATATACTCAGTATTTCTATTTCCAGTTCATTTATTTCCTGTCTATTTGCATTGATGTACCAGACATATTCTCGGATTGTTCCCGAGACACTTATTTGAGATTGCTTATTTATTCCATTGCATTATTTCTGGCATTTAATCTGTGATTATCTGTTGTGGATGAGATTAGAATAACCTGGGACTTGTAACAATTGTTCTATTTCCTGTTAGACTACAGCTTAAGCATGCCCTGATGGATCCATTAAATTGGGTTGTCCATCGGTGCGTGCTGCTGGCCATTGCCACGTGTCCAGTCCCTCGGTATTTTGGGACTGGGGCGTGACAACGAGGTCCTGAAACTGGCTCTCCAGGCACTCAGAGCCACATCTGAAAAAAACTTTTTCTTGAAAAGCTCTTTGAAAGCTTCCCAAGTCAAACCAGTAGCCGCAATCCTCGGATCTGTGCGAAACCATGTCAGGGCTATGTCAAACATCTAGCTACTTGCCGCATCTATCTGTAAACTCTTCGGGATCTGCGACATCCACAGGATCCTCTTGATTTTCTCTATCCATTCGTCCGCATACAAGATCCCCTCCATTCTCTTGAAGTCCTTGGACAATATTCTCTTGAAATCAACAATTGTTCCTGGCCTCAGTTGTTGTGGGCGAGATGGGGTGGAACAACCTGCGGCTGAACTAGAGCAACTATGTCCATGGCTGTAAGTGCTAACTGATGGGCATTTTCTATCCTTTGCCTCATCACGTCTGACTGGAAGTGTTAAGCCTTTGCTTGGGCCCTTTGGGCCTCCATCATCTCCCAGAAAAGCGTAAACGTCTACGCGATATCGACTGGTGCTGGGGGTGGTGGAAGCTCCTCTGAAACGGTGGAGATGATCCTCTGAACTGGAGGTGGAGCACCCCCGAAGGCTGCTGAATCCCCTACTTGAATCGGTGAGGCAACCCTCTGAGCTGGAGAAGGTGGAGCAGTAGTTGTTGCTTCCCTCTTTGGAGGTAGTGAAGTAACCGACCTCGCAAAAACTGCTCCAGAGAGCTGTGATCTGTTTTTGTCGGCATCTTGAAGACAGATCAAAACAAAGGAATCAATATTATGCAAGATACGATATTATCAAAGAAGGACAATTATATTTCAAATAAAACTAATATTCAGATTGATAAGGATAGCAAAATCAATAGTTTTAATTGTTCCTAGTTGCGAATAGTATACTCTCATCCTATATCCTAAGTCATATATCCTATAGCAGGCTTGTAGTAATACTCCAAGTCTGAGCACTACTACCTTGACCTGTATAGGCCACCACAATACGTGTCATGACCTACACCCAAAATGAGGGTACGAGTATGTGGATACGACCAGCCTATACTGCAGCATCGGCGGTAGAACACTGTCTAGGTCAATAATACTATCTAAATATCTTATATATTATATATAATATACATGTCAATGATATCTCAACTCTATACGGAGGAAAATTTGATAATATAATAATCAATACTCAATCACAATAAAACTAGGGAAAGATATGGAACGATATGGAATAGAAGAAATAAAAATCACAGTCACAAATAGAACCCATATTTAAGTCTAATAGACTAGCACAATAGTCTCAAATATAATATATGCCAAAATGTCTAACTATGATATATACAATATCATAATGGAAGTAACTAAGTCTCCTCAGTAGGTGGCACTATATCCTCATGATCTAAGGAAGCAACCTCAGATGACTCGCCATCTTGTGGCCCATAATAGATGGGACACATCTCTTCTAACCAATCATCTGAAAAATATATCCAGTCGGGATTGGAGCGAAGTACAAAACCTTGAAAGAAATTCCAAATAAATGGTAGAGAATATATGACAAGTAATAGGAAAGAATACAAGATGTACAAGTAACTAGAAAATGAAGGCATAACTGAAATAAGCAGATAATCATGATAAGTAACAGGAAAGATAAATACAGGCAATATGGTGTGAACTGTAAATAAGGGAAACTATAATAATGTCTATGTGATTTAGAGCACAAGTTTGTTATGTGATCGGCTTAGGTTGAACATGAATACACTAAGGTAACTCGATTATACGTGTGAGCACCCTGGTTTTTATATAGGGTTAGGTAATTAATAATTATTTTTTTATTTTAAATATTTATTCGATAATTTAATTAAATTTTGGAAACCAACCACCCTGGTTTTAAGATCTTGAGTGCAACACTAGCATTTCCCTTCCAAACAACCTAGCATGCTCGACTTAGAAGAGTCAAATTAGGCTCCTGCCATGACTGTCCCTCACAAATTCGTAATCCCATGCTTTGTTTTGGTCGCACAACTTTCGCGACACAATTATGAGAAAACGATGATTAATTAACCATTTTGTCGTGGCGTACGATTTTAACACACCACACCAACTCATTTCTTCCAACTAAATCCATACTATGAGCCTAACTTGTCCTATTACACGTATGACACTAGAGTTGCGTTATTCGAACCCCTTCATGCTTCCAATATAATATTAAGTAGAAAATAGAATTTATGGATTTATTTAACTAATTTAATATTCATTCATACTTAGTAAATACCTTTTAATTGATATGAGTTTTGGTTGTAAATTATTTGTTGGAAGAAATATAAATTTTCTAGAAATTTTTTCAAATGCCTAACAATTTTTGGAATTTTTCTACATATAAATATTGAATAAAATAAAACAAAAGAAAAAGAAATAAAATAAAATAAAACCCTAACAATAACCTAACTAAACCTAAAACTACCCAAGCCCAGACCCCATCCCGTGGCTAGTTCCCTTTCCATCTACTTATATATATATATATATATATATATATATATATATATATATATATATATATATATATATATATATATATATATATATATATATAGCATGTGCATATACTAAAACCATAACCCTAACCCTAAAAGAACGCTACCTCCACCATCACCCACGCCGGACCCGACCACCCACGACGACCGCCAGCAGCGCCACCCGTACCGTCGCTCGCAGCGCTGCCACGCGCATAGCAGCAGCATCAACAACAGCGCGGCCGCCCGTGCGCGGCCGCCCGCACGCGCACAGGCTGTTGCGACCCCTCTCTTCACATGGAGTTTCCTCCCTCCTCGCTCGTCCGCTTCACGTCCCATCTTCGCTGGTATGTTCACGACCTAACGCCCTAGGATTTTCTTCAAGTGGAACGAATTGAGGCCCCGGGGTTTGATCGAAAAATCGACCGAAAGTTGGCCAAAAACTGTTCAAAAATAGTTCAGAAATTCAGTCCAAGTACCCCTGTTCATGTCCAATTTTCTACTAACTCGTTAATTATTTTCAAAATATAATTGGAAGGACTTTTTTCACAATATAATCAAGATTTTTACTGTTCTTATAGTTTTTATTAGTTAGCTTTATTGGTTAAATTATTTTGATTCCAAAACGACCAAAAACTTAATTTTAAAACACTAAAAATCTTTGATACTGGGTGCGTTCCACCAAACGAGGCTACGTCATCGTATGTGGATTGCACCGAATGGTGCGTAATGTAAACACGGACGTGTTGGCTTTCACGAAACTTGATTTGGACGTGTGTCTACGCCGAAATTAACGCATATCCGCTGAAAAACACCGTATCGGCCTATTACGACACCTCACCATAACTTTGTGTGTACTCGTTGAGTTGCAAAGAAACTTATTCCATTGGATTCATAGCGTTACGTTGGTCCTGTGACCCAAGTTTGGTTCGAATATGAGAACGTTGACGAAATACCGTTTCGTAGGCCCCACGGTTCTATATGACGGACAATTTCATGATCGGCTCATCGGAATCTAGTTTTGGACATTCTGTTGGATTCTTATTATCGTTCTGAACTCATAGACACTATATTTGACGAATTTGGAGAATTTTGTCTCTAGTACATTTTTTAGTGCGAAGTGGGCCACATCTGGACCCCGCTTTGACCCAAAACTGTCAATTCTGCCCCTGTGTCCAAATTGGACTTAAGGGTAGTCAATCCTAGCTATTTCAAGTATTCTGAGAACATTGATAATGTTTTTTTCAGCATCCAGAGGTGTACGTGCATATTTTACTTTCCCAGAAGCAGTTGACGGAGTTCAGAACCCAAGAAAGTGTACCTTGCCAACCTTGTAGTAGATCATGTTATATTATCTGCTTGTGTTTCTTTCCATATATATATATATATATATATATATATATATATATATATTCTTGTGATGTGCCTGTTCAACCTAGGACCATGAGACGTTGCTTATCGTCGGAACAAGATTCGGGTGTCGATGCCGTAAGCGAAGTCGTGTAACGTCACTTAGAGAGTTGATTCCATGATCCTATTTTTACATGCTTGCTTTACCAAGTACGGTACACCATACCGTAGGACACTTGACATTATTTCATTTGACAAGATCTTTCTTGAGTTATTCATGGTGATTCTGTATAGGCTTACAGGATTCGTAATATGAGACTTGCATATTATATAGATATCATTATGACTCGTTGTACTAGCTAGAGGTCATGATCTTGCGTGTTATGTGTAATACCCCGAGGCGTCCCCCGAGTCGTGACCGCCGTGCGGGCCTGGGGTTGCACCCGCACAAGGCTAAAGTATTTTGTATAGCAAGCACATATTCAGAGTACGCAGATAAATTGAAACACAGATTTGAAACATGGAAAAGTTCTCTTTATTGATAATGAACATCTATTACAAACTCCTGAACGAGTCAGCTAATATGCCGCACGGGCTTACAAAAGTGTTGACTCAAAATGAGATAGCAGTCCTGTACATTACATCCCTTTATAACTTCAAAATGTATAGACCTCCTGGCTGGAGGACGGCTTTGCCACGGAGCTGCATTTGTGTATGAAGAGTTGCAAGCTCCTGGTTCTTCAAGTACTTCTAAGTGGCGCGATCAGGATACGCCAACAGCTGGACTGGATCGGGAAGACGACTTCGCTCCTCGCTCGGTTCGCCTTGGTGCGGAGAACCTGTTTCAACGAGGGTCAGTATGTCGAAACATACTGGTGAAGGCGAGCTAGCCTGACTATACCAATCAACACGTTGTTTTAATGAAGCATGCATATTTGTGGGTTTCTATCTTGCCTTAGTTCATTTACAAGTAAGCAGCATATAGAATTTACTGAAATGAACTTGCCACCGTTCGGTGGATTTTACCTGACCGTCTGAATTACCTGCACAATACTTACCATGCCTTCCCTGCCACGGAGACACAAGTTAGTTTGCAACAGGTTTAAATATACAATGGATCACTGGCGTTGCCATAAAGGACACTAGTCATAGACGAGAATGGTTTGCAGCGAAAGTACAGTGGTGCTACAAGCCATTCTGTCCAGTACAGTTGACTATACAGTAGGGTTCCGTCCGGACCGGATCGGTGCCAGTACCCCAGCGACCGTCCGCAGAAACCAGTTACCTTGTGCACAAGTTGTGCGTGATCGAACAGTACGTTTACTAAGTTAACAGTTCATGCAGTTGAGGCGAACAGTAGTACAGGACAGTCGGTATTGCATGATTCATTTAACATAGCCTCATTGAACAGTTTAATGCATACAAGGTGTTCTATACTTAGCACGATTCATAGAACAGTTATAAACGAACTAGCATACAGTATGATAACAGTTCACAGTTGGTTGACAAGCATAATAACCAAGTCTATTCTCTTTTATCTTGGTTTCTTTTATTATCACTTGGTATCGTTTGATCGGGGCAAAGAAGAGTTCAAGCTTTTAGGGTGTGAAGCTTGGAAGCAGGGCTAGCTAATCGGGTTGGTAGCCACTCACTTAGATTTTTGGAAGGGAGAAGGAAAGAGGCGCTTCACGACTCCGCTCGTAAGCCGCCTATTGCTCGTTCACCTGCACACGAACAGCTTGATCAATACTTCTTCCTCTCTTTCCAATCTCGGAATAGAAGTGCAAGTCAATGAACGAAAACAATGAAAACCATCGAAACCGTTCAAGGAAAACAAGCAAATTCCAAAACCAACTCAAAGCACGAAAGCAACAAACGACATCGAAAACCGAGGCAATAAAAGATAGCAGCGGAGAGGTCCCTCCTGACTCTGCCGCTAAGTCGATCCCGGGGGCACGGTCCACTGAATATGGGAATCGATTCCGAAGAAACAAATCCATAACGAGGACGAGTTCTTAATTCAATCTATCCCGATCGAACGATACCGTCTTGTGTTTCTTAGCCGCGATCTCCGCACCGGAAGAACGGGGCGCTACATCCTACCCAACTAATTGGAAGTTTCGTCCCGAAACTTAGGATAGGACCTACCGTTAGAGGTTATTCTGTTGGGGGCGACGTTTATTGAGGCGGCTCAATGGACAGTCACGAACAGTATGGTTTGCTTCGCCGCACACTAAGCATAACCCAAGTTTCAGGCGACACTTATCTATTGCGTGCCCCGGCCGCCTGCAGAAGTGGCATACTTTGTCTAACTTTTCTCCATGCTTGCCACTGTTGCTCGGACGCTTTGCAGCGTTGTTTCCTCTATCGTTGCTTTGGCGTTTGTGATTGTAGGTATGCACAGCGCCGGCAGGAACGTGAGGATAAAGTGGTTCGAGAGATAGGGCATGATTCATTACTTCACGCATTGTACGATACTGATGAACGGATACGTGCGAATGGATGGCAGGGCGCAGTCCACCTTCAAACCTTCTAGCTCGACTCGCTGTATCAGGTAAATAGGCCCTAGCGAATTTGGAGAGTCGGTTGAATTCGGCGGAATACTCTTTAACTGTCATACTGCCCTGCCTCAGTTGCACGAAATCGTTTTCCATTTGACGTTGTACTGGAGGGGGTACAAACTCCTCTTCGAACGTGGCACGAAAAGTCATCCACGAGATCGCCTCCTCTCTGTGATCAAATTGAAGAGATCGTCGATGCACGTCCCACCAATCGTGTACGTTGAGGCGGAGCTGTAGTTGCGCGCAGGCAACGCGCTTCTCTTCGGGGACCTCTAGCAGATCGAAGTGGTCTTCAAGTTCGGCCAGCCAATCTAGAGCTACGACTGGGTCCTCAGTTCCATTGAATGGGGTGTTACAGACTTTCTTGAAGTGGCCAAAGTCGAAGGCAGTCACGTCCCTCGCCCTTGGAATTTGCGGTGTCTCTACTTCAAGCACGGGCTGTTCCACTGGAGTCGTTGCTGTTGCAGCGGAATGGTTGGAAGCCAAAGTCTGAACTATCTGTTGCAGGGCATCTACCTGCTTCTGTTGGACTGAGAATCGAGCTTCTACATTGTCTTGAAACTTGAGCTGACTCTCCTCCGCCCGCTTCTCGGCCCGTTCGTAGCGAGCCTCGTCCCTTTGTTGGTTTTCCTCCAACATCCGCAACATTCGCTGGATGGGATCGATGCTTGGCGCGGCTCGCTGACTCCTTGAACTTCCCGAAGTGCCCGAACTACTTTCTTGGCTTTGCATTTCGTTCGGTGGTTGCGCTGCAGATTGCGCTGGAACCATTCCTTCAAAAGAAGGTAAATTACATTAGAATCATAATGTATTATGGACTTATTGCATGAATCTATCTCATTTTGGCCTAGCGAGTTCAAGAGTTCGCACAGGAATTTGATCGTTAAAGGAACTTTTCCAGCACGAGTCTAAGGAACTTGAATCTGTGCTCTGATACCATTATGTCATGCCCTGAGGCGTCCCCCGAGTCGTGACCGCCGTGCGGGCCTGGGGTTGCACCCGCACAAGGCTAAAGTATTTTGTATAGCAAGCACATATTCAGAGTACGCAGATAAATTGAAACATAGATTTGAAACATGGAAAAGTTCTCTTTATTGATAATGAACATCTATTACAAACTCCTGAACGAGTCAGCTAATATGCCGCACGGGCTTACAAAAGTGTTGACTCAAAATGAGATAGCAGTCCTGTACATTACATCCCTTTATAACTTCAAAATGTATAGACCTCCTGGCTGGAGGACGGCTTTGCCACGGAGCTGCATTTGTGTATGAAGAGTTGCAAGCTCCTGGTTCTTCAAGTACTTCTAAGTGGCGCGATCAGGATGCGCCAACAGCTGGACTGGATCGGGAAGACGACTTCGCTCCTCGTTCGGTTCGCCTTGGTACGGAGAACCTGTTTCAATGAGGGTCAGTATGTCGAAACATACTGGTAAAGGCGAGCTAGCCTGACTATACCAATCAACACGTTGTTTTAATGAAGCATGCATATTTGTGGGTTTCTATCTTGCCTTAGTTCATTTACAAGTAAGCAGCATATAGAATTTACTGAAATGAACTTGCCACCGTTCGGTGGATTTTACCTGACCGTCTGAATTACCTGCACAATACTTACCATGCCTTCCCTGCCACGGAGACACAAGTTAGTTTGCAACAGGTTTAAATATACAATGGATCACTGGCGTTGCCATAAAGGACACTAGTCATAGACGAGAATGGTTTGCAGCGAAAGTACAGTGGTGCTACAAGCCATTCTGTCCAGTACAGTTGACTATACAGTAGGGTTCCGTCCGGACCGGATCGGTGCCAGTGCCCCAGCGATCGTCCACAGAAACCAGTTACCTTGTGCACAAGTTGTCCGTGATCGAATAATACGTTTACTAAGTTAATAGTTCATGCAGTTGAGGCGAACAGTAGTACAGGACAGTCGGTATTACATGATTCATTTAACATAGCCTCATTGAACAGTTTAATGCATACAAGGTGTTCTATACTTAGCACGATTCATAGAACAGTTATAAATGAACTAGCATACAGTATGATAACAGTTCACAGTTGGTTGACAAGCATAATAACCAAGTCTATTCTCTTTTATCTTGGTTTCTTTTATTATCACTTGGTATCGTTTGATCGGGGCAAAGAAGAGTTCAAGCTTTTAGGGTGTGAAGCTTGGAAGCAGGGCTAGCTAATCGGGTTGGTAGCCACTCACTTAGATTTTTGGAAGGGAGAAGGAAAGAGGCGCTTCACGACTCCGCTCGTAAGCCGCCTACTGCTCGTTCACCTGCACACGAACAGCTTGATCAATACTTCTTTCTCTCTTTCCAATCTCGGAATAGAAGTGCAAGTCAATGAACGAAAACAATGAAAACCATCGAAACCGTTCAAGGAAAACAAGCAAATCCCAAAACCAACTCAAAGCACGAAAGCAACAAACGACATCGAAAACCGAGGCAATAAAAGATAGCAGCGGAGAGGTCCCTCCTGACTCTGCCGCTAAGTCGATCCCGGGGGCACAGTCCACTGAATATGGGAATCGATTCCGAAGAAACAAATCCATAACGAGGACGAGTTCTTAATTCAATCTATCCCGATCGAACGATACCGTCTTGTGTTTCTTAGCCGCGATCTCCGCACCGGAAGAAGGGGGCGCTACATTATGGACATGAGTCATTGTGGACATGAGACATGAGGTTACATTGGGTGGGGAGATACACACATGCTATAGGCTGATTGTATTATATATATATTATGTTGGTGGTGGTGCTTAGTCTCTATACCAGAGCTTGGCACATTACTGGCCCTACGAGATACTACTTGCTGCTATGGGCTCCCCGACATAGAGCCTGTAGTGGTCTCAGCCTGAGTACTAGTGATGCTCTCATTTACATTTCACTTAGCTGGTTACATAGCTTGCCCTGAGGATCCGTTTATATTTACTTGCTGTATTTTATTTTGGCTTGAGTGTTTATTGTACCTTGCTATATCCCCTGAGGACCTGGATCCGGATTATGTCCCCAGGTGTATACGAGGAGAGCTATCCCGAGGTTTACGGGGCATGTGCTACTATTGGAGACGTACAGGTTGCAAAGGACGAGGTTGTTCCGGAGGACTTCTCTTGAGCACACAGTATTCTCACCATTCATTATTTATGCTTAGTGTTCTTATATATTTGATCTTGTAGTGACTTCTGGATATTGTGCTTGGAGTTATTTTTCTTTCCATTTTGATGACGGGTTGTTCCCCGTGATATTATTTATATTGCTTTGGTTGGACAGATCATTTTATATTATTGTGACTGGACTTGTCTCTTTGTGATTTTGTTACTTATTGTGGATGAGATTAGATATATAAACTGTGAAAAGTATTTTTAGACCATTTTATATGTATTACAGCTTAAGTGCACTCTAACGGGTCCATTAAATTGGGTTTGTCTATTGGAGTTGTGCTGCTGGCCATTGCCACGTGGCTAGTCCCTTCGTATTTTGGGACTGGGACGTGACAATACGTGAGGTGTATAATCGACATGAACACATATACACTATAGATTTGATCACATAACCAACTTCTACTCCCCCGCCCTAACCAATACTCATGGATCCGATCATGACACGTTACGTACACGAATAATATAAGTACACAAAAAATACGAATGAACACGAGCATAAGGAATATTTGATGCACACAATAAAGTATATATGGAAGGAGTACCCGGAGTATACGATAAGGGATAACATCTCTTGACAAGATCCATATAGTATCAGTCCGTGTAAAAATGTGTCAATCAAGTATACAGTTAGAGAACATGTGATATATATACTAGATGTACTCGCTATGGTCTTGAGCAAAAGGTATGACTCGGTATCCGAGCTAGTGTCACACAACCCTATATATGAAATACCATGTCAATTGGGTGTAATGAATGATAAATAAGTTAAAATGCACTAAGGTATGATTTTTCGGCCATTTTTAGGTCAGATTAGTCCAACTTGGTCGAACTAGGTCTTAACTAGGTGTTACCTTAGTTTTAGGTCAATATCTATTTTCTAGGTTGATTACAAAGGTAAACTAGTGGATACTAGGTCATACCTAGATTTCTAGGTTCATAACTAGTAGGTATCAACTATACTAGCTATATTACTAAGGTATCTATATATACTAGCTAATATTTATATTAATCTATATTATAATAACTTTGTGTCTATAAATGAATGATAAATAAGTTAAAATGCACTAAGGTATGATTTTTCGGCCATTTCTAGGTCAGATTAGTCCAACTTGGTCGAACTAGGTCTTAACTAGGTGTTACCTTAGTTTTAGGTCCACATCTATTTTCTAGGTTGATTACAAAGGTAAACTAGTGGATACTAGGTCATACCTAGATTTCTAGTTTCATAACTAGTAGGTATCAACTATACTAGCTATATTACTAAGGTATCTATATATACTAGCTAATATTTATATTAATCTATATTAGAATAAATTTGTGTCTATAATTGTATTATCTAACTAATACCTTAGCTAACACTCACATTAGTGATACCTTACCCTTAACTCACCCTTTACCTTGATTCACTTTTACTGATATACCATTACCTAATCCTAATCCACACCCCATCTTACTGATTCCCAGGTCCATACTCACACACATATATGCACTTCACTAGATACTACACATTGATACTTCATATACCATTTAGTGCATCACCAATTTATCAAATGTACCAGCACATATACATGTAGACAGATAGATGGTAAAATAGATAGATAGGTAGATGCCCACAAATTTCAAAACTTTAACTCCTTATTAGGATACTACCTTACACCTAGCCTTCCCCCCACACTCTAAGATACACCTACACTTGCCCGAGATCCTCTATTTTCCTATTGATGATGTTGCATCAAGCAACTCACCTGTGCACACATGTGCTCAGGTTCAACTTCCTACCTGTTGTTGCTACTATAATAGGTGTTACAATATTTGTTGTGTAGGGCTTTTGCCCCAACTGTTGCTATGGTACTGTTGTTGTCTGTCATTCTTCTAATGTAACAGTCACTATTGTTGTATAATCTTCCATTTAATTGAATATCAACCCGTCCCCAACTGCTGCATACACCCGACAGTGTACTGTGGCACTAGGCAGTGCCCCCTACAGCCTAGTCATGTAGTAGTTGCTGTTATTGTTTAATATGAAGCTGAATGCTGCTGTTACTTCTCATAAAACCTGATACATGTATCCCCCCTTTGATATCTGATACTCAATAGTGCACACAACATATCTACTCACAATGTATATACCACACACATGAACTTGGCACACACTCATCCTACACACACACACACACACACACACACACACACACACACACACACACACACACACACACACACACACTCTCACACACAATGATACTCACTTGGAATACCACACTGTCACACACACACTCATATAGTTATATATATATATATATATATAGAATAATGACACACATACATTCTTCATATATGTATATAAATAGATCTATTCTAGTGTACACACCACTTAATAGCTAAATCTATTCTAGTGATACACCCCCAAATGAGATACCAAACTCCCAATTCTCAAAAATTATCATTTATACATATCAAATACATATATAAATAGCTAATGTAATTAGTTACAATGGAAATTAAAGAGAGATTACACCATCATGTACAAAACCCCTAAAATGAGTCCTCGTATCATAATGTATCATAAAATACCATGATATGCTCTACCCGTGTCCAATTGTGGACACATAACTGTTAGATCAATGTTTAAGTTGAGTTTTTGAATATGGCTAATCGATTAAGTTTATCATAATGATAATCGATCAATCACTATAGTATATTCTACTTAAACTCAGTATTGTCCAAATATGCAATATTTACTTCTGTATATTTCCTTGTTCGTCTAACATGTACTTGCAGAAACTAATAAGAAAAAACTAGCATGGACATATGAAACGATGAAATAATAATAAGCCAAAGACGATGTTATACTATAAGATTTTGTCCAACCGCCTAAGACTTATCTGGAGCATCAAACCCGGGGATTCTGCTGCCAGGTCAGTGGACGAGGGTCGAGGGGGCAGTGCCCTTCGTGGGGGTTTGGGGGCGAAGCCCCTGAAAGGTATTCATATTTCCAGATCTATTTATCTTTGAACAATTATCGTCAAGGAAAAATGCATCTTCAAGTCAACGTACGTTTTAAAAGATTGGCGTCATCGGTGCACTTGATTTTCAACTATGTAATTTTTTATTTTTTTTGAGTATAGGAAATAAGTGCGTTGAGTCGCACTGTGGCATATTAACCTGCAACATATTTCCAATAGCTCCACCAAACAAACAACCAAGTCCAGAACCCAACCAAAATCAAAACTAAACCTACTCAAACCCAGTTATAGAACTTCTGGTATGAGGCAGACCAAACTCGGGACGAACTCGGTCCCTGACCGAACTCGAGACGAACTCGAACCGAACTCGGTGCCCTTAAAATCAGCAACCAGATTTTGTGTTCCACTTTGTAACGAGCTGTCCAACGTTCGGATTTTTGAATGTTAGGGGACAGAACTCTGCCTACCCAGACTAGTATATATAGAGCATGAATTCTCTTATTTCAAATCATCCCTCATCTTTCAAGCTTCTAATCTTCTAAACTCTACTCTTCTAAGCCATACTATTCTAAATCCCCTTAGCCACAACTTCCTAATCCCCTAAGGTTCCTCGGTGCGATTCAACTAGAAGTTGTGCAAGAGTTGTAAAGTGTTCTCACTTAAAAATTTCTAAGTTTTGCCTCTACGAAGTTGAAGTAGTCAAGCGCTTCAGAGCAAAAGCTCGTGTCTGTAAAGAAGTGGCAAGCCTTCAGATCAAAGCTTGTGTTTCACTGATAGTGAATTCAAACTCCGAGCTAGAGTTTTTGGGCCTGGACTAGTCCTCCACGAGGGAAACCAGGATATATCGCTGTGTTTGCATTTTCTCTTCCTTACTCTATTTACTTTCCACATTATTATTCTTTGATTATTTTCTTTGTTAGTAGTTGTTACTTGACTTAGTCTTAATCAGTTTTAATTGGTCACTATTGACAGATAACTCTATTCACCTCCCTCTAGAGTTGCCTTCACATAACTTCAATTGGTATCAGAGCAAGGTTCTCTTGATAGAGGATTAACACCTTAGAGCTGATCTATGGCAATTGCAAGACCAATCTACACCAACAATGGTGAAGGCCAGTCCACAAATAGTCCACCCCTATTTGACGATACCAACTACACTTACTGGAAGATACGTATGATTTTTTATTTTAAATCACTAGACTTTGACCTTTGGTCAATAGTTGAGGATGGCTACATAAAGCATGCTAGAATTATTGTAGATGGTAATCTCATAGACAAGCCTAAAGATAAGTATACTGATGTAGAAAAGAAACAATCCAGTCTTGATACTAGAGCTGATAATGTTTTATTTTGTGCCTTAGATGTTACAGAGTTCAAAAAAGTATCTACATGTACCACTTCACATGAGATCTAAAAACTTCTTGAGGTGACTCATGAAGGAACTACTCAGGTGAAGGAGTCTAAGATAATCAGGCTGACATAAGAGTACGAGGCATTGAAGATAAAATCAAATGAGACCGTTACTCAGATGTTCTCTAAGTTTATTGACATCATCAATCCTCTATCATCTCTTAGCAAAGAGTACAAAAACCATGAGAAGATATGCAAAGTACTTAGAGGACTTTCGAAGAACTGAAACCTAAAAGCAGCGATGATCATTAAAGGAAATAACCTCACCACAATGACTCTGGAAACACTCATGGGGAAGCTGATGACACATGAGCTGGACCTCAACGACCTCAAAGCAAAGTCAACTCCAAAAGCGAAGGCCATCGCACTCAAGGCGCATCACAAAATATCCTCTGACGATGCTTCTGAAGATGAAGAAACAGATGATAATTCAGATAATGAGGATATGGCCCAAATTTATAGGAACTTCAAACGATTCTTGAAGTTTGTGAAAACAAACCTAAAGAAGAAAGATCTTGAAGAAGAACTCATTTGCTACAATTGTAGAAGGCTAGGCCATATGATGAAGGATTGCTCCAAAGCAAAAAGAAAGAATTGATATGAACGATCAAATAAAGGATAATCTTCATCTCATAAATATACAAATATAAGCATCTGGTATGAAAGTGAAGCTAGCGATTCAGAAAAGAAAGCCCTCGACATGCTACAAATGTATGCTTAACGGCATTATCAAACGAGATACAAGATAATCCTTTATTTGAAGAGTTTTCTTATAATGAATTATTTGATGCTTTCAATAATTTATTTGAAGATCACAAGAAGCTTATGAATAAGTTTAAGCAAGCCAGAAAAGATATTAAATCTTATCAGCTTGAGAATGAGAAGCTTACTTGTCTACTAAATGAAGCTAGAGACTATTCTGTTTATATCTCCAAACTTAATCTTAGCTTACAAGAAGCACTTGACTGCTTTGGTGAAAGTAATCAAGAGAATGCTAAACTTAAGGAGGATTTGGAATAAGAGAGGAATAAGTACTCTAATGCTTCACTTAGAATTGATTCTCTTACTGCTAAATATGATGATTTATATGCCACCTCTAAAAATTTAGAGATTATATTGGGAAAGCAGGTCGTACAACCTGCTACTCAGTCTAATACGAGATATGTGGCTAAACAAAAGAGCACTCACAACAAGACACCAACAAGCAAACCAAATGCTTCACACTATCATGCATGTAGAACACAACATACTTCACATAATCATGCATTTTATTACAAATATCCACGGAAGACACGACACACCACTTCACATACTCCTACTTCTACATCTAACACAAATGCTTATGCTACATGCCATTATTGTGGTTTAAAAGGTCATATTCCACATCAATGCAAAGCTAAAAAAATGGTTGATATGAATATGTATAAGTGGGTTCCCAAAGCTAACAAATATGTATCCAAATCTTTGATACCAAAGTCTCTGCCTAATAATGTAGGTAGAACGCTTTGTGTCAGAATTTAGTACCAAGTAGAATGTTTGTGATTGCAAAGCTATAAAGGTCATCTTTCAAGCAATTTTACTAACATAAATAAGGCCACTTGATCCACTTTGGTAACATGCTAATTGATTCTTCCTAAATAGCTATAATTATAGAATCTAGCATGTTCTTAATCAATGTTTTATTAATATCTCTTATTGATATCTTTAGTTGTTATTTGAGATGTGATACTAGCATGCTTAGTTAACTTTCTTGTAGATACTGACATCCAAAATGACTAGTTGTTTAGCTAAAATATTTGTTGTCACTATGGAATCATTTATTATGACACAATTGTTTATGTATGCTTTATATCTTTGAGTAAACTTTATTCATCAAGAATTATGATTATGGATTTTGATGGTGTATGATGTTATAATTAGCATATATACCTGTGAAATCTAAGTTCTTTAAAGTTAAGAATGCTTTTGGTTATAAGCCGAAATGGCCCTTTCTGTCAAAAAGCATAAATGGCCTAAGCGACACAGTACTTAAGTATTTTCGTACCACCGCTAGCTGGGATCCGGCCCCTATAGCTAACCTAAGATGATCAATACTTTATTAAATAATGATTTGTTAAAGGTTTATTTGCTAATTGTTTCTAGAATACATCAGTGAATCTTAGCTCTACTCCTTGAATTTAAAGTCGACAACTTTTAGTATAAACTTTGACACTATGACTTTTAGTAAGCACTACTGGGTATATCTAATTATTTTATAACTATGTCACTTAGTTTAAACTTGAGTTTAGACTTTGACTAGTTGCAGTGATATTAGAGTGAAGTTGTTTAATTATCTCTTGCACATGACTAAATGTACATATTTACTTATGCTTCTCTTGCATTATTGTTACTCAATTTTTCTATATTAATGTACTGCATCTAATTTCTTATAATTGGTATCTAGTCCCCAATTGGTAAGTATATGGTTATGATACGCAAGTCATTATTCTACATTATTCCTTGTGTTAACATTTTAGCTACTTACTCTTCATTTAACACATGATCATATTATATGGTTTATGTTACTTACCTGTCTTCATGATATATTCTTCGTTTGCGGGGGAGCCGTAAACTTTATATTTTGACAAAATAAGAAGAAATATGTGCATATTCTCCAAACGTCTCATGTACTACGGGGGAGCTTATGCACATATACAAGCTTCTTTATATGGTTTTGATATCAGATGTATCAATATCTCTTATTACGGGGGAGCTTCTTTTTTATCATATCAACAGGGGAGAAGTAAGTTTAAGTATGTAAGTATACGTTTAAGTAGTATACGTATAATGATTTATGCTTATTGTTTTTGATATATGCATCTATTATATTTGTCTTAAACTTAATTGTTGTGCCATAATATAAAAGGGGAGATTGTTAGCCCAATGTTTCAGTTGAGGTTTTGAATATGACTAATCGATAAAGTTTAGCATAATTGTCACGCTCACTTTTTCAATTAAGGGTAGTTTGGTAATTGACACGGGAATTTTTATTTTTAGGAGGATTGTATTTAATATTGTGCATGAGTAATTAATTATTTGTTGTATTATTTAGTGTTTGATTAGACGTAGTATTTATTTTAGACTTGTGTAGTGGACCTAACCTATTTTATTAGATGCATGAACCCAACATTTGGATGAGTTTAGTTTGAGCCCATAAATTAGGCCCATGCATTAGGAGGTTGGATTTAATTAGTGAAACCATTAGACTAGAACCTTTTCCCTTAATTAATTTCTTCATGAGAGGCCCCAAGGGGTATTTGGGACATTATACATTGCTTGGAGAGGGGTTTATGACCAGCCATAATTAGGAGGAGAGAGAGTGCTCTCATTTCATTTCTTCCCCAAATTTCTAGATCTACTTTTTCCTCTTCTAATTTTCCTCTATTCCCCCATCAATTCTCCATCAGTTCTTCTCAAATCTCTTTCTAAATTCATCATTAAGGCTTCTACATCAAGGATCTATAAGCAAGTAGCAAGGAGCAAGGAAGAGGAGGCCAAGATCTACAAGGAGAGGAGCTACTTTGCATTTGGAGAGTTTTCATTAGGAATCCATCTCCCAATAGGTACATTTTAGTTTTCCCCCTTCTATTAGACTCTAGATCTAAGATTTTACCATGAGAAACCAACCCACATGCATAGGCTACCCATAGGATTTGGTTTTGGGACAATCGGAGACCTACGGTGGAAGTTATGTGCATTTTGGTGCCAATTTTGGGGGAATTCCGAGATTGGCACATGTTGTGTTTGTCAATTGGTTAATTAGACCAAATTGACATATGATTGTTTGTTTGTGACTAGTGTTGTATCCACAATTGGATACGTGTAGGCCGTATCTCGTCAATTTGACGAAACAGGTGATTTTGGGGTTTTTTCCCTGACACGGGGCCTTATGCATATCACTTTGTGACACAGACACGTAGACACACTAATTACTATACGTGTTGCCATAATTTATGAATTAGACTTGCTCGTGTCCTCCGGGATGCGTTTGGTTGTGTGTTGGAGCCGTATCGCAAGCGTATCATAGATTAAGTGTGATACGGGTACGATGCGCTCCATGTATTTGACATTTTGTCCTTCTCATTATACGTGCGTGTGTATTTATATATGTATAAGCTATCTATTTATTTTTAAAGTATATAATAGTGTATGTTGAATATATGTATATGTGTGTATGTACCTATAGTGTATTATATGCTTAAGTGTATATATTAGTGTATTTAGTGATTAACATATATATATGTGTGTGCCTATATATATATCTAATAGTGAAGGATAATATATGTAATAGAGTGTGTATGTCTATACGTGTAAGTGCCTGTGAGTGCATAGTGTTGGTCGTGTGTGTGTGTTGGTGAGTTGTTTATGGATGCACAGTGAGCAAGGAGAATAGGTGTGCAGTAAAACAGAGGGAGAACAATAGAAAGTAATACAGAAACTACCTGAGCACAGCACGTAGCAGTACACAGCATAAACAACTACAGCAAGACGAGCTCGCTGCACAGCAAGTAGAGCACCCACAACAGTGTGCAGCCTGCAGCAAATAATTGAAGCTAAGCAGTGTACAGAAATATACAAAACAGGGAGCTAGCTGCTGCCTTGCACAACTCGGGCATTAAAGAGCAGAGAACATAGCCATCAGTATGCAGCCAACTGAGGATAGGCTACCAATTGAGGAGCAATGTGCATCAGCTCGAGAACTAGGTAGGTTCAACGACCATTTAGTTCAGCAAGTGGCAGTACCTGTATCAACACAGGTAGTGTATCAGCAGGAGCCAAGAGTATCAGGCAGGGTAGTTTACTATGCCCGAGCACAGTTAGTAGAGGTTTCAGTCCTATTAGTTCAGTCACAGTGAATTCAGTTTACCGTGCTTTGTTTCAGTTTCTGTGAGTTTTAGTTAGTTTGAGATATGGAGTTAGCTGATAGTTGTTAGTTGGAGTATGGGTGATTTAGTTAAGTGTTTAGTTGAGTTAGTGTTTAGGTAGTCTAGTATTGGGTAGTTAGCTAATAGATAGCGTAGTATTCTTTGTTCAGTCAGTTAGGTAAGGGTCCAGTGAGGTATTAGTAGTAGTCAAGTATATGTTTTATGCTTGTATTGGTTGTCAGTTTAACAGTTAACATATATAACTATATTATAGTGTAGTTGTATTGATAGTATATAGATGGTAAGTTAGTATCGTATTTAATGGCTAGGAGTAGCATGTGGTTTAATTAGTTTAAGTGATTAGTATATAGTTAGCTACATATATGTATCTATGTGTATTAGTATAGGTAATATATGTTAGATGGTTAGTAGTGTTGAAATAGGTAATGCTATGTATTAACATATAATCTAGGTATTGGGTTTAGATGTTTAGTTGGGTTAATGTGTTTAGCTAGTTAGTGGTTCAGTTAGTTAAGTTAGTATCTATATATTAGTATATGGGTTAGCAAGTAATTAATATTCAAGATTATCTATGTAATAACTGTTTGAAGAGGTTTTGTTTACCTTGCGATTCTCAAGGTATTGACTTTGGGTATCGAGTTAGGTGCGATACGCATTGGTGCAAGGCCAAGGTATCATATTTCAACTATTTTGTTATAATATTATAGTATTTGAGTCGTATACATATATAAAACCTATTTTTATATTAAGAAAACTTGCGTATCTTAGGATACGGCTTTTTGAGAGACTTCTTGTATCGTAGTTTAGCATGTATAGATTAGTTTTATAGTGTATCGACTTAGTGACTTAGTGTTAGACGCTTGCAATCTAGATTTCATCGGTTTGACTTAGAAATGGCTTTGTGACCTAGATATTTACTAGTTTAACTTAAATTCATTTCAAAACCCTGTATTAATGAGATATTCCATATATAGGTTTGTGTGACACCAGTGGGGACACAGTTTGACATTCATTGCTTGGACGGCAGGCGAGTACATTCTCTGATAGTTTTCATTAATTGCTAATTACTATAATGCAAGAATTTAGAAATGTTTTACATCACTCTTGATACATTGGTACACGGACTAGTATACACATGGATCAGTCATGGGATGTTATATATATATTGTTCATTGTTTCTCGTGTTCTCAATGTTTAACTTAGACAATGTTTCGTGTTCAACATTCATGTTTAACTTAGACAATGTTTCGTGTTCAATGTTCAATGTTCAATATTTCGTGTTTAAGGTTTATTGTTTACATGGCCTTGAGTATCTTGTATGACAACGTGTCATGGTTGGATCCATTATACTAGTTGGGGGAAAGGGAAAATGTTAGCTAAGTATGTGATCAAATCCTAGACAATGTTTCATGTTAACTTAGACAATGTTTATCCAACGTTAAAGTAGACAATGTTCACCCAAGCTGATCACATATCTATCTAGTATTTCAATCACTTAGCATAGTTATTGTTCTTTACCACATTCTAGTTCATTGTTTCATTCTATTCTCTCGTTCTATTCATTGTGATCAGTGTATACCATATTGTTCATTGTTTACCTGTTTTCCACCATAGATGATATTGTTCATTGTTTCTCGTCTTGTATTATATTATCTATTTATGTTTATAGTCATTATCAATTAATTGGAACTGCTATTGGGTTGTACTTCGCTCCATTCCTGACTGGAAAACATTTTTCAGATGAATGGTTAGAGAGGATGTATCCCACTCATTATGGACTGACAGATAGAGTGTCACCCGAGAATAGTGCCAGAGACAAGCCTTTTTGATTTCTATACTTTGTATTAGTTATTTCTATTTTAGACATTGGTTTGTATTATTGTTTGAGTTTTGGTGTTGTGTTTAGTTTGGAGATGGTTATGTGATGTATTTGAGACTTGTATTTCTTATTCCTTCTATTCCATATCGTGCGTACATCTTCCTTCAGTTTTATATGTGATTGAGTATAATTTGGTATTGATATGGCATGGCAGTACTTTATACACTTTGTGTGAGATATTAGATAGAATAGTAGACCAAAACAGCGTTCTACCGCCGATTCTGAGGCGTAGGCTGGACGTACCCACGTACTTGTCCCCCTATACCGGGTGCGGGTCGTGACACATTTTTAGTGGTGGCCCACGCAGGTCAGGCTTCGTAATAGTGCGATGTCGTGGTAGTGCAACGACTTAGTTTTACTACTGCGAGCCTGCGATTAAATAGGATATATGATACTAGGATGAGAGGGATACTCAATAACAACTAGGAAATGATTCCAACATAATTGTATCTTGTCATCTTCATTCCGAATATCGCTTTCATTAAAAAAATTTGTCCTTCCTTGATGATATCGTATCTTGCTCAATATTGATTTCTTATTTTGAATATGTCTTCAGAATGCCGCCGAAGACGCGTTCCCAGCGCTCAGGCGCAATGTCAGCACGATCAGTCACTCCATCACCCTTGAGGACAATACCCTTAGACAAAGGTCCAGTACCTACATTCAGGAGGTCATCTTCACCAGTCCAGGTGGGCGTATCTGTAACAGCTTTCGGAGGTGCTCCACCTCCAGTACCGAGGACAAGGCAGACAGTTTCCGAGGATCTTCCACCTCCGCCACCTGCAGTTGATCAGACGCAGATATTCGCGCTCTTCCAACAGATGATGGAGGCGCAGCAGCGACAGTCTGATGTCCTGTGACAGAGCGTGGAGGATGCTCATCGGATCGTGCTCGCAGCAGTTGAGAGAGCTATCAGCCAGCCACTGACGGCACTAGCTCAGTTTATTCCGCATCAGCCAAGGCCGGGAACTATCATAGACTTCAAGAGGATGGGCCCGAAGGATTTTAGGGGCATAAAGGGGATTATCTATGCAGATGAGTGGATCGAGGACATCGAGCGGAACCTGCGGCTGGCGCAGATTCTAGAGATGCTACATATAGAGGCAGCGGGTTGTATGATGTTCGACATTGCTTTGACATGGTTCAGGACAGACCCAAGGATATCAGTATCGGGAATTACTTGGAAAGTTTTCAAGGAGCTGTTCAAAGAGAAGTTCTTCCCGGATGTGGCTCAGAGTACTTTGGAATGTCAATTTCAGAACCTCGTCCAAGGGGACTTGACAGTGGACTAGTATGCGGCAGAGTATTGCCGATTGGGATAATTTGTTGAGGGACAAAATCCTCGAGCCAGAGCTAGGAAGTTCAGGAAGGGACTAAACAGTGAGATTAAGTCTCATACTAACGGATACCGTACCGCTACGTTTGAGGAAATTTTGAGACATGCGCAGCGGGCGAAAGATGATTAGGAGCTTGGCTCCAAGAGGCCAGGGGACACCGGAAGAGCAAGTAGTGGTGCGGGGCCAGCAAAGCGCACCCACTTTCAGCAGCCAAGAGTATATCAGCACCAGTAGTACCTTATGCTAGTTAGGGCACCAGCTCAACAGATACAATAGTTTCAGGGGACAGTACATCAGGCACCGCAACAGCCTCAGAGGCAGATTCAACAGACTTTTTCTTGTGCCTATTGTGGAAAGCAAGGACATGATTGGGAGAACTGTCGGAAGAGACTCAGACTATGTTTGTATTATGGTTCCCCTGACCATCAGGTGAAGGAGTGTTCTAATAACCCGTATAGACCAGATCGCGGTCATAGAGGTAGAGCTAGGCTACATGTGGTACCGCAGACTAATCAGCACCAACATAGAGAGCCACCCCAGCAGGGCGGGGCATTTGCAATGGCAGTCAGAGAGGATGACACTTCAGGTGATCAGTTAGCTAGTTTCGTCCTGTTTATTTCCTTTCCATCTGTTGGTTGTGTGGTTAGTTATTGCCTTATAGACTGCTTGCGTGTTATTGTGTAGTTAGTATACCCTGTCGGAGACTGCAAAACTATGATGGACAGTGACCATAGTTAGTAATGTGTGTTTAGTTTAGACTGGGGTTGACCTAGAGGGGGTTGCGATCATCTTTAATTTTGAGGACAAAATTTTTCAAAGGTGGGTAGGATTGTCACCCTCACTTTTTCAATTAAGGGTAGTTTGGTAATTGACACAGGAATTTTTATTTTTAGGAGGATTGTATTTAATATTGTGCATGAGTAATTAATTATTTGTTGTATTGTTTAGTGTTTGATTAGACGTAGTATTTATTTTAGACTTGTGTAGTGGACCTAACCTATTTTATTAGATGCATGAACCCAACATTTGGATGAGTTTAGTTTGAGCCCATAAATTAGGCCCATGGATTAGGAGGTTGGATTTAATTAGTGAAACCATTAGACTAGAACCTTCCCCCTTAATTAATTTCTTCATGAGAGACCCCAAGGGGTATTTGGGACATTATACATTGCTTGGAGAGGGGTTTATGACCAGCCATAATTAGGAGGAGAGAGAGTGCTCTCATTTTATTTCTTCCCCAAATTTTTAGATCTACTTTTTCCTCTTCCAATTTCCCTCTATTCTCCTATCAATTCTCCATCAATTCTTCTCAAATATCTTTCTAAATTCATCATTAAGGCTTCTACATCAAGGATCTACAAGTAAGGAGCAAGGAGCAAGGAATAGGAGGCCAAGATCTACAAGGAGAGGAGCAACTTTGCATTTGGAGACTTTTTATTGGGAATTCATCTCCCAATAGGTACATTTTAGTTTTTCCCCCTTCTATTAGACTCTAGATCTAAGATTTTACCTTGAGAAACCACCCACGTGCATAGGCTACCCATAGGATTTGGTTTTGGGACAATCGGAGACCTACGGTTGAAGTTACGTGCATTTTGGTGCCAATTTTGGGGGAATTCCTAGATTGGCATATGTTGTGTTTGTCAATTGGTCAATTAGACCAAATTGACATATGATTGTTTGTTTGTGACTAGTGTCGTGTCCACAATTGGATACGTGTAGGCCGTATCTTGTCAATTTGACGAAACAGGTAATTTTGGGGGTTTTTCCCTGACACGGGGCCTTGTGCATATCACTTTATGACACGGACATGTAGACACACTAATTACTATACGTGTTGCCCATAATTTATGAATTAGACTTGCTCGTGTCCTCCGGGATGCGTTTGGTTGTGTGTTGGAGCCGTATCGCAAGCGTATCATAAATTAAGTGTGATACGGGTGCGATGCGCTCCATGTGTTTGACATTTTGTGCTTCTCATTATACGTGCATGTGTATTTATATATGTATAAGCTATCTATTTATTTTATTAAGTATATAATAGTGTATATTGAATATATGTATATGTGTGTATGTACCTATAGTGTATTATATGCTTAAGTGTATATATTAGTGTATTTAGTGATTAGCATATATATGTGTGTGCCTATATGTATATCTAATAGTGAAGGATGATATATGTAATAGAGTGTGTATGTCTATAAGTGTTAGTATATATATATATATATATATATATATATATATATATATATATATATATGCTTGTATATATTTATTTGTGTACTTGAATGCATGTGTGTGTGTGTGATTATGTATAATAGTGACTATAGGTATACATGATTATATAGATTTGTATACGTATATCTAGAGGAGGATATATATATATATATTATAGAGGGTTATATGTGTAAGTGCCTGTGAGTGCATAGTGTTGGTCATGTGTGTGTGTTGGTGAGTTGTTTGTGGATGCACAATGAGCAAGGAGATCAGGTGTGCAGTGAAACAGAGGAAGAACAATAGCATGTAATGCAGAAACTAGCAGTACACAGCATAAACAACTACAACAAGACGAGCTCGCTGCACAGTAAGTAGAGAACCCACAACAGTATGCAACCTGCAGCAAATAATTGAAGCTAAGCAGTGTACAGAAATATACAAAACAGGGAGCTAGCTGCTGCCTTGCACAGCTCGGGCATTGAAGAGCAGGGAACATAGCCATCAGTATGCAGCCAACTGAGGATAGGCTACCAATTGAGGAGCAATGTGCATCAGCTCGAAAACCAGGCAGGTTCAACAACCATTCAGTTCAGCAAGTGGCAGTACCTGTATCAACATAGGTAGTGTATCAGCAGGATCCAAGACTATCAGGCAGGGTAGTTTATTGTGCCCGAGCACAGTTAGTAGAGGTGTCAGTCCTATTAGTTCAGTCACAGTGAATTCAGTTTACTGTGCTTTATTTCAGTTTCTGTGAGTTTTAGTTAGTTTGAGATATGGAGTTAGCTGATAGTTGTTAGTTGGAGTATAGGTGATTTAGTTAAGTGTTTAGTTGAGTTAGTGTTTAGGTAGTCTAGTGTTGGGTAGTTAGCTAATAGATGGCATAGTATTCTTTGTTCAGTCAGTTATGTAAGGGTCCAGTGAGGTATTAGTAGTAGTCAAGTATATGTTTTATGCTTGTATTGGTTGTCAGTTTAACAGTTAGCATATATAACTATATTATATTGTAGTTGTATTGATAGTATATAGATGGTAAGTTAGTATAGTATTTAATGGCTAGGAGTAGCATGTGGTTTAATTAGTTTAAGTGATTAGTATATAGTTAGCTACATATATGTATCTATGTATATTAGTATAGGTAATATATGTTAGATGGTTAGTAGTGTTGAAATAGGTAATGCTATGTATTAACATATAGTCTAGGTATTGGGTTTAGATGTTTAGTTGGGTTAATGTGTTTAGCTAGTTAGTGGTTCAGTTAGTTAAGTTAGTATCTATATATTAGTATATGGGTTAGCAAGTAATTAATATTGAAGATTTTCTATGTAATAGCTGTTTGATGAGATTTTGTTTACCTTGCGATACTCAAGGTATTGACTTTGGGTATCGAGTTAGGTGCGATACGCATTGGTGCAAGGCCAAGGTATTATATTTCAACTATTTTGTTATAATATTATAGTATTTGACTCGTATACATATATAAAACCTATTTTTATATTAAGAAAACTTGCGTATCTTAGGATACGGCTTTTTGAGAGACTTCTTGTATCGTAGTTTAGCATGTATAGATTAGTTTTATAGTGTATCGACTTAGTGACTTAATGTTAGACGCTTGCAATCTAGATTTCATCGGTTTGACTTAGAAATGGCTTTGTGACCTAGATATTGACTAGTTTAACTTAAATTCATTTTAAAACCCTGTATTAATAAGATATTCCATATATAGGTTTGTGTGACACCAGTGGGGACACAGTTTGACATTCATTGCTTGGACGGCAGACGAGTACATTCTCTGATAGTTTCCATTAATTGCTAATTACTATAATGCAAGAATTTAGAAATGTTTTATATCACTCTTGACACATTGGTACACGGACAAGTATACACATGGATCAGTCATGGGATGTTATATATATATTGTTCATTGTTTCTCGTGTTCTCAATGTTTAACTTAGACAATGTTTCGTATTCAACATTCATGTTTAACTTAGACAATGTTTCGTGTTCAATGTTCAATGTTCAATATTTCGTGTTCAAGGTTTATTGTTTACATGGCCTTGAGTATCTTGTACACAACGTGTCATGGTTGGATCCATTGTACTAGTTTGGGGAAAGGGGAAATGTTAGCTAGGTATGTGATCAAATCCTAGACAATATTTCATGTTAACTTAGACAATGTTTATCCAACGTTAAAGTAGACAATGTTCACCTAAGCCGATCACATATCTATCTAGTATTTCAATCACTTAGCATAGTTACTGTTCTTCACCACATTCTAGTTCATTGTTTCATTCTATTGTCTCGTTCTATTCATTGTGATCAGTGTTTACCATATTGTTCATTGTTTACCTATTTTTCCACCATAGATGACATTGTTCATTATTTCTCGTCTTGTATTATATTCTCTATTTCTGTTTATAGTCATTATCAATTAATTGGAACTGCTATTGGGTTATACTTCCCTCTATTCCTGACTGGAAAACATTTTTCAGATGAATGGTTAGAGAGGATGTATCCCACTCATTATGGACTAACAGATGGAGTGTCACCCGAGGATAGTGCCAGAGACTGAGGCCTTTTTGATTTCTATACCTTGTATTAGTTATTTCTATTTTAGACATTGGTTTGTATTATTGTTTGAGTTTTGGTGTTGTGTTTAGTTTGGAGATGGTTATGTGATGTATTTGAGACTTGTATTTCTTATTCCTTCTATTCCATATCGTGCGTACATCTTCCTTCAGTTTTATATGTGATTGAGTATGATTTGGTATTGAGATGGCATGGCAGTACTTTATACACTTTGTGTGAGATATTAGATAGAATAGTAGACCAAGACAGCGTTCTACCGCCGATTCTGCGGCGTAGACTAGACGTACCTACGTACTCGTGCCCCTATACCGGGTGCGGGTCATGATAATAATAATAATCGATCAATCATTATAGTATATTCTACTTAAACTCACCATTGTCCAGATATACAATATTTGCTTCTATATATTTCCTTGTTCGTCTAACATGTACTTGCAAAAGTAATAAGCAAAAACCAGCATGAGCCAAAGACGACGTTAAACTATAAGATTTCATCCAACCGCCTACGACTTATCCGGAGCTCGCACCCGGGTTTTTTGCTTCCAGATCAGTTGACGGGGGTCGAGGGGGCATCATCCCTCATGGGGGTTTGGGGGCGAAGCCCCTGAAAGGTATTCAGATTTCCAGATCTGTTTATCTTTGGACAACTGCCGTCAAGAAAAAAATGTATTTTCAAGTCAGCGAACGTTTCAGAAGATTGGTGTCATCGGTGCTCTTGATTTTCAGCTATGTAATTTTATATTTTAATTTAGTATAGGAAACATGTACGTTGAGTCGCACTGTGGCATATTTACCCTCAACATAACACAACAATAGCAGCAACAACAACAACAACAAAAAACCAAAACATAAGCTACCCGTACCGGCTTGGAATAGACCCCCCCTCCTATATATATACACATGTATATATCGAACCAATCTATCATAAAATCCCAACCCTAGCCTCAAAGTTGAAGCCTAAACTCTTCCTAACACCAAGCACCGTCGTCCGCCGCCTGACAACAACCGTCGACCACCACCGGAACCCCCCGATCGTCGCCAACACCTGAACCGCGACAACAGCCTCCCTCCACGACCACTTCTTCATGGTATAATAGCTCTCTCATCTCTCCTCATTTTCTTGAACGGTTTCTTCGTACACACTCACAAGATAACCCTTTAGGAAAATCTTTAAGTAGAATAATTTTTGGAGCCCTGGATTGATCAAAAAGTCGATCGAAAGTTGGACGAAAAGATGTTCCAAAATAGTTCAGAAATTCAGTCCAAGTACCCATGTTTGCGTCTAGTTTTCAACCAACTTGTTTAATATTAAAAAATCTATTTGAAAGAACTTATTGACAACATGTCCAAGATTATTTATATTCTTTTAGTTTTTATTAGTTTGACTGACTTGTCAAATTATTATGTTTTCAAAACGACCAAAATCTATATTTTCAAAACCCAAATTTTTGAGATACGATTTGCGTCCCGCCAAACGGGACTACCTCGCCATGAACCAATTGCACCAAATGGCGTACATAGTATATCCTAACATGTAGAATTTTGTAGAAGTTGATTTGGGCATGTGTGCGTGCCGTAATCAACCTATATCCGTAAAAAGTCTCCTATATCAGTGTTTTGCAAAATACCTAATTAGTTTTTGTACGCTCGTTAGATCAAAACCAAACTTGTGCCACTAGAATAACAGCAGTTGACTTGTCCCGTGACACGAGTTTCGTCCGATTCTGAGACAGTCGACAAATCGCCATTTTACGGGCCTAATATTTTGACTTGACGAGCGAATTTGTGCTTGACTCACTGAAATCCAAAAATGGATATACCGTTGAGTTCGTATCATCGATTATGATTTGTTTGACCTATAATTTTTCATATTTAGAGACATTTGCCCTTGATACATTTTTTGGTGTAAAGTAGCCCACATGTAGATACCGCTTTGATTCGAAATTACTGTTTTTCTCCTGTGTTCAAATTGGACGAAAGGGTAGTGATTTTTGACTATCTCATCCTTTCTGAAAATTTTGGTGATGTCTGTTTCAGCATCCGGAGACGTATACGTTGCTCCTATATTTTTTGGATTCGTGGTACATGTTGTCTTGAGTCGTTTCAGCACCAAACCACTACTAGGCAAGTATATCTTTCCATGATGACTGTTATTTACATTTTGTAAAGCATGTTGTATTTACGTTACTTATTTATTTAGTTTTTTCTATAAAACTGCACGTCCAAGATAGACTTGGGTGCAACGACGGATTGCGTCGTCTTTATTTTGTTACTATGCATATTGACCTAGAGTTAAGTGACCACCCCATGTTTGTGAGATATTCTCATATCTTCATGACCTTGGCACATACTTTATACATACACGCATGTGTGATACACGTGAGAGGGCACGGACCATCATATTCGGGTCACTCCCGATACGTAAGGGACGTGTGGCGGCCTAGTCATATTTAGTGTCTAGGTGCATTCATTGACTTAGGGGTGAGGAACATGACGTATCGTATCGTGGATACGATCCAGACTGTCATTTAGGTGGGGAGGGTATACATGAGTCATTTGGGCTACTTTGCACTTTTCTGTGACCGTACGCTCTGAGGGAGATGCGGGTTAACGACCATGGATTTATATGAGAGAGATTGACCTCTGACATCCAGGGGATGCTTTATGGTTTGTGCATATGATTGGATAGATTATGTACATGTAGACCTCTAGTCTCTAAGGATTCTATGTCGATCCTATTTTAGCCAGATAGTCCATTCGTGCGAAGGTTATCCTCAAATGCATTCACGTAGCTTGGTTAGTTTACCAGTACATATGTTTATATTTAGTTTATGATTGGCATGCTTCTATGTATCTTGTTACATCCCTCTGAGAACCTGGTCTCTTTCCAGGTGTATACGATCATAACTATTTACAGGAGCACGGATCATGACCTGCTACTTCTTTCTCTTTCGAGGAGGTCTTTCCTTCGAGTCTCTCTGATCATTAGATAATGTACTTATTATATTTTCTTTCATATTCTAGTTTGGTAGTGGATTTGACTTATCATGTCCCAGTACCAAAATACGGAGACGGACATGGCCAGCTACCTTTTACAAGGTGCTATACGTCGTACGACGATCACGGTTGTATAAGACAAGGGGGTGCATGCTACAAACAAGTCTCATATGGTCAAGAAATTCTCTGTCTCAATCATTCAATCAAGAAATAGTAAACATAGAGCATATATGATAAAGCAATAATGTAAACCCCTCACCCAAAATAGGTATTTTGTGTATATTTTATATTATTATATTTATTAGAGATTATTTTAAATATTAAATTTCTTTAGATTATTCTCTTAGTTAATTAGAAAATAAATTTCTTAATATATTTAATTATATAAATATTTATTTAGAATTATTTTTAGGCTATTTTAGATTTTTGGAGATTGTTTTTAGAATTTTAGGGTAATTACAACATAGGAAACGTAAATTTTTAGGACTTCCATGATTTACTATGAGACCATACTTGCATATTGTTCCTACCAAATATTTATTTTAGGTTAAAATATTTAATTATATTTTTCTGTAATTTATTTAGAATTTTAAGAAATTTATTTGGATTTTTGAAATTATTTAGAATTTATTTGGATATATATAGTCTTAATATTAGATAGCTGATAATTTAATGTTAATAGATATTAATAAGATTATATATAAATTATTTTTATTATCTTTAATTCTATTTAAGATTATAAATTATTGAGATAAACTCAAACTCTATTTTAAATTAATTCAAATCCTTAGCCTACCAGAAAAGCAACTTCATGCATATCCTATCCTTATTTAAACTGATCCTAATCATATCCAAATTAGCCAAACCTAGTCGTATTCAATTAAGTAGTCTCCACCATTATAAATACCTATTAGACTTATGAAATAAACACATCTTTCATATTTTCCCCCCCAAACTCCTCCCTTTTTCGTCAAAAAAAAGTCAAAATTCGTCATAAATTCAGCCTCATTTTCTAGTAGTTATGACGAATTATAAAGACGATATCTCCTAGCTCTGGACACCAAACGTGCCCCAATTTTTTTTGTTAGAACTATATCAAGGTTAATTTTCTGAATATATAAATTATTTTAATAATTTATGAAACTATTTTTCTAAAAAGTTTTAAAAGTGCCAGTTGTCCGAAATCAGACGCGTTTTCGTATTTTTAAGATTTTGGGAGATCCCGAACTCGGAATTACGAGCCGTTTGAAGTTTCAAAAATTTGACATGATAAAATTCTATAAAATTATTTTTCCAAAATTTAACATGTAAGTTTAGTCTACTGTAAAATTTGTGCAACGGAGATGTAAATAGAAAATTACTGAAAATTGTCATCTGTGCGCCCTTATGGCCATAACTCTTTACCGACTTGTGATTTTATGAAACCGTCGATTCCGACATTTTTTGCCCACTGAAATCTATAGAATTCTACACACAAATCAAGGATTTGAGTTCGTTGACTTTTTGGTCAATGGTTTGCCTCGATTAGCGTACCACAGATCCCTAATCCGTAAAGTTGATTTTCTTTGGACAAAAATTAGGGTTTAACATTAAAATTAGATTATAATAAGATTAAAATAATATTTTAAGTTATTTTATTCATAATTAAAATTGATTAAAATGGAGGAACCTATTCACCCACTTTTGTAACCTAACTTGTTTATTTTATGTGACGGGTAGATCGGACGATACCTTAAGTTGCGACTTCATCCCTTTTCAGACCAGGCAAGTATATCTTGCCAAATTGCTTACAGTACTTTGTATGCTTATTATATTTTTATATATTCATTATATATGTATTTTTTTAATCATAATTATATATTATATTTGTTGACACACACTTGACACATAGTATCATGGAAGGGAAGGACAGTCAGTAGGCGTATGGGCTACCCACTTTGGTAAATCGTAGTAACTGGACGTACTACGGTAATTATGTCGCGATGGTCGCTACCCTTGAGGTATGTCGGCTTCTGGTGTTACGATGGTCGCTACCCTTGAGGTATGTCGGCTTCTGGTATTACGATGGTCGCTACCCTCGAGGTATGTCGATTGATAGTATGTACGTGTGTATGAGTATTCATGAGTTATGAGATAGCGTGTGTATTAGAGTAGCCTTCACTTGCCTATACGTTGAAAAGTTGTCCTCATTATGCATTCTCATATAGATTGTCTAGTATATCGTACTTGTATATTTTTCGTCTATTATGCATATTTTACTGTTTTCAATTGGCATGCTTCTATGTATCTTCTTACGTCCCTCTGAGGACCTGATCCCTTTCCTGGTATAGACGATCATGACTATTCACCGTAGCATGGATCAGGACTTGCTACTTCGTTATCTTTCGAGGAGGTCTTCCCTTTGAGCCTCTCTGATCATTAGATGGTGTACTTATTATATTTGCCTCTATATTCTAGTTTGGTAGTGGATTTGTCTCCATCCAACTATTAGTTCTTCTCGAGTAATTCATAGTTGGTTCATTGACATATTTGATCATTTATTTCTTTATGATTTTTGTGGATGAGATTTAGTTATACCCTGTGACTTATGATAATTATATACCACTTATGAATTATTGTTCATAATACAGCGTACGTATGTGTTATGGTTTTCATATATTAGAGTTGACATATACATATGGCTGGCATGCTTACGTATTTCTAGTCCTAAGTATTTTGGGACTAGGACGTGACATATTTTTGTGGTGGCTCATACAGGTCGAGAGCATATTATCTTGGTTATGTTACTGTACCGAGCAAGCCTGCGCATAGGATTAGAGTATAGGATCTCATCCACTTATTTAATCACCTCCCTTGATTTCATTTTGCATTCTTATTTGATTGCTTGCATTGCATCTTGCTTGATCCTTTCACAACGTTAATCTTATCTTTTCTTTCGTGAATGATAGGGGTCAGGAAGGTTACTTGTACTAGGTATATACACTCTATTGTTCAATAATACTATTAGTTAAATTCTTCTAAGTTGGGTAGTATGGCTCATAACCTAGTATCACATAGTCCTTTTGACCCATTAATGAAGTGTAATTGAATGACACCAACTATAGGATTGCATAAGAAGATAGTGTTTATCCAAACTGTAGAACTTAGAGGCCCATACCCCTATTTGGTCGATTAGAGACTTAGACAAGAAGTTAGTATGGCAATTGTAGAGGCACAACACAGGACGAGTCTTATCTTCTTGGTGAACTTGAATTATTTTGTACCTTCCTTCATCATAATCCAGCGTACTTATATTTTTTGGACTACCTCGACTTATGTTGCTAATATAGCCTAATTTTGCAAGCTTATTTTTTATCGAGCTTGTTCATGACATATGTATTATTGGGGGACCACTCTAATACATTTGTCTATTTAGAATCAGTGTATTACGGTCTGATCAACCTTAGTGCGCTTGGTTTGCTCTTCGCATGACTACTTTACGTGGATTGAGATATAATTGACTCAGCATGTTAGACGAATATACTTGCCCTCTAGACAGGTCAGAGCATATCATATCAGGTACATAACTATTTTGTTATCAGCATACAAATAAGAATTTACCAAAATAGGATCTCATCCGCAACTGCCTTGACAACTCTTTTTTTGAATTCTTTAATCACCTTGAACCCCGTACTTGTATTCTATTACTTCCTCCTTGAATTCTTTATTATTGTTTTTTGTCTTCCCCTATTTCAAAAAGACAAAATCTCGTGCTTGGTATAAGTTTGATATACGGATAGTAGTAGATATACCCTATAGGCCAATCACATTACTCGGTGACTATCTTTTGTAATTAAGGGCATAAGACATGTGAGATATTTTGTGGATTGAATAACACGATTAAATAATTTGAGGACATTTTTCTTAAATGTGCATATGTGATAGATCGATAAATTATAAGTTGGATAGAAGTTGCATTGTCAACTTGAGGTAATTTTTTTTGGATTGTGATCAAGTAAGATTAGATTGAGAGATTTAAGACATTTTAATTTTGAGAATTTTTAGAAGAATGATTTAGATGATGAGGATTTAACTTTAAATATAAGAATGCCTTATAGAATGAATTTTAAAATTTTGATATTGCAGTCCAAATATTTATAATTTGAGCACATGATTTAAATTTTGAATATTGGAGATTGAATTAACGATTTAAATCTTGAAGAAAAAAAATAGAACTCTAAATATGAACATTGATGGATTGAATTCAAAATTCTATAATTTGATGATTTGAATTAAAAGTTAAATTTTGATTGTTGGATCACATATTTGAAATCTTGATAATAGAAATTGAATTTAAAATTTGAAGAGTACAAAATTCTTAAGTTGAAATATAGGAATAATATTTGATTAGAATTGTTTAAAATCTATAGGAGATTATGATAGGTGAAAATCGTGATGTAAAATTTGATGTGGGTTATTTAAATCTTCAAGATGTCATATAAATTTGAATTAAATTTGGATGTTGATTATTTAAAAATCTAGAAGAGATTATGATAGGTTAAAAATTAATTTAAACAGTGGTTATTTTAATTTTAAAGAGATTGTGACGGATTTGAATATATTTTGTCATTTAAATTTTTTAGAAGATTGCGGTTGACTTGCCTTAGATACGAATGTGAAAGATTAAACAAATTATTCCTTATTTTTAATTTCGAGGACAAAATTTTTGTAAGTTGGGTAGATTGTAAACCCCCTCACCCAAAATAGGTATTTTGTGTGTATTTTATATTATTATATTTATTATAGATTATTTTAAATATTAAATTTCTTTAGAGTATTCTCTTAGTTAATTAAAAAATAATATTTTAATATATTTATTTATATAAATATTTATTTAGAATTATTTTTAGGCTATTTTAGATTTTTGGAGATTTTTCTAGAATTTTAGGGTAATTAAAACATAGAAAACGTAAATTTCTAGGACTTTCAAAATTTACTATGAGACCATACTTGCATATTATTTCTACCAAATATTTATTTTAGGTTAAAATATTTAATTATATTTTTCTGTAATTTATTTATAATTTTAAGAAATTTATTTGGATTTTTTAAATTATTTAGGATTTATTTGGATATATATAGTCTTAATATTAGATAGATGATAATTTAGTGTTAATAGATATTAATAAAATTATATATAAATTATTTGTATTATATTTAATTCTATTTAAGATTATAAATTATTCAGATAAACTCAAACTCTATTTTAAATTAATTCAAATCCTGAGCCTATAGGAAAATAACTTCATGCATATCCTATCCTTATTTAAATTGATCATAATCATATCCAAATTAGCCAATCCTAGTCGTATTCAATTAAGTAGTCTCCACCATTATAAATACCTATTAGACTTATGGAATAAACTCATCGTTCATATTTTTCTTCCCCAAACTCCTCCCTCTTTCGTCCAAAAACAGTCAAAATTCGTCATAAATTCAGCCTCATTTTCTAGTAGTTATGACGACTTAAAATGATGATATCTGATAGCTCCAGACTCCAAATGCGCCCTAATTTTTTTTGTTAGAACTATATCAAGGATAGTTTTATGAATATATATATATTATTTTAATAATTTATGAACCTATTTTTCTATAAAATTCAAAAAGTGCCAGTTGTCCGAAATCAGACGCGTTCCGTATTTTCGAGATTTTGGGAGATCGCGAACTCGGAATTATGAGCCGTTTGATGTTTCAAAAATCTGACATGATGAACTTCGATAAAATTATTTTTTCTAGAATTTAACATGCAAGTTTAATCTACTGTAAAATTTGTGCAACGAAGACGTAAATAGAAAATCACCGAAAACTGTCATCTGTGCGCCCTTGTGGCCATAATTCTTTACCGACTTGTGATTTTATGAAACCGTCAATTCCGGCGTTCATGTAGCACTAAAATCTATAGAATTCTATACACAAATCAAGGATTTGAGTCTGTTGACTTTTTGGACAACGGTTTGCCTCGATTTGCGTGTCATGGATCCCAAATCCGTAAAGTTGACTTTCTTTGGACCAAAATTAGGGTTTAAAAATAAAATAAGATTATAATAAGATTAAAATACTACTTTAGGTTCTTTTATTCATAATTAAAATAGATAAAAATGGAGGAACCTATTCACCCACTTTTGTAACCTAACTTGTTTAATTTATGTGACGGGTAGATCGGACGACGCCTTGAGTTGCGACTTCATCCCTTTTCAAAACAGACAAGTATACCTTGCCAAATTGCTTACAGTACTTTGCATGCTTATTATATTTTTATATATTCATTATATATGTATTTTTTTCAGTCATAATTATATATTATATTTGTTGACACACACTTGACACATAGTATCATGGAAGGGGAGGGGAGGATAGTTAGTAGGCGTATGGGCTACCCACTTTGGTTAACTGTAGTAACTGGACGCACTATGGTAGTTATGTCGCGATGGTCACTACCCTTGAGATATGTCGGCTTCTGGTGTCGCGATAGTCGCTACCCTTGAGGTACGTCGGCTTCTGGTGTTACGATGGTCGCTACCCTTGAGGTATGTCGGCTTCTGGTATTACGATGGTCGCTACCCTTGAGGTATGTCGATTGATAGTACATGTACGTGTGTGTGAGTATTCATGAGTTATGAGATAGCGTGTGTATTAGAGTAGCCTTCACCTGCCCATACATTGAAAAGTTGTCCTCATTATGCATTCTCATATAGATTATCTAGTACAGCGTACTTGTATATTTTTCGTCTATTATGCATGTTTTACTGTATTCAATTGGCATGCTTCTATGTATCTTATTATGTCTCTTTGAGGACCTGGTCCCTTTTCAGGTGTAGATGATCATGACTATTTGCAGGAGCACGGATCAAGACTTGCTACTTCGTTATCTTTCGAGGAGGTCTTCCCTTCGAGCCTCTCTAATCATTAGATGATGTACTTATTATATTTACTTTCATATTCTAGTTTGGTAGTGGATTTGTCTCCATCCAACTATTAGTTCTTCTAGACTAATTCATAGTTGGTTCATTTATATATTTGATCATTTATTTCTTTATGATTTTTGTGGATGAGATTTAGTTATGCCCTGTGACTTATGACAATTATATACCACTTATGAATTATTGTTCATAATACAGCGTACGTATGTGTTATGGTTTCCATATATTAGAGTTGCCATATACATACAACTGGCATGCTTACATATTCCTAGTCCTACGTATTTTGGGATTGGAGCGTGACAAATAAGGCATCCCAAACGCTTTCTTAAAATGTTCTGGAGACCAGCTATGCAAAATAGAAAGCTGAAAGTGTAACAAAAGTAGATGACAATGATGAGCTACAGTCTGATTTAATACAATCATGTAAGGAGACTAATGTCCAGACGTGCCGACTAACAGGTACCGGTGGCTAAACGCCCAAAAGAAGTAAATGCACAATAATGAGCAGGGAAGAAGAAAATCCACTCGTTATCCTCTACGACCATGTTCCTGGTACGCACCATGAGTAAGGGAAAAGTACACTGGATCCTTAGGTGCTGGCTCAAAACTTAGCCATGCAAAACCAGTGGGGTTAGAACCCAAATAACAAGTACCACAAAGGAAGCACAAAAAGGAGAAACAAAAACCCAAGAAAAATATATAATAATACATAGGTTCAGTATCATATGTTAGGTCTATAACATATCCTAGCATAAACGCTCAACCCTACAACCAAACAAGGACAAGGGATGAACCATCACACTATGATAGTCCATTTCCCTAGGCTACTAACTGAATAATACAATCACAACCAAGTCCATTTTCTTTCTATCGGCCAAGCACTTGTACAACTTATTATTTGTGGAGTCTAAGATTATCATAGAAATAATGAATAATAGGTATCCTTAGATCACATCAGTACCGAACATGAGCTAACCGAACCAATAGATGAATAAAACATGTATTCACGAGATGCACCAGTTCTCTGTAGGGCCACTGTGCTAGAAATACTGTATTAGCGGTTCCAATGTTCCTATAGTGAAACAGTGACTCGGCATAATAATAGGTCAGATATTACACTCCACTAAGGCAGATGATATATAGTATCTGTGGTGGCAAGCCTACAACATACTTAGAATGAATCTTTGTGGGAAGGTTCGTTAGCATGATCTCGAAATATCGTTCCCTCCAATGTTACTACAACTTTTAGTTACCTAATTAGTCCTATGTAGTGTTCAAAATCTCAATGCGTGGTCACATGAGAATTTTCCTTAAGATGTTGTTCAATGTACGGGCACGCTAGATACGAATCCTTGGAAGTCAAATCTGGATTCATCCGAGCGAGCATGCAACAATCAGACAATTATTTTCCTAGCCATGCTTTGGTAGTTGACTCGCTTATTATGCCCGTGCTGGGAAAATAATATAGATTTATAATATCACGCATTCAGGAATTTGGAGGCATTCTCAATGCACAACTCAAATATAATCACTTAATACGTGACACAAGGTGTCGCACCTCAGCGCACATTAAATTATGGACAAATATCAGTCAATAGTGGTATCAGCATGGATACAGTATTCGAGTCCAATTACCAATTATACATTGGGTCACAAATGAATGAGAAAACATTCAATTAAATACAAGCAAGGCCGCATGGGTCTCTAGACCGCATGGGAAGTCCAGGCCGCATATGACTCTAGGATGCACATGAAGTCAGGGATGCATGACAAGTCCTGGCCGCATATGAAGTCAGGGTCACATGAAAAGGCCTGGCCGCATATGAAGCTAGGGCCGCATGAAAATTCCTGGCCGCATATGAAGTCAGAGACACATGAACTACTTTGCCGCATATGGAGTCTGGACCGTATGTTCGGGGTTAAAGTCTACTCCTTGGGACAAGTATTGAAGTGACAAAAAATAAATAAAGTGTCAGTGAAGTAATATAAAGTGATTGATGTGACAAGCCATAAAGTGTGTCAGAAAGAAAAGACAAAATCATATAAAGATGTGCTAAGGTTTCAGAGTCATGCATCCAAAGGAAAGTGGCCACATGCTTTGCTTGCCACATATGCCTTATTGCCGTATATGGGTCAGTGCCGCATGAAAGTCTCTTGGACTAGCGAATTTCTCATTTATACAATGAGTGAAAACACAAGGAATTCAAGGATAAGCTCAAGAATACTTGTGTGATGGCAGTCATGCGTCCAACAAGATGGACGCATGCTGGTAAGTATGCGACGAAAGCTCAGGCCGCATAGCCCTCTTAGGACGCATAACACTCTCGGTCGCATAACTCGCTGGCCGCATGAAGACTTCGTCTTCTTCAAACAGCAGGTTCGACCATGGCGAAAGCTCCAAAAATTAAAATTTTATTTTGTCCATAAAATCCTTATTTTAAGTCCAAATCGAGTGAACCAAAAGCCAAAATGCTTGAAATTAAAAGCTCTATCATGAAGCAAAAATTATTTTTCAAAAATACATGTTTAATAGATCAAAACTAAGAAAAACTCGTAAAACTCATAAAATCCTAAGTTAGAAATATAGATCTACTCAAAAATACCCATAAAAACAGAAAACTCCAAGTTCTAAAAGTGCTTAGAATCACATAACAAACATAATAAAACAATAATATGGAGGGTTTTTTTTATTTCTTATGCAAGGTGTACTTGCCTATGGAAAGGGGAGAGAAAACACAAGGAGATAAAGAAATCAAGTAATGAAGAGAGAGAGAAAAAAATGTTGGGTTATATATGGTAGGGTTGAACCAAGGGTTCTCATGACTTGAACCAACCCACAAAATAAACCATGAACCAAATTAAACCAAAGAATGGGTCTAGTCTCCATGCACATGCAACCATGCTAAAATAAAATATGTTCTAAATACGTATATCATGAACGAGGAGTGACATCTCTATCTACCTTAGAAAATTTTTATACTCGGAATTCGAATCCAAGCCATAGCTAGAGAAGTCAGGACAAGCACGATACAAATCTACTAGCAACTACATATGCAAGCAATATCATTACAACACATGGGTGATCACCTGATCACAGAATCCGAGATATGAAGGCGTAAAATAGAATATACCTTCTGAATCGAATTGGTGCGGGTACCGGGATCGAATATCGTTCTTGCGCTCCTACGTTGATTCCCCTAGAGAGTGATGGCCCCAAGCAACCCGAACAAAAAAAATAGTCCGGTTCTTGAGCACCTTCTCCCTTCGGTCCAATATGGATACATGTTGCTCCTCATAAGATAAGTCGGTACCAACTACTAATTCAGAGTGATCGAGGATATGACTAGGATCTGGAACATACCTACGCAACCGAGATACATGAAATACATCGTGCACCTCATGGAGCGAAGGTAGAAAGGCAAGAAGATAAGCAACATAGCCTACCCACTCGAGAATATCGAACAAACCTACGTATTATGGACTAAGCTTCCCGTGAACCCCAAATCTAATAACCCCACGGGTAGACGAAATCCGCAAGAACACATGGTCGTCGACACAAAACTCTAAAGGCCTACGATGCTGATCTTTCCAATGCCGATACCTATCTTGTGCAATCTGAAGTCGCCCTCTAATATTCTTGATAACCCCTACTGTCTGCGTGATCATTTCAGGGCCCAACATCTTTCGTTCACCAATGTCATCCCAAGCCAATGGTGATCTATACTTACTATCGTATAATGCTTTGAAATGTGCCATTTGAATACTGGCCTGATTACTATTGTTATACGAGAATTCCACCAAGTGAAGATGATTCTCCCAAGATCTACCAAGGTCTAAGGTATAGGTTCATTGCATATCCTCCAAGGTCTGGATGGTTCACTTTGATTGTCCGTCCGTCTGGGGTGGTAAGTTCTGCTGAATCTTAACTTGGTGCCCAAACTGTGAGGCAAACTTTTCCAAAAATGTAAAGTTAACGAGTGTCTCGATCTGAAATGATACTTACTGGGACACTGTGTTGTCTCACTATCTTTCGCATATATATTATAGCTAATTATTCTGTATACTGTCCAACTCAAAAGGGAAGAAAGTGATCTACTTTTGTGAGACAATCCACTGTCACCCAAACTGTATCTTGACTAGTAGATGATCTAGGAAAACCAGTCATAAAGTCCATCGTGATGTGTTCCCACTTTTACTCTGGAATAGGATACGAATGCAATAATCCTGTTGGTCTGTGTTGTTCTGCCTTCACTTGCTGACATATCAAACATCGTGATACAAAGCGTGCTATTTTCCTCTTCATTCTGTTCTACCAAAGTGTTGCTTGATATCTTGGTACATCTTCGTGCCTCCCGGATGAATAAAATACTGGGAACTGTGTGCTTCAGTCAACTTCATGCCGAATATCCCCGCTTGGTACGCATAGACGATTCCCAAACCTTAGCGTTTCATCCGCATGTATTGTTAATTCCTTCCGAAGACCTGACTCATATTCTTCTCGTAGCTTTAGAATCTTCGGGTCCCCTGCCTGAGCTAGTTTGATTCTATCTACCAAAGTTGACTAAATCTGTAGGCTAGCCTGAACTTTTATACTCTATGGAAGTACTATCTCGATACCCATCTCTCGTAAGTCTTCTAAAATATTCTTCTGACTAGTCAATATAAATTTTTTACCTCTTCTGCTAAGTGCATCATCTACTACATTAGCCTTGCCTGGATGGTACTGAAGTTCCACGTCATAATCTTTCATAAACTCTAGCCACCTTCTCTGCCTCATGTTCAGGTCCTTCTGCATGAACATACTTCAAACTTTTATGATCTGTGAATATTTCTACTCGATCGCCATATAAGTAGTGCATCCATAGCTTAAGTGCAAATACTGCTGCTGTTAGTACCAAATCGTGAGTTTGATAGTTCTTCTCGTGATCCCTGAGCTACTGAGAAGCATATGCTATCACTCTTCCTTGTTACATCAAAACACATCCAAGTCCTTTTCCAAATGTATCATAATACACTGTGAATCCTCCGGAGCCTGCTGGAAGAGTAAGGATTGGTGCAGAGAATAACTTCTTCTTCAACTCTTCAAAGGTTATATGATATTTCTCTGACCATATAAACTGAACTTCCTTGTGCGTCAACCGAGTCAATAGTGCCGAGATCTTAGCAAAATCTAACACAAATCTCCTGTAGCATTCTGTCAAGCCCAGGAAACTACATACTTCTACTACTATATTCGGAACTGGCCAGTTCTCTATTGCATCTACCTTATTGGGATCAAATGACACTCCTGCTCCAGAAATAATGTGTCCAAGAAAGGATATGCGATCCAACCAAAATTCACACTTACTAAGCTTCGCATATAAGTGGTGCTCCCTCAAAGTTTGCAGTACTATCCTGAGATGTTCTTCATGCTCCTCCTCATTACGAGAATACACCAGGATATCATCGATGAATACTACCTGAAATTGGTCTAAGTAAGGCATAAAAATATGGTTCATCAAATCTATGAATATCTCTAGAGCATTAGTCAGTCGGAATGGCATAACTTAGAATTTGTAATGCCCATATCGTGATCTAAATATTATCTTCGGTATATCTTGCTCCCAAACTCGTACCTGATGATATCCATATCATAAATCTTTCTTGGAGACGACTCTTGCTCCACTTAATTGGTCAAACAAATCATCAATTCTTGGTAATGGGTACTTATTTTTCACGGTCACTGCATTCAACCGCCTGTAATACATATACATCCGAGTCGATCCATCATTTTTCTTTACCAATACCGTCGATTCTCCCCACGGTGATCCACTGGTCCGAATAAACTTATTTGTCTTCAGTTCTTCCACGTGTCGATATAACTAATCAAGCTCTAATGGTGACATAGGGTACACCTTCTGGGATACTAATTCTGCTCCAGGCATTAACTCTATACAGAACTCTACTTCTTTGACTGGGGGTAATCCAAAAAGTTCGTCTAAAAAGACGTCAAAGTTACCTGTAGAAAACCCGATCAACTTTGTAGGTAATAAATGCCCACATACTACGTCTGGATATGCTAGGCACACTTTATTAACTTCTCCGATTCCATTGCCAGTGAGTATATTTAGCCTATCTGGCAATGCCTCAAACTCTAATCTAATATGTGTCGCATACTGTGCAGATATAAATGAGTGCGAAGCTTCAGAATCAATTAAAGTTATGGTAGGAAAGGTTGTAACAAAAATTTTACCTGCCACTACGTCGCTTGACGCTATAGCTTCCTTCAAAGATAAGGTGAGTGCCTGCCCTTGGCCTTGTTGAGCTCTGTGCTGCTGTCTTCCTTACTATCATGGTTGCGGTCCCTGCTGATTCTGCTATTATTGTTGTCTATAAAGTTGGGATTGCGTTGGCAAAAGATGCTGAGCTAAAGGCCGTACTGCTGCTGCTGGTCCTCATTGCTGTACTGCCATTAGAGCTGGTAATGTAGGAAATTATTGTACTGGCCCTCCTAGCCTCTGTATCAATGGGCACGTATAAATCTTGTGATCAGGGCTCTCACATCTCAAACATAATCCGTTAGTTTCCCGACAAACATCCCGGGTATGACCTCCCATGCCACAGTAGGTACAACCTGTCGGTACTCCCCGTTGTTGGTGCTGTAGCTGTTGTTGATGCCACGACTGTTGTTGACGAGTTGGTGCCATCACTGTCGAGGTCACCGACCTCCTCTATGTCACATCTTGGATGCGAATGCCAGAAGATGGTGCTGACATTCGTGGTACTGGTCCTCCCTCATTGCTTTATCCTTGAGGCCTTTTCCGATCCACTCTTCTCGATGCCATCCATTGAGAAGTAAGCTCAACCCTCTTGGCTGCTATCAGTACCGCCTCAAAGGTCTGGTAATCATACACCTCTACCATGTGTAATATCTCTAAGTGAAGTCCCTGCTAGAACATCATTGCTCTCTCCAACTCTGTCGACACCATGGTTGGAGCAAATTTGCTTAGTCGACAAAACTCCGTCGCATAGTCGTTTACTATGTTCCATCTTGTTTGAGGTTAATGAACCTTTGCTTCAACTCACAATGAGCCATAATTCCAAAGTACTTTACCCTGAACCGGGTCCTAAAATCATCCCATAAAATATGATGCCTGAATCCTACCTCCATCGTAGCCCACAAATCCCTTACCAAATCTTGGAGTTGTAGGCGAACCAGGTTAACCTTTTCCTCGGCCGAAACTTTAGCTGCTGCCAGAATGGTCTTAATATCCTGGAGCCAATCATATGTTGTGATTGCATCCTCCTTGCCATCGAAATATCTAGGGTTCAGTTTGCAAAATCTAACAGATGCCCCAGAATCTGTTCTCCTGCCTCGCTCTAGGGCCGTTTGCAATCCTTGGTTCAATAGAATATTTTGTTCCTGTTGTTCAAGCTGTTGTTGTTGCACCACCATCTGGTGTTGTTAGGCAGCCAAAAATCTATGGATAATCTCTAGCAAGGCCGGGGTATCTAATATTGCCGGCACTGTAGGAGGTACGGGAACATCTGGAGCCTACTGCTATGTCCTATTTATCGTGGGCTCAACTCGTATCCTTGGCTGAGGTTCTACAGGATCTTGTTCCACTGGCAATTATGCACTACCAAAATATAATGAAATAGCGACGTTGTTAGCGACGTCAGAGTAAAACGTCGCTAATATTAAAGATTTTGGCGACTCCAAATTTTAACGTCGCTATAAGTCGCTGTTTGGCGACATATAGCGACGTTTAGCGACTATAATTCAATTTTTTAAAAGAATAGTCGTAATAAGCTTATTTAAGATCGCTAAACATCACTGAGTTTTATTATTTAACGATGGTTAGCGACTTATTTAGCGATGTTAATCTTTTAGATATTTAGCGACATTTTTAGCGACGTCTAAAACGTCGCTAAAAACTTTTTAGCGACGTCAGAAGTTGACGTCGCTAAACGTCGCTAACATTTCAATATAGGTTTCGATTTCCCCCCATCTGTCGAAATCCTCCAATTTTTTAAAACCCGCCCCCCCTCTTCCCCCCCTCTCCGACGAACTACACACTACGGCGTCCTCCACAGCGACCTACTCCGGCGTCCCCCTCCTCCTCCTCTAGGTAAACCCTAACTCTCTCTCTCTCTCTCACAGGACACGGCATCACACTAACACAGACACGACACACACACACATAGAAGAGTACTTGTTTCATGCTAGGGTAATGATACATGCTAGTCAAGAGTTGTATGTGTGGAGAGTAAGGGTGGACTTGCTCGAGTGTGTGGCTTGGTGTCTGTGCTGTAGTTTCAGCACAGAGAAGAGTGAGGGCAGTGGTGTATTGAAAGAGTATGAGGTGGGGATGGCATGTGTTGAAGGTATATGCCACCATCATCAGGTATGGAGGTCGGGTTCAGTATGAGAATGGGAGGGTGCTCAAATCAGGAGCAACAACAGCAGTGAGATGGTAAGGAGAATGTGCACAAATTGCATAAGCAAGAGCCTGTGCTCAGGCCAAGGGATGGCAGGAAGTAGGGGTTCTCACTTGACACTGTAAGGAGTGTTAAGGATGTGAATTATGTATCCAGCAATGTTGTGGATATAGTGCTTTGGTAGGTGTATGTATGCACAGGTGTGGTTGTTTAAGATTGGAGTTCAGTCTTGGATGTATGCTACAACAAGTGTTCAGATGGGGGAAAATAGTGGGAAGCTACTGCTTTGTACATTAAAAACAATTGTTGTTTGGAGTGGTACTACAGAATATTACAGTAGTAAGGAGAGTGCAACTTAAAATTAGTGTATAAGTTTGTATGGAATATCAGTGAGGGAAAAATAACAGTTATATATGGGGTATTTCAGGTCTGACCAAGGGGGAAAGTATACTCCCTAGTTGAACTTGGTTGGAGCATTGAGGGATATGAGTGACTGCAAACATTAGGAGGAAGTATCGGGCAGTAGAGTGGGAGAGTATACTACTTCCCTTGGTGTTACAATAGATGATGAGACTGATACAAGTGTATAAGTAAGATGGGGAGTTGGTGACTGTATCAATGAGAAGGCATAAGACCAGTTAGTAGTGTCCTTGTGTTAACTTGTGTGTGGGTGATTATCATTTTGAGTGTTAGTTAAGTGAGTTCATGGTGTATGTCAGTAAATCTTGCATATGAATGTGTATCAGTGAACATGTTGGGCTATTACAGGCAGTGCCTGACTAAAGGCCAAGCAATGAGGGAGGAGTGGCAATGCACTCTTGTGCACTGTGAAATATTAGGGGAGTTAAAAACCTGATGTGTGAGTTCATATGCACAGGTGCAATGTATGCAAAGCCTGTGTGAGCAATTGAGGTACTAGGACTAGTTGAAGTATCAGTTGGGGAACTAGAGAATTAAGTAGTAGTTTAGGTAGTAATATTTCACAAAAGGTAGTAATATTTCACACAAGTGCAATGTACGCAAAACCTGATGTGCGAGTTCATATGCACATGTGTAATGTCTAGAGTCTTGTGTTAGTTAAGGTAGTAATATTTCACAAAGGGTATAAAATTTGACAACAAAAATGACTTAAGTCTTTGTAGTAATTTGGTTTATAGGACATAGGCTGTCACAGAGGTCATTGTATATAAAGTTAGAGCAGTTCTTACCTTCATCCAAATAATCACACTGTATTTAACAATGAGTATATATGCTAGGACAAGGAGTATCAGTACATGTACTGTATTTAATGATGAGTATATACTTGAACGATGTCTATTTATTTTTACAGAAGTATCTAGAAATAGATATGAATTACTATCTGCGTCATCGTTCGTGGATGTACAACTGTTATCCTAATGACATGTGTGGTGTGTGGGATAAATTCATTGAGGGTGTACAACAGTTCCTGTAGTTCACCAAGGCGTTCCCTCAGTACATGGACGGTACCAAAATTAAGTATCCGTGTGTGAGATGTCACAACTTGAAATATCATCCAGAAGTGGAAGTCACATATCATTTGTACTCGAAGGGTTTTACGCCGAATTACTATCAGTGGACCGCGCACGGAAAACTTGTATCTTTAGCATCAGAGTCAGAGCCTTATGTGGAGCCGTATATAGATGTCCACGGCCACGCTGTTTACGACGACGGGTGGGTTAACATGATTTTTGATTCGGCGGGGCCTAGTTTTGATCTGGACAATCATGATGCAGCTTAGGAGGCACCGAATACCGATGCTGCGAAGTTCATAGAGTTGCTGGAGAATGCAAGGACTCTATTATATCCTGGTAGTGAAGATCATTCACCGTTGGAGGTTGTTACAAGATTGTTGAGCATCAAGTCTGATTTTAATATATCGCAAGAATGCTATAACCGACTGATGGATTTGATTATAGAGATATTACCAGAGGATGCAAAGTTGCCTAAAGACTTCTACCGATCTAAGAGGATGGTGAGATCGCTCTGGATAAAATACGAAAAAATTGATGCATGTCGCAATGGGTGCATGTTGTACTACAAAGACGATAAGGATAAAGACGCGTGCAGATTCTGTGGTGCTGATCACTATAAGGCTACTGGAAGAGGAAAGTATGTCGGTGCAAAGAAGCCTATCGATTCGATGCACTACTTGCCTTTGACGCTGCGGTTGCAGAGGTTGTTTATGGGAAGGAGACTGCAGAAAACATGAGTTGGCACAGGCAAAAATAGTCTCTTCAAATTTTAAATTCAATTTCTATTATCAACATTTCAAATAGGTGATCCAACAATCAAAATTTAACTGTTAATTCAAATCATCAAATTGTAAAATTTTGAATTCAATCCATTAATGTTTATGTTTAGAGTTCTATTATTTATTTATTTTCAAGATTTAAATTGTTAATTCAATCTCCAATATTCAAAATTTAAATTATGTGCTCAAATTATAAATATTTGGTTTGTAATATCAAAGTTTTAAAATTTATTCTATAAGGCATTCTTATCTTTAAAGTTAAATCATCATAATCTAAATCATTCTTCTGAAAATTCTCAAAATTAAAATGACTTAAATCTCTCTATCTAATCTTACTTGATCACAATCTAAATTTTTTTTCCTCAAGTTGACAATGCAACTTCTACCCAACATAGAATTTACTGATCTATCACATAGGCTATACATTTAAGAAAAATGTCCTCAAATTATTTAATCGTGTTATTCAATCCCTAAAATATCTCACATGTTTTATGCCCTTAATTACAAAAGATAGTCACCAAGTAATGTGATTGGCCTATGGGGTATATCTAGTACTCTCCGTGTATCAAACTTATACCAAGCACGAACGTTCGTCTTTCCGAAATAGGAGAAGACGGAGAACAATAATAAAGAATTCAAAAATGAGGTGATAGAATACAAGTACGGGGTTCAAGGCAATTTTAAGAATTCAAAAGAGAGTTGTCAAGGCAGTTGTGGATTGAAATCTTTTTTTTTTTGGTAAATTCCTATTCACATGTTCATATCAGAACAGTTATGTACCTGATATAATATGCTCTAACTTGTCTAGGGGGTAAGTATGTTCATCTAACAAGTTGAGTCAACTATATATCTCAATCCACGTAAGGTAGTCATGCGAAGAGCAAACCAAGCGCACTAAGATTGATCAGACCATAATACACTGATTCTAAATAGACAATTGTATTAGTGTGTGCACCCAATAATACATATGTCATAACAAGCTCGATAAAAGAATAAGCTTGCAAAACTAGGCTATAATAGTAGCATAAGTCGAGGTAGTTCAGAAAATATAAGTATGCTAGATTATGATGAAAGAAGGTACAAAAATAATTCAAGTTCACCAAGAAGATCGGTGTTGTGCCTCTACAGTTACTATACTAACTTCTTATCTAAGTCTCTGGTCGACCAAATGGGGTATGGCCTCTAAGTTCTACAGTTTAGATAAACACTATCTTCTTATGCAAGTCTATAGTTGGTATCATTCAATTACAATTCATTAATGGGTTAAAATGACTATATGATACTTGGTTATGAGGCATACTACCAAACTTACAAGAATTTAACTAATAGTGTTATTGAATATTAGAGTGGATATACCTAGTACGAGTCATCTTCCTAACCCCTATCAAGCACGAAAGAAAAGATAAGATTAACGTTGTGAAAGGATCAAGCAAGATGCAATACAAGCAATCAAATAAGAATGTGAAATAAAATCAAGGGACGTGATTAAATAAGTGGATGAGATCCTATATTCTAATCCTATGCGCAGGCTTGTTCGGTACAGTAACGTAACCGAGATAATATACTCTCGACCTGCATGGGCCACCACAAAAACATGTGACGCCCCAGTCCCAAAATACGTAGGACTAGGAATACTTAAGCATGTCAGCCGTATGTATATGGCAACTCCAATATATGGATACCATAATACACACGTACGCTATATTATGAATATTAACTCACATGTGGTATATCTATATTGTCACAAGTCACAGGGCATAACTAAATCTCATCGACAAAATCAAATAAAAAAAAAAAACCAATCTACTATATAACTGAATCTCAATATGAAGTATCAAAGAATGATAGTCGGGTGAAAACAAATTCACTGCCAAACTAGAATATAAGGGAAACCACATAAGAACATCTAATGAACAATGAGACTTGAAGAGAAGACCTCCTCGAAAGAGATAAGTAGCAAGTCCTGATCTGTGCTCCTGCGAATAGTCAAGATCGTCTACACCTGGAAAGGGACCAGGTCCTCAGAGGGACGTAACAAGATACAAAGAAGCATGCCAATTGAATACAATAAACATGCATAATAGACAAAAAATATATAAGTATGCTGTACTAGACAATCTATATGAAATGCATAATGAGGACAACTTTTTGATGTATGGGCATGGGTAGGCTACTCTATCTAATCTCACAACTCACACACACGTCAGGAACATCATAAATCGACATACCTCAAGGGTAGCGACCAGCGCGACACCAAAAATTGACATACCTCGAGGGTAGCGACCAGCACGACACAACTACCGTAGAGCGTGCTAGTTACTACGGTTTAACAGAGCAGTTATAGCCCATACGCCTACTGATTGTCCTCCCCTCCCATGATACTAAGTGTCAAGTGTGTGTCAACATATATATAGTATATAATTATGACTGAAAGAAAAACACATGCAATGAATATATAAAAATATAATAAGCATGCAAAGTACTGTAAGCAATTTGGCAAGGTATCTTTCCTGGTCTAAAAAAGAATAAAGTCCCAACTCAAGGCGTCGTCCGATCTACCCGTCACATAAATTAAACAAGTTAAGTTACAAAAGTGGGTGAATAGGTTCCTCCATTTTAATCTATTTTAATTCTAAATAAAATAACCTAAAATAGTATTTTAATCTTATTATAATCTGATTTTATTACTAAACCCTAATTTCGGTCCAAAGAAAATAAACTTTACGGATTTGTGATCCGTGACACAAATCGGGCAATCTGTTGACCAAAAAGTCAACCAACTCAAATCCTAGATTTGTGTGTAAAATCCTATAGATTTTAGCGCTACATGAACACTAGAATCGTCCATTTTATAAAATCACAAGTCGGTAAAGAGTTATGGCCACAAGGGAGAATAGATGACAGTTTTTGGTGGTTTCCTATTTACGTCTACATTACACAGATTTTATAGTAGATTAAACTTGTATGTTAAATTTTGGAAAAATAATTTTATATAAGTTCATCATGTAAACTTTCTGAAACTTCAAACGGTTCATAATTTTGAGTTCGGGATCTCCCAAAATCTCGAAAATACGAAAATACGTCTAATTTTGGACAACTCACACTTTTATAATTTTCTGAAAAAATAGGTTCATAAATTATTAAAATAATTTATATAATCAGAAAACTAACCTTGAGATAGTTCCAACAAAAAAAAACTGGAGCACGTTTGGAGTCCGGAGGTAGGAGATATCGTCTTTTTAAGTCGTCATAAGTACTAGAAAATGAGGCTGAATTTATGACAAATTTTGACTGTTTTTGGACGAAAAAGAGAGGAATTTGGGAAGAAAATTATGAAAGATAGTTTATTGCATAATTCTAATAGGTATTTATAATTGTGGAGTCTACTTAATTGAATACAACTAAGATTTGCAAAAAAAAAGTATTTTGTGTTCCTATCAAATGTGTTCAATCTTTGGTTTTTTGCAAATAAAGTTCTGCGTTTCTATATTCATTATCTATTTTGTGTTTTGTGTAGGTACTATGCCTAATGCAAGCACAACTTAGGCTTGCATGATATCATGCCCAGTGGTGACTTTCAGTCCCTCTGGATCGGGGCAGGACACACAGGCCTTGGGTAGCTATGTCATGTGGGACTTCTTTGGTTTAGCTGTCCGTGGTGAAGGACTGGAGCTATTCTTTGAGAGCATTTCTTTGAAAGCTTGTTAGTCGAATTGTACGACCAATATTTTTTGAGTTAAGCTAATCTTTATAACGTCTGATTGCGTCACTACCTTCTCGTCGGTAGAGAAGGTATTCTCAGCAGAGTTGCTTTTTTGTAGCCATTAAAAAAAAGTGTGATACTTTATTGAAAAATACAAAATGAGTACAGAAAAAGTTAATACTAAAACTAAGTACAAAAAAAGAAATGAAAAAATATGATGGTGAAGATCAAGTTGTGCAGCTGACTTCTATACTACAATTACGATCCGATGACGAAGATTGGAAAGAACTTGCTAACTCTGGCTCAATAGGGCAATTGGACAGCAATTGGGCTCAAAAGCACTCAACTTTCGATGGTTTGGGATGCACATGTCCCAGCTTTTTATAGCCATTATGACTGTAACGGCTATATGCGCACAAAATCTAAAAAGTCATTATTTTCTGCTTCTAGTGCGTAAGAATATATTATGCATACAATTCTGCAATAACTGCAGCGCATAAAATGGATCTAAAAGTATGCGCATATCACGGTCTACTCGATACGTGTCATGCGTTGCAATCGGTTCAAAATCACACATTAATGCGGTGGTTGTCACTTGAAATGTATGCACATTAAATACAAAATTTAAACATATGCACATTAAATGTGCATAATCTTCTCAGATTCATAACCATTATATCGCATAATTATTGCTCTGCCATATAAGTTTTGAAGAGACAAATCTGTAAAGATTTGTATGCACTTTATGGATCAGGCGCATAGGTCATCGTCGCATAGTGCCATGTGGAGATGTTCTGCTGTAAAAGATAGAACATAATTATTACGTTGACACCAGCGATGACATTTTGTGTATAACCGTCGTTTGCACGTATTATGAAGCATCACAGCTTTTAATGCAGTGTCAGACTGGGTTATGTGGTATGGTTATATGTGCCTAAGGCCCTTGCCGTATAGACTTTTTTTGAAGAATCATTGTTCTTGCCGCATATACAAATTGGTAGCTTACGTCGCATGGACGATGGGCGCATAGTCGACTATACTTGTTTCATCATATGCTTTCGGGTTGCTCAACGCATAGCCCTTATATGCATCCATTTTTTTATGCTTCGACAATATACATAATTAAATTGGACTACAGTCCACTTGAAGTGTAACTAGGCATTGCCATGTGCCTTAGTCCTCAGTATTATAGAACTGGGGCATGACACCAAGCCCAACCTACGTCACAGCATCAGTAGTAGTACGTTGTCTACAACCTCAAGTATAATCAAAGCTACAATATTATACTACAATATCCAAATAAATAAATGAATAGAAAGAACCACAGGCCTAATACTCATTATACAATATTAACTAACTAAGTAGAAATAAATTGAAAGTATACGGACACAAATAAACTACTTTAGGCTTTTGTAGAAGCATGAAAAATACGTTGCAGAGTTATACGCAGTGTTTCAGTGCTGTGTGGCGTAAAATATAACTTCAGAGCCATCGGCGTACAACAGAGCTTTGTCGATAGTACAGCGTAAAATATAAGCTCAAGGACAATCCGCGTAATACAGTATTTCCAGGCTGCTTCAGCGTAAAAAGGGTATTATACCGCCTTTATGGTGTAAAACTCATCCGCTTTTAATGCAGCATGGAAGTGTACGAGGAACGCTTCGTATTCCTAGAATGAATCTGTCAGGTCATGCAGAGAACCGAACTCCTGACAAAGAGTACAGCACGACTATCCAGACAACGACTGTAATGATGGTGCGGCACAGAGACCCAAACCGTCGTTTAGTGACGTTTCCCTGAAACAAAGTGCTTTTATGCATACAAGGGAATACGCTGCCTAGTTTTACACGGGCAGATGTGAGCTTTTACGCTCAGTAGAAGACAAAATGAACTGCCACGTCAAAATCTGCTCTTCGTACAGAGCTCGAGGCACGTCTCTGCATTTAATTCTCAGAATGGTGGCAGATCTTTGTACAGAGCTCAAGATACGTCTCTGCATTTAATGCTCAGAATGGTGGCAGATCTCTACATTTAATGCACGAGATTTGATTATATCTCCAAAGACTGGGCAAGCCATAATTACGGCTAATACGTCTACATCATCACCCCTGCACATTACGCCATCAGGCTATTTTCAGCTATAGGATCACGCTGTACGCTATCTCCTTGAAATATGCCAACTGGGCTATTTTCAGCTATTAGGAGTACGCCGTATGCTATCTCCTCGGAATACACCAACTCAGGCTATATTTGTATTTGTGCGTGATAAGGCTATTTGCTCCAGAATACGCTCAAGACTTCAGTCAAGGAAAGAGGATCAGCTATCTTTTACGCTAGCCACCTATCAATGCAGAATCAGGCTTCTACGCCTACTTGGCTTCTATGCCAACCTGACAGCCTCTACGCCAACCTACTCGGCTTCTACGCCAAACTTGATAACCATTTGGCTTCTACGCCATGGTGACAGTTATTGGCTTCTACGCCAACCCTTTCTACGCGAGGGGCAGTTACCTACGTGGCTTGCATGCCGTGATCTTCGCAGCAGTTATACGCATTATCTCTTAATGGGACATGCATCACACGCTCATTTAGAAGATCATTTATACGTGGGTGGCAGTTATTATAACCGCCGTGTAAAAAGTACCATACTCTCCACTATCCGGCTTCTACACCGACTGAACGGTTACTGTCACTAAAACCCTATAAATAGAAACCTCTATTGACAGAGATCCAGGGTCGAGAGGTCAAAAGTGTGGAGAAAAAGAGGGTCGAAGGATTAAAAATTCCAAGGTCGGAAAGAGTTAAAAGAAATCGAAGAACAGAGAGAAAAGGGCTCAGACAGAGAGTAGTGATCGACGATTTTGGCATCAAGCATCCACTCCCTCTTGCAATCTGTGAAGCATCTTCTTCTTCTTCGGTACTTCTTCATCATCGTGTGGTCCAAGGGACAAAGTGATCGACTGCAGATCAGACTCCTATAGCAATATTTACCCAGATTAAAATTTGTACTTAACATCCTCGTATAGGATTAATAGTACTTCTTATTTGTAAACCTAAGAAAGGGTTTTGTATAAACCTTGTTTTATTTCTTCCATTTATTATCAAACACAAGATGGCGACTCTGCTGGGGACCTCTTTCTTATCTGACGAGAAAGCAATTGCTCAACACGATGCAGTATCAGTAGGATCAATGAAGAAGACCCTGGTCGTCCAGTTCGACCAGTCTGCCTATGAAGATATGCTTCGAGCAGGGGGTAGCTCTCACTCTCTCTCTGTCCAAGACAACAGGAAACTGCGTAAGGTCTGGATGCCCCGGACATCCCCTACCATTCCCGCCGACTCTCTGGTTTCTCTGACCAACAAGGTTGTAGCTTCGCAACCTCCGCGCCCCGTACGTAAAACTCTGTCTCCCATCCGTGACGTGGTAGACAAAACTTTTGGCAATGCCTCAGTGCTAGTCCAGAAGTCTACTCCGCGCTCTGCGCGTAAAACTCTGTCTTCCGTTCGTGATGTGGCAGACAAAATTTCTGATAATGCCTCAGCGCCAAATCAGAAATTCCAAACGCGCTCCGGGCGTAAAAATGCATCTGCCCTCCGTGGAACAACAGATGGTCCCTGCAATCTACGCAAGGGAAAACAAGTGGTAGAATTCTCAACTTCTCGGTCTTTACGCCAACAAGCGAAGAATCTGCCCGCTCTCCAGATTACGCGAGAAGCTGATGGCTGATTGAGGACTTCCTCAGTTTTATGCCAACCTGAACAGAGTTCCAAATTACGTCAGGTTAAGCCCCTCAGCGTAAAGAAAGCCCAGTTTCCGGAAAGACACACTCCTCGGGGATCAGCTGCTACTCAGATGGCTGAACTGCTGTATACAGGTGGCAGGGGAAAGTTATGGTTCCCAATATTCGTATGCCAACTAATGTAAACAGGAGGAACAAGCCTTCTTCTGTCAATGCTCCTGACTTGCGTGAATTCCTGATCCAACAGCGCAAAGACAGGAGTCATAACCAGAATTCAGTTCTCCTAACTGTCGAACGTGGGGAGATCATGTGGAAAGATGCGTTAACATCTAATGTCGTCATGACATATGGGCCACATGAAGATTCTGTCTTTATTGTTCCTCCAACTCGCGACGACCAGCATCCAATAGTCTTCGGTCGCATGCGAAGCAGACCGATTGTACAAGAAGAATTTCGCGAGTCTGAGGGTGGCAAAATACAAATCCACAGGTATAGCCCACAAGCTTTAAAGATTATATAAAGCATGTGTTATGATTTGAAGTTAAAACAAGGCCTCAACTACGGGAAAGGCAGTCGAACACCGTTGCATGGTAATTCTTACTGTCAACAAGCTCGTTTTAGGTTGGGGTATACTGCATCTCTTGCAAACTCCAAACCTTCAGAGTCTGATCCTGTACAACCAGAGGCAGGTTCTTCTAAATCAACTTCTGTGGACAAATGCCACGGCATGTCTGGGGGTAGTCTACCGCGACAAAATAAGGCAGCATCCAGAGCTGGGGGTAGAATTCCCTCTGAGTCCGAAGATGATGCAACGATGACGATCTTCCCGGAGGACCGTAAAACTCAGGCATCGGGGGCCTGAAGACCAAAATGGACTTTCTCCTTCAATGAAGATGACATCATTGAAATCTTCAATATGTTGATGAAAGAACACAAACTTCGGCTACCCAACATCAGATACCCTGAGAGGGCTGGCAAAGTTGATGACCCAGATTATTGTCTCTTTCATCGGCACATTCATCACCCTACAAGGGCGTGCTACGTACTAAAAAGGAGAATCCAGGAGTTGATCAACGCCAAAGTCATCACTTTGCATCTGTAAACGAGGGGATAATCATTGCAAATTGGTTTTACTCTAACATGATAATTTGCTCCCCTTAAGGATATACCGGATAATGAGTCCCTTAAAGTTTCCCCAGTGGATTCTTCAAGACTATCCTCACTCAGGAAAATCACTCTATAGTGAATTTTTCGGACATGAGTTCACGTCCATATTACCTCTGAACTATTGTCCAAACATTTCATTTCTTTCCCCAGAGAGTTTGACATGTTCATATTACCTCTGAACAAACCTTCTTGGTTTTGGCTACCGATTATCATGTCCATATTACCTCTGATATCGGTGGTCATCTCAACTTAGCACCCGTACTTAACTCTAAGTACGCCAGTGGTGTTAGGTCCACAAAAACTGCCATGTCCATATTACCTCTGAGCAGATATATAACTCCATACCCAGTGGAGTCACAACTCGAAAGTTTGTCATGTTCATATTACCTCTGAATAAACCCTCTGAGTTTTTGCTATCGATTATCATGTCCATATTACCTCTGATATCGGTGGTCATCTCAACTTAGCACCCATACTTAACTCTAAGTACGCCAGTGGTGTTAGGTCCAAAAAAACTGCCATGTCCATATTACCTCTGAGGAGATATATACCTCCACCCCAGTGGAGTCACAACTCGAAAGTTTGTCATGTTCATATTACCTCTGAACAAACCCTCAGAGTTTTTGCTATCGATTATCACGTCCATATTACCTCTGATATCGGTGGTCATCTCAACTTAGCACCCGTACTTAACTCTAAGTACGCCAATGGTGTTAGGTCCACAAAAACTGCCATGTCCATATTACCTCTGAGCAGATATATACCTCCACCCCCAGTGGAGTCACAACTCGAAAGTTTGTCATGTTCATATTACCTCTGAACAAACCCTCCGAGTTTTTGCTATCGATTATCACGTCCATATTACCTCTGATATCGGTGGTCATCTCAACTTAGCACCCGTACTTAACTCTAAGTCCGCCAGTGGTGTTAGGTCCATAAAAACTGCCATGTCCATATTACCTCTGAGCAGATATATACCTCCACCCCCAGTGGAGTCACAACTCGAAAGTTTGTCATGTTCATATTATCTCTGAACAAACCTTCTTGGTTTTGGCTACCGATTATCATGTCCATATTACCTCTGATATCGGTGGTCATCTCAACTTAGCACCCGTACTTAACTCTAAGTACACCAGTGGTGTTGAGTCCACAAAAACTGCCATGTCTATATTACCTCTGGCAGGGCTTGTCCCAAACCTATTACTTGCACTCACATGCATAAGAAGTAATAGGTCCACAAAAATTCCCCTACGAAATGCCCGCAATGGAAAACGAAATGTTCGAGTCCATATTACCTCTGAACTACGTCTCTCCACAATCCCTACAGAGTCCATATTACCTCTGTCAGGATTTGTCTCAAACCTATCCCTTGCACTAATGTGCGCAAAAAGTAATGGGTCCACTAAAAATCCCCCAGTGGGATGTCCTCAACAAATACGGTATCGTACTACGTCCATATTACCTCTAGTACAATATCCAAAATTCGCGCAAACAATCATAAAGAAATGGGAGGGCCCTTATATGATTGCAAATGGCACTTACAGATTAGCCAAGTCTAAATAATTTTTTTTTTGTGGCTACTATCAACTGCAAATTCCCGAAGAGGAACTATGCTTAATCTCCTTTGCTCAACGGAGTATGGTGAAGATCTTATTCTGACGATACCATGCACAAAGGTTAGCTGGATCATATTCTATCAGGTTCATGTGACCTCCGAAGAGATATCCTTAACTAATTTGTAAACCTATCATGTTAATGATACCTCTGGTAGTGTTTAGTATACAAATTTAGTTGGATTATATTCTTTCAGGTCCATTTTAACTCTGAATAGATTTACATTCACCAAAACCTTAACGAAAGAATGTTATGTTAATGATACCTCTGATATCACTTTCACCCTAGCCTATCACATTCTAAAATGATGGGCCCACAAAGTCAAAAAATGTGTCTTTATTATCTCCGAGAAATTACAGGAGAAACAAGAAAGTACATCATTAGGGAGGAGCAGTTAAGTCGCGAATCTGCTGCGCCAGTGCGGCCATCTTCTCATCCCTGGAGTTCAAGACGTCGGCGCGAGCCCGCTCCAACCTTGCCGCCTCATTATTCAAAGCAGATAGCTCTGTCACGCCCCAGTCCCAAAAATATACGGGACCACGCCACGTGGCATTGGCCAGCTGACACGTCTCCGAGGATATCCCAATTTAATGGATCCTAGCGAAGCATGCTACGTTGTCCTAAATCTAACAAGTCTAATATCAACAACAGGCAGAGTCTAAACTCATCCACAAATACAACAAGAAATACTGAAATAAAATACTAGAATATAAGAACATAGTCGAATGTCATAGTACAACCGAAATATGTCCGGTGGGAACAAACCCACTACAAATGATGAAATAGAGTACTGAAGACAGAATAAATAGTATGACTGAAACAACTGCTAACTAGATAAGAAGCTCTAGTCCTAGGCGGAAGGCCTACCAAGATGATCAGGAAAACTCCGATGGTAGGACCTCTAGCTCCTCCTCAAGAGCGTATCTCGTCTCCACTCCTGGTCCGTACACAGTGGGGTAATATGCCTCGTCCATATCTGGAAGAGAACCAGGTCCTCAGAGGGATGTAACAAGATACAAAATGCATGCCAGATATAGTACTGAATAAAATAAAAGGGGTGTGCTAATCATCTAAGTGAATGCAATGTAAGGACAACCTCGAAACGTATAGGTAGGTGTAGGCATAATGTCCATACTCCGAAGAGCATGGTATCTGATCATGTAACGCCCATCATTCCGAAGAATGAGGTATCTACAATGTATATACGTCCGTAACACTCCAAAGAGCGCGATATCTGAATATAGGAAGTCATCGGTTCTATGGCTCCTCTGGATACCACGGAGTCCGATGTGTGTATCCCATACGTTATCAGTTGTCCTCCCCGCCCAATGTGGATACACAAGTCGAATACACGACATGAGGATCTCGTATCTATATTTGGCTTCGCACTGAGTCAGCTGGGGAATGACATACTCCAATTTGGCACGCTCTCGATCTATCTCCTGCTGCTGTTCCTGGACGGATTTGTTCATAGATTCCATTTGCCCAGCAAGTTCTGCAGTTAAGAGTCATACCTAGCTTGAACGAGACCGTCAATGCTGCCTCGAGATAGCTGCAAATAATCGTTAATGGGTTGTTCCAAACCATTAACTATCTCCTCCAGTGTGTCAGCTCTCCCAGCGTCGTTGAAGTCTCTGATCGGCGCTATCGCAAACTGAGAGGATCTCCTCAGAGCCTCGAATCCTAGATTCTTCTCCAACACCATTGATATCAGCATTTTCAAAGTGGTGTAGAAAATACTAGTATACTGCTCAATCAGCATGGCGAGATCCGAATGGATGCTGGAAGTGGCTACAATATCAGCAAATCTCCCTCCAGGAATGACTACAGACGATGTTGCCACAGTCGTCGCCTCAACAGATGGTGCGACAAAAGAAGATGCGCCAACAACGGACGAAGTAACCGGCGCACTCAAAGGAGGCATTATCGTAATGACAGGCTCATCCTCCTCTCGAGATATCGAAACCATTTCGGGCGAGCCGGCACCCGAAAATGTTTCCTCTTCGAAGTCGGGCACCTCCATGTCATCGGCAGGAGCTGAAACAGAGCCAAAGGGCGCATCAACACTGCCCTCCCCGTAGATGTCTTCCCCTGAAAAGAAGGCAAGAGAAAGTTAATATCTACATGATGTTAATTTTTCTAAAAGAGGCATAAAGACGACATTTACCCATGGCCGATGGTATATATGTCGCATCTGCAGCCAGTACAGCTAAATTATTTCTTAATGATGCTAAGCGAGCTGTCATACCGAGAGAGGACAGTGCACCAAATGATGACTGAGGGTAGTCATCCAAGTCTTCACCCAGATCCAATCGAGGTTTATCCGGTGGAATCTCGCTGGGTATACTTACAGATACGGCAGGGGTTTCTCCCGTTGCTGATTTGGATAAAGATATCCTTATTTAGCTCGGTCTCAAAGACGATCTCGTACCACTACCTGAAGCGGTAGCAGCGACAGCAGCCTCAAGCAAGGATTCTCTGGCACTGTCAGCCGGAACTGTAGAGGTTCCCTCTCTAAAAGGCGAGGAACCTCTAATCAAAGGATCGTCCCCAATAGGGGAAACAACAGGTTCACTTCTAGGAACATCAGGGTGGGAAGTCCTGACAGGACCACCAACCATCTTCTTCTTCTTGCGAAGGGAAGTCTCCTTCAGAACAGGAGCCCTTCGCTTACCAGAGATAACCAAAGGCCCTGCAGGCGGAGGTATTTCGCCTCTCGGTACTGCCAACAAAGGCTCATCTGGATTGATAGAATCTTCACCCTCGTCAGAGGAAACTGAGAGGATTTTGTCTCTTCCCACGGACTTAGAAGAGGGCATCCTAAAACTTCCACGTATATCAAAATCGCGATGGAAGGTATTGGTTGCCACATAAAACTGGGCATACGAATGGAGGATGCGCAACTCCATGTAGAGTGAAGTCGCGGGCACAGTAAAAGCTACTTCAGTACAACCCATTATGAAGTACCGCCATCCTCTCGCTGCATCAATAAGTCCACCCCTGGACTTGAAGCTGGTGACGGCATTGCCCACATGCAATTGGTCATACCCAAACTGCCTGGCGAACCGACTAGGCAGATAGGGTTCCAAGAAGCAATGGTCTTCACTTCTGTATAATAAATGGGAAGGTCTAATGCAGACCAACCAATAAAAATCTTCAGGAGAAAGAACGGTCTTCCCTTCACCTAAATCCTGAAGTCGCGTCCCCTGTTGATTGAGATGTACAGTGGGGACGGTGCAGAAGAGCTTCCAGATGTGAGCAAAATTTAATGCTCACCGACAGTCTAAAACTGTGGTCACGTTCCAAGTGGAGTTCTTGTAATTCAACAAGAAATTACTCCTCGAACTACTGCCAGAGCTAGGAGACATCACTCTGGGGTTATGAAGAATTAACCATCCCATCAAATACAGGAACGGTAATTCTACCCTGGGAAAGTTGTCACGCCGTGTTTCATCGGCAAGCAGCTCATCGGTCATGGCCCTCAGGCCAGCTTGTATCCGGCATACCATGGCAGGGAGCAAGCCTAGTCTTGCCCCGAACACCAAACGCACCGCGGGCCATAAAGTGTTACGGTGGATGCGATCCGAAGATGCAATGCCGGGTACTACCAGTCGGCGTAGCCATATGGAGATAAAGCCAGCCAGTTGAGCTTCCTTGGACAGAGGCCTGCGGCAATGCCTCAAATAACTGTAGGCTTTTGTGCCTGCATGATATTTCCCTATCCCTTCGTCGATAATCTGGTCCGAAGCCCCAGCATCTTCAATAAGGTCATCGACTACTTGAGCACTAAGCACGCTCATAAAGCTCAAAGGCCTATCCCTGCTATCCGCGACTTTATCTGGCTTAGCATTTCTATCCTGATGGAAGAAGAGGTAGGACGCCCATTTGTTGGTATGAGCCAAATCAGAGGGCTCATTATAGAAGGCGGTGCACGTTAAATAGTGGCACATCAGCTCCTGGTACACTGCCACTACCCGAGGGTCTGTATCATCCAGCTCCCGGTTTGTGGGAACATACTCTTCATAAGGAGTATCCCCCATTGGCAGTCTTGAAATCTCTGCCATTTCGTGAAGGGCCAATCCCAACTCCCCCACTGGAGTGGCAAAAGTCCCGGTGAGCGAGATATATCGCTCCATCAAAGCCAGAAATAGGTTGGGGTTGAGAGGTAACCCAACACTGGTAGCACTCACAGCTGCGTACAGACCAATGCCCTCCAGTTTTGTCTGAAAGTTCTTCAGGGCCCAGTCAGCTAAACGAACCCATGGAAGATTTGTAGGGGTAAGCCACCCATTGGTCCGAGGATTAACCTTGGGGTATACTCCTCCATGCCCTATGAAGTCATTACAGAAAGTCGGTAATTGGACTGGCTGGAATAGTGCAGTGTCTTTACTCGGGACAATGCCCAGAAATAATCCCCTGAAAGAGATGATTGGACCAGAAGGGCGGCTCACAAACGACCCTTGGTCTGATCCCTTCTGATAAAATATCTTCCCCGGCTGGCCGTGAAGATTGGGAGTCAGAGTCCATGACATCCTCCTCGGATGTGTGGCATGGAATAATGCCGAGATAGGGTAATCTCTCATCATCTTGGGCAGATACAGGACCAGGCCCCCGGCAGGAAAAACCCAGTTTTCTTTCTTGGGCTTCGTCTGGGATTGTTTGTCAATCATATCCCCGAAGAGGAAAGCTGGTTTTATGTATTTTACCCCGTCTATAGACGTTAGGGGCTCTCCGTTGATCATGCTCAACAGCATTCGCTCTCCTTGAGACGATATCAGGGTTCCCCTTCCTTCAGGATACTAGGGCCCGGAAATAGGAAATTTCACATGGGACCAATCCTCCAGGTAATTGGAATGCAGCATCCCAGCAGCAGAGCCCATCACCTCAGCCAACGGAGATACATGCAAGTTAACTACAAAGTGCAAGAAAAATACCTCAGTTTCTATATAGACCTCACAATCTTGCAACCTATGCCAAAAAGCAACAGTCTGTGCTTTTACGCCAAGACTGTAAAAACTTGATTTTTACGCTGGAATCTCATTCCAAGGCATAAAATTCATGACTGGCAGTTGTAACCTCCGTATCCTGAAATTCATGCATAAATGTTGTTATTAGGTTGATTTGGGACTATTAATATTTTTCCATAATTTTTAGCTAATTAAAAACTAGTAACCCTAATTTCTTAGGACTTTCAAGAATTTATTTTAGGGACAAACTTAATTGAAAATATTCCAAAATTTTATTTTAGGTTCTAAATAGTCAAATATATTTTGTAGAATTTTTTGGGAATTTTATGAGTATTTTTAGTATTTATTGGGAGTAATTAGGCTAATAACTAATTTTTAGGACTTATAGAATTTATTGTACAATCCCAGAAATATAGAATGGACCAACGTTATTTTTTAGTGTTTATAATATTATTATATATTTTCTGGAATTATTTCAGAATTTTTGGAATTTATTTAATATTTATTTTTATTTAAATATGTAAAACTAATGTTTAGAGCTTCTCCTAATTATAGTAGAAAATCTATGAATATAAAATTGTCCCAAGTATTTTTCTAAGGTTTCTGGATTCAAAATATATTTTCTGTAATTTTTTCAGATTTTTATGATTAATTTTAATAATTATTTGGAGTTATTTAGAATTAAAATGACTTAAATAATGTTTTGATAAAGGCAAATCAAAAATAAATAATATAAATAAAACCATCCAATCAGATTTTGACATGTGTCAGCCTATAAATATTCATTTAGCCGCAGGTACATCCCTATATATATATATATATATATTATTATAACCCTAATTATCCTATTATTTTAGAGAGAGAGATTTTGGAGAATTGCCATCTAGGGTTCCTTCATCTTCCACAAGCCAATTGCGCATAGTTCCGGACTCCAAACAAGGCATAGTTTCTTGCGTTAGAAAGATATTGAGGTTAGCTTTTTGATTATATAAATTGTTTTACGAAATTATGAGTATTAAATTTTGGAAAATTCGTAGAATACAGCATGTCCGAAAATAGATGTGTTTTGATTTTTTCGCGATTTCGGGAAAACCAGGAATCAGAATCATGCACCGTTTAAAGTTTCGGAAAGATAATGTCGAGATCATTGGCATATGTTTTTCCCAGAATTTAATTCGAAGTATTTGTATACTTTTAATTCTGTAGAACTTCTAGGTTAGAATTTAACCATCGGTGCACGATACGAAACTTGTATGTGCCATAATTCCCAAACGAATTTGAATTCGGACGAGCCGTAAATTCTAGCATATTTTTTACGCTGAAATTTACAAGAAATCATGCATGAAAGTCGAGTTTGTGTCGGCTGACTTTTTGGTCAACAGATCGCCTCGATTTGCGTGCCATGAGTCTCGAGTTGATAAAATTTAGTTCCTTTGGACAAAATTTAGGAATTAACCTAAAAATCAGAATAATAAGATTAAAATAGGATTTTAGAGTAATTATTCCAGAATTAAATAAATTAAAATAAATTATCTTTTGACATGGTAAAATTGTAATACATAGGCTATTTGGACTGTGACTTGGACTCTGATTCATACCAGCAGCAGGACCCCAGGCGAGTACATTCTCTGATAATTTCTGTTATTTGATAATTTCTATAATTCTAGTATTTAGAAATGTTATATCTGACTCTTGACACTGTGCTACACGGACTAGTATATAGATTGGATCTTTAGTCATGAGATGTTACATTGGTTATCGTATTGATATTGTACACGACATTGACATTGGACATTGATATTAGACATTGTACATGATATATTGGACATTGATCGTGTATCGCGACGTGTCATGATTGGATCCACAGTACTAGTTGGGGGCGGGGAAATTGCGAGTGAGAGATGTGATCAAAATACATATCGTACAAGTGTAGACATTGAACAGTGTTAATCATACACCTCACGTATGATTAGTCAGGCAATGTAGTCATCGAACAAGTTCCCAAGCCGATCACATTTCGAAACTACGATTTCAAACACTTAGAATAGTTACAGTTCCTTATTTTTAGTTCATATACTACATCACCCGTATATGATATTGTACCTCGTTCTCTTTATTTCATATATGCACTGACTGTACCATATTGCCTATATTGCCTGTCTCTTTATTTTGCCATTGCATTTATTCATTGTCTTCCCTCAGTATATAGCATCATCTATTTATTGTTTTATAGTCCTTATCAATTAACTGGAACTGTTATTTGAGATGTACTTTGCTCCATCCTGACTGGAAATATTTTTCCAGACTACGCCTTAGAGGACGGGTGTCCGACATTTTATGGACCACAGGGAGAGTAGCTGTGGCTTGGACTTTGTAGCCAGGTGTGATTCCGGGAGGTCTAGCCGGGATCAATAGTTATTTAGTTAGTTTCTATTAGCAGTTTATGGTACCGGATTTGTCTCCGGCATATTTAGTTGAGACTTGGATACTACTGTTGAGTTAGATTATTTCTATTTAGACTTGTGTTGCATTTTTATTTATTTATTTCTTCGATATCTTATCGTGCTTTAGTTTATGTGATTGAGTATTTCATATTATATTGTGATATCTGTGATTCCTTATGAAGTTGGATGCTCGTGTGAGAATGATTAGATAGTATTGTGACCTAGACAACGTTCTACCGCCGATGCTGCGACGTAGGCTGGACGTACCCACATACTCGTGTCCCAAAATTTGGGTGCGGGTCATGACAGCAGTATACACAAAAACCTGACAGTCTGTGTTTTACGCCAGACTGCCAAAGTTTGAGTTATTACGCCGAAATTTTTATCCAGAGCGTAACACTCAAAGTTTGTAGTATACGCCAATTTTCGACAGTCAAAGCTTTTATGTCAGACTGCGAAAATATAGAGTTTTTACGCTGACACATTAGAAATATGGACGTAAAAGATAAAATATCTCTGTGCATCATCTTCCTCGAAGAGGCTATCAGCACAGAAGATGACCTAGCACGTTCACGTACAACGTGTGCGAAGGGTTTTCTTCGTTCTTGTTGTCCCAAAAGCTTTACCTATAATGCCCGGTGCACAGCTCGTCGGTGGGACACTTCGTTCAGAGCGAGGTTCGCCCTGCCCGACGGGAGTCGCTCTTGCTTGGGCAGAGGAGCAAGAAGAGGAGGCAGCCTTCTTTCCTTTAGAGGAGGAGACTGGTTTTGGTGCCATTGCTAAAAACTCAGAATGCTCAGAGAGGAAACGAAGGAGAGAACTCAAAGAGACAAAAATTTTCTTTTGCAAAAAATAGGTGAAGAGTCTTCTCTCTGAAAGCCTTGGGATATATATAGAGTTCAGATGGACTCCTTGAATCCCTAACCAAATCCGATATTTAATATTTGGTTATAATTGGGGACTACGTCAGCCTATTACTCAGGGAAGACGGACAATCAGCGAATTCAAAAAGTTTTCGTGCAGACCAGATTCGTGATTTTACGCCAAGGAGCTTTTTTACGCTCGGGAAGCTACAAATCTACGGTTTTACGCTCAGAGGCTATAAGTCTATGGTTTTACGCCCGGATGCTTTTACGCTCGGTATCTTTTACGCTCGAGAGGCTACAAACCTACGACCTCACGCTCAGAAGCTACAAATCTATGATTTTACGCTCAGAAGCTTTTTTACGCTCATAGGCGACAAATCTACTACTCCACGCTCGAAAGTTTTTTTTTCGAGAGGCTACAAATCTACAGTTTTACGCCTGGATGCTCTCATACTCAGCAGCTTTTACGCTCGAGAGGCTACAAACTTATGATTTTATGCTCATCTATATTACAGATCTATGACTTTCCGCATATCTGAGAATATGTAGGCCAGAATATGCGTATATCTGAACCATTCTCAAGATGGCCAATTACAAGGTTTCACGCAGAAGATGCTCCTTCTTGGTCTTAAAAATATCCCAAGTACCCAAAGCATACAGAGTTCAGCATTAAAAATGACTCTTCTTCTTGGGTCGATTGGAAGTTCATCCAGAATCCAGTCTGAATATTTCCTCTACAGTTCAAGATGGTGACTCAGTTTTGACAGTCGTTTCTCGCCCTATTTCAAGGGATTTTCGGGAAATCGTTCTTGAAAATGACGGTCTGATCAAAAATTCTCCTTATCAGAGAGGTGACAGTTCAGAATTCTACGCAGTTCCTCATTCCTAACAGCAAGACAGTTCGAATATTCAACTTAAATGCTAAAACGGCTTTCTGCGCATCTTCAGTTACGCGTAAAAGACAGGACGGGACCAAATACTCTTTTTTTAGAGTCGACATAAAGTTATCCAGATGTGTCGAAGCTACACATATTCAAACTTCATCACAGCAAAATATGGCGAATCATCAGATACGCAAAAGAAGACAACTTTATTAAATCATGATTACATATGAGGGAAATCCAGTCTACAAAGGATTCCCCATCTTCATTTAAAGATCTAGCCCAGAATCTGTTCTGCCAGGTTCTCGCATGGGTGGAGATCTTTATCCGTCTTCTTCAGCAATTAGTCGGTTTTCGCGGTTGATTAACAAGAAAATAATTAATGGTGGGAGGATACAAAATTGGGCATGTATCAATTACGCAAGCCCATCCTCCATACGCCATGACAAATTGAGTTAAGGTTTTAGACCCAACTCATTACTGGAAGACAGGGCTATTTTTTCTGCCCTCGTCCACGAACGATGGGAGAAATACAGCTTGCAAGCTGTGTGGTCTAATGTGACCCTTCCTCTCTCCTGGATGAATCGCCATATGAAGTTGCTGATTATCCTGAGCAAAGGAAGCTATGATATCCTTCCATGATCCATCGTTGCAGAGGACATTTGCTCGAAGATGCCTTCTTTTTCGGCTCCTTACATGCTGGAAGAATATGATCTTCTTCTTCCTCAAGTTGACCTGACGAACTCCGGCAATCATCTCTGGGTGGTGAAGGAAATATGGGAAGAACAGGTTAACTCATCAGCCTTTATATAGGCAAAGGAGAATACACCGAATCCCAACAAGATCCCAAAAATCTGCCGAGAAGTCAGCCTCGAGGAACGAGTCAGATTTGACCATTTCATGCTTCATTCAAAGTGTTCCAAATTACGAGGAATATGAAAACTTTGAAGGGGGTCTTGTAGAAGCAGGAAAAATATAATGCAGAGTTATATGCAGTGTTTCAGTGTTGTGTGGCATAAAATATAACTTCAGAGCCATCGACGTACAACAGAGCTTTGTCGCTAGTACATCATAAAATATAAGCTCAAGGATAATCCGCGTAATGCAGTATTTCCAGGCTGCTTCAGCTTAAAAAGGGTATTATACCGCCTTTATGGCGTAAAACTCATCCGCTTTTAATGCATCATGGAAGTGTACGAGGAACGCTTCGTATTCCTCGAATGAATCTGTCAGGTCATGCAGTAAACCGGACTCCTGACAAAGAGTACATCACGACTATCCAGACGACGGCTGTAATGATGGTGAGGCACAGAGACCAAAATCATCGTTTAGTGACGTTTCTCTGATACAAAGTGCTTTTACGCATACAAGGGAATACGCTGCCTAGTTTTACATAGGCAGATGTGAGCTTTTATGCTCAGCAGAAGACAAAACGAACTGCCACGTCAAAAGTTTCTCTTCGTACAGAGCTCGAGGCACGTCTCTGCATTTAATGCTCAGAATGGTGGCAGATCTTCGTACAGAGCTCGAGACACGTCTCTGTATTTAATGCTCAGAATGGTAGCAGATCTCTACATTTAATGCACGAGATTTGATTATATCTCCAAAGACTGGGCAAGCCATAATTACGGCTAATACGTCTACATCATCACCCCTGCACATTACGCCATCAGGCTATTTTCAGCTATAGGAGCACGCTGTACACTATCTCCTTGAAAAATGCCAACTGGGCTATTTTCAGCTATAAGGAGTACGCCGTATGCTATCTCCTCGGAATACGCCAACTCAGGCTATATTTGTATTTGTGCGTGATAAGGCTATTTGCTCCAGAATACGCTCAAGACTTCAGTCAAGGAAGGAGGATCAGCTATCTTTTACGCTAGCCACCTATCCATGCAGAATCAGGCTTCTACGCCTACTTGGCTTCTATGCCAACCTGACGGCCTCTATGCCAACCTACTCAGCTTCTACGCCAAACTTGATAACCATTTGGCTTCTACGCTATGGTGACAGTTATTGGCTTCTACGCCAACCCTTTCTATGCGAGGGGCAGTTACCTATGTGGCTTGCATGCCATGATCTTTGCAGCAGTTATACGCATTATCTCTTAATGGGGCACGCATCACACGCTCATTCAGAAGATCATTTATATGTGGGTGGCAGTTAATGTAACCGCCGCGTAAAAAGTACCATACTCTCCACTATCCGGCTTCTACGCCGACTGAACGGTTACTGTCACTAAAACCCTATAAATAGAAACCTCTATTGGCAGAGGTCCAGGGTAGAGAGGTCGAAAGTGTGGAGAAAAAGAGGGTCGAAGGATCAAAAATTCCAAGGTCGGAAAGAGTTAAAAGAAATCGAAGAACAGAGAGAGAAGGGCTCAGACAGAGAGTAGTGATCGACGATTTTGGCATCAAGCATCCACTCCCTCTTGTAATCTGTGAAGCATCTCCTTCTTCTACGGCACTTCTTTATCATCGTGTGGTCCAAGGGACAAAGTGATCGACTGCAGATCAGACTCCTATAGCAATATTTACCCAGATTAAAATTTGTACTTAACATCCTCGTATAGGTTTAATAGTACTTCTTGTTTGTAAACCTAAGAAAGGGTTTTGTATAAACCTAGTTTTATTTCTTCCGTTTATTATCAAACAACTTTGAATCTCTGAAAGAATGAATATGATTGCCACATCTGTCGTAGAGCAAAGAATAGTTACCTAAAATTGCCAACGTTGTCCATTCATGATTGGAGAAAAGTATAATACAAACCATAAAGTTAGCATCATGATATATGTACTAATAGAAACATAAATGTAAAAAGTAGATAACATGGTATGGTATGTGAGAGAAGGAGCTATAGGGTACTATATGGAACATTTATATACACTAACATGAGAAACAAGTTCAAGAGCAATAATAATCATATGTACAATATTTTTTGAATAATAACTTTCCGAATATGGACGATATGGGATATATAATACATATACTAAACAACTCTCTCTCGTGCATAAGTCGATTTTTAGGAATCAAAATATATAATATGAAAAAGAACATGCGACAATGATACGTATGATAACAATAACAAAATGATATTATGTACTTGCTTGTTGGAAATGACTTAACAAAGAATTGAATCGCAAGCTAATCCTAACAACGATCTATATACATGAGCATATAATCCATAACCCATCTACCATAGCCCAAACAACCAAAACATATAGACAAATACATATTAGGCAGGACTTATTAAATAGGTGAGATCGGTCTGGTTATTTATCAGCCAAGGTATATAGGTCATTTATTGGTCAATTCCTCTCGATATATGTTATCCTAGTCTTCATACTCAATAATTATTCAAACCTAATTTTATTTTATAAGAAAAAGTTCAATTTATCAAAATTAAATCTCATTATTCGTACCGCAGGATATATGACACGTAAATCGAGATAAGATGGTCAATCGTAAGATTAACGATCTTATTTTTGTAATCAGTATAGTTACTTTGTTAATGTCAGTGATAGGAGATCATTAAAATCGACATATTTTAGTTTTGTGAAATTTTTTTGAAATATGAATCTGATGCAAACTAATTAATAAATTGAAGGTGGGGGTGATTTGATCTAGCTAATGGCATTAGGTTTCTATAAAAAAAATTATACACTAGGGTAAAAACTAATTATGAACACAATGGAATTGATGAAACAAAGATCCAACGATCAGATCTTTTAAAAAGTTTGAAATAACATTTTTGGACAACATGTGAAGTCTGGAGTCGCACAAAATGTATGGTTAAGATCTGGATGATTAAATACAAGTAAAAATTGACATAGAAGGTAGAAGTTACCTAAAAGATGTTATGGAATCAAAGATCATGGCACGAAGTTATGATTTTAGGAAGATAGGTAAGATATTGGATATGATCTTTACACGTTATACTGTTGCGATCAAAATTCGCTAACCAAACAATGTTGTGGTCGTGGAAAATTTTCCATGATTGAGTTTCAATATGCTGTAAGCACAACGATGAAGACGAATCATAGATTGAATATTGAATTTTGCTTTGCACGCCTGGGTAGATGACTACTATAACTTTTATATTGTATCCTATTGTGTTGGACACAATAGTATCGTATGTATTACAAGGATGTGAAGATGGTGAGGGAATAGGTTAGGATGGAGGAGAAAGGACATAGGAAGAGTTTGGTGTGAAGGATGTAGATTTGGGGGCTGAAAAGGAGTCTGACACATCTAAGGACACATAGTAGTACGTGTTGACATCGAATTAGGGACTCAACTAAATTTTTTGTTGTTACAACACCCAATATATTTAAGTAGACAGAAGGGACTGGTCGGGTTTAGGATTCATATTCCTAATCCAAATCCTACTCGAAAGATAGATTCTACAACTTGGGTTTCTTCCTACTTGAGTTCAGTAGTGAGGATTGAGCAATAGACCAGTTTGACTACAACACGGGTCGGGTTCCATATAAGAAAATGGATGGTTGTATCTTTAATAAGATGCATATCAACGACTATTAATTGTGACTTGACTCACAGGTGACATGTACGGGTTAGTAGACGGCGGGTTTGTAGACCTTAATCCACTGGAAGCTAGGTGGGCTGGGTGTTAAGCAGGCTGGAAAATAATTCTAATAAAAATTATCTACTGGGATGGCCCAAGGAAAATAATTACAACATTATTTTTGTCAGCTTCTAACGTGGGCCACAAGTCTTGTTTGGGCTGGATTAAATTATAAGAAAATGGGAAAAGAAATTTTAGAGTTTTATTAATTTTAAAATCTTAATTTAATTATTTATTTCATTTTAAAACTAGATTTAAGGTCTACAAAATACCAACTAAATTCTTAAAATTCTTTTAAAATTCTAGTAACTTATTTAGACTCTTATAGATACGCTAGTGTTTCATGGGCTTCTATTGTCATGGCTAGTCACATAAATTCCTAGTAGCCCATCGATAATTTATTTTTCCTATGTAAATATTACCTAATTAATATAAATTTTTTTAAATACACTAGAAATGAATTCTAGCTTAAAATAAGCTATAATATACCCTTTCAAGCATGTAGCTTACCTATTATTGTTATAGTCTTTTGGGTTGTAGTCCATGAACATATTGTTCATTCTTGATATTTATTTTTGTGGATTGAGATACATATATTGTGATAGACATAGTAATTTATAGGTAGAATACCCTTCCTTGGACAACGTATACGTACTCAAGTTCCATTGGAGTCCACTTGATACGTAGCTGTCTATTACCATATATTCTAGTCCTATGTATTTTAGGACTAGGACGTGACCTATCAAATACAATATTAGTACAAAATATAAGAAAGATATGAAAAAGAAAAAATGTCGTATCTAAGTACTAGAATAATACGAATATTTGAAATAGGGAGTGATAATACTATATCGGTATACCTTAATCCATGCATTACGAGAAACCTCAACCTCATGATCAGGATACCAAAACATAAAATATGAGAAAAATTCAAAAACACACCTGTATCCATATAAAATATTGACATTAGAAAACAAATGTTACATTCTAGCACCGTGGTCGCTAAATTGGTTGCTTAATTATCACATGTCAACATGCATATCAATGCACAACTTCTCAAACTTTGTATTTGTTCGACAAACCTATGGGTCCATATTTTCTATATTTTCAAGAATTAACTGAAGTGTGTTATGGTAAAACATACTGATCTCATCTAATTCTATCCCTAAGAAATTGCATAAATTAGCCTAAAAACTAGGCTATGCTACGAAATACTACGTTAAGGTCGATATATAAAGTCCACACTCAATATCAAAAATAATAGCACAATAAATTTATAATAAACTAATAATTGACATATCAATGAAATTATTCTAACAATTTATGTAATATTCACAAGAAAAATAAAAGATAAGTGTCGAGTTTACCCAATTTTCAAAGATTCCACTTGTTTCAAAGCGGTCGAAAAGAATATCCAGATGATGTAATTCCTATGCAATGAACCTTGACTTTATTGAGGGCCTAAATAAAAGTGTAAGAAGTTGGGGACTTGAATAAAAACTATAGCAATGAAAACATATTCTTCTTTTGCCTCTTCGTTAGCATGTGATTATAACACAAAGCAATAAAAACTTTAGTATAAAGTCTACTTGACCAAAGCTCTAAAGGAAGATTCCAAATTCACAATAAAAAGTTGGTAATGAATTCTAAAACCTCAAGAATCCCTTTGGGTTCTTGTGTGAAAACTATAACAATGTGTTGGGTCCAGTCTGGATATAAATGGACCAAACTCAGCCAAAATTAGGTCCTGGCTGAGTTTGGTTTGAACTCGGGTATTCCAAACAGAATTTGGGGATACTCGACTAACCGAGTTTGGTTAGAAATTATTTTATCGGCACTAAACATTGTCAAAGTTTAATTTGCACCACTGGATGCTGGTAGATGGCCAGATCTGATGGTGGGCTATTTTAGGGATTTTTTAAACACTAAAATAGGTTTCTTAACCTATTTATAAGCGTTGAGGGTGATGGCACAAAGAATAGCACAAGGCGGAAGATTTATGGTGCTTGTCTATAGGAAATTTAAAAAAAAGTTTATACTTTTCTCTTAGGACTCGCAATCGAAGAGAGTAAGAAGAGAACATCTGATCGGGGAGTCTACGTCTTTGAGATGTTTTGAGGGATACGGAGGATTTGGTTCGTCAAGACAAAGTAAGGAATGGTGATGAGTCAAAGATTGAGTGTCAGTGTGTCGGTCCCATGACAACTGGTCAGTCTCCAGATGGAAGTTATTCTACGAATCTGATTTTGGTGACAGGTGGTTTGCCAAAGCTTTATAGTGCAACATTAGTTTCAGTTGTTCAAAGCCAGGAAGGAGATCAAGGTGTATAAAAAACTCAATCTGAGGTAGATGCATCTCTATTTGCATAGTTCCGGGGGAGTTGTCGGTCATCGATGGCATGGACAGTGCATAATTTTCTACTTGAGGATGCATATATACGGGAAGCTTCAATATTGGACACGATCGTGAGCAGGATTGAATCTCGAGAGAACCACACCATCCTCTTGGTTAGTGCGCCCATGGGTGAAGAAGATCGTCGTAATGGTGGCATATTTTGGGGAAAGACAGAAGTCGGGGATATGCAACCAAGATTTATGATGAGTCTTATCGTCAGGGACTTCGGTCTTGGTTGTGTTATTGATATTAACAGGATCTCGGTGATTCAGGAGGTACTCCGCATGGCAGCTAGAATCGATGTGGTAGTTGAGAAGCTGGAGATGAAGGAAGATGCACATCAGCTCAGGGTTTCGAAGATCAGTGACAAGGGAGGCAGGAACTTTGTCATAGGACAATATACATGGAGTTATGTTGAGGATCCATAGGGTCAGCACATCTCATCAGACTGGGGAAGAATTTTAGGTCCAGTTTGGATATAAAAGGATCAAACCCAGCCTTAATTTGATCCTGGCCGAGTTCGATCCAAACTCGGGGTATTCCAAATAGAATTTGGGGATACTCGACTAATCGAGTTTGGTCAGAACTCAGTTTTGTCGGGGCTGAATGTGGTTCAAGTTTAATCTGCACCTTTGGATGCTAGTGCACATTTAGACCAGATGGTAGGCTATTTTAGGGATTTTCTAAATCCTAAAATAGGTTTCTCAACCCATTTACACGCGTTGAGGGTTGAAGAACAAAGAATAGCACAAGACAGGATATTCATGGTGCTTGTCCACAAAAATCTAAGAGAAAGTCTATACTTTACTCTTAGGATCCGCTATCCAAGACAGTAAGAAGATCTGATTTGATCGGGGAGTCGTCATCTATAATTAGGGAGATGGCTGCAGATAGGGTGAGTGATTTCATTATAATCTTTGTTTTTCTACTTAAGTTTGGTGAGGGGGTTGAATCTTTGGGTAAATGATTCATCATAGTTTTATTCAATCTTTGTCACCACCCGCACCCAAAAATTCTGCCATGAGTCGTGGGTACGTACAACCTACGCCGTAATATCTGCAGTAGAACAATGTCCAATACCTCACAAATAAAATCCATAACTCATACAATAATATCTCGACTCCTCCAAGGGAGAACATACAATATAATTAATGATAATACACAATCACAAGATCTAAGGAAGTTAAAGAACGATAGAATATAAAGACGAGAAATAATAGTCACAAGTTCGAAAGTTAGTAAATCCAAATAAAGTACTAAACCAAGTAGTAAACATATCCAAATCTCAAATAGGCCTTCAGCGACAAATTCGGTCTCAAAATACTAGAATATGAAAGCTAAGCTAACTAGATAACCACGTGGCTCGGTCTCTCCTGCAATCACTCCCCGATCCTCTTGAGCAATAGGATCAAACTCTACTACTATATCCTCTTGGGGACCATAGTAGGTTGGGTACAGATCCTTATAATCATTGCCTAAAAATATTATCTAGTCAGGATGGAACGAGTACAAACACTGAAAGCAATTCCAAAACATGGTAAAGACTATAAAACAGTAATTAGTAATAAAAATATAAAGAACAAGTAAATCTAGAATCATAGTATGATAAGTAGAGGGAAACAGATAAGTATAGAAATCATGGCATGTTAAGTAAAGTGAATCAAGTAAACATAAGCAAGTATGGCATGTAACAGTAAGTATAAAGTGAAGCAAAGAGACACCTATCTAAGTATTTTAAAATACAACGTTCGACATGTAAACGACTATGGGATAATGTAGGACACCTCGCACGTGTGTTGTGCGACTGCTATCTATCCAGATTAGACCAGAGGATGTGGTTTGGGGTAGTTTATATTTCTACTAAAGTATTTCTCCGTCTGACTATTACTAATGGATCCATGTTCTGACTCGTAGATCAAAAGACAAGACCAGCTACATAAATATAAAAGATACCAGCAAGAAAATCCTTATAAACCAGACACAAGCCTGAAATAACGTATCTTATGATAATGAATCGATATAATACTAATTTGTCTAACAACCGTGTAGAGAATCAAGTAAAATATCACTAAAAATGTGCATTATAGAAATTATCAAGTAATAGAAACTATCAAAGAATGTACTCATATATGGTCCTGAGCTGATGGTACAAGTCAGAATCATATCGAAGTCAAAGTGACCTATATTATAAGTTTACAATATCAAAAGGTGATTTGAAAATAATATCAATCATATCTACTTAGTTATTAGGTTTCTAGGTAAATTCTAAGTCAACTAGGTTTATACTAGGTAGTTTGGTTTTGGTTTACCTATTCCTACTTGTAATGGTAATCCTATATCCATTTATTTAGCTTGTATCATATAACTGGTTATCTTAACCTATACTAAGTATTATCTATGTGAAACTTATAACTTGACTTATATAACTATCCTTATATATAGTTATTTACACTTATCTTGGTATCTCAGTTAGATATATAACATTTATGTGGATGGTATCTAGGTATCACTTGATAACCACATAATCCAAAGTACTAGAATACCCAACTATGATACATACCCAAGATACATATTATCTCTTATAACCATATACTTAGGATACACACTTGTATCTAATACCCAAAATTCTAACCCATATACCTATGAAACTAGGATACATAACTTGACACATAGATACCCAAGATACCTATGCTCTTAGTACACACACACACACACACACACACACACACACACACACACACACTATACTATACTCACTACCCAAGATATACCCCATTGTTGTACTAGATACACATTCCTACGCATAGGTTCATATTGATATTAGATCACCACAAGTTAACCAAAAACCTACACTTGACACTAGATACAACCCATTGACATAAACTCACATTCATCCTTGCACATGGATACTCAGTTACACCCTTCACCGTGCAATGATTTTGTGTGCTCCCCCCTTGCTGCTACCCCATGGTGCTGTTGTCCCTGTTATATCTATTGTAGCATTCAACTACAACTACAACTACTACTGTTGTTGATCCTTAATACATGAGATATAGTTGCTGCTATTGCAGCTTCCTGCTAGAACTTCTTCTCCCAATATGCTATACACTATCTATTGCAATAATTAGTTGCTCGGTTTGTAGCTTGCTGCCTGTATACTGCATAGTGCACTGCACAGTACACAAATGCACTACATGTTGTCCAGACTTCCCCATTGCTCTGATACACACATCCAAGCTCAAATATGACTCCAAAATTCTGCACTTGAGCATACACACATACTTGTCATACACCCTCTACACTCTTATTCTATATGCATATTGATACATACACTCAACCCAATGATACACTCTCATGGTATCCATGATACACAAGTATCAATCACTAATTTAATCCAACTACCTATTGATACACATATATCAATCCATGATACTCAAATCTCAATGATACCAAGAAATATATCACATCTACATATGATTCATGGATATATCAATACACATGTATAATTCCAACACCAATAGATACTCAAACATACAGATAAATAGAACTAATTAACAAATATGTATAATTAACAATTATGAACTAAAATACTAATTAACAAAAAAGTAATGCTAGAATCATAAGGAGCAGGTAAGACAGATATTATATCAAAGGAAGGTAATGAACAATAAATAAGCATGTATATGACAGTATCATCAGATGTAAACTGGAATAAAGGAATGCAAAAATTAGCTAAGTACCTTAAAATATTAGTTTGTTATGTGATTGGCTCGGAACAAGATCAGGCTCTACCATGTATAATTGGCTATGCATAGGTGTATATATATATATATATATATATATATATATATATATATATATATATATATATATAAGGTCAGGCATAACATATATGGGGAGCTACGCACAGGTATGTAATAAGGTCAGGCTACATGTCATGACCCACACCTGGTGTAGGGGCACGAGTAGTGAATAACGCATAGCCTACGCCACAGCATCGACGGTAGAACGCTGTTTGGTAAATTATCTATCTAGCAGTCAAGATATAATAATAAAATATGAATACTCAATCACAGATCTATAAGATGGAACAATCGCACGAATAAGATAAAAGAACTGAAGAGTCACAATACAACTCATAAGATAAATAATATCCAATGAGTCATATCAAAAAATACTGATAACAAAGCTGGAGACAAATCCGGTACAAAATATCTATCTACTGTGCTACGAGTCCTGGGTCGTCTGTCTCAATCGGGATGAGACCCTCCTGAGCCAAGGTCTCTGGCTCTAAGCCAACTATATCCTGAGGCTCATAGTGAGTGGGGTACCACTCCTCAGTGTCATCTAGAAAAATATATCCAGTCAGGAAAGGAGCAAAGTATATCTCTAACAGCAGTTCTAATAAATAATATAAATTATGTAACAATAAATAGAGCGAATATACAAGATATAATATAAAGGTACAAGAGAAATGCAATATAGGAATACTGGAAATAAATACAAGAATGAGCATCATAGGAATGAACAAGAAATACTACTACTAAGCGAGTGAGTACCAGCTTTAATATTTGATTGGCTTGGGAACTTGAACAAGGATAATGGCCTGGTTAATCATACGTGCAGTGTATGATTAACACTATTCAAGGAACAAGACATGCACAAAGAGGGTATGATCACATATCTATACTACATACTCTCCGCCCCCGACTGGTATAGTAGATCCAACCATGGTACATTATGACACAGGATTCCACAAGAAGGGCGCTAATCTTCTTATGAATTAATGTCTGTATTTATACGAGAAGAACAAGAAAACAAGGCTTGTACAAGATACACCATAAATAATAAGGAATAATATTTTATGACGAAATCCGGATATACCAATCCGTCTAACCATCGTGTCAAAAAATCAAGAATATCTACACTAAATACAAGAGACATAGAGGATATCATGAATGAGAAACTATCAGAGAATGTACTTGCCTGTAATCCGGTGAACAGTATCAAAGATGTCTGGTACGGTACCTCGGAGACCTAAAAATGGAATATTATATCAATACAAGATTTTGGAATAAAAATAAGTTAAACTAGTCAACTTCTAGGTCATAAAGTCATTTCTAAGTCAAAACTGTCAAACTATGTCAACTCCAGGTCAAACTAGTCAAACTAGTCAAACTTGGTCAAACTAGCTATTTCTAGGTTGTATGAGTCCATCTCTAGGATATTGGGTCCATACACTATGTAACTAGGCCATAATATCTATACTAGGATACTATAAAACCAATAAAATACCGTATCATAAGATACACAATTTATTAGATATAAAAATACATTTATATGTATACAAAATAATAATATATAATACTCTTAGCTAAACTAATGCTAAGTGGATAGGCTTTGAACCAAAAGCGGTATCTCACCACCTACACCCATCTTGATACTCAAACCCAATACCTTGAGTATAAACCAATACCATGACATTACCTTGGTATCACAAGATAATTCAATATCTAACATATAACTAACTACCCATACACCTCACTATACACTAATATGTATTTACTCTTATAACAATACTATACTAAACTATATACTAACATACCCCTTCTGATATTCAATACCTGTACCCAAGATATCTCAACTCTTATTACCTTGGTGTATCTCAAGGTAATCTAGAAATAATACTAACCAATGTTAACTAGAGCTTATATATATATATATATATATATATATATATATATATATATATATATATATATATATATATATATATATATATATACAAACTTACTAACTTACTAGCTTATCCAAATAAGCTAACTAGCTTATTAAAACTGCTACTGCTTGTCGCTGCTGCCGCTACTGCTTATCGCTGCTGTCGCTGCTGCTTTTTGCTTCTGCTGCGGTTTCTGCTGTTGCTTCTGCTTTCCGCTTCGGCTGTTGCTTCTCAGCTTTTGCTGCTGCTACTTACGACTGCTTTTTCGGCTGCTTTATACTGCTTTTTTTTCTTGTTTTTCACTGCTTACTTCTCCCCTCTAGCTCACATACATATATACACATATACACACATCTATACACACACACATATATATATATATATATAAATATATATACATCTACACACAAATATATATATATATATATATATATATATATATATATATAACCACAATATTACTATACATATATGTACCTATAACCATACTAGAGATGCACATGAATTCCTACTCTCCCATAATCACCAACATATCAACAAGAATTATAGAACATACATATAAATATATATATACATATATCTCACATAATAATTATAATTATAATATTTATAACCAAGGCAATTAAATTAAATTAAATTGCAAAGAAACAAACACGTGAAGTACACCACACCTGTATCGCACTAGATCTATTGTACGCTTGCGATACGGCTCCACCACACAACCAAACGTATCCCAACAGACACGAGCAAGTCTAAAATCAAAATTATGAACAACCCAAAGAGCTAGCTACTCATCTACGTGTCCGTGTTAAAATGGGACATGCTCAAACCCCCGTGTCGGAAGAAAATCCCCAAATCAACCCGTATCTCCAAATTGTTGGGATACGGCCTACACGTATCCAATTTTGGATATGACACTAGCCATATACAATCAAACACATGTCAATTTGGTCTAATTGACCAATTGACAAACACAAGATGTGTCAATCTCGAAATTCCTCCAAAATTGACACAAAATACCACAAAACTTTCTCCATAGGCCTCCTATGAACCTAATTCCAATTCCTATGTGTAGCCATAGTATATGGGATGGTTCCTAATGATTAAATTATAGATTTATAGTCTAATTATAGGGGAAAAATTGAATTATACCTATTGGGAGATGGATTCCCAATGAAACCTCTAAATTGAGTGTTAAGAGCCTCCAACTTATAGATCCTTGCTCCTCCTTGTAGATCATTGCTCTAATAGCCTCCAATGATGATTAAAGAAGGAATTGGAAAGAAATTTGGGTAGAATTTGATGTAGGAATGAAGAAATTTGGAAGATGCAAATTCTAGATCTAGATTTGAAATAAAAAAATGAAGAGAGAGAATTTTCCCTCCATTCTATACTAGGCCGGCCACTACCCCCTCTCCCAAGCTACTATAAAATGTCCACAGTACCCCTTGCCCCTTGAGGCTTGTTATGAAGAAATTAATTAAGGATGAAAGGTTCTAGTCTAATTGGTTTAACTTAATTAATCCCCCTCCTAATGATTGGGCTTCTTATTGGGCTCAATTCTAACTAGAATTAAATATTGGTCCATGGGTCTAATCTAAACTTGTTAGGTCCACTAACACAAGTCCAAAATAAAATACTAATATCTAACAATAAACAAATAATATAATAAATAAATTTATAATATGCACAATATTTAATTAATTATAAAATGACCAAATACCCTTTCCTAGAAAATAAGGTAGTGACAAGTCTACCCCCATTAAAATAATTTTGTCCTCAAAATTTAAAGACGAAACTACCACCAAAAAATAAAATAGAACATAATCAGGAAAGAACATACCTCAAGGAACAAACAAATATGGGTAACGCTCTCGCATTTCATCATCCCTCTCTCAGGTAGACTCCCCCGGAGAGTGATGCCTCCATGCAACGCATACCAAGGGAATAGTCTGGTTCCTCAGCACATTCTCTCTCCGATCCAGAATCTCAACTGGTTGCTCTGGATAGCTAAGAATATGGCCCACCTCTATCTTCGAGTGATCCAACACGTAACTATTATCCGCCACATACAGTTTTAACTGTGACACGTGAAACACGTTGTGCACTTCCTCCAATGCAGGTGGTTAGTCTAGTCACTAAGCAACTGTACCGACCCTCTCGAGAATATTAAAAGGTCCGATGAATCGATGACTAAGCTTCCCGCCTCCACCGAAATAAATCGTACCTCGTATCGAAAAAATCCTCAGAAATACCAAACCACCAACCTAGATCAAAATAAAACCTTAAGAACTTAATCTATAAAAAACAACCAATATCAAGCATAACACAAAAATCTAAAACTATACCTCAAACTCCAAAGGTCTCCGGTGGCTATTGGCCTAATGCCGCTATCTGTCCTGCGTCACTCGAAGTCTATCTCTGAGAAGCTTAACCTTCTCCCCTGCATCTACAATCATCTTTGGCCCTAGTAATGCTCTCTCTCTCTCCAATATCATTCCATGACAAGGGAGTACGACATCTCCGACCATACAAAGCCACAAATGGTGACATCTCTATACTAGCCTGGTAGCTGTTGTTGCAAGCAAACTCTACCAAATAGAGATTATCCTTCCAAGATCCCATAAAATCTACTACACAGGTGTGCAGCATATCCTTAAGAGTCAGAATAGTCCTCTTTGACTGCCCATCCGTCTGGGGGTGATATGCAGTAGTGAACTTGAGCTGGGTACCCAAACTCGCCTGCAAACTCCTCCAAAAATAAGAAGTAAAATGACTATCTCGATCCGAGACTATGCTGACGGGAACCCAATGTATCCTGACGATCTGCCTCACATACATCTCTGCCAGCTTCTCCGTAGACAAACCCACCTTGAAAGGCAAAAAGTGGGCCGACTTGGTCAACCAGTCAACGATGACCCAAATTACGTCTTTTCCTCCTAGAGATCGTTGAAGTCCGGATACAAAATCCATAGTAATATGCTCCTACTCCACTCTGGAATAGATAATTGCTGAAGTAAACCATCTGGCCTCTGCCTCTCGACTTTACCTGCTGGCATACTAAGCATCTGGATATAAACTGTGCCACTTTACTCTTCATACTATACCACCACACACTCTCTCGCATATCCCTATACATCTTGTTGGCACCAGGATGCATAAAATACTGAGAGCGATATGCCTCCTGCAATACCTCCTCATGCAGCTCCCCACTAGGCACATATAATCTAACACCATGCCGCAAAGAACCATTCTCAGCAATGGTAAAATTATCCTCTAATCCTGCTCTTACCTAAGCTCAGATGCTCCTCAGAGATACATCCTCATACTGGACTGCCTTGATCCTGTCCATCAAGTCTAAGTTTATCTGCAACCCCCACATCTACATAGCAAAATCAGAAACTATCACCTTAGTGCCTAAGCTCTCAAAGTCCTCCAACAAATACCGATCCTGCATCAACAACATAGCTACCGGATACCTGCTCTAGGTATTAGCAACTATATTGGCTTTCCCAGGATGATACCGCAAAGATATATCAAAATTCTTTATCAGTTCCAGCCACCGACGCTGCTGCATGTTCAACTCCTTCTGGGTGAAAACGTACTTCAAGCTCTTGTGGTCTGTGGAGATCTTCACATGCTCTCCGTACAAATAGTATTTCAATAACTTCAGGGCAAAGATGACTGCTGCCAACTCCAAATCATGGGTATGATAGTTCTTCTCATGAAGACACAATTATCTGGATGCATAGGCAATCACTTTACCATTCTACTGAAGAACACAACCCAGCCCTTTTCCTGATACATTACTGTAAATAGTAAAATCTCCAGACCCTGATGGCAACATTAAAAATAGTAGCAGACGTCAACCTCGTCTTCAACTCCTCTGTCCAAACAAACTCTGCATCATTCCTGGTGAGTCTAGCCATCGGCTCGGCAATCCTTAAAAATCTTACACAAACTTTCTTTAGTAGCTTGCTAGACCCAAGAAACTTCTGATCTCTGCCACTGAACTCGGAGTCTTCCAAGACTCTACTGCTGCGATCTTCTTCGGATCCACTGAAATTCCATTTCCAGTCACAACATGTCCAAAGAACTCCACCTTGTCTAGGAAGAACTCACACTTGGACAGCTTCCCATATAGCTTCTCCTTCCTCATCACATCCAACACAATCCGTAAATGCTCCTCGTGCTCCTCCGGTGTCTTTGAGTATATGAGTATGTCATCAATGAACACTACCACGAACTTGTCAAGGTACTGGTGGAACACCTTGTTCATCAAATTCATAAATACTGTCGGGGTATTAGTCAACCCAAACGGTATCACCATGAACTTATACTGGCCATACCGAGTCCTAAAAGCAGTCTTCAGAATGTCCTATGGCTTCACTTTCACCTGGTGGTAGCCTGATCTCCAGTATATCTTATAAAATATCTAGGTGCCACTCAACTGATTGAACAAGTCATCAATTTGTGGCAACGGGTATTTATTCTTGATAGTGAGATTATTCAATACCCTGTAATCGATGCACATGCACACCGATATATCCTTCTTTGGTACAAACAATTTCGAGGCTCCCCACGGTGAAGAGATGGATCTGATAAACTCTTTATCCTGTAATTCATCCACTTCCTTCTTTAGCTCGACCAGCTTGGTGTTGTTCACTCTATAGACATACTATAAAATTGGTTCTGCACCTAGCACCAAGTCTATAGAGAATTCAATATTTAGATCTGGCGACAATCCTGTCAATTTCTAAGGAAACACATCCAAGAACTCTGCTATCAATGGATGCGGCAACTCCTTGTCTTCTACTATAGCTCCAGAGATAATGCCTCCTCTCTGCTCTGTGGCTCCTCTAGCATACTCAAACTTTGGCTCTTTCGGCGGGCAAAATAAAACTCTACCTCCTCTATAATCTATACTAGTATGGTGCCTACTCAACCAATCCATCCCGAGTACAATATCATAGCTCAGAAGTAGCATTACAAGTAGACACGCACTTAGCTCTCGGCCTCCCAGAGTAACTCTCTGATCCTTGCAAATATCACTAACCAAGATAATGCCTCCCCCGGTCGTGATCTTGCAAATCCTAAGAAAAGACTCATATACCAAATGATGCTTCAGAGCAAAAGAAACAGATACAAAACTATGGAAAGCACCACTATCAAATAAAGCTAAAGCTGGAATAGAATCAAGAAGAACATAACCTGCGATGACATCTCCAGTGGGCTCGGCCTCCTCGACCGTTATAGCAAAGCTCGTCCCTGACGTGCACCTCCCTCATGCTGGTGATAGACATAACGTTGCAGTTGGGTCGGAAGTGATGGTCCCCTCGGCTGTACTGCAGGTGGCCTCGCTTGTGTCCTCGGAGCTGGAGTTGCTCCCTGAACTGCACGACGAGGGTTGGAAGGATAATCCCTCAGCTGATGCCCTTCGGTACCACAATACAAACAAACTCCCAACCTTTTCCTACAAACTTCCCAGAAATGTCGGGTTTCTTGCAGTAGGGGCAGAAAGCTTGCTGTGACTGTCTCTACTACGGTGCCATATGAAATGGTGCCCTAGCTGGAGTCTTGTACTGTTGCAGCTGCTGAAAAGGCCTGAACTAAAAATGAGGACGCTAAGCAGTCACTATGTTGCTATTAGCCCCTAGAAAAGAATTGCAATCTCTCTTAGATTTTAAGCCCAACTCTCGTTTAACGTTTCGTATCTTCGCAAGTATCTCCGAATAGGTCTCATAGAAAGACGGAATCAGGATCTTCACTTTCCAGTTAAGACCCTCACGAAAATGGATAGCTCGAACCTTCGGCTCCCTTACCAAATACTCTGTAAAATAGCTCAGCCTTCCGAACTCTGCGGTGTACTCCTCCATGGACATGCTCCCCTGAGTAAAGCCCTCAAACTTCCTTTCCAAGTCTAATATGTTCGCCCGAGCAAAGATCATCCTCTTGAATAGGTCCTTGAATACCTCCCAAGACTGCCCAGCATCATCAAAAAGTGGCTCATTCCTGAACCAAGTGCAGGTGATGTCGAATAGCTAAAGTCCTACTACCTCAACCTTCAGATCCTCAGCAAGATGAGACACCCTCAAGAGATGCTCAATATCCTCGAGCCAACCATCAGCATAGATGATGCCCTTAGTCCCTTTGAAGACCCGAGGTTTCAGCTTCTTGAAGTCCTGAATATTATCTAGCCAAAGCTGGGCAACCTGCAAAATAACCTGCTGCTAGACCAAAACTCCTCTCTCTACTGCAGCAAGGGCAAGATGATAAGCACTCTCAATGCCCTGCCGTAACACGTCGGTCTGCCTCTGGTGTGCCTCGAACTAGGCTCTTTGAGCCTCCATCATCTCGTAAAACAATGCGAACACCTGAGTCGCATCTGTCCGTATGGGAGGTGGAGGTGTAAGTCCCTCAGACACAGCCGGAACAGTCCTCTGAGTTAGAGGTGGACCCCCAAATGCAGCTAATACTCCAATCATCGGAGAAGTGACTGGTGTAGGCCCTCGAAAAGTCATAGATCTCTCAGAAACTGCTCCTCTCAACTATGATCGAGTCTTAGGCGGCATCCTAAGGCAAAGCAAAAGGAAAGAATCAATATGGCATATGATATAATTCATTCAAAGAAGGACAATTAAATATCGAATATCAATATCAAGGAAGAACAGTTGAAATGAATAATAGAGTTTTTCCTAGATGTGATTAAGTATTCTCAGCTTATAGCCTATATCATATATCCTATATCCTGAAATTGGCTCATAATAGCACACAAATAAAAGCACTACCATGAATCGCACTAATTACGACCTCGAAGACCTGTATGGGCCACCACTAAAAATGTGCCACGACCCGCACCTGGTGTAGAGGCACGAGTAGTTAAAAATGCCCAGCCAACGTCGCAGCATCGACAGTAAAACGCTATTTGGAAAACTATCTATCTAGCAGTTAAGATATAATAATAAAATATAAATACTCAATCACAGATCTATAAGGTGGAACAATCGCACGAATAAGATAAAAGAACTTAAGAGTCACAATACAGCTCACAAGACAAATAATATCAAATGAGTCATATCAAAAAAATACTAATAACAAAGCGGAAGACAAATCCAGTACAAAAGGTCTATCTACTGTGCTATGAGTTCTGGGTCGTATGTCTCAATCGGGATAAGACCCTCCTGAGCCAAGGTCTCTGGCTCTAAGCCAACTACGTCCTGAGGCCCGTAGTGAGTGGGGTACCACTCCTTAGTGTCATCTGAGAAAAATATATCTAGTTATAAAAGAAGCAAAGTACATCTCTAACAGCAGTTCTAATAAATAATATAAACTATGTAACAGTAAATAAAGCAAATATACAAGATATAATATAAAGTTACAAGAGATATACAATATAAGAATACTAAAAATAAATAAAAGAATGAGCATCATAGGAATGAACAAGAAATAGTACTACTAAGTGAGTGAGTAGCAGCTTCAACATGTGATCGGCTTGGGAACTTGAACAAGGATAATGGCCTGGTTAATCATACATGTGGTGTATGATTAATACTATTCAAGGAACAAGACATGGACAAGTAAGGTATGATCATATATCTATAGTACATACTCCCCGCCTCCGACTGGTATACTAGATCCAACCATGGTAGGTTATGACACGGGATTCCACAAGAAGGGTGCTAATCTTCTCATAAATTAATGTCTGTATTTGTAAAAGATGTCACACCCCAGTCCCAAAATATCGAGGGACTAGACACGTGGCAATGGCCAGCAGCACACATCGATGGGCAAACCCAATTTAATGGACCCATCAGGGTGTACTTAAGCTGTAAAACAACAATATGGGCAATGGTACTAATCTCATCCACATAAATAAATACAATAATATCATAATATAAAGTAATATCAAGTCTCAATAAAACATAACTCGGGGAACAACCCGATAATGAGTCTGATACAATAGTCAAGAGACAAGAATAAAGATAACAACAGCAAATACTGAGTATGGATAAAGCATATACTCAGGAGAAATCCTCGGCGATCACTCGTCATCTGGTTCTGGTACTGCTCCAGTGCCTGCTCCTGTTCCGTACACCTCAGGGTAGATCTCTTCGGCTAAACCTGGGGACATAATCCGGATCCAGGTCCTCAGGGGACATAGCAAGGTATAAGAATAACTCAAGCCATAATAAGTGCAGTGCAATAATAAATGAAACAATAGGGTAAACTATATAACCAGCTAAGTGATATGCAAGATGAGAGCATCACTGGAACTCAGGCTGAGACCACTACAAGCTCGGTGTCGGGGTGCTGGTAGCAGTGATATCATGTAGTTGTCTAGCTCGGAGAGAGGCTACAACACCGTCATAATATAATCAACCTGTAGCCTGTGTGTCTCTCCCCACCCAATGTAATCACACGTCTCATGTCCATGACACGCAAGACATATCTAATGCAGCAAGTCATAATGAGATCTAAACATGTGTATAAAGAATATGTCATGAAACCTGGAACCTATACAGAATCACCATAAATATCTCAGGAAGATTCTGTCTCATGAATAGTGCCAGGTGTCCTGTGGTATGACGTACTTGATAAGGCAAGCACGAGAATATATAGGGTCTCGATATCCATCTCTAGGTGACGTTACACAACTCCGCAGACGGCGTTGGCACCCAAATATTATTCGGACGCTAAGTAATGTCACACGGTCCTAGGTTGAACAGAGATATTACAGTAATAAATCAAGAGAATAGTATAAACAAATGCTGCAAGTATGGCAAGGTACACTTGTCTGGGGTTCTGGCTCCAACTGTTGCTCTGGTATCAGCGGGAATCTGCAGGTACTCCTCTGAATGCTGAAATAAACATTACCATCAGGTTCAGAAGATATCAAATAGCTAGAATTGTCTGTCCATAAGTCCAATTTGGATACAAGGGCAAAAAGTGACAGTTTCTAGTCAAAGCGGGGTCCACATGTGGCCCGTTTCCTACCGAAAAATGTGCCAGAGACAATGTTCTCTAAATTCGTCAAACTTAGTGTCTACAAGTCCAGAACGGAATATCCAGAACTGGATTTCGATTAGCCGATCACAACACGATACACAATTTTGTCAACGTTCTCAGTATCGAACCAAACTTCGGTCACAGGACCAACGTATTGCTACGAGTCCGATGGCACAAGTTTTGTTTCGATACGACGTGCATACACGAAGTTACAACGAGTTCTAGAACAGGGTCGATACAGGATTATCGACGGATACGCGTTGATTCCGGTGTGCACGCACATCCAAATCAACTTCCGCGAAATTCCACACGTCCGTATCGATGGCGCTCACCTTTCGGTGAAGTCCGCACATGACCAAGTCGTACCGTTTAGCGGATCGCACCCAATTCCGGGAAAATTAGGGTATTTATTTTCCTGATTTTGTGCCGTAGTTTGCGATCGCCACAGGATGAGATAACCCAAACAAATTGCACGGGGTTCGAGAGGGTCATGCAATCTACGCGTCACAGCAGACGGAACGGAAAATGGGACAACGAGAAGAGAGAAACAGTCACCTGAACATGGCGCCGAAGATGACTGAAATACGCGTTTCCGCGAGGTGGTGCGACACGGCACGGCCGGCGGGTGGCTCTGCTAGGGTTTCTGTTGCTGGAGTCGCCGGGAAGGCTCGGTGGAGGCGGCGATGGAGTCATCGTGGCGGCGTTGTGTTCGGTAGAGGCGGCGCTGGGGTTCAGCGGGGTTCGTCGAGGCACGGCTGGTAGGGCTCGAGTCGAGCGGGGGGGAGTTGGGTTACTCGGGGTACCGGAGGGCGGAGGAGACGGCGGAGGACGATGTGGTGGTGAGTGGTGGTAGCAGAGGAGTGGCCGAGCTAGGTCGAGAGGTTCGTCGGTCATGGTGGCGGTAGATGAGAAGGGTTGCGGGAGGGGTTTTATATGGTGGCGGTGATGGCGGTTGCCGGGAGAGGAGAGGTCGGGAGGCGGAGAGGCGGAGGAGAACAGACGACGGCGGCCGTTGAGGGAAGGTGTAACGACGCGGGATCGGGGGGACGCGGCTGTGGCAGGCGGCGGTTTCGAAACCGCCGGAGGGGAACGGTCGGGGTAGTTAGGGATTTGCTACAGTTACTGTAGCAACGTGTTAACGGGTCTGGTTGATGGGTCAGGTTCAGACTCGACCCGACCCACAGGGTTGGTTTAGGGGTTCGGTTCATGGTCGGTTCAGCATGGTTCGGTTCATTAAACCGAGTTTAATTTTGGGTTTAATAAAAATATTAATTTTTAGGTCTTTAAAAATAGTTCTAGGGCTCAATAAATTCCAGGAAAATTACCCTATGTCTAATATTTTATTTTACACCCAAAAATATTATTTTCATAATATTTTAATAATTAATAAAAACATTTAAAATTATTTAATACCAGAATACCTTGATTTTAATTAGTTAAAAATCTAGAAAAATTCTGAAAATTTATTTTTAAAATCCTGAAAAATCTAGGGATTTATAATCTACCCCCTTAAGAGGATTGAGTCCTCACAATCAAAGAATAATCGGTTAGCAGAAATGACACGGTTTGTAAAACAGGTTCGAAGTACGACACCATCAAAGAATCATGATCAAGGAGAATCAAAGGATGAGGGTTAAGCAAAACACCTAGGGAAGGAATAATTTTTTTCCCTAAATAATGAAAATTAGGTAATTCAAGAGTGAAGGAAATCTGGTTAGAGAAAACTACAACATTTTTAAAAAAACTAGGTTAATAATTATTAATAAGTTCAAAATTACTAGGTTTAAGGCTAAGGTCACGAACTAACAGGCACGAGCTAAAGCAATGCATCTATGAATAACTTACGCGCATTTGCTATTCCACGAGTCTGCGCGTCCTCCAAGGTCATCGTAAAAGCTTGTCCGCATCCTTGTGGTGGATTCCTCTACTGCTGCTGAGCCTGCTGGAAGAGTACTTCCTGGGGTATCAAAGGTGGCCTCGGCTGATACCCTCCTGGAGGTGGTGGTATGACTCCTTCAACTCCAGTTTGCAGTGCTCCCAATGCGGGATAGGCTGGCCTCGGTACTGGTAAAGCTTGTTGGTTTACCATTGGTGCTCCTTCTCGACGCTCAAGGTATTCCCTCACTAAATGCTGACTGGATCCGCAAGCTAAACAAAATCCCATTTTGCGTCTGCACTCGTTCTCAATATGGCCTCGCTTGCCACAATGTTGACAGATAGGTAGTGCCTGCGGAGATGCTCCGGGTGGCTGGGGCATGTGAGGTCTCTTTGCAGCTTCTTCCTGTGGTGCTCTGGCTGGTGCTGATGTGGAAGGCCATTTCAAGCTGGTCACTCTCCTGGTGACGCGCTCTATATGTCAGGCTGTAACAAGAACGTCCGAGTAAGAAGAAGGTACAACAGATCTGATCAATCTCTGTTGCTCGGAGTTTAGTCCGTCGAAGAACTTCTCAGCCTTCCCTTCTTCTGTCGGGATCAGGGTTGGGGCGAAGCGACTCAGACGAATGAACTCCGCATTGTACTCTTCCACTGTCATATTGTCTTGAGTGAGGCGATTGAACTTGTCCCGAAGTTCTGATCGGGCGATGGCTGGAATGTACATCTCCTTAAAGTGTCTAAAGAACCCTTCCTAAGTGACTCGGTCTGGTCCAAGCCGTGTCTCCTCAGATAGCCACCAGTGATGTGCATTGTCCGTTCACTGTATTCTGACGACAGTCATCCAACATTCCCGTGGAAGCTCAACTGCTTCTAATTGATGTTGAGTGTTTGTGAGCCACTCATGAACTTCAGTGGGCTCCTCCTTGCATGAAAAGGTGCGGGGCTTCAGCTGGCAAAAATCGGTGATAGAGCCCGTCATTGGCCGTCGTCCTGGTAGATTCGCCTGCTCTAGTGCGGTCACGAAACTATTTCGCAGAGCCTCTTGTTGAGTTTGCATCATTGCGTAGATCATTTGAAACATCTGCTGCCCATCCATAGCCTGCCCTTGTGGGAATACAGGCATTGGTGGAGTAAACTGTGGCGCAGGTGGGATATCATCTTGCTGGATTCTCGAGCATGCTGATTTGCTTGACTGCGTTGTTGAGCTGATTGACCTTCACCTACTGGTGTCGCTTCTTCTTCATGGGTAACCACAACTCCTTATGGTGTTCCTGCAGGAATCTCGTCGCTTGCTGGTGGATCCATTACACTACATCCAAAATAAACGATAAGAGGCGCATAGAGAGAAACAGTCACCTGAACAAGACGCCGAAGATGACTGAAATACGCGTTTCCGCGAGGTGGCGCGACACGGCACGGCCGACAGGTGGCTCTATTAGGGTTTCTGCTGCTGGAGTCGCCGGGATGGCTCAGCGAAGGTGGCGCTGAAGTCATCGTGGCGGCACTGTGTTCGGCGGAGGCGGCGCTGGGGTTCAGCGAGGTTCGTTGAGGCACGGCTAGTGAGGCTCGGGTCGAGCGGAGGGGAGTTGGGTTCCTCGGGGTACCGGAGGGTGGAGGGCGAAGGAGACGGCGGAGGACGATGTGGTAGTGAGTGGTGGTGGCAGAGGAGTCGCCGAGCTGGGTCGAGAGGTTCGTCGGTCGTGGTGGATGAAGGTGGCGGTGGATGAGAAGGGTTGCGGGAGGGGTTTTATAGGATGGCGGTGATGGCGATTGCCGGGAGAGGAGAGGTCGGGAGGCGGAGAGGCGGAGGCGAGCAGACGATGGCGGCCGGTGAGGGAAGGTGTAACGACGCGGGAGCGGGGGAGACGCGGCTGCGGCAGGCGGCGGTTTCGAAACCGCCGGAGGAGAACGGTCGGTGTCGGGGCGGTTAGGGATTTGCTACAGTTACAGTAGCAACGGGTTAACGGGTCGGGTTGATGGGTCGGGTTCAGTCCCGACCCGAGTTTAGGGGTTCGGTTCAGGGTCGGTTCAGCATGGTTCGGTTCATTAAACCGGGTTTAATTTTGGGTTTTATAAAAATATTAATTTTTAGGTCTTTAAAAATAGTTCTGGGGCCCAATAAATTCCAGAAAAATTACCCTATGTCTAATATTTTATTTTACACCCAAAAATATTATTTTTATAATATTTTAATATTTAATAAAAACATTTAAAATTATTAAATACCAGAATATCTTGATTTTAATTAGTTAAAAATTCCAGAAAATTTTCGAATTTTTTTTTAAATCCTGAAAAATTTGGGGGTTTACACAAGAAGAACAAGGAAACAAGACTTGCATAAGATATACTGTAAATACCAAAGAATAACTTCTCATGGTGAGATTCAGATATACAAATCCGTATAACCATCATGTCGAGAAATCAAGGATATCTACACTAAATACAAGAGACATAGAGGGTATCATGAATGAGAAATTATCAGAGAATGTACTTACCTGTAATTCGGTAAACAGTATCAAAGATATCCGGTACAGTACCTCGGAGACATAAATGTGGAATATTACATCAATACAAGATTTTGGAATGAAAATAAGTTAAACAAGTCAACTTCTATGTCATAAAGCCATTTCTAAGTCAAAACAGTCAAACTAGGTCAACTCTAGTTCAAATTAGTCAAACTTGGTCAAACTAGCTATTTCTAGGTTGTATGAGTCCATCTCTATGATATTTCGTCCATACGCTATGTAACTAGGCCATACTAGCTATACTAGGATACTAGAAAACCAACAAAATATTGTATCATAAGATACACAACTTATTAGAAATAAAAATACTATAATATGTATTCAAAATAATAATATATAATACTCCTAGCTAAACTAATGCTAAGTTGATACCTTGGCTTTGAACCAAAAGCGGTATCTCACCATCTACACACCCATCTTGATACTCAAACCCAATACCATGAGTATAAACCAATACCTTGATATTAACTTGGTATCATAAGGTAATTCAATATCTAACTTATAACTAACTACCCATACACCTCACTATACACTAATATGTATTTAAACTTATAACAATACTATACTAAACTATATACTAACATACCCCTTCGGATATTCAATACCCGTACCCAAGATATCTTAATTCTCATTACCTTGGTGTATCTCAAGGTAATCTAGAAATAATACTAACCAATGCTAACTAATGCTTATATATATATATATATATATATATATATATATATATATATATATATATATATATATATATATATATATATATATATATATATATATATATATATATATATATAAGCTAGTTAGCTTATTTTGATAAGCTAACTAGGTTATGTATATATTGTTAATAAGTTAGTATATATATATATATATATATATATATATATATATATATATATATATATATATATATACTAACTTACTAACTTACTAGCTTATCAAAATAAGCTAACTAGCTTATTGCAACTACTGCTGCTTATCGTTGTTGCCGCTGCTGCTTATCGCTGCTGCTGCTGCTGCTGCTGTTGCTGTTGCTTTCTTCTTCTGCTGCCGCTGCTTATCGCTGCTGCTTCTGCTTGTCGCTTCTGCTGTTGCTGCTTATGCTGCTGCTTCTCATCTTTTGCTGCTGCTATTTATGACTGCTTTTTTGGCTGCTTTTCACTGTTTTTCTCCCTATTTTTCACTGCTTACTACTCCCCTCTAGCTCACATACATATATACACATATACACACATCTACACACACACACACACACACACACACACACACATATATATATATATATATATATATATATATATATATATATATATATATATATATATATATATATATAACCATACTAGAGAGGCACATGAACTCCTACTCTCCCATGATCACCAACACATCAACAAGAATTATAGAACATACATAAATAAATATATATATATATATATATATATATATATATATATATATATATATATATATATATATACATATATCTCACATAATAATTATAATTACAATATTATAATATCTATAACCAAGGCAATTGAATTGAATTGCAAAGAAACAAACACGTGAAAAGCACCGTACCCGTATCACACTAGATATATGATACTCTTGCGATACGGCTCCACCACAAAACCAAACGTATCCCAACGGACACGAGAAAGTTTAAAATCATAATTATGAACAACCCAAAGAGCTAGCTAGTCACCTACATGTCCGTGTCAAAATATGACATGCTCAAACCCTCGTGTCGGAAGAAAACTCCCAAATCGACCCTTATCTCCAAATTATCGGGATACGGCCTACACGTATCCAATTGTGGACACGACACTAGCCACAAACAATCAAACACATATCAATTTTGTCTAATTAACTTATTGACAAACACAAGATGTGTTAATATTAAAATTTCCCAAAAATTGACACAAAATACCAACTAACTTTCTCCATAGGCCTCCTATGAACCTAATTCTAATTCCTATGGGTAGTCTTAGTATATAGGATGGTTCCTAATGATTAAATTACATATTTAGAGTCTAATTAGAGGGGAAAAACTGAATTATACCTATTGGGATATGGATTCTCAATAAAACCTCCAAATTGAGTGTCAAGAGCCTCCAACTTGTAGATCCTTGCTCCTCCATGTAGATTCTTGCTTTCTCCTTGTAGAACCTTGCTCTAATAGCCTCTAATGATGATTAGGGAATAAATTGGAAAGAAATTTGGAAGATGGAAATTCTAGATCTAGATTTGAAATAAAAAATGAATAGAGATAATTTTCTCTCCATTCTATATTAGGCCAGCCACTACCCCCTCCCACATGCTACTATAAAATATCCATAATACCCCTTGGGGCTTGTCATAAAGAAATTAATTAATGAGAGAATGATCTAGTCTAATTGGTTTAACTTAATTAATCATCCTCCTAATGATTGGGCTTCTTATTGGGCTCAATTCTAACTAGAATTAAACGTTGGTCCCTGGGTCTAATCTAAACTAGTTAGGTCCACTAACACAAGTCCAAAATAAAATAATAATATCAAACAATAAATAAATAATACAATAAATAAATTTACAATATGCACAATATTTTATTAATTATGAAATGGCCAAAATACCCTTTTGAAGAAAATATGATAGTGACACTACACCTTACGTATAATATGGGTGAGCTATGCACAAGTATATGGAGAATGATCACATAACCAACTAATACTTCACCGTCCCCCAAATAATATAATGGCCTGAATCACGATCTCTCCTGACTAGGATCCATATATACTAGTCCGTGTACCATCGTACCAGGAATCAAGTATAACACTATAATACTGATATCATAGTAATCATCAAAATAAAGGAAACTGTCAGAGAATATACTCACCAGAGGTCCTGAGCAAAGAATAATAAACAGGGCTAGAACTGGAGTCCAAGGTTCCTAAATATGAAATTTAATGTTAATTTATGATCTGGAATAATAAACATGCCATATTACTCTAGGTTAGGCATTTAGGTCATTTCTTGGTCTCTAGGTATCATACTAGGTCTATACTGGGTTATTCTAAACTATATTAACTAATATTGAGTATAATATGTTATAGACACTAGTATATATAGATATATACTCTATACCTAGGATAAAGTTGATACCTCAACCCCAATACCCATACCTTAGCTTAACTCAAAACTAATACCAATACTTCAACTTATCTATTATGCTAACATTACCTTTACTACAAGTTATAACCTTAACTGATATTATAACTCAATACCTTAGTATTTCTAACCTATCTCTCTAACCTTAACTACACCTCAACACTTACCTTCACACTACAATTTATGTACTGCCTACTGATGTACTGCAATATAGCTTTACCTACACTAACATCACCAACATAGCTACAGATGCACCAAATCCTATCACTGCAACTAGTATACCACATTTACATCCACCAGTCCAAAATTAGACTGCACCTTCACACTCACACACAACTGTAACACAACACCCCACACTTGTGCACAAGTCTGACACCAGTGCAGTCCACACTTGCACACTACTACCCGATACTTACTACAACTGTACACACATACCCTCATCACAATATCACTGATACCCCAAGGCACCCTCACACATACTAAGAGCTCCCCAGTTTTAGACTCACCAGTATTAGACATGTATCTGAGCCTACGATCTCAGTCCAACAACCCACACTTACAAAATTTGAGCACTCAAACCCCCCTGTACTGCAGACATACCCACACAAGTTATGGGCACACAACTCACTTATACCTGAACATATGTGCAAATGTACATACTATATTATCCCCCTCATCACCAACACACCTCAATTAAAACTGAAAACTCCGCTTAAAATCTCTTTGACACACACCCTTGCAGAATATAGCACTACCCAAACTACAATGCCTAATACAGTATCACATTAACTTGCTGCACCATGTACTTGAGCAAGGCTCTAGGTGCAACTGGGTGTTGCATGCTGCTAGGCTTATACAACTCCCTCCTAAGCAACTTCCTACACTCACACTTGCTTGTCTAAACCTATGCACATGCTACCACAACCCAACCCCCAAATCGAACATAAACAAAGTATAACACAGACACACTCAAAACTAAACTAACATCTAAACATATAGAAAACTACTCATATGATACCAAGTATCCACATAAGCACAAATACCTTAATTGTACTATTATTCTATGATACTCTAAGCACACACCACATGATACACTAGTCCAACCCAATGATACCGCATCTAGCACCCTTAAAAAAAGCTTAGTAAATACTTTAATGCTTGAATTATGATAGAAGAGTAATAACTAAATATGATGCAATATAGAAGAATTAATAGTAATTGAGCAAAATCCCCAAAATACTAACACGTATTCATGGCGTTTCATGATACGTCATACTCGTATCCAATTGTGGACGTGAAGCTACCGACACAAAACCAATTAGACCTCAATTTCATCATTAGAACAAATTTCAAACATTTGGCGGTCACCATTTCAGAATTCCACTAAAAGACTTAGAAAAACATATAGATCTCCTAGATTTATGGACAATACCACCTAATTCTTGGCCTAATGGGTGGTCATTGCCATGGGTGGCTCCTAGGGTCCAAATGAGTGTTCTATTATTAAAATTTATGGGGAAAGGTGAGATTGTACCTATTAGGAGTTGGATCCCAATGAAACTCCTCTAAGTAAACTGAATTGATGAATCAAACACGATCTCCTAGAAAGTTCCTCTCCAATGGATCACCTTGTGCTCTATAATGCTCCTAAGCCTCCATAATGGTAAGAATGAGTAGAATAGAGAGTAATTAGGACGTGATTTGGTAGGGAATTGGTTTTCTTGGGGAAAGAAGAAACTTAGGCTAATGAATAGAGTGATGTAATAAAATTCTGATGAGCTAATTCTCCACTAAGCTTGGACCGGCCACATTGGTGGGAGAGGGTGATGGTGGTTGGTCCAATATGCCCCTTCCATACTCTTCTAAAAGGTTCTGGTTTCTTCATGGAAGATTCTAACTATTAGGATGGCATCTTAATTAGTTAATAAAGGTATCAAGTTAATGAATGGAGTAAATATCATTCTAACTAATCTAATTAATTAATGTAACTAACTATGTCATTAAGTCATAGGCATGCATGCATGGTGCTAACTAGGTCCACTACATGAGTCCATTCTAACGAGCCAACACATGAGTTCAACCCCAATCTATCTAAAATTATGCAAGCATACAATTATAAAAATCACTAATTATCATCACATGTAAGGTTATGGTCTTTGTCTGTCATGATATTGCAGTCTCTGTCAGGGTATACTACTAACTATACTGACTATATAGCACTAGCAACTATAAGGTACTAAGGAAGCAATCAGATCAATAGATAGAAAATAGACAGGAAGAAAGAACAGAATGTTCTAACCCATCACCTGTAGCATCGGCATCCTCGACCGTCATCGAAAATGCCCCAGAAGGATTGGTTAAGTAAATATTTCGCTAGCATAGATTGTTGCGGGGGTCGAGTGTTGTTTTTTCCTTCAGGAGAGCCAAAGTTTGAGTTTGCTAGGAGAGATGCAGACCAGAAGGAAGGATCATCTGTAGAACTATGGTAGAAGAGAAGAAATTATCTCATCCTCTTATAGCAGAGTTTCTGGATATGTTTCATAAGAAGTTATGGTGTTTTCGTCGGACAGAGATATTGAATTCTCTATAGACTTGGTGCCTAGAGTAGAGCCAGTGTCAAAGTATGTCTACAGGATCAACAATAGTGAATTATCGGAGATGAAGAAGCAGGTGGATGAGTTGCAGGACAAAGGATTTATTAGGTAAAGTTCATCGCCTTGGGCAGCTCTAATATTGTTTGTACCAAAGAAGAATGGATCGTTGCGGATGTGCATCGATTATCAAGCTCTGAACAACCTCACAATCAAGAACAAATACTCGTTGCCAAAAATTGATGATCTCTTTGATTAGTTGAGCAGCACAAAGGTATTTTCAAAGATTGATTTGAGGTATGGCTATCACCAGGTGAAGGTAAAAAAGGAGGATATTCCGAAGACTGTAAAAGTGGACGAGGTACGGCCAGTATGAGTTTATGGTTATACCATTTGGGTTGAGTAATGCCCCAACAGTTTTTATGAATTTGATGAACAAGGTATTCCATAAATATCTTGACCAAATTGTGGTTGTGTTCATCGATGACATACTTATCTATTCGTAGACGCTAGAGGAATATGAGGAGCATCTGAGGATAGTGCTTGAGACTCTCACAAAGGAGAAACTCTATGGAAAACTCTCAAAATATGAGTTTTTCTTAGACAAGATGGAGTTTCTTGGGCATGTGGTGACTGGAGATAGAATATATGTTGATCCTAAAAAGATTGTTGTCGTAGGATTTTGGACTACTCTGAGTTCTTTTACAGAAATTAGGAGCTTCTTGGGATTGGCTGGATATTACAAGAAGTTGTGATAGATTTCTCTCGGATAGCAGAGTTGATGACCAGACTTACTAGGAAGGATATAGAGTTCGTATAGACAGAAGAGTGTCAGCCTGCATTTGATGAGCTGAACAAAATATTTACTACAGCTCATATCCTAACGTTGCCATCAGGATCATGTGGATTTGATATCTACAGTGATGCTTCAGGAAAGGGTCTAGGATGTGTTCTGGAGCAGAACAAGAAGGTGATTGCCTATGCTCCAAGGCAGTTGTGGCCACATGAGAAGAATTATCCTACTCATGACTTGGACTTGATAGTGGTAATATTCTCTCTAAAATTATATAAATATTATTTGTACGGAGAGTGTGTGGAGATCTTTACTGACCACAAAAGCTTGAAATATATTTTCAAACAAAAGGAGTTGAATATCAGGTAGCATCGATGGCTGAAACTGATGAAGGTATAGAAGCATAGAAAAATCTATACCATGTGCCAAATGCAGCCCAAGGCATGCAAGTCATGATCTAAGCATAGCCCCAAGTCCTATGCATTCATGTGATAGGGGTAGCCAAGGCCATGCACAGTCATGTGCTAAAGACAGCTAAATCCATGCGTGGGAGACATTCAAAGCCATTCGCTAAATATAGTCATGCGCCAATATCAGTGCAACAAATATCCCATGCGGCAACACCCCCAATACCCCCATTTGACAGTATTTCCATGCGACAGTATTCCCATGCGTTGGAGTTACTATGCAACCAGGATCATCAAGCAGTCTATTGTGTTCTCATGCGCCAATATGCCATATTCCTATATTCATCATGCGCCAGTATGAACTGGAGTTATTATATGACAATGATCCTATCCTTAATCGCCAAGGTCTTTGAATAACCAGGGCATGACACATGTCACATGGATTATGGGTACGATCAAACCAAGATCTCGAATTGCACCGTGGCATCCACATTACGATATGTGCCTATGTATGGTAAGATAAAATCTGTCATGAATGCGCATGCATGTTGCTCTAAAGGCTATAAATTGTGGTTGTCTCCCACAAAAAAAGAAGAAGACGAAAGAAAGAAGTAGGAAGGGACATCAACTGAGTCAAATAATTAATTTCCCGGAGGCCTTGCCATTCTCTTCGACGTCGGACCGTCAATTAAGTAAAGTGATCAATCGCAGATCATATCTCCACCGTCATACTTGCCCAGATTTATTTGTACTCAGACTCTATGCATTATAGCTCCTTTATATTTTTTGTCCTATTCCAATTAATATAAAAATTTGTTCAACTTTTCGCGTAGTTTTTGCTATATCGACAGAAGGATTTTGATATATCCTTATAGTATCATCCAGGAAAGGCCAACGTAGTTGCCAATGCCTTAATGTCACACCCGTTCTCAGATTTGGTATTCTTGAATTTTTGATATTTAAAATTTTCTCTATAGATGTATTCATGTTGTATTTTATATGTTGGTAAATATGTTGTATTTATTTATTGTATTCATATTTATTGTGGGTGACCACCCGAGACCAATAGTGAACACCTTGGCAATTGCCATGGACCAGTGCAAGGACCCGTATATAGGATGGACACCAGACCCGATTCACACTTGGAAACACTAAGCCTATTTTGGATGGTTGAGATTTGGATGGAGAGTATCATAACTTAATTCCAGGGTTAACCTCATTTCTCCACTTGGTATATATATGTAGTTTTCTCTCTCCTCTTTCATTCTTTCTCATTTCTACTTTCCTTCTTCTTTCTTCTTCCACCTTCCATGAAGAGCTCTACTTGACCAAAATCCTAAGCCCCATCCCTAGACTTGGTTCTTGGAAGAGGTTTGTTAGTCTACAAAGGCAAGTACATCTTGCTTAAAGTGGGGAAGCCTTAAATTTTTTGATTTTTTTATATATGTTATTTTTAAAAATATATTGAATGGAAAATGTTCTCCTTGAGTTGCTGATCATATTTAGTTCTTAGATTTTTGGAATTTGGTGTATAGATCTTTGTAGATCCAAGTTTCAAGTTTAGGGCTTTTATGTGTTCTATGAGTTTTTTGATCGACTAAAGCATAGTGTTTTAAAAAATTAGTTGTTCCTTATGTTACATTATTTCATTTCGAGCATTTTGGCTTTTGTTTCACTGGATTCAGAGTTAAAATAAAGTTTTTTGAAGAAAATATTTTTTAGGTTTTTGGAGCTTTTTCTGCCATGGCTGAACTTGCTGTCTGGAGATGACGACGTTCGCATGCGGCCAGTGAGCTATACGGCTGAGAGTGATATACGTCCCGAGAGGGTTATGCGACCTGAACTCTTGCCACATATTGACCAGCATGAGTCCATCTTGTTGGACGCATTATTGTTGATTTACACAAGTGTCAGAGAATATACTCACCTGAGGTCCTGAGCAAAGAATAATAAATAGTACTAGAACTGGAGTCCAGGGTTCCTAAATATGAAATTTAATGTTAATTTATGATCTGGAATAATAAACATGCCATATTACTCTAGGTTAGGCATTTAGGTCATTTCTTGGTCTCTAGGTATCATACTAGGTCTATATTGGGTTATTCTAAACTATATTAACTAATATTGAGTATAATATGTTATAGACACTAGTATATATAGATATATACTCTATACCTAGGATAAAGTTGATACCTCAACCCCAATACCCATACCTTAGCTTAACCTAATACCAATACTTCAACTTATCTATTATGCTAACATTAACTTTACTACAAGTTATAACCTTAACTGATATTATAACTTAATACCTTAGTATTTCTAACCTATCTCTCTAACCTTAACTACACCTCAACACTTACCTTCATACTACAATTTATGTACTGCCTACTGATGTACTGCAATATAGCTTTACCTACACTAACATCACCAACACAGCTACAGATGCACCAAATCCTATCACTGCAACTAGTATACCATATTTACATCCACCAGTCCAAAATTAGACAGTACCTTCACACTTACACACAATTGTAACACAACACCCCACACTTGTGCACAAGTCTGACACCAGTGCAGTCCACACTTGCACACTACTACCTGATACTTACTACAACTGTACACGCATACTCTCATCACAATATCACTGATACCCCAAGGCACCCTCACACATACTAAGAGCTCCCCAGTTTTAGACTCACCAGTATTAGACATTTATCTGAGCCTACGATATCAGGCCAACAACCCACACTTATAAAATCTGAGCACTCAAACCCCCCTGAACTGCAGACATACCCACACAAGTTATGGGCACACAACTCACTTATACCTGAACATATGTGCAAATATACATACTATATTATCCCCCACATCACCTACACACCTCAATTAAAACTGAAAAGTCCGCTTAAAATCTCTTTGACACACACCCTTGCAGAATATAGCACTACCCCAACTAAAATGCCTAACACAGCATCACATTAACTTGCTGCACCCTGCACTTGAGCAAGGCTCCAGGTGCAACTAGGTGTTGCAAGCTGCTAGGCTTATACAACTCCCTCGTAAGCAACTTCGTACACTCACACTTGCTTGTCTAAACCTATGCACATGCTACCAGAGCCCAACCCCCAAACCGAACATAAACAAAGTATAGCACAGACACACTCAAAACTAAACTAACATCTAAACATATAGAATACTACTCAATGATACCAAGTATCCACATAAGCACAAATACCTTAATTGTACTATTATTCTATGCTACTCTAAGCACACACCACATGATACACTAGTCCAACCCAATGATACCACATCTAGCACCCTTAAAAAAAGCTTAATAAATACCATAATGATTGAATTATGATAGAAGAGTAATAGTAATAACTAAATATGATGCAATATAGAAGAATTAATAGTTATTGAGCAAAATCCCCAAAATACCAACACGTATTCATGGCGTTTCATGATACGTCATACTTGTATCAAATTGTGGACGTGAAGCTACCGACACAAAACCAATTGGACCTCAACTTCATCATTAGAACAAATTTCAAACATTTGGTGGTCACCAATTCGGAATTCCACTAAAAGCCTTAGAAAAACATATAGATCTCCAAGATTTAGGGACAATACCACCTAATTCTTGGCCTAATGGGTGGTCATTGCCATGGGTGGCTCCTAGGGTCCAAATGGGTGTTCTATTCTTAAAATTTATGGGGAAAGGTGAGATTGTACCTATTAGGAGTTGGATCCCAATAAAACTCCTCTAAGTGAACACAATTGATGAATCAAACACGATCTCCTAGAAAGCTCCTCTCCAATGGATCACCTTGTGCTCTATAATGCTCCTAGGACTCCATAATGGTAAGAATGAGTAGAATAGAGAGTAATTAGGATGTGATTTGGTAGAGAATTGGTTTTCTTGGGGAAAGAAGAAACTTAGGCTAATGAATAGAGTGATGTAATAAAATTCTGATGAGCTAATTCTCCACTAAGCTTGGACCGGCCACATTGGTGGGAGTGGGTGATGGTGGTTGGTCCAATATGCCCCTTCCATACTCTTCTAAAAGGTTCTGGTTTCTTCATGGAAGATCCTAACTATTAGGATGACATCTTAATTAGTTAATAAAGGTATCAAGTTAATGAATGGAGTAAATATCATTCTAACTAATCTAATTAATTAATGTAACTAACTATGGCATTAAGTCATAGGCCTGCATGCTTGGTGCTAACTAGGTCCACTACACTAGTCCATTCTAACGAGCCAACACATGAGTTCAACCTCAATCTATCTAAAATTATGCAAGCATACAATTATAAAAATCACTAATTATCATCACATGTAAGGTTATGGTCTTTGTCCGTCATGATATTGCAGTCTCTGTCAGGGTATACTACTAACTATACTGACTATATAGCACTAGCAACTATAAGGTACTAAGGAAGCAATCAGATCAATAGATGGAAAATGGACAGGAAGAAAGAACAGAATGTTCTAACCCATCACCTGTAGCATCGGCATCCTCGACCGTCATCGAAAATGCCCCAGAAGGATTGGTTAAGTAAATATTTCGCTAGCATAGATTGTTGCGGGGGTCGAGTGTTGTTTCGTCCTTCAGGAGAGCCAAAGTTTGAGTTTGCTAGGAGAGATGCAGACCAGAAGGAAGGATCATCTGTAGAGCTATGGTAGAAGAGAAGAAATTATCTTATCCTCTTCTAGCAGAGTTTCTGGATATGTTTCATAAGAAGTTATAGAGTTTCCGTCGGATAGAGATGTTGAATTCTCTATAGACTTGGTGCCTAGAGTAGAGCCAGTGTCAAAGTATGTCTACAGGATCAACAATAGTGAATTGTCGGAGATGAAGAAGCAGGTGGATGAGTTGCAGGACAAAGGATTTATTAGGTCAAGTTTATCGCCTTGGGCAGCTCTAATATTATTTCTACCAAAGAAGAATGGATCGTTGAGGATGTGAATCGATTATCAAGCTCGGAACAACCTCACAATCAAGAACAATACTCGTTGCCAAAAATTGATGATATCTTTGATTAGTTGAGCAGCACGAAGGTATTTTCAAAGATTGATTTGAGGTATGGCTATCACCAGGTGAAGGTGAAAAAGGAGGATGTTCTGAAGACTGTAAAAGTAGACGAGGTACGGCCAGTATGAGTTTATGGTTATACCATTTGGGTTGACTAATGCACCAAGGGTTTTCATGAATTTGATGAACAAGGTATTCCATAAATATCTTGACCAAATTGTGGTTGTGTTCATCGATGACATACTTATCTATTCGTAGACGCTAGATGAATATGAGGAGCATCTGAGGATAGTGCTTGAGACTCTCAAGAAGGAGAAACTCTATGGAAAACTCTCAAAATATGAGTTTTTCTTAGACAAGATGGAGTTTCTTGGGCATGCGGTGACTGGAGATAGAATATATGTTGATCCTAAGAAGATTGTTGTCGTAGAGTTTTGGACTACTCTGAGTTCTGTTACAGAAATTAGGAGCTTCTTGGGATTGGCTGGATATTACAAGAAGTTGTGATAGATTTCTTTCGGATTGCAGAGTCGATGACCAGACTTACTAGGAAGGATATAGAGTTCGTATAGACAGAATAGTGTCAGCCTGCATTTGATGAGCTGAACAAAATATTTACTACAACTCATATCCTAATGTTGCCATCAGGATCATGTGGATTTGATATCTACAGTGATGCTTCAGGAAAGGGTCTAGGATGTGTTCTGGAGCAGAACAAGAAGGTGATTGCCTATGCTCCAAGGCAGTTGTGGCCACATGAGAAGAATTATCCTACTCATGACTTGGACTTGATAGTGGTAATATTCTCTCTAAAATTATATAAATATTATTTGTACGGAGAGCGTATGGAGATCTTTACTGACCACAAAAGCTTGAAATACATTTCAAACAGAAGGAGTTGAATATCAGGTAGCATCGATGGCTGGAACTGATGAAGATATAGAAGCATAGAAAATCTATACCATGTGCCAAATGCAGTCCAAGTCATGCAAGTCATGATCTAAGCATAGCCCCAAGTCCTATGCATTCACGTGATAGGGGTAGCCAAGGCCATGCACAGTCATGTGCTAAAGACAGCTAAATCCATGCGTGGGAGGCAGTCAAAGCCATTCGCTAAATATAGTCATACGCCAACATCAGTGCAACAAAGGTCCCATGCGGCAACACCCCCAATACCCCCATTCGACAGTATTTCCATGCGACAGTATTCCCATGCATTGGAATTACTATACAGCCAGGATCATCAAGCAATCTATAGTGTTCTCATGCGCCAATATGCTATATTCCTATATTCATCATGCGCCAGTATGACCTGGAGTTATTATATGGCAATGATCCTATCCTTAATCGCCAAGGTCTTTGAATAACCAGGGCATGACACATGTTACATGGATTATGGGTACGATCAAACCTAGATCTCGAATTGCACCATGGCATCCACATTACGATGTGTGCCTATGTATGGTAGGATAAAATCTGTCATGCATGCGTATGCATGTTCCTCTAAAGGCTATAAATTGTGGTTGTCTCCCACAAAAAAAGAAGGAGGCGAAAGAAAGAAGTAGGAAGGGACATCAACTGAGTCAAATAATCAATTTCCCGGAGGCCTTGCCATTCTCTTCGACGTCGGACCGTCAATTAAGTAAAGTGATCAATCGCAAATCATATCTCCACCGTCATACTTGCCCATATTTATTTGTACTCAGACTCTATGCATTAGAGCTCCTTTATACTTTTTGTCCTATTCCAATTAATATAAAAATTCGTTCAACTTTTCGCGTAGTTTTTGCTATATCGATAGAAGGATTTTGATATATCCTTATAGTATCATCCATGGAAGGCCAACGTAGTTGCTGATGCCTTAATGTCACACCCGTTCTCAGATTTGGTATTCTTGAATTTTTGATATTAAAATTTTCTCTATAGATGTATTCATGTTGTATTTTACATACTGGTAAATATGTTGTATTTATTTATTGTATTCATGTTTATTGTGGGAGACTACTCGAGAATAATAGTGAACACCTTGGTAATTGCCATAGACCAGTGCAAGGACCCGTATATTGGATGGACACCAGACCCGATTCTCTCTTGGAACCACTAAGCCTATTTTGGATGGTTGAGATTTGGATGGAGAGTGTTATGACTTAATCCTAGGGTTAACCTCATTTCTCCACTTGGTATATATATGTAGTTTTCTCTCTCCTCTTTCATTCATTCTCATTTCTACTTTCCTTCTTCTTTCTTCTTCCACCTTCCCTGAAGAGCTCCACTTGACCAAAATCCTAAGCCCTATCCCTAGACTTGGTTCTTGTAAGAGGTTTGTTAGTCTACCAAGGCAAGTACATCTTGCTTAAAGTGGGAAAGCCTTAATTTTTTTGATTTTGTTATATATATTATTTTTAAAAATATATTGAATGGAAAATGTTCTCCTTGAGTTGCTAATCATATTTAGTTCTTAGAGGTTTGGATTTTGGTGTATAGATCTTTGTAGATATGAGTTTCAAGTTTAGGATTTTTATGTGTTCTATGAGTTTTTTTATCGACTAAAGCTTAGTGGTTTAAAAAATTAGTTGTTCCTTATGTTACATCATTTCATTTCGAGCATTTTGGCTTTTGTTTTACTGGACTCAGAGTTAAAATGAAGTTTTTTGAAGAAAATATTTTTTAGATTTTTGGAGCTTTTTCTGCCATGGCTGAACTTGCTGTCTGGAGATGACGACGTTCGCATGCGGCCAGTGAGCTATGCGGCTGAGAGTGCTACCTAGAGGGTTATGCGACCTGAACTCTTGCTGCATATTGACCAGCATGAGTCCATCTTGTTGAACGCATTATTGTTGATTCACACAAGTGTCCTTGAACACCTTGTGCTTTTACTCGCTGAACGAATGAGAATTTTGCTAAGTCCAAGAAACATCCATGCGACATCGAACTTCAAGCACATCGAACTCCATGAGGCCAGCTCATCCATGGGGCAACTATTTTCTTGGACGCATGGCGCTGTACCGTTGGCACTTTTCTTGGTTTTGTCTTCTCTCTGACATACTTTATTGCAGTAGTCACTTTATGTCACATCACTGACACATCAATTATTGCCCGTCACTTCAACACTTTTCCCATGGAGTAGACCTTGACCCTTAGCATCCGGCCAAGTAACCCATGAGGCCAGCTCGTCCATGCGGCTAGCTTATCCATGCGACCAGCTCGTCTATGCGTCCAGCTCGTCCATGTGGCTAGCTTGTGTCACTACCATATTTTCTAGGAAAGGATATTTTGGTAATTTTATATTTAATTAAATATTGTGCATGATAAATAATTATTTATTGTATTATTTAATTGTTGTTAGATGTTAATTATTTATTCTGGACTTGTGTTAGTGGACCTAACTAGTTTAGTTTAGACTCATGGACCAACATGAATTAATTGATTAAAAGTTAGCCCATTTAGAAAGCCCATTGTTAAGGAGATGGATTAAATTAATTAAACCATTAGACTAGAAGCTTCCTTTCTTAATTATTTCTTCATGAGAGCCCCTAATGGGTATATTGGACATTATATGATAGCTTGAGGAAGGGGAAAGGGGGGCCGGCCTATATAGAGGGGGGAATTTATTTCTCTCTCCTCTTTTCATTTCAAAACTAGATCTAGAATTTCCCTCAACCAAATTTCTTCATTCCCATTTCATTTCCCTACAAATTTTATTTCAATTCCTTCCCAAATCACCATTGGAGGCTAGTGGAGCAAGGATCTAGAAGGAGGAAGCAATGATCGACAAAGAGGAGCAAGGATCTATAAGTTGGAGCTAATTTTATCTCATTTGGAGGTTGTATTGGGAATCCATCTCCCAATAGGTAGAATTCAATTTTTCTCCTCAAATTAGGTTCTACATATGAGATTTAACAATGGAAAATCAACCCATATGCATAGGCTACCCATAGGATTTGGTTTTGTGTTCATAGGAGGCCTATCGAAAAAGTTATGGTACTTTTTGTGTCAATTTTAGGAGAATTCCGAGATTGACAATTGTTGTGTGTGTCAATTGATCCTATAGATCAATTTGGCATGTGCTTGTGTGTTTGGGGCTAGTGTCGTGTCCACAATTGGGTACGTGTAGGTCGTATCCCAAAAATTTGGTGATACGTGTTGTTTTGGGGGGTTTTTCCTCCGATACGGGACTTTGTACATGTCATATTTTGACACGGACACGTAGATCTATATTTGACTCTTCGTATTATTCATAAATAATATATGTGACTTGTTTGTGTCCTTCGGGGTACATTTTGATGTGTGGTGGACTCGTGTCACATGCGTATCCTAAATCTAGTGGGATACGGTGTGATACTCTCCATATGTTTGTGCAAATTATATGTAGATCTATTTCTTGTATTCTTAATTCCTGGAGAATGTATTTGTACATATATATATAGATATTTATATATATATTATGGTATATATAATTATGCTTCTTGTGTCTTAGATCTATGTATTTTGTATGTACTATATGTGTATATATTATGTAGCTATTCTTCTACATGTATAAATATATATATATATAGTATATATGTTATAATATGTATATATGTTGTTACTATATATATGTATGTTATTATTATATGTGTTTAGTATGTATTCTATATAGTTATAACTATATATATATATATATATATATATATATATATATATATATATATATATATATATATATGATACTATATTGTAACTATGTATTATTGTGTAAGTATATATATATATATATATATATATATATATATATATATATATATATATATATATATATATATATATATTGTATATATATATATATGCATGTTTAAATGGATATTTATATATTGTTATATTTATATTTATATATGTATGTTATATGATTATATATACATATACATATATGTATAGTTATCTATATATATTAATATGTATGTGTGTGTATGTTACTATATAGTTATTATGTACATAATACTAGGGAGGGTGTTTGTATAATTATTAATAGTAATTATGTATATAGATATATATATATACTATGTGGGTTATGCAGCAACCGCTGTAGCAGCAACAACAGCCAATGGTGACAGCAGCTGCAGCTATCACCAAAATAGCAGCAGCAGCGGGAACACTAGCAGCAGCGGCGACAGCAGTTTGGCGACAGCTGCAAACCGTCACCAAAGCAGCAGCAGTAGTGGAAACAGTCAGCAGCAGCGACAACAGATTTAGCATTGGACAGAACCGTCACTAAAGGGGCAGCGTATCAGAGTATCAGGATTTCAGAACTGTTTTTAGTGACATTTGGCAAATTATATATATATATACTTATATAGTTATAGATAGATATTTATATATATATTGGTATTTAATATATATGTAAATATATTCTTAAATTGCTAATTACATTATAGTATATATATAATAATTAGTATAGTATGTATATATATATATATATATATATTACGGGTAGTTAATATAACAAGGTATTGGGTATTACCTTGAGGAAACCAAGGTAATTAGGGATACCCAAGATATTGGGTTTGGGTATCAAGTTTGTGAATTATTGTTGAGATACTAAGTTGGTTCAAAACCACGGTACCTACTTAATGTTTATAATTATGATTCTATATTATCAATAATTGTTTGATATATATATATATATATATATATATATATATATATATATATATATATATATATATATATATATATATTGATGTTTTACCTTTGGATTTACGTATCCGGAGATACGGTATTCTAATATTTAAGATATGGTTTTTATGGCTTAGACTTTAGTATCTTGAACCCAATATTTTGTGTTAGACTTATGCAACCTAGAAATAGATAGTTGACTATAGTTGACCATAGTTTGACTATAGTTGACCATAGTTGACCATAGTTTGACTTTTGACTTAGAATTAACTTATTGACCTAGAAATTGATTAGTTTAACTTATTATCTTTTCGGAACCTTGTATTGATGTTGTATTCCATATCTAGGTCTTCGAGGCACCGTATCAGACATTAGTGAGACTATTCTTTAGACTTCAGGCGAGTATATTCTCTGATAGTTTCTCATTTATGATATCCTCTATATTCATTGTATCTAGTGTAGATATTCATGTTCTCTTGATACTATGGTTACATGAATTGGTATATTCCATATCTAGGTCTTCGAGGCACCGTATCCATAGTTTTGTATCTGTTTCTTTTGCTCTGAAGCATGGTTTGGTAGCTGAGTCTTTGCTTAGGACTTGCATGATCGTGACCGGGGGAGGCATTATCCTAGTTAATGATATTTGCAAGAATCGAAGAGTTACTCTAGGAGGCCGGGAGTTGAGTGCGTGTCTACTTGTAATGCCACTTCCGAGCTACGACATTGTACTCGGGATGGATTGGTTTAGTAGGCACCGTGCTAGCATAGATTGTAGAGGAGGTAGAGTTTTGTTTGGTTCGCCAGGAGAGCCAGAGTTCGAGTTTGCTAGAGGAGCTACAGAGCAGGGAGAAGGCATTATTTGTGGAGCTATGGTGGAAGACAAGGTGTTGCCGCATCCGTTGATAGCAGAGTTCTTGGATGTGTTTCCTGAGGAATTGCCAGGGTTGCCACCAGATCGAGATGTTGAATTCTCTATAGACTTGGTGCCAGGTGCAGAGCCAATTTTGCAACATGTCTATAGAGTAAACAACAGCGAACTGGCCGAGCTGAAGAAGCAGGTGGATGAATTGCAGGATAAGGGGTTTATCAGATCGAGTTCTTCACCGTGGGGAGCCCTGGTATTGTTTGTACCAAAGAAGGATGGATCGGTGCGCATGTGCATTGATTACAGGGCATTGAATAATCTCACTATCAAGAATAAGTATCCTTTGCCACGGATTGATGATATGTTTGATCAGTTGAGTGGAGCCAAGGTATTTTCTAAGATAGATTTGAGATCAGGCTACTATCAGGTGAAGGTAAAGCCGACGGACATACCGAAGACTGCTTTTAGAACTCGGTATGGTCAGTACGAGTTTATGGTGATGTTGTTTGGTTTCACTAATGCATCGGCGGTATTTATGAACTTGATGAACAAGGTGTTCCATCAGTATCTTGACAAGTTTGTGGTGGTATTCATCGACGACATACTCATATACTCGAAGACACCGGAGGAGCATGAGGAGCATTTGAGGATTGTGTTAGATGTGCTGAGGAAGGAGAAGCTGTATGGGAAGTTATCCAAGTGTGAGTTTTGCCTGGACAAGGTGGAGTTCTTGGGGCATGTTGTGACTGGTGATGGTATTTCAGTGGATCCGAAGAGGATCGCTAGAATCTTGGTAGACCCCGAGTTCGGTAGCAGAGATTAGGAGTTTCTTGGGATTGGCAGGCTACTACAGGAAGTTTGTGCAAGATTTTTCGAGGATTGCCGAGCCGATGACCAGACTCACCAGGAAGGATGTAGAGTTTTTTTGGACGGAGGATTGCCAGGTTACTTTTAAGGAATTAAAGAGAAGGTTGACGTCTGCTCCTATTTTGACGTTGCCATCAGGTTCTGGAGGTTTTACTATTTATAGTAATGCATCAGGGAAAGATTTGGGTTGTGTTCTTCAGCAGAATGGGAAAGTAATTGCCTATGCATCCAGGCAATTGCGTCCTCATGAAAAGAACTATCCTACCCATTATTTAGAGTTGGCAGGAGTCATCTTCGCCCTGAAGTTGTGGAAACATTATTTGTACGGAGAGCGTGTGGAGATCTTCACAGACCACAAGAGCTTGAAGTACGTTTTCACGCAGAAGGAGTTGAACATGAGGCAGCGTCGGTGGTTGGAACTGATGAAGAATTTTGATATATCTTTGCAATATCATCCAGGAAAAGCTAATGTAGTTGCCGATGCTTTGAGTAGATATCCGGTAGCTATGTTCTTGACACAGGATCGATATTTGTTGGAGGACTTGGAGAGCTTGGGCATTGAGGTGATAGTTCCTGGTTGTGCTATGCAGATATGGAGATTGCAGATACATTCAAATTTGATGGACAAGATCAAGGCAGCACAGTATGAGGATGTATCTCTGAGGAGTATCAGAGCTCAGGTGAGAGCAGGATTGGAAGATGATTTCACTATTAGTGAGGATGGATCTTTGAGGCATGGAGTTAGATTGTGTGTTCCTAGTGGAGAACTCCGTGAGGAGGTGTTGCACTACTAGAATAAGCGGGTTTAGCGACGCTTTTTAGCGACGACAAATAAAACGTCGCTAATTTAGCGACTCCATTTAAAAACCGTCGCTAGACGTCGCTAATTGGTGACATTTAGCGACGTTTAGCAACTTTTATTCAGTTTTTAAAAGTTTAGTCGCTATAAGTTCAATTTAGGTCGCTTAATGTCACTAAAATGTTTTATTTAGCGACGTTTAGCGACGTATTTAGCAACATATGTATTTTGGACATTTAGTGACGTAATTAGCGACGTCTCAGACGTCGCTAAGTATGACGTCGCTAAAACGTCGCTAAATTTATTTTAATTAGGGCTGCTTCCCCCCATTTCTTTGATCTCTTCCTCTCCCTCTCCCTTTCCCTTTCCCTCTCCCAAACGTCACGATCTCTCCGGCTCCCCTCCGATCTCCGGCGCCCCCTCCTTCCTCCTGGTGACCCCCCTCCGACCGCGTCCCCCCCCTCCTCCTCCTCCTCCTCCTTCTCTAGGTAAACCCGCTCTCTCTCTCTCTCTCTCTCTCTCTCTCCTCTCTCTCTCTCTCTCTCTCTCTCTCACAGGACCCACGTGGCACTGACACTGACACGACACACATGTTACAAACACTGACACAGACATGACACACACACTTACACGATACACACACGTGACCTACGGTTAAGGTTAGGGTTTGGGTTTTTGACCTGGTTAGGGTTAGGGTTTTTGACCTGGGGTTAGGGTTACGGTTAGGGTTTTTGACCTGGGGTTAGGGTTAGGATTTGTTCACAGTTCACTTCTGCAATTTAATTCTCACTATGGAAAGACCAACTTGGCTGAGTAAAAGTATAAGTGTAAAGCTGAATGTGTGGCTGTTTGTTCACATTTCACTACTGCAATTTTCCCGAGGAAAGGACTTGTTCCCATTGTTAAACTTAAGCAACCTAAAGTATGTCATTTTATTTTCTTTCAAAGTTGGTGCAAATAGATGTAACTTTCATTTTGAATTTTACTTAAATTGCTCTTTATTTTATACGAGATTCCTCTTCATGCAGTTGTATTATTTTGTTGCACCATGCATCAACTCTCTACTGGGTTTAGTGAATGGGTAGGAAGTATTGTCCTTGGGGTGAATAATGAGAGCTCCGTAGTCTGTAGCCCTGAGCCAGGAGCTGTGTACGTGCCACCACAGGGTCCTTGGGGTAAAAAATGGCAAAGTTGACTCAATTGCACAAAGATTAACAAACATTAATAACAGTATAGTGAAGGGCATGTCTTGCAAGGAGAAGAATGTGATTAGACACTGCCCATCCCAAGAATAAGTTGCTGAACCCTGTTTCTATCAACAAATGTATTTTCTCAAGTAGTTAATACATGAGGCATAACAGAAATTTGGGCAAGGTGATTTCCGGACAGAAAAAAAAAGGCATTACTAGGTCTCTTTACACAATGGCATATCTTCAAGGCATGGAGATGGTGCTGTTGGTCAAGGCTCATTGTGATCCATATATGCATCATGAGGATTGAAGATGGCTTGTCAGTAGCTCACTTTATATGGCGTGTTTACCTATCCTGTGTTCATTGAGAGTTCCCTTCCCCCCTTTCCAGGAGTGTTCTCTTCTGTCTATATAGTGCATCCCTGTGCCCTTTGTAGTATCCCTACCCCCTCCCCTCTCTCCACCCATGAAGAGTACGTCTTGCAACATCATACGTCTAAAAGGGATCTAACTGTGTTTTCTCCCAAACACAAGCTCCGCTTACTTTGAAGAGTTCTTTATTGCTTATTATCAACATCAACCCAAACAGCAAATATTTTTATTAACATCATTATCCTTGCAAACATACTAAAGAACTTTTATTTAATTAAGGGTCTATTTGGTTCAAAGGAGAACTTTTAAGAAGTCAGTTTTTGGAAGTGGAATTACATACAAGAGAATTTTCTTACTTTGTTAAGGAAATAACGGTGATAAATTAAAATCATATATATCCAATTCCCACAACATCCGAGCACAAAGCTCCAATGTGAGTTCGTGGGAAATTGCACTTTCTCCCCCATAAATGCAGTGAAGCAAACAGACCCTAAACAATAATGACACCTGACTCAAATCTAAACATAAGCAAGCAAACATTGCATTATTTTGAATATTTTCCCCTCTCCATAAAGTGTGAATCTAGCTCCTTAACAAGTTTAGTTCCATTACCAAATTATACTGAAAAGTATTACTAAAAAACAAAAAGATAGGTCCCGAACAAGATAGTCGCATGTGTGAATAGTAGAAATTCTACATAATAAATATATGTGTCACAACTCTTCAAAAATATTATGAAGAACAATTCTCCAGAATTCCTTCTTCAATGATAACAAGGGAAAACTCAGTATACTACTAAGAAAAAGAAGAAAAAAAAGAAAAAAAAATATGGGTGAAACAAAAATTAAAGAAGTTGGTCATGATCAAAATCGCTACTTTGATACCAAAACTGAAGGAAAACAAAAAATAGACAGAGTGGGTGATGACCAAAAGTTTACCTTTTCTAAATTTACAAGTCTCCAGACTATCCAAATATCCTCTCTTTTCTTCTATAGATGAAAATGAGAGATACTCTCACGAAAGGACCACTCAAAGAGCAAAAAGAAGAATCTAAGAATTTCTTTCTTATTTCGTATTTCCCACATATATTGAGAAGAGGAGAGAAAGAAGAGAGGGTCGTGGGTTTGGTTTTTATCTACTCTGAAATATATGGTATGATTTAATGGACAAAGAATGAATGATCCCTTTCCCTTTGTAAGTTACCAAAAGATGGACCATCTTTACCTTATTTAAGAGGTTATTTGCACTAAAAAAGATTGAGTTAGTTCATACCAAATTCAATATAGTGTCAATAGAAAATCATGTTATTTTTTACACTAATAGTGTTATTCATTTTAGTTTGCTTTATATGCGATCGAAGTAGCATCATAATTCAATTATGGTGTGTTTTATATACGAAAATAGTAGCATCTGATGATGGTGCTGCTTGACAGGCTGGATTATTGTCATCTAAACTCATAATAATATCTAAACAATTAACGATTGGACTTAGTTGGAACTTAGGAGAAAATGATTTTGCAACCATATATTACTTGGTTGAGATTGGCAAGTTATGATTATTCTAAGAAATATAAGAGAGAGAGATTGGTAAGGTGATGTGGCTCTTGTAATTGGCATAATCTTATAAAAGGCATGTCATTGTTAACAATCAATCCAATATTATAATGACATTTCTCGTCGCTAATCCACCCTAACCCAGTTTTGCCCAACCAAGTCTATATTTCGGATCGGGCCCTGAATGCAGGGAACCAAACAGACTCTAAACATTGATTACATACCTTTGACTCAAACCCTAACATATGCAATTGTTGCATTATCTTTTTGACCTGGGGTTAGGGTTAGGGTTAGGGTTAGGGTTTATACTAGTATCAGTTGATACTAGTATCAGTTGATAATAGTTAAGATATAAATTTACACAATATTTAATATTAGATAATATATTTATATCTGTTATCAATTATATTCTTTGTTTTCATCTATCTTACCAAATGGCCCCCATGACCCGAGCACGTGCACGTCGCTTGAGAGAGACACCTCCAACTGTTAAGGAGGAAGTGATGCCTCCTACCATTAAGGAGGAAGTGATGCTTCCTACTGTTAAGGAGGAAGAGATACCACCTGTTGTATCTCAGACCGGGAGTTCCAGTTACCCAGCACCTATAGCGGCTGTATCTCAGACGGGGAGTTCCAGTGACCTAGCACCTATAGACGCTGTTTATGCGTAGTATCTGAGGGACTGGTATGTGCCCAGTGTATTGGATATCCTCGATATTGATACTGTGATGTTTTATATACTTTTATTGTGGTTATTGTGTGATTGTGATACTTATATATTTGTGTGACTGTGATACTTATATATAGACGCTTTTTGTGTTATTGAAAATTCAATGGAGGGTTGCTCCAGGTCTGTCTATAATATTTGTGTGTATTGCGTGACTGTGATACTTTTTATTCATATTAAATGATGTTAATTTACCGATGTTGAGTGTTCCACCGAAGGGGTCGGCGAACCCAGAGAATTCAACGGAGGCTTGCTCCGGGTCTATTTTTAATTAGAAATTCATAAATTGCAGGAGATTGGTAATTTTTAACTTTTTTTAATTTTTTAATGAAATTTAGCGATGTTTAGCGACGTTACTATACGTCGCTAAATGTCACTGAATAAGTCACTAATTAGCGACGTTTAGCGATGTATTAAAACATCGCTAATTTAGCGACGTTGAGTCGCTAAACGTTGCTATTTTTGTGACATATTTAAGTTGCTAAAAAAGGTCGGTGTAGCGACGTTTAGCGACATTTTTCCTTTCAGAGACGTGCTCATTTACGACTTCTGTATTACATCGCTAAATACGTCGCTAAATTCTATTAGCGACATTTTTTGGTCATTTAGCGACGTTTTTTTACCTCGCTAATTTGGCTTTTTCTTGTAGTATTGCAGGAAGCGCACCGCTCTCAGTATTTGATGCATCCAGGTGCCAATAAGATGTATCGGAATATGCGAGAAAGTGTGTGGTGGTATGGCATGAAGAGGGAAGTGACACAGTTTGTATCCAGTTGTTTAGTGTGGCAGCAGGTGAAAGTCGAGAGGCAGAAGCCAGGAGGTTTACTTCAGCCATTACCCATTCTAGAGTGGAAGTGGGAGCACATTACTATGGATTTTGTATCCGGACTTCCACGATCTCCAGGAGGGAAAGACGCGGTTTGGGTCATCGTTGATAGGTTGACCAAGTCGACTCACTTTTTGCCTTTCTAGGTAGGTTTGTCTACGGAGAAGCTGGCAGAGATGTATGTGAGGAAGATTGTTAGGATACATGGAGTTTTCGTCAGTATAGTCTCAGATCGGTATAGTCGTTTCACTTCTTATTTCTGGCAGAGTTTGAAGGAGAGTTTGGACACTCAGCTCAAGTTCAGTACTGCATGTCATCCCTAGACAGATGGGCAGTCAGAGAGGACTATTCAGACTCTCGAGGATATATTGCGCACTTGTGTACTAGATTTTGGGGGTTCTTGGGAGGACCATCTCTATTTGATAGGGTTTGCTTACAACAACAGTTACCATGCTAGTATAGAGATGTCACCTTTTGAAGCTCTGTACGGTCGGAGGTGTCGTACTCCCTTGTCTTGGGACGATGTTGGAGAGAGAGTTTTGCTTGGGCCAGAGATGGTTGTGGATGTAGCAGAGAAGGTTCAGTTGATCTGAGACAGACTTCGTGTGGTGTAGGACAAACAACGGCATTGGGCCGATAGCCACCGGAGACCTCTGGAGTTCGAGGTATAGTTTAGATTTTTGTTCTGTGCTTGTTATTGGTTGTTTGTTATAGATTAAGTTCTTAAGGTGGTGTTTTATTCTAGGTGGGTGGTTTGGTGTTTCTGAGGATTTCTCCGACACGAGGTACGATTCCTTTCGATGGAGGCAGAAAGCTTAGTCCGCGATTCATCGGACCTTTCACTATTCTAGAGAGGGTCGATGCAGTTGTTTATAGACTAGACTTGCCACCTGCATTGGAGGGAGTGCATAACGTGCTTCACGTATCGCAGTTGAGACGATACGTGGCAGATCCTAGTCATGTATTGGATCACTCAAAGATAGAGGTGGGCCCTACTCTTAGCTATCCAGAGCAGCCAGTTGAGATTCTGGATCGGAGAGAGAAAGTGATGAGGAACCAGACTATTTCCTTGGTGCGCGTCGTATGGAGGCATCACTCTCCGGGGGAGTCAACCTGGGAGAGAGAGGATGAAATGCGAGAGCGTTATCCATATTTGTTTGTGCCTTGAGGTATGTTATTTCCTAGTTACGTTCTGTTCATTGTTATGTTCTTTCATAGTTAGTTATGATTCTTTAGTTCTGTTCTTCTGTTATTTTCTAGGGGTAGTTTTTGTCTTTGAATTTCGAGGACAAAATTATTTTAAGGAGGGTAGACTTGTCACTACCATATTTTCTAGGAAAGGGTATTTTAGTAATTTTATATTTAATTAAATATTGTGCATGATAAATAGTTATTTGTTGTATTATTTAATTATTATTAGATGTTAATTATTTATTTTGGACTTGTGTTAGTGGACCTAACTAGTTTAGTTTAGACTCATGGACCAACATGAATTAATTGATTAGAAGTTAGTCCATTTAGAAAGCCCATTGTTAAGGAGATGGATTAAATTAATTAAACCATTAGACTAGAAGCTTCCTTCCTTAATTATTTCTTCATGAGAGGCCCCAAGGGGTATATTGGATATTACATGATAGCTTAAGAAAGGGGAAAGGGGGGCCGGTCTATATAGAGGGGGGGGGAATTTATTTCTCTCTCCTCTTTTCATTTCAAAACTAGAACTAGAATTTCCCTCAACCAAATTCCTTCATTCCCACTTCATTTTCCTACCAAATTTTATTCCAATTCCTTCCCAAATCACCATTGGAGGCTAGTGGAGCAAGGATCTAGAAGGAGAAAGCAAGGATCTACAAAGAGGAGCAAGGATCTACAAGTTGGAGCCAATTTCATCTCATTTGGAGGTTGCATTGGGAATCCATCTTCCAATAGGTATAATTCAGTTTTTCCCCTTAAATTAGGTTCTAAATATGAGATTTAACCAAGAAAAATTAACCCATATGCATAGGCTACCCATAGGATTTGTTTTTGTGTTCATAGGAGGCCTATTGAGAAAGTTATGGTACATTTCTGTCAATTTTGGGGAAATTCCTAGATTGACAATTGTTGTGTGTATCAATTGATCCTATAGATCAATTTGGCATGTGCTTGTGTGTTTAGGGCTAGTGTCGTATCCACAATTGTGTACGTGTAGGTCGTATCCCAATAATTTGGTGATACGTGTTGTTTTGGGGGTTTTTTCCTCCGACACGGGACTTTGTACATGTCATATTTTGACACGGACACGTAGATCTATATTTGACTGTTCGTATTGTTCATAAATAATATATGTGACTTGTTCGTGTCCTTCGGGGTACATTTGGATGTTTGGTGGACTCGTGTCACATGCGTATCCTAGATCTAGTGGGATACGGTGTGATACTCTCCATATGTTTGTGCAAATTATATGTAGATCTATTTCTTGTATTCTTAATTCATGGAGAATGTATTTGTATATATATATATATATATATATATATATATATATATATATATATATTATGGTATATATAATTTGCTTCTTGTGTCTTAGATCTATGTATTATGTATGTACTATATGTGTATATATTATATAGCTATTCTTCTACATGTATAAATATATATATATATAGTATATATGTTATAATATGTATATATGTTGTTACTATATATATTATGTTATTATTATATGTGTTTAGTATGTATTCTATATAGTTATAACTATGTATATATAAGATACTATATTGTAACTATGTATTATTGTGTAAGTATATATATATTGTATATAGATATGTATGTTTAAATGATATTTATATATTGTTATATTTATATTTATATATGTATGTTTTATGATTATATATACATATACATATATGTATAGTTATATATATATATTAATATGTATGTGTGTGTATGTTACAATATAGTTATTATGTACATAATACTAGGGAGGGTGTTTGTATAGTTATTAATAGTAATTATGTATATATATATATATATATATATATATATAGCGACAGCAGCAAATGGTGACAACCGTCGTCACCAAAGCAGCAGCAGCAGACACTGTAGTAGCAATAGCAGCCAATGGTGACAGCAGCCGCAGCTGTCACCAAAACAGCAGCAGCAGCGGGAACACTAGCAGCAACGGCGACAGCAGTTTGGCGACAGCTGCAAACCGTCGCCAAAGCAGCAGCAGCAGTGGGAGCAGTCAATAGCAGCAGCGACAGCAGATTTAGCAACAGACATAACCGTCACTAAAGGGGCAGCGTATCAGAGTATCAGGATTTCAGAACTATTTTTAGTGACAGTTAGCAGATTATATATATATACTTATATAGTTATAGATAGATATTTATATATATATTGGTATTTAATATATATGTAAATGTATTCTTAAATTTCTAATTACATTATAGTATATATATAATAATTAGTATAGTATGTATATATATATATTACGGGTAGTTAATATAACAAGGTATTGGGTATTACCTTGAGGAAACCAAGATAATTGGGGATACCCAAGATATTGGGTTTGGGTATCAAGTTTGTGAATTATTGTTGAGATACCAAGTTGGTTCAAAACCACGGTACCTATTTAATGTTTGTAATTATGATTCTATATTATCAATAATTATTTGATATATATATATTGATGTTTTACCTTTGGATTTACGTATCCGGAGATACGATATCCTAATATTTAAGATGTGGTTTTTATGGCTTAGACTTTAGTATCTTGAACCCAATATTTTGTGTTAGACTTATTCAACCTAGAAATAGATAGTTGACCATAGTTGACCATAGTTTGACTATAGTTGACCATAGTTGACCATAGTTTGACTTTTGACTTAGAATTGACTAATTGACCTAGAAATTGACTAGTTTAACTTATTCTCTTTCCGGAACCTTGTATTGATGTTGTATTCCATATCTAGGTCTTCGAGGCACCGTATCAGACATTAGTGAGACTATTCTTTGGACTTCAGGCGAGTACATTCTCTGATAGTTTCTCATTTATGATATCCTCTATGTTCATTGTATCTAGTGTAGATATCCATGTTCTTTTGACACTATGGTTACACGGATTGGTATATCTGAATCTCGTCATGAGATGTTATTCCTTGATATATGGTATATATGGTGCAAGTATTATTTCATTGGTTATCTTGTACATGTATAGACACTGATTCTCGGGAAGACTAGCTATCTTCTTGGGGAATTTCGTGCCATAGCATACCGTGGTTGGATCTATTATACCAGTCGAGGGTGGAGAGTACTTTAGTATATATATGTGATCAATACCCATATTGTATCAAGTACTGTTATTGAATAGTGTTGATCATACACTGCACATATGATTAACCAGGCCATATATATTGTATCATGTTCCCAAGCCGATCACATGTTAAAGCTAGTACTCACACACTTAGTCATTAGTACCCTTGTTTTATTGGCATATTGTTCATTATTGTATTATTCCAGTATTTTCTTATTATATATATATATATATATTGTATCTATTGTGCATCTTGTATATTCACATCTATTTACTATTACATAGTTTTTATCATTGATTAGAACTGCTGTTAGAGATATACTCTGCTCCTTTCCTGACTGGATATATTTTTTCAGATAACACTGAGGAGTGGTACCCTACCTATTATGGATCTCAGGATGTTGTGGGTCTAGAGTCTGAGACCCTGGTTCAGGAGGGACTTATCCCAACTGAGACAGTTGACCCGGGTTTGGTAGTTTCTTAGTATTCTTTGTACTGGATTTGTCTCCAGCTTATTTTGTTATTTCTTTTAGACTCATTGATGTATTATTTTAGACACATGAGTTGTATGTGACTTTTCTATTCTTTATCTGATTCGTGCTCATTGCCATATTAGATCTGTGATTGTGTATATTATCATTGTTGGTGGTTTATTATATTGTTAGATAGATTACCCAGACAACGTTCTACCGCCGATTCTGCGGCGTAGGCTGGGCGTTGTTTCCGACTTATACCCATACACCGGGTGCGGGTCGTTACAGCTTGCCTATGCGGCTAACGTGTCAATGCGGCCAGTTTCTCATGCGCTTGATCAATGCATGCGGCCTGACCCATGTGGCAAGCTATGCGTGCACTTCTCATGTGCATATGTGATCCTATGCGACCCTAGTAATCAATGTACACGTTCCACGATTTCTTGAGTTTAATTATTTTATTTGGAATATTTCTTATCGTACCCTATGTGTATGATCGTGGATTTTTATTGTGTTATTCTACGGAAGAATGGACTTAGTAACCAGACTGTGCTAGACCTGGCTATGTGCTAGAACTAACTATGTGCATAGTATGATTATATATTGTAGTAGACAATATTAACCCAGAGTAAACTGAGATTAGTAGATAACTAATCCTTTGTTCCTCGGATAGAGTGAGGGGCATAGTTCTGCTCAGGAGATGATCTACAATTCCAGTCCTTATTTGGTTTAAGGATTATGGATCTGCTCTAGTGTAGTTACTTTTTCTTACTCACGTTCGGCGGCATAATCTTTAATTCAAGAATTTTATATAATTTAGACTTCCAATTGATTAGTAGTCGGTGCACCAAATTTGAGGAGATTATATTTTGACCAAGTATCCCATGTGATGAGACTCATATGACCAACTGTAAGTTTGGTGATTGGACTCGAATACTGTATCCGTGCTGATACCACTATTGCCTGATAATTGTTTATGATTTAATGTGTGCCAAGGTGCGACACATCTTATCACGTGTTAAGTGATTATATTTGGGTTGTGCATCTAAAATGCCTCCAAATTCCAGAACATGTGATATTATAAATATATATATTGTTTCTCCATCACGGACATAATAATTGAGTCAACTACCAAAGCGTGGCTAGGATTTTGATTGTATGAATATTGCATACAAGCTCGGGAGAATCCATATTTGAATTCCATAGATTCGTATCTATCGTGCCTATACTTTGTACGACGTCTTAAGGAAAATTCTCATATGAACACGCCTTGAGATTTTAACAACAAAATAGGGCTAATTAGGTAACTAAAAGTGATAGTAACATTGGAAGAGAATGGTATTCCGAGATCATGAAAACAAACCTTCCCATAGAGATTTATTCTAAGTGCGCTGTGGGCTGGCCACCACAGATACTGTATATCATCTGTCTTAGTAGAGTGCAGTATTTGACTATTATGATGTCGAGCCACTATTTTACTATAGGAACACTGGAACCGCTAATAACCTATTTTTAGCGCGGTAGCCCATGAGGGACTGGTGCATCCTGTAAGTGCCTGTTTTATTTATTTGGTTCAGTTAGCTCATGTTCAACAATGACGTGATCTGAAGATACTTATTATACATTATCTCTGAGATAACTCAGACTCCATATAACAAGTTGTAGGATTGATTGGCCAATCTAAAAGTGTATGTGCTGATAGTCTTGGGACCAGAACTATTATGGTGCGATGGTGCAACCCTTGTCCTTGTTTGGTTTTAGGGTTGTACCAACGTATCACAATAGGTCATATACCGGAGATGCATGTTATATATATATCTTAGCTTGTATTATGGCATATATTCTCCGGATTATATTGATGTGTTATTTTCGTCATGTTCATAATTGGTTAGTCGTACCATATCTCAGAGTAGTGCAGCACCTATTGTCCTTGTTTGTTTGTAGGGGTGTCCTACTAATCTGATGAAAGGTCATACGCTTGCTGTTGTGGCACAAATTTCTTATTTTATGTATTTTATTGGATTTTGCTTCGTTGACTTGTGCTCCTTTATGGACCTTGCTATTGGGGCCTGACCCCACTGGTTTTTACTGGCCAGGATTAGTAGCAGAGCTCGAGGATCCTGTTCTGTATCTGACTGATGGTGCACACCAGGAAGATATCCACCGAGGAACTTGAGTGGGTTTCTTCTTTCCCCACTATGAGTATCATTTTTATTATATTTTTGGCGTATAGTCACGATACCTGTTAGTCGGTTTATCTGGACATTAGTTCCTCTACATGATTGTATATTATTCAGGTCGCGGCTGACTTACAGTCATATTCTCTTGGCAATGTACTAGTGTACCATCTTGTATAACCATTTTTATGATCATTCTGATAGAGCGTCAGGGACGCCTAACTTATTTATCCTACATCCTCATTCTTACTATTTCTTGGTTAATAAATGAGACATAGAGATCCTTGACCCTAGGTGACTTGATTATAGCATGCATCCCATTGTCTCTAGACAGTCATGATCGTCATACGATGTATAGCACCTTGTACGGGATAATTGGCCATGTCCATCTCCATATTTTGGTACTGGAGCCTGACAAGGTTTTAGTAGTGGCCCATGCAGGTCTGTCTTTTCAGACTTGTGGGGTGTCATGATCATAGGAGTCTCAATCAAATATGATCCTTCTTGAAATTTTGAATTCGTCCTCTTCAATACTCAACTTGAATTCTTCCAGATTGATTGCTTCCTTGTTCCTTCTCGTCATATTCTAGATGTTTCTTGTGCTCTTTTTTAGGTCTTTTTCTTTCCCCTATGCTGCAACAACATGAGAGACAGAGTATCTAGTGGAACAAAATCCTATGGAACCCCAGCCAAGGATTCGTATTGAGCCCACGATGAATGGGACAGAGCAGCAAGCTCCATGTATTCCCGTACCTCCACCAGTGCCGGCAGTACTGGATACCCTGACCTAGCTAGAGATTATCCGTAGATTATTAGCCACCCAACAATACCATATGGAGGTGAAAAAACAACAACAACAGCAACATCAGCAACAACAGCTCCAACAGCACGAACATAATATCCTGTTGAACCAAGGATTGCAGATATCCCTAGAACAAGGTGGGAGAACAGATTCTGGCACATCTATTATATTTTGTAGACTAAACCCTAGATATTTTGATGGCATGGAAGACGCAATCATGGCCGATGATTAGCTCTAAGATATTGAGATCATTCTGACAACGGATAAAGTTTTGGCCGAGGAACAAGTTGACTTTGTTTGCCTACAACTCCAAGATCTGGCAAGAGATTGGTGGGATATGATAAAGGTAGGATTAAGGCATCCTATTTCATAGAAGGATTTTAGGACCCGGTTCAGGGCAAAGTTCTTTGAGATTGTGGCTCAGTGTTAGTTGCAGCAAAGGTTCATTAACCTTAAGCAAGCTGGAAGGATATACGTCAAAATTTTGTCGACTTAGCAGATTCGCTCCGACCATGGTGGAAACTGAGTTGGAGAGAGCAATGATATTCTAGTAGGGACTTTACTTGGAGGTCCTGTACATGGTAGAGATGCACGACTACCAGACCTTCGAGACGGTATTGATAGCAGCCAAGAGAGTTTAGCTTACTTCTCAATGGATGACATCAACAAGAGTGGATCGGAAGAGGCCTCATGGACAGAACAATGAGGGAGGACCCGCACCCGGCATTCATATTCGTGATTTGGCACCATGGGGGTCAGTGGAATCTGATGAGACAATGACAATATGACACCAACAGCCGAGACAACATCAACAATGCTAGGTATATCCAGCAGGATATACCTATTGTGGCAAAATAGATCACACTCAGGATGTATATAGGATGGCAAATAGAAAATGCTTGAGGTGTGGGGGTTCCGACCACATGCTAGCTACTTGCCAATAAATGCAGAGGCAGGGAGGACCGTATCAACAATTCCCAGTGTTGCCAGCTCCAGGAGCAGATCCGTATCAAGAGCCAATTTTAGCAGTTTGACCATTAGCCCAACATCTGTTGTTGACGCAAGCACAGGTGTTTCACCAGAGGCAATATCAGTTTGGTCAGCAGATACATCCTCATGACAGGGTTTCAGAAGCACCGAGATGTGAGCAAGCTGAGTTTGGCATGCTAGAATAGATGTTAGCAGAAGGTGGTCAAGTCGAGTGTGAGATTTGAGTTATTCCAATATTATCTATTATTTGGGTTTCGTATATTCGGCGAGTAGAGACGATCTTTTATCTCACTCTTCTGCCTTCATATCTCGTGATACATGATGTATGTCATATGTCATGACTATGAAGGTACGTCCGGGGCAGAGTCATGTTCTAGACTAAGTCATTGGTACCGATTTATCTTGAGACTTGATCCCTGTCCATTTTTTTGGGAGTCAGCATAGGCCAGCAAGGACGAGTTCCTATTTTGATTGACTCGGGAGACATATGAATCCATATGCCTCTTGTTCTTTCCTTTTGATTGTGTGGATTGCTTGCACCTTTATTTATATTATTGTTATTTTTATTTCCTGCCTATTTCGTTATGCTTGGTATTCAGAATGCTGTAGTTCATGAGATCTGGTATTTCATGAGGTTTTCTAGATTATGAGTTTCCAGATTGGGTCATTAGTCTCCATCTTGGTCTATGAGTTTTCTTGCTGGGTGATCAACTCGACTAGCCTAGCAAATTTTGAGGACGGGATTTTTTTAAGGTGCATAGAGATGTCACACTCGTTCCCAAATTTAGGATTCTTGAATTTATGATATTTAAAAATTTTCATGTAGATGTATTCATGCTGTATTTTACATGTCGGGTCTTGTTAAATATGTTATATTTTTTTATTGTATTCCTGTTTATTGTGATAGTCTACTCGAGACCAGTAGTGAACACCATGGGAATTGCTATAGACCCATGCTAGGACCCATATATAGGATGGATACCAGATCCGGTTCACACTTGGAACTACTAAGCCTATTTTGGATGGTTGAGATTTGGTTGGAGAGTGTCATGACTTAATCCTAGGACTAACCTCATTTCTCCAATTGGTATATATATGTTATTTTCTCTTTCCTCTCTCATTCTTTCTCATTTGCACTTCCGTTCTTCTTTCTTCTTTCTTCTTTCTTCTTCCCTCAAGAGATCCCTTGACCGAAACCCTATGCCCTATCCTTAGACCTGGTTCTCGGAAGAGGTTTATTAGTCCACCAAGGCAAATACATCTTGCTCAAAGTGGTAAAGCCATAAATTTTTAGATTTTTATATATATATTATAGCAGTCACTTTATGTCACATCACTGACACATATATTATTGCCCGTTATTTCAACACTTGTCCTAAGGAGTAGACCGTGACCCTGAGCATGCGGCCAAGTAACCCATGCGGCCAGCTCGTCCATGCGGCCAGCTTGTCCATGCGACTAGCTCATCCATGTATCCAGCTCATCCATGTGGCCAACTTGTCCATGTGACCAGTGCATCCATGTGACCAATTACTCATGCACCTGATCAGCTCATGCGGCCTAACCCATGCGACAATCAATGTGTGCACTTCTAATGTGTATGTGTGATCCTATGCGACCCTAGTAATCTATCTACACGTTCCATAATTTTTTGGGTTTAATTATTTGATTTGGAATATTTCTTATCGTACCCTATGTGGTTGATCATGGCTTCTTGTTGTGTTATTCTAAGGAAGAATGGACTTAGTAACCAGAATATGTTGGACCTGGCTATGTGCTAGAACTGACTATATGTATAGTATGATTATATGCTGTAGTAGACCATGTGGTAACCCAGAGTAAACTCAGATTAGTAGATAACTTATCATTTATTCTTCGGATAGAGTGAGGGGCATAGTTCTGCTCGGGAGACGATCTGCAATCCCGGTCCTTGTTTGGTTTAAGGATTGTGGATCTGCTCCAGAGTAGTTCACACTTTTTCTCTTACTCACGTTCGGCAGCATAATCTTTAATTCGAGGATTTCACATAATTTAGACTTCCAATTGATTAGTAGTTGATGTACTTGATTTGAGCAGATTATATTTTGACCAAGCGACCCATGTGATGATACTCATATGACCAACTTCAAGTTTCATGGTTGGACTCGAATACTGTATCCGTGTTGATACCACTATTGCCTGATACTTATTTATGATTTAATATGCACTGAGGTGCGACACATCTTATCACGTGTTAAGTGATTATATTTGGGTTGTGCATCTAGAATACCTCCAAATTCTTGAATGCGTGATATTATAAATATATACATTATTTTCCTAGCATGGGCATAATAAGCGAGTCAACTACTAAAGCGTGACTAGGATATTGATTGTATGAATGTTGCATACACGCTCGGATGAATCTAGATTTGAATTCCATGGATTCGTATCTAGCATGCCCGTACTTTGTATGACATCTTAAGTGAAATTCCCATATGACCACGCCTTAAGATTTTAACAACAACATAGGGCGAATTAGGTAAATAAAAGTGATAGTAACATTGGAAGGAAACAATATCCAGATATCATGCCAATGAACCTTCTCATAGAGATTTATTCTAAGTCTGCTGTGGGCCAGCCACCACATATACCGTATATTATAGTGCAGCATCTGACTATTATTATGTCAAGCCACTATTTTACTACAGGAATGCTGGAACCGCTAATAACCTGTTTTTTGTGTAGTAGCCCTACGAGTGGCTAGTGCATCCTGCAAGTGCCAATTTTATTTATTTTGTTCGGTTAGCTCATGTTCGGCAATGGCTTGATCTGAGGATACTTATTATCCACTATCTCTGAGATAACTCAGACTGTACATAATAAGTCGTAGGATTGATTGGCCGATCGAAAAGTATATGTGCTGGTAGTCTTGGGACTGAACTATTATGGTACGATGGTGCAACCCTTGTCCTTGTTTGGTTTTAGGATTGTGCCAATGTGTCAAAATATGTCATGTACCGAAGCTGTATATTATATCTATATCTTATCTTGTATTATAACATGTGTGCCTTGGATTATATTGATGTGTTATCTTCGTTATTTTCATAATTGGTTAGTCGTACCCTATCTCGGAGTAGTACGACACCTCTTGTCCTTATTTGGTTGTGGAGGTTTCCTACTGCTCCGATGAAAGGTCAAATATTTGCTATTGTCGCACAAATTTCCTATTTTATGTACTTTATTTATTTTTGATTCATTCACTTGTGCTCCTTTGTGGTACTTGATATCGGGGCCTGATCCTACTGGTTTTGTTTGGCCAGGATTAGTTGCAGAGCCCGATGACCCTGTCTTGTATCTGACCGATGGCGCACACCAGGAGGATTTTTGCCTGGGAACTTGAGTGGATTTCTTCTTCCTCCACTATGAGTATAGTTTTGTATTATATTTTTGGCATTTAGCCGACGGTACATGTTAGCCGGTTTATCTGGAGATGAGTTCATCTACATGATTGTATATTATTTAGACTGTGGCTGACTTACAGTCATGTACTCTTGGCAATGTACTAGCGTACCATCCTGTAAAATTAGTTTCATGATCATTCTGATAGAGTGTCAGGGACGCCTAACCGCTTTATCATATATGCTCATTCTTACTGTTTCTTAGTTGATGATTGAGACATAGAGATCCTTGACCCTAGGTAACTTGATTGTAGCATGCACACCCTTATCTCTAGACAGCCGTGATCGTCATATGACGTATAGCACCTTATATGGGATAGCTGGCTATGTCCGTCTTCGTATTCCGGTACTGGGGAGTGACACTTGAGAAGGTATCATATAGCTATGTATTTGATGACATATCGACATTTGTTAGCAGACCTGGAGAGCTTGGGCATAGAGGTGATAGTTCCAGGGGTTGAGAGACAAATAATGAGTCTGATGGTCCAATCAGAGTTGATAGACAAGATAAAGCAGGAAAAATATCAGGACGTGAGTCTGAGAAACATCAAAGTTCAGGTGCAGGCATGATTACTGGATGATTTTGCCATTATTGAGGATGGTTAATTGAGGCACGTGACTAGGCTATGTGTGCCCAGTGGGGATCTGCGAGAGGAGGTTATATAGGAATTGCACCATTCTCAGTAATCTATACATCCTGGAGCTAACAAGATGTATAAGGATCTGCGGGAGCACGTGTGGTAGTATAGAATGAAGCAGAAGGTGGTACGCTTTTTTTCTATGTTTGGTATGTCAGCAGTTCAAAGCAGAGAGACAGAGACCTAGAGGGTTACTTCAACCATTACCTATTCCAGAGTAGAAATAGGAACATATCACTATGGATTTTATTTTTGGACTTCCAAGTTCTCTAGGAGGAAAATATGCGATTTGGGTCATCATTGACAGATTGACCAAATAAGCCCATTTTTTTCCTTTCAAGGTGAGTTTGTCTATGGAGAAGCTTCCTGAGTTGTACATGAGGCAGATCATCAATTTGTACGGAGTTCTAGTAAGCATTATATCAGATTGGGATAACATATTTACATCCCATTTTTGGAGGGGTTTGTAGACTAGTTTGGCTACATAGCTCAAATTTATCATCGTTTACCATCATCAGACGGATGGTAAGTCGGAGAGAACCATTCAGACGCTTGAGGATATGCTCCTGACTTATGTCTTAGACTTTGGTTGCTGTCGACAATACAAAAATAGGGTTTTAGGATGGAAGGTGTAAAACTCTTATTTATTACGAATTGACAAATAGTATAAGAGAGTCCCTATACAAGAGGATCTAAGTACAAAAAAAAATCTGGACAAGTGTGACGGTGGAGATCAAGCACTGTAGTGGCTTCTTTACTCCGTTGATGATCCGGGACCAAGGAGGTTGACGAGGATTCTAGCGGCTCTCATGTCTTCTTGTTTTCCTCTTTCATATGTGGATGCTGACTCTACGTGTGTCTCTTTTATGTGTAGATACGGCTGTTGCTTGCATGTGGGAGACGTCCACTATTTATAGCCTTAGAAAGGCTTTACATAGGCGCATATACGCGGGTTGCATATTGGCACATGGCACTGCAGGCGCATACAGCGTTAAGGTTGCGTTGTGTTAAGACGAGATTTGGGGTTATCGTCGTCTATAATACTCATGACACGTGTCATGCCCTTATTTGGATAGATGTGAATGCACCTTGGGAATACTTTTACTTGGCGCATGAAGATCTCTTAAAGGGGTAGTGGCACATGACACTACAGGCGCATACTAAGATGCATATTGGCGTATGGCACTGTTAGTGTCACTACCACATCCTAAAAATAAGGGTATTTTCGACTTTTTATATATTATTAAGATTGTGTGTATTTAATTTAAATAATTATATGAGATGTGTATTTACATATATATTATATACAGTGTTCTTAATGTTGAGCTAGTAGACTTGACCTAGAAGCCCACTAGGAGAACACCTGACCAAATTATAGGGTTATAAATTAATTTGTATTATTTAGGATTTAATTATTTGAGGTTGTAATTGATCACCGTAATTTTATTTAATTGTTACACCCTACCGTTGTTGCAATATTCGAAGCCCAGCCTTAGCCCATAATTTCCAACAAGTTGTTGCATTCTAGACTCGACATGCCAACTTAGGCGCTGAACTTTTTTGTCACTCAAAATCATAATCCTTGGTGCTCTAATTTAATTGCACAATTTCCCGTATCTGAAATTCATTATTTAATCTTGTGTCGCGCACCTGTGTCGTTGCCATCAATTTTGAGACACCAACTCAACCCGTTTAGCCGGACCAATTAAAGGGTCCAAGACTGACACCAGGCCTACACCTTTTATGACCTTTGTGTCACTCATAATTATGCTCTCTCGTGCTTCATTTTAGTCGCACAATATTCATCGTGGAAGTTTATTTAATTTCTAAATAAAATCCAACTTTGTATCGTTGTGCGTTCCAATCGAAATTGGAGACAATCTCGACCCATTTTCGTGCAACCCAAATTAGGGTAATATTCTGTTCTGAGTCTTCTTCACTAATGATATTTGTGTCCCAACTTAATTTTAGCCCCATATATTTCTAATTAATTTTAGAACACCGCTTGCATTTATTTCTAATTAAATTGGGGATACCAACTTAGACTAATCCTATTTTAACCCAATTTAATCCAAGTGCCCCCATTAATTAAGCTCATACCAAACACACAACACCCCCTCACCCTACAAAACACCAAACACCAAATCGCCCACCAATTTTTCATCATTTTATGTGTATATGCAAATACCCAAATTTAAGGGGGGCTCATTTGTAAATATTGTATTACGTGTCAACACCCCATTGGTTCAAACCAAATGGAGAGGCCTAATATTTGACTAGTCAACCCAATCCTCTCCTTGCATGAATGAATTTTCTTATCTCAAATTTGAGCCACCCATTCAAAATGGGGCTCATCATCACCACTCACCTCCCATCACATCTCCTATAAGATGTCTCCTCAATGCACTCTTCCCAAGCATGCCCTAATCCCCAAACCTTGGAAAGCCCCCACCTCTCTCTCTCCTCCTTCCTCACTCAAACGTAGCATTTCCTATTTTTCCATTTCTTCCCTTCTTCTTCTTCTTCCTTTCTTTTTCTTCTTCTCCTCCTTTTAAAAAGGAAAGGAGGGGGGAATACAAACCAACTAAACCACCATCACCCAGTCACCTCTTCCCGGTGTTCACCCGGCCAAGCTTCGGCCACTATTCACCCAGCCAAGCTCCTCCGATCATCAGCTCCACCATCACCTAGCCCGGCCGACCAGTAAGCCGCTGCCACAACCCGCCACCTCGCCGACCGTAGCCTCGTCCAGCAGACCGTGCATCCCGCAGACCCGAGCACGGCCCCCAACTCCGGCAGACCTAGTCGAGCTCCACCTGGCCTTGCCTCGATCCAAACCAGCCCAACCCGAGCGTCCCCATCGACTCTGACCACCTTCCACTGCTCCCCAACCCTGTACCACCACTGCACGAGACGACCGCGGAGCTCTTTCCAACTCCGGCCACTGCTCCTAGCTCCTTCTTCCCCGGCTCTTCCCCGTACTCAGTCGAGCTCCATCCGCGGCTGCATCAAAACCATCACCACCATCCCGCACTCCCGGCGAGCCGGACACCGACCACTGAACCACCGCTGATTCCTTCTCCGGCCACTATTTGACCCGGGCGGCCGAACCACCGCTACTGCCACCTCCCTCAGCCGAGTCTGCCACTGCCTCACCCTTCCGGCCACGAGCAACCACCACCCTACACCACCAGTGACCCGCTGCAACTCCCTCTTCCCGACCACCCGTACTGCCACCTCCCTCGCCTGAAGAAACCCCGACCTCTTCCTCCCTGGCTGCTTTTGCCACAGTCCCGACCACCCACTTCTTCTCCTCTTCCCCACTCCTCCCTGTATCCCCCCGGCACCACCAGCCCCCTCCACGAGCCACCACCCGATCCACCATCACTCCGGTCAGTCTCCTTCCGAGCTCCCTCCTCCCGCTAATGAACCACCACCAGGACCACCACCTCGTCATCGTCGTCTTCGTCATCTTCGCTGTAGTCGTGCACGCGCACAGGTACGATTTCTCCCCCTCGCGTACATGTACGTATGTATGTATGTATGCATGTATGTATGTAGTATATATATTGAATATGTAGGATTCGTATACATACGCATATACATATATATAGTATGTTTTCAAATTACTATATACGTATTCAATAAAATATGTTAGTATATATATATATATAATATATATATATATATATATATATATATATATATACAGGCATATAGTATATGTATAATTTTACTTGGAATATGTATATATATATGTTCAGTATACGTATTCCTTCGTATACCTAAATATTGGTTGTATATATATAAATATTTGGTACGTATATATAAACGTATATATATATATAGTATAAAATTCTATTTAGTGTACGTACACTTATACATATTTTTGTATGTAATTATGGGTATACACATATATATGTATTATATTTAATTAATGATAAACGCTAATTGATGAATGTTTTTGGCAACCCGAGTGTAATTGCAGATACCCCGTATTTACATTGAACTGTAACCCTGTTAATTGTTAGAAGGCTGCCATAAGTACACTCATGTATTGGCGAGACCCGTATCACCGACTGTCTGAATTCACAGCAATTACATACATGACACCCGCGCAATTAGACGCGCACTTGACCCGAGTTGACCAGTATCATACCTAGCGTAGCCCCTGAGTTAAATGTATTATGATTGTGTGTTAGTGTAGCGTCTGATGCAAATATTATATTTTATGATATATCTATAGGACTATTGGATCATCCAGACGATACTCTGGAACAGGACATTGGTATTACTAGCTAAGGACCCAAGGCGAGTACATTCTCTGATAATTTCCAATTATTTAATAATTTCTAAAAATCCAATATCTAAAAATGTTACATCTGATTCTTGACACTGTGCTACACGAGCTAGTATATAGATTGGATCTGCAGTCATGAGATATTATATTGATTATCGTATTGACATTATACACGACATTGATATTTAGACCTTGTACATGATATATTGGATATTGCTCGTGTATCGTGATATGTCATGGTTGGATCCACTGTACTAGTTGGGGGCGGGGAAATAGTTAGTGAGAAATATGATCAAATCCCTCTTGTACAAGTATAGAATAATGTTAGTGTTAATCATACTCCTCACGTATGATTAGCCAGGCCATATAGCTCTCGTATATGTTCCCAAGCCGATCACATATCGAAGCTACTATTTCAAACACTTAGAATAGTTACTGTTCTCTATTTTAGATCATATACTACATCACCCGTATATGATATTGTACCTCGTTCTCTTCATTTCATTTATGCACTGACTGTATCATATTGCCTATATTGCCTGTCTCTTTATATTGCCTGTCTCTTTATTTTGCCATTGCATTTATTAATTGTCTTCTCTCAGTATATAGCATCATCTGTTTATTGTTTTATAGTCCTTATCAATTAAATGGAACTGTTATTTGAGATGTACTTAGCTCCTTCCTGATTGGAAATATTTTTGCAGACTATGCCTTAGAGCACTGGTGTCCGACATTTTATGGACCACAGGAAGAGTAGCTGCAGACTTGGACTTGGTAGTTTAGTTGTGATTCTGGGAGGTCTAGCCGGAATCACTAGTTATCTAGTCAGTTTCTTAGCAGATTATTTGGTACTGGATTTGTCTCCGGCATACTTTGTTGAGACTTGGATATTATTGTTGAGTTAGATTATTTCTATTTAGACTTGTGTTACATTTTATTTTATTTCTTTGATATATTACCATGATGTAGTTATGTTATTGAGTATGTTGTTCATATTATATTGTGCTATCCGTGTCTCCTTATGGAGTTGGATGCTCGTGTGAGATTGTTTAGATAGTATCATGACCTTGACAGCGTTCTACCGCCGATGCTGCGGCGTAGGCTGGACGTACCCACGTACTCGTGCCCCAGAATCCGGGTGTGGGTCGTGACACATTTTTAGTGGTGGCCCACACAGGTCAGACTTCGCAATTAGAGCGATGTCGTGGTAGTGTGACATCTTAGTTGTACTACTGCGTGCCTGCGATAGGATCTAGGATATAGCATACTAGGATGAGAGCGAATACTTAATCACAACTAGGAATATCTCCAATCTATTTATCTTGTTATCCTTATTTCCTTCTGAATGTTGCTTCCTTAGAACTTTACTGCCTTTCCTTGATGATATCGCATTTATTGCCTTAATTGATTCTTTGGGTCTGTCTTCAGGATGCCGCCGAAGACAAGATCAATGAGAGTGGGAGCATCAGCTATAGAGGGGTCTGCCACCTCTCCACCTGATGGACAAACATCCGTAGTTCCTCCTACATCTCCGGTACATTTGGGACTATCTGCACTTTTCGGAGGTCCTCCTCCCCCACCTGTTCAGAGGATTGCCGCAGCTGTGACGGACAACCTTCCACCTCCACCAACTCCGATTTTCGGAGGTGTGCCCATTGATATAACACAGATGTTTACTTTGATCCAGGGCATGGTAGACGTCCAGAGAGTGATGGCAGACGCTCAACGAGTTCAAGCTGAGGCTCAGAGGGTGCAAGGAGAAGCGCACCAGGCACAAACCGAGCTGATGAGAGAGAGCATGGAGAATTCTCATCAGGTGGCTCTCCAAGTTGTGGAGAGAGTAGAACAATACCAGCAGTTTCCTGGCCAGCAGCAACAACAGAGATCAGGCACTATAGTGGACTTCAAGAGGATGATACCTCGAGAGTTCAAGGGTATCGAAGGGATACTCTACGCTGACGACTGGCTAGAGGATATAGAGAGGAGTCTGCGATTGGACCAGATTCTGGAGAGCTTGCGGATAGAGACGGCTGGCAGTCAGATGTTTGATATCGCACTCACGTGGTATCGTACGGAGCCAAGACTTACAGCATAAGGACTTACTTGCGAGACCTTCAAGAAACTTTTCAAGGAGAAGTTCTTTCCCGACGTGGCCTTGGGAACCTTGGAGAGTCAATTTCATGACTTGGTCCAAGGGAACATGTCGGTCGACGAGTACGTCGCAGAATTCTGTCGATTGAGCCATTTTGCATCGTCTATGATTCGGGACCCAGGAGATCGAGCCCAAAAATTTAGAAAAGGGCTGACGAGAGAGATTAGGTCGGGCACTTCTGGTCGTCGTACCGCTACCTTTGAGGATATCTTGATGGATGCCCAGATTGCAGAAGAGGATCTGGATCTCAGGCCTAAGAGGAGTCACAATATTTCTGGAGATATGAATGGTAGCGCAGGACCGGCCAAGCGTCCCCATATTCAGCAACAGCCAAGGATATTTCAGTATCAACAGCAGTACCAGGCACCAGTTCGTGTTCAGCAGGATCAGCAGCAGCCTCCGAGAGAGACACAATAGACTTGCCATTTCTGTAAGAAGCCAAGTCACCTTTGGGAGAGCTGTTGAACGAGGCTAGGACTTTGTTTGCACTTCGGTGCTGCGGGACATCGAGTGAGGGATTGTCTTCTAGCCCCTTATCTTCTCGGCCAACGCGCAGCTCCAAATTATAGAGATCCAGTTAGGCCACCTGTGAGACCGCAGATTGTACAGCACCCACAAAGGGAGCCACCCCAGCAGGGCGGGGCATTTGCGATGACGGTCGAGGAGACCGATACTGCAGGTGATATGTTAGCAGGTTATGTTCCTTCTATCCTTCTGTCTTTCCTATTTGATTGATTGATTCCTTAGTACCGTAGCTTGTATTCATGATTTTATTGTTGGAATGTAGTTAGTAGTACACCCTGACAGAGACTGCAATACCATGACAAAAGACACCATAACCATATATGTTTTCCTTAGATTGCATATTGAGTGACTGTAGGTAGAATTTTTCTTAGACCTTGATTATTGGGGGTTGACCATAGTGAAGATTTATGAAGAGGTTATGGCTTGACAAGAGAGACAAGATGCTTAAATTTTGAGGATAATTATTAATTTAAATAAAGAGTTAAAATTTAATATGGCAGAATTGATGAATCATTGATTTTATGAAGATTGAAATATGATTGAAATTATCATTAAAAATTTGAGGAAATTAAGGAGATTATCATTATATTTATTTGATTGCAATATATGAATTTAAAATTTTATATTATGAATGTCGTATTTGAAGGTTTCATAAGTATCGCATTGTTTGAGTTTTGTGGAAAAAAAGAAATCAAGGAATAAGATCATTGATGGATTTGTGTTTGAATTCGATTAGTGTTTGAATTCAATTTTTGGGATGAGGATTTAAATTTATGAATACGCATCGATTGTACTCAAATTAGATGAGTAAGATGATTAATGGATTAGTGTTTTAGATAGGATTTCTTAATTTTATAAATGTGCATTGAGTGAATTTAAATTAGAGGATTGGATATTAAATTTTGAGTATTTAATTATTAACTTAAAGTTTTGGGGAGAAATTGTGAAAAAAATGGAATTTGATTTTATTTCGAGGATTTTCAGGAATACGATGATATTCATAGAATTTTGAGAAATTTTATGAGATAACAATATGGATTTACTTATGATTATAGGTTTGATGAATTTAAATTTTGATGGAAAATATATAATGAGTAAATACAACTATGAGGATTTTAAATTTCGAGGACGAAATTCATTTAAGGAGGGTAGACTTGTCACTACCACATCCTGAAAATAGGGTATTTTCAACTTTTTATATATTATTAATATTGTGTGTATTTAATTTAAATAATTGTATGAGATGTGTATTTACATATATATTATATACAGTGTTCTTAATGTTGAGCTAGTAGACTTGACCTAGAAGCCCACTAGGAGAACACCTGACCAAATTATAGGGTTATGAATTAATTTGTATTATTTAGGATTTAATTATTTGAGGTTGTAATTGATCACCGTAATTTTATTTAATTGTTACACCCTACCGTTGTTGCAATGTTCGGAGCCCAGCCTTAGCCCATAATTTCTAACAAGTTGTTGCATTTTAGACTCGACACGCCAACTTAGGCGCTGGACTTTTTCGTCACTTAAAATCATAATCCTTGGTGCTCTAATTTAATTGCACAATTTTCCGTATCCGAAATTCATTATTTAATCTTGTGTCGCGTACCTGTGTCGTTGCCATCAATTTTGAGACACCAACTCAACCCGTTTAGCCGGACCAATTAAAGGGTCCAAGACTGACACCAGGCCTACACCTTTCATGACCTTTGTGTCACTCATAATTATGCTCTCTCGTGCTTCGTTTTAGTCACACAATATTCATCGCGGACGTTTATTTAATTTCTAAATAAAATCCAACTTTGTATCGTTGTGCGTTCCAATCAAAATTGGAGACAATCTCGACCCATTTTCGTGCAACCCAAATTAGGGTAATATTCTATTCTGAGTCTTCTTCACTAATGATATTTGTGTCCCAACTTAATTTTAGCCCCATGTATTTCTAATTAATTTTAGAACACCGCTTGCATTTATTTCTAATTAAATTGGGGATACCAACTTTGACTAATCCCATTTTAACCTAATTTAATCCAAGTGCCCCCATTAATTAAGTCCATACCGAACACACAACACCCCTTCACCCTACAAAACACCAAACAGCAAATCGCCCAGCAATTTTTTATCATTTTATGTGTCTGTGCAAATACCCAAATTTAAGGGGGGCTCATTTGCAAATGTTGCATTAGGTGTCAATACCCCATTGGTTCAAACCAAATGGAGATCCCTAATATTTGGTTAGTCAACCCAACCCTCTCCTTGCATGAATGAATTTTCTCATGTCAAATCTGAGCCACCCATTCAAAATGGGGCTCATCATCACCACACACCTCCCATCACATCTCCTATAAGATGTCTCCTCAATGCACTCTTCCCAAGCATGCCCTAATCCCCAAACCTTGGAAAGCCCCCACCTCTCTCTTTTCTCCCTCCTCACTCAACCGTAGCATTTCCTATTTTTCCATTTCTTCCCTTCTTCTTCTTCCTTTCTTCTTCTTCTTCTCCTCCTTTTAAAAAGGAAAGGGGAGGGGGAAATACAAACCAACTAAACCACCATCACCCAGTCACCTCTTCCCGGCGTTCACCCGGCCAAGCTCCAGCCATTGTTCACTCGGCCAAGCTCCTCCGATCATCAGCTCCACCATCACCTAGCCTGGCCGACCAATGAACCGCTGCCACAACCCGCCACCTCGCCGACCGTAGCCTCGCCCAGCCGACCGTGCATCCCGCAGACCCGAGCACGGCCCCCAACTATGGCAGACCCGATCGAGCTCCACCCGGCCTCGCCTCGATCCAAACAAGCCCAACCCAAGCGTCCCCATCGACTCCGACCACCTTCCACTGCTCCCCGACCCTGCACCACCACTGCACGAGACGACCGCCGAGCTCTTTCCAACTCCGGCCACTGCTCCTAGCTCCTTCTTCCCCTGCTCTTCCCTGCACTCAGCCGAGCTCCATCCGCGGCTGCATCAGAACCATCACCACCATCCTGTACTCCCGGCGAGCCCGACACCGACCACTGAACCACCGCTGATTCCTTCTCCGACCACTATTCGACCCCGGCAACCGAACCACCACCACTGCCACCTCCGCCAGCCGAGTCTTCCACCGCCTAACCCATCCGGCCATGAGCAACCACCACCCTACACCACCAGTGACCCGCTGCAACTCCCTCTTCCCGACCACCCGTACTGCAACCTCCCACGCCTGATGCAACCCCGACCTCCTCCTCCCTGGCTGCTATTGCCACAGTCCCGACCACCCATTTCCTCCCCTCTTCCCCACTCCTTCCTGCATCCCCCCGGTACCCCCAGCCCCCTCCACGTGCCACCACCCGATCCAGCATCACTCATGTCAGTCTCCTCCCGAGCTCCCTTCTCCCGCTGACGAACCACCACCAGGACCACCACCTCGTCGTCGTCGTCCTATTCGTCGTCTTCGTCATCCTCGTCTTCGCCGTCGTCGTGCACGCGCACAGGTACGATTTCTCCCCCTCGCGTACATGTACGTATGTATGTATGTATGTATGTATGTATGTATGTATGTATGTATGTATGTATGTATGTATGTATGTATGTATGTATCTAGTATATATATTGAATATGTAGGATTCGTATACATACGCATATACATATATATAGTATATTTTTCAAATTAATATATACGTATTCAATAAAATATGTTAGTATGTATGTATATATATATATATATATATATATATATATATAATATATATATACAGGCATATAGTATATGTATAATTTTACTTGGAATATGTATATATATATGTTAAGTATACGTATTCCTTCGTATACATAAATATTGTTTGTATATATATAAATATGTGGTACATATATATAAACGTATAGATATATAGTATAAAATTCTATTTAGTGTACGTACACTTATACATATTTTTGTATGTAATTATGGGTATACACATATATATGCATTATATTTAATTAATGATATATGCTAATTGATGAATGTTTTAGGCAACCCGAGTGTAATTGCGGATACCCCGTATTTACATTGAACTGTAACCCTGTTAATTGTTAGAAGGCTGCCATATGTACACTCACGTATTGGCGAGACCCGTATCACCAACTGTCTGAATTCTCAACAATTACAGATACGACACCCGCGCAATTAGACGCACACTTGACCCTAGTTGACCAGTGTCATACCTAACGTAGCCCATGAGTTCAATGTATTATGATTGTGTGTTAGTATAGCGTCTAATGCAAATATTATATTTTATGATATGTCTATAGGACTATTGGATCATCGAGACGATATTCTGAAATAGGACATTGGTATTACTAGCTAAGGACCCAAGGCGAGTACATTCTGTGATAATTTCCAATTATTTGATAATTTCTATAATTCCAGAATCTAGAAATGTTACATCTGATTCTTGACACTGTGCTACACGGGCTAGTATATAGATTGGATCTGCAGTCATGAGATATTACATTGATTATCGTATTGACATTGTACATGACATTGATATTTAGACCTTGAACATGATATATTGGATATTGCTCGTGTATCATGACGTGTCATGGTTGGATCCACTGTACTAGTTGGGGGCGGGGAAATAGTTAGTGAGAAATGTGATTAAATCCCTCTTGTACAAGTATAGAATAATGTTAGTGTTAATCATACTCCTCACGTATGATTAGCCAGGCCATATAGCTCTCGTACATGTTCCCAAGCCGATCACATATCGAAGCTACTATTTCAAACACTTAGAATAGTTACAATTCTCTATTTTAGATCATATACTACATCACCCGTATATGATATTGTACCTCGTTCTCTTCATTTCATATATGCACTGACTGTATCATATTGCCTATATTGCATGTCTCTTTATATTGTATGTCTCTTTATTTTGCCATTGCATTTATTCATTATCTTCTCTCAGTATATAGCATCATCTGTTTATTGTTTTATAGTCCTTATCAATTAAATGGAACTGTTATTTGAGATGTACTTAGCTCCTTCCTGACTGGAAATATTTTTCCAGACTATGTCTTAGAGGACTGGTGTCCGACATTTTATGGACCACAGGGAGAGTAGCTGCAGACTTGGACTTGGTAGTTCAGTTGTGATTCCGGGAGGTCTAGCCGGAATCACTAGTTATCTAGTTAGTTTCTTAGCAGATTATTTGGTACCGGATTTGTCTCCGGCATACTTTGTTGAGACTTGGATATTATTGTTGAGTTAGATTATTTCTATTTAGACTTGTGTTGTATTTTATTTTATTTCTTCGATATCTTATCATGATGTAGTTATGTGATTGAGTATGTTGTTCATATTATATTGTGATATCCGTGTCTCCTTATGGAGTTGGATGCTCGTGTGAGATTGTTTAGATAGTATCATGATCTTGACAGCGTTCTACCGCCGATGCTACGACATAGGCTGGACGTACCCACGTACTTATGCCCCAGAATCTGGGTGCGGGTCGTGATAGTTAGTGCATGAGAATACAAAACTACATAATGGGACATGGCAATGCGGGCACATGAATCACCAAATTGTGTAATGGCGCATGGAACTATGGGCAATTGAGATACTAAGATGCATAGTGGAACATGACACTACGGGCACATGAGACACTAAGATGCATAGTGGCACATAGGGCGAGGACAATGAAGCGCATGAAGCTGGACCCATGAAGCGCATGGAGTTGTGTCACTTAGGCGCATGGAGCTGAGTCATTGAGGTAGATGGAGTTAAGTTACTGAGGCACATGGTGTAGATTTTTCATGCTTCTATAAGACCCCCTTCAAAGTTTTTGAACTTAAACTTTATATGTTTTAAAGTTCGGAATACTTTGAACAGAAGCACGGAAGCATGCTCCGAGAACTGATGCATGACCACGCTGTAGAGGCATACTCGTCCTTTCATGGAAAATATCACCATTGCACTGTAGCAGTGCTATGCCTGTCTTGTATGACTTGATGGCTATGCACAGCTTTCCTGAGTGCATTTAATAGCTGGTCCGCCGAATGGTGTATGAAGTTGATGTTCGCTTTTGTATTGTTTTACAATCATTCTGACTTTGGTAAGCCCATTTGTGCAGGAACTGTCTCGGATTGCTTTGGTTATGATGGTGCCTGAAAGGATATCATAGTCACCGTTGTGCGTGGTGGAAAAACGCATTATCCGGAGGATTTTTTTGCGATCTTCCAACCGATCTTATTGTAGCTACCCTCCGTATGCGGCCAGGATATGATGGATGTATCTCAAGTCGAGTCCTGACGGCCCATCTAAGTGGCAGCGACGAGGCTAGTTTTTCTAACAGGGATTTCTAGTCGCGTTCTTTCACATGATAGAGTTGGGTCTGCAGTGGCTCATCTCTGAGATGCAAGCTCCCTTGTAATCCATTAGTATGGATTTTTTTCTCGCCCTGTGGCTTGCACTGAGGAGTCTTGCTGAAGTGATAACCCAGAATGCGTTGAGCTGTCGGCTTTACACGTGTTAGTACCAGAAATAGTACAGACTGGTCTCCTTCTTTTCACATCTACCTATGATCTTGAATATTAATGAAAATCCTTCAATGTAATGGACTTCTATATATACTCATGATCTTGAATATTAATGAAAATCCTTCAATGTAATGGACTTCTATATGTACTCATGATCTTGAATATTAATAAAAATTTTGCCTTCTTTCCTATTTGGAACTATTCTTGTTGTTGTGGATATCTTGTGAGTATTATACTAGAGGTAATATGGACATATTATAATATCATAACGGTGATAACGTTGAGCCCTATCAGAGGTAATATAGACGTGATAGGTTAGATTGGTTCCATTAAGGAGGTCTGGTGGAGACATCATCTGCAACAGTGGTGATACTTTGGCATAAAACCGAGAGTCAAGCATATATGTTTGTAGCTGAACTTGATTATGACGAAGTATTTTATGGATAGAGCAAAGAAAATAAGTCAAAGGAGTCAAAGGTAATATGGACGTGACTGCTTTCTCGGACAGCTCATAGTTCAGAGGTGATATGGACGTGAACTACTCACTTTACATGGATTTTTGTGGGGATGACAATAAAAGGGACGAGTCAGAGGTAATATGGACGTAAATGTCTTCTTTTGGTGGGGAGGATGACCCATAGTTCAGAGGTAATATGGACGTAAAATATTTGTCTTCAGAAAAGTTTTTTTTCAATTTTTTTTGGGCTGCTGCTTTGGTTAGGCATAGTACTTCTTCAGGAACTGGTCGTTGATGGGCATCATGAGCAAGTAACCATTCGGCTTGTCGAGTCTTGGTTAGAATTTTCTAGTTTTCTTGTAGGTCATGACCATTGGTCTTCTCAATGCGAGGACTAGGTTGCCCACTTGAAATATCCTTTCCTTGACATTTTTGGTGAAGGCGCCGAAAAGTTGTGCTTGGTATAACTCAATACGCTGTTGAGCCAAGAGGCATTTTTTATCGATTGCTTCTAATTCTTGCAAGCGTTGTCGATGATTGTCTTCGGTGGACATCGAGTCCGTATCGATATCTGTTGATGTCATATTGATGGACAATATTTATTTGAGTAAGTTTTCAATGTTGGTGTCTGAGTCCTAAGCGAAAGACTGTGACGAGTGATATTGTACTTCTTTTTTCTCTCCAGAGTCTTCAACAGTTGTGGGAGGAGTGAATACTGAAAACCATGACCGGTTCGTTGATAGTATGTTTCAGGTTTGTCCTTGGGGGAAAAGTGATGCAGTGGTAAGCATCATCCCTTACCATAATTAAGGCCTTGGTCGCTCTTCAAGTCGTATCCTATCTTCTGGAGAATACGCTTAGTTTTTATGCTATAACGGTGAAGTTGCATTTGTAGAAGAAATCTTGGTGACATTCAATTTTTTCGAAGATTATGGGTTTCTCTCTTTCTTTCTTGCTGGAACGACGAAGCATAGGTCTTGGCTGAGGCAGATTCGGTTGACCGCATGAGTAGTAGCTAGTTGCGTATAAAGGTGTAAACCTATACCCTACTCTAAAGAGTATGCGAGCTCCAATGCACGACAAAAGAGCAATTCAAAGAGAGTCCTTTGTTGAGGAAATACGGTATCTCCTCTGAAGGGATTATGTCATCGTAGGATGGTACGTCGGTAGATGCTGCGATATACTGTTCCAGCTCATCTCCTTCGAGGACGGTTAGTGATATTGGTGGTGCCGGAGTCCTTCTACGGAGCTTGACCACCAATTTCCCTGGAGTTTTTTTTGGGCCAGGGAACTCTTGTCTGGAAGACGACTCTGTCCCTGGAGCTTGACCACCAAAAGTTTGGGCGCTTTCCCGTGAAGCTTAACAACCAGGGGGTAGATGTACGGCATGGACGTCCTTTGAGACAGAACCTTAAGGGATCTCTAGAAGCCGTGGCCATATCAGCCTCATCATCGGCGTCATTATCTTCTTCATCTGGGTAATTTTTTTTGTAAAGGACTAACTCAGAGTAATAGGCCTCAGCCCCTTTAAAAGGATCTACGTCAGCAAATTCTATTTTGACCACACCGTCTGCATTGATGTAGTTTAAGCATTGGTGGAGCATGGATGGGATGATCATATACTCGTGTATCCACGGGCATCCTAGCAGGACGTTGTAAGACACCTCTACGTTGTTAACATAGTAGGTCACCTCTATACATAGATCACCTATCTGGAACTTCAAGCGAATCTTTCCTAGAGGGTAACTTCTTCAGCATTGAAGCCGCTAATGGTGGTGTTGGTGCCTGCTAGCCCATGAATCGGTATTCCTAAGGTTTGTAGAAGACTGCATGGGATAATGCTAAGGGATGATCCGGGGTCAATGTGCATTCGATCCACTTTAATGGCTCCGATATATCTCGTATAATACAAAGGGAGATCGAGCATGTTATTCTTTAGTAACATATCCTGTTGAGAGAATATGATGTTAGGGATCGCCACCATCACACTGTTGTGGTGGGGATATGCAATAGGTTCTTTGGTTGGTGGCTTGACTCTGGTCAGATAAGAGTTTGGATTTCGCAATACCTCACTCAAAGAGTGATAAGTCTCTTTGGAGAGACGTGGGAGCTCAAAAGGAGACAACTTCGCAGGATTGTTGGCCATTTGTGCCAAAATATCAAACTTGTACGGCTTCTCCAGCACTTGAGTCATGTCCTTTTGTAGAGATTTGTCAAAATGTGCCTTCTTCTACTTTTTTTTTGTCTACTGGGGGAAGCTGGGATGGGCCTAAATTAGATGTAGGAGATGGGACAGTTGGGGGTGTACCATCTTAGGTAGCGTTATAGTCGCGTTGGTAAGCAAGACCTGATCTGGTTATGCCAGCGAGAGCTTCGTCTGTTGATGGAGAGACCACATGACATGACATGGCATTCCTTCCTTTGGATTTAGAAACATAAGGCACTTCTAGCTGTGTTATTTTGGTGACGAGGTTGGGATGGACCCACAAGACTTCTCCTCTTGGAGTAGTGAGGGGAGCTAAACCATCTTCTCGGGCTCGAGGGAGGTTAACGACCTCCATGGTTGTCATAGGAATAGGGACGAAACCATCTTGAGCCTCAGTTGTCGAGAAAGTGCCAAACTAGAGAAATACCAAGTTTTTAGTGGCTATCTTGTCCTTATAGTCTAAAGTAAGAGCTTTAGAGTCAATTAGTCGTTGTATCTGCCTTTCTAATATGTAATAGTCATGCGTGGCAAGGTGGACATATCGATAATAGTGGCAGTACTTAGGATTGTCGACCTTGCTTGCCTCGTCGGGGCACCTGATGTCGGGTAGCTTGATCTTGTTACCCTTCATCAATACTTTGAAGCGCTTCATGACATCATCGTCTTTAAAGGAGTAAGTCTCATGTACTGTAGGTGGCTTTGCCGGCTTAGCAATAGGTGAGGTCAAACTGTTTGACAAGTTAACTGTTACGACCTGCTTTCCCTTATCGTCACGATTATTGACGGCTGTGAAAGGACGCTTTCCCTTTTCTTCAGTATTGGGAGCTTGGAATCCCAATAAGTGGGAGTCTTTTATGCTCTTCTCTACAACAGGGACACTTATGATAAATGCGGTCCAATCATTGAATGGGCCAGACGCCGTCTAGAGTCTTATTACTGGTAGAAGATTCTTTTGGCATGTGTCCATCAGCGTGGATTCAAGAATGCCAGAAGGTAGTTTAATTGCCGTCTGGCAAAAATGCTCGATGTTATTTTGTGCGAGTTCCCTTTCCCCTTGGGTGATGTCCATCAGGGAAGACATGGTCATGTACATTCCTTCTTCATAGAACCGTGTGAGGAACAAAGTCTTCAGGTCCTCGAAGGAGACGATATATTTGTCTGGGAGGCTAAGAACCACTCAAATGTGACACCGTATAGGGCCCCGACGAACACGTTGGTGATTAAGGTGTCATCCCATGGTAAATGGCCTGTGGTCGATTAGAAGTATCTCATGTACTGACAAGGTAAGGTCTTTCCGTCAAATGAAGCAAGCAATAATGGCTTATACTTGGGAGGGTATACCACATTGTCCTATTCAAGAGGATAGTGTTGCTAGATCCCATGCTTCTGGAACCTATCCTGGTTGTCTCGAGCATCGATGCAGACAAGCAGGTCCTTGAAAGTCTCTTGTATATCATCGGTCAAAAGGGGAGCAGAGGATCAAGGTGTTCTTTGACTGCTTGCAACCTGAGAAGCCGGATCAGGTGCATCGAGTTCCTTGTTTGTTCGTCATGGCGCTTGCTGCTGTGTTGGGGCGATACTTTCTCTGAGCTCTAGTACTATGTGAGTTAAAGTCTGCATCAAATTACCCAAAGCCTATATTATGGCTTAGAGTGTCTCGAGGCACTGTTGCTTGCTAGATTTGATGCCATGTTCGTCTTCTGCCATATACACTGGCATTAAGTACGAGGAGATGGGCGGGAAGGTAGATGCTTTACTTTATGCCTCCGATGTATGAGTATCACTATCCTCAAGGAGAGTTGGTAGTGTCACATCACTTTCATTATTGGAGGGATTGCCACCCCTAGTTTTAATTGTGGGATTGTCCTAGAATGTACGGCTATCCCCAGTTAAGTTTTTATTTGTGTGTAGAGGTACGATGTCCTCTTGAAATGATGGGTTATCATAGAATACCTGGGGACTACTACCTCCAGCTCTGGCTGAAGCTTGATTCGATGAGACATGGCTACCCCCAGCCAAGATGTCATCTGTATATCGAGACCCACTGTCCTCTTGAAAGGATGGTGTTATTGTGGGGACTGCTACCCCCAGCTCCTGTCGAAGCTTGGTTCATAGAGTTATGGCTACCCCCAGCCATTAATCTCGAATGTGTACCTTGAAATACCCCCACTGTGGGTACTTGCTTGCTATTCCTCGGACGGCTTTACGGTCTGCTAATCGATACCTCTAGGTTTGGCGAGCTTTTCTTTGAGATCATCTTCACGGAAGAAAACCTCCCAATTGAGCAACACGAGTCTACGGGCAGTTCTTCCTCGTTATATAGAGGTTTTTGGAGATGTTTTCCTGTTGGCATCGAGGGTTGTAGCCGCTGGAACACCGACTGTCTGGCTGGAGGAACGGGATCTTTTGAACAGGAACAATTGATGATGATATTGGCACAAGTGTGTCTGTCAGGGGACACATCATGTGCGAGGGTAGCCTCTCTCGTCTTACGCTTGTGACTAATCACTTTGCATAAATTAAACGATGGAAGCTTCACTTTTACCCCTATTTTATGCGCTCGGGTGAGCCTTGTGTATGGAGATAAGAGTGGTATATTTGTTCCCTGACACAGTTCTTCCATAAAAACTACAACTGGATCATTGATGGAGGACTTAAGGCGAGATGGACCCACTACATGTGTGTAGGTAGATTGGGCGCATGGGTCGGTCATCTAAATATTTGTTCCCCGAATTGGTTTAGGTGAAACTAAGACATCCAAGTGGGTTCGAGAAGGCTCTATGGGTTAACCACTTCCGGTGAATGAGCACCTGGGTCTGCCCTATACAGTCATCTATTAGCAACAAGTGTCACAAACATCGGTGCATGCTTTTGGAGAATTGATGGCACAGCCCCTCGAGCATGCATGGCTCTGGATATTTTGGATTTCCTTACGCCAGCATTCATGGGCGCATAGTACAGGGGATCCAGGTTAGGGATACACGAGCCCTTGTTAATAGCAGCCTTGCTTTGAGGAGATTCTATGCGCCTGTGATCAACGTATCTTTTCTGGCCTAGATGGCGCTAGACGCGCGTATCGTAGGACTTGGCGTGGTTCTTCTCAAGCGCAGCTTTAGAGACAGAGACACGATGCTTGCAACCTTATGTGCCCCTGCGACGAAGGTTGGTGGCACTTTTGGAGCAAATTCGAGGTTCAGCCCAGCGAACTTACTAACCCACATCCTTTAAACTATTTGAGGTCGTGTTGGCCTCGGTAAGGGACTCTTCTTGTCGGCGTATTATAGTTCAACCGCAGGTGCAACTGCGGCGTGGGTTGACGATGCATCGGATACCGACTTTGGGCTTGGCACAATGGCACTAAGTGTAACGATCCACTCTGCATCAATGCAGATAGCTGATTCAAATGACACAAGTGTGACAATCCGAACCATTTTTCTCAGCGAGAAGACTTGTTTGAGGCAAAGGATTCTAGACTTGTCCCTTCAGGAGTTCAGACTTAAGACTTTCAAAGGCTCGCTCGGAGTATCGCTCGACAGAGGCAAATAATCGCTAAGGTGGGTAGCTACGATGAACCTGTCTTTGCTTTGCCTGTATACTTAAAAATAAGGTTGATACATGCTAGTCGCTAGAGGAATCACCCCTTGCATGCTAATAAAAAATATAACACACCAAGCTAAGGGAATAATCCCATCTTATATCTCTTTGCATAAAAAATGGAACTAGATTGGTTGAACGGAATAGTATGCTCGCTTTATAGTTCTTATAACCTCACCCTCGTAGCGTTTCTTATGTTCCTTATATGTTCCTTCAAGTATATTCCTTCATATGTCTTGAAATACTCGTTACATAGATATTGCCACGATATAGAAGCAACACAGATCATGGTTCACTTATTTGTAGCAGAAAGACTATTAAAATAGTCGTTCCAAGCCAAATAATAGAAACATAAAAAGTCTTCGGTACCATTGGGTCTCCAAGGCAACTCCCTAAACGGGAGCTATAATAAGTAGTATGACATCAGCATAAATGGTGCATTGAATGGAACACACCCGATTATGAGATTTCTGAACAAGTATATGCATTCACACTATATCAAGTAGTTATGTTCATTCAAGGCCTTAAAATGTTGCATATAATAAAAACTTAGTGTTGATCATCAATGGTCATGGACAACCTGTGCACAAGCTTATGGTTCCTGTGGACGGTAGGGTGGTCGCACCGGGGCTGATCCGAATCGGTCAAGAATATTCAGATAGTCATTTTCTTCAGACGGGAAGGCGTGTAGCGAGGCTCACTACCTGTGTTGCATCCTATTCCCTTGTCAAGACTATAACTTGTCCATTGCGGCTTGTCAGGTCATAAGACCAATTATGTATCATTAAGTATATTGCATATGTGGAGGCAACCCGCGTATGGGCTCGTATGAACTTGTGGCAAGTAATTGATGTATGACGCACTCTGCCTGCAGATCATTAATTGAACCAAGTAATTTGAAGCTTTGAATACATTTGAATATTCTGAGTATAACATGCCTGTGTAAAATGATTATAAGACATTTGAGTAATCTGTACGGCCTGAGTATAATGTATTGCACAACCTGAGTCACAAAGTAATATGAGTATCATAATTTGTGTATATCATGCACCTGATATAGAACCACGCTCCTAGCATACATATGTTCGTTATGCGATCCTGGGATTTATATATATATATATATATATATATTTGTGCTTATTTTAACTTGATTTTATACTTGGACAGGGAAGGAAAAAATGGTAAGTTGGTAAGTATTGCCGTGATTTCCTTATATCGTACGACGCACTGCCATACGAGTTAGGCTTTGTATATTATGCCATAAAATTGATCCTAAGTCAAGACTAGAAAGATAACTTAATAGTTGGTGAACAAAACTAATATAATATATTGGATTTATCGTGCGGGCGAGAAGCCTCCCCACCAATACATCCAAGTACTGATAACCCACCATATTGCTTGCAGGGTACGGGAGAACCTCGTTCGGTGCAGAATGTCCCTTCGTGTGCACTAAGGCGTAGAGTTCGCTCTGGAGCCTTGGAGTGTTGCGTCCGGAGCTGGAACACATATACATGACATACTATTGGATCATCGCCTATGTAACACCCCAAGTTATAAGCCGCTTGGCATGCCTTTATTGTTTGAGATAGAGAGCTTGAGCGACTTGTAATCTTGGCCTAGCGCCGCTTGTAACCTTATTCATTATTCAATAAAGAGCTTGTTTATGTATCATACTTGTGTTTATTCTATGCTTCCTCTACATTAACTTGGTGAACTAGTTGTCAACAGCCATTTCGGTATTTTCCTTGCGTGGACGCAACTCCAGGCTCGCGCGACATCACGTCCCGATAAAAATGATCGACCTGCGGGAGCGCTAGCACGGTAAATTGCACGTAGCAGGGACAACCGATTCTTGCTAAAGATCGGGGCGTAATATATTCGTATCAGATTCTCACTTATCATTTATCTCAGTTTTGAAATCTCGTTCGTGGGTTATGATACAGACGCTCTCTCTCAATGTTCCAACGGGATATTCCATACAATGAGTCAAAATATTTTCGAAAGTGCATATGAATGATATGATTCTTGTACAAAATTGTAAAGCGAAGGCCTTTGTGCCAACCTGTGTCAGACTTTGTGGGAATATACTCGTGTTAGAATCAGTAAGTTATATGTGAACCTGAATACTTATACATAAAAACTATGCAGATTATTGTGCAAGATAGAATATTGTTCGGACAATTCGCTATGCACACAGCCTTTCTGTCATGACCCGCACCCGGTGTAATGGTACAAGTCGAAAACAACGCTCAGCCTACGCCGCAGAATCGGCGGTAGAACGCTGTCTAGATAATCTATCTAACAATATAATGAACCACCAATAATGATAGTATACTCAATCACACAACTAAGATAGAAATAAGCACGAATCAGATAAAGAATAGAATAGTCACAATACAACTCATGAGTCTAAAATAATACATCAATGAGTCAGAAGAAATAACAGGAATAAGCTAGAGACAAATCCAGTACAAAAGAATACTACGAAGCTACAACTCCTGGGTCAACTGTCTCAGTTGGGATAAGTCCCTCTTCAGCCAGGGTCTCAGAATCTAAACCCATAACATCCTGGGGTCCATAATAGGTAGGGTACCACTCCTCAGTATCATCTGGAAAAAATATATCCAGTCAGGAAAGGAGCAGAGTACATCTCTAATAGCAGTTCTAATCAATGATAAAAACTATGTAACAGTAAATAGATATGGATAAACAAGATGCACAATAGATACAAGAGATATATATACAATAAGGGAATACTGGAAATAAATACAATAATGAACAATATGCCAATGAAACAAGAATACTAATGACTAAGTGTGTGAGTACTAGCTTAACATGTGATCGGCTTGGGCAAGATGCAATGCGGCCTGGCTAATCATACGTGCGGTGTATGATCAACACTATTCAGTAATCAATACTTGATACAATAGGGATATTGATCACATATCTATACTAATACTCCCCACCCCCGACTGGTATAATAGATCCAACCACGGTATGCTATGGCACGAGATTCCCCAAGAAGATAGCTAGTCTTCCCGAGAATCGGTGTATGTACATGTACAAGATAACCAATAAAACAATACTTGCACCATATACCAAGGAATAACATCTCATGACGAGATCCGGATATACCAATCCGTGTAACCATAGTGTCAAGAGAACATGGATATCTACAATAGATACAATGAACATAGAGGATATTATAAATGAGAAACTATCAAAGAATGTACTCGCCTGAAGTCCAATGAATAGTCTCACAGATGTCTGACTCGGTGCCTCGAAGACCTAGATATGGAATACAACATCAATAAAAGGTCCCGAAAAGAGAATAAGTTAAACTAGTCAACTTCTAGGTCAATAAGTCAATTTTAAGTCAAAAGTCAACTATGGTCAACTATGGTCAACTATGGTCAAACCAAGGTCAACTATCTATTTCTAGGTTGCATAAGTCTAACAAAATAATCTTGGGTCAAGATATTAAAATCTAAGTCATAAAAACCACATCTTAAAATATTATGATACCATATCTCCGGATACGTGAATCGAAGGTAACATCTCAAAATATAACAATATTTATAATAATATAAAATCACAATTACACATCAAATAGGTACCATGGTTTTGAACCAACTTGGTATCTCAACAAAATCACAATCTTGATCCCAAACCCCGTATCTCGAGCATCCCACTTACCTTGGTTTCCACAAGGTAATACTCAATACCATGATATAATAATTACCCTCATATATAATATATAAACATATACTAATATTATACATATAAGAAATATAGCAATAATAATATGTATTATCTCAATATCAATACATATATATATATATATATATATATATATATATATATATATAAATATAAGTATATAAACACATATACATAAATCTGCCTAACCGTCGCAGAAAACAGTGTTGAAAAACACTGATACACTGATACCAAGCTTTTAGTGACAGTTCTGGCTGTCACGGAAGCCGCCGTCATTGCTGCTGTTGAAATTCTACACTGTTGCTGCTGCTGCTTTGGTGACGGTTTGCAACCGTCACCATTCCCGATGTCGCCACTGCTGCTATTTCCCGTCGCTGCTGCCTCTCATTAATGACAGCGGCTGCTGTCATTAATGGCGCCGCCTCTAGCTACAGCGGATGCTGCTGTTCTATGACAGCGCCTGCTGTCGCCAATTCTCCGTCACTGAAAACCTGAAAAAAAAAAATATATATATATATATATATATATATATATATATAAACATATATATATATATATATATAAACATATATATATATATATATATATATATATATATATATAACATATATATATATCACCCAAAATAATATAAATATATATATATATATATATATATATATATATATATATATATATATATATATATATATAAAATAACTATACATACCCTCTCCTATTATTATGTACATATTTAATATAGCAACAACACACACATACAACATATATAATAAATATACATTTATACATATATATAAATAATCATATAATAACTATAAATAATCTAATTACTTAATTAAACATACACATATATTTTATAAAAACATATTCATATATTTATATCCCTAACATATATTATAACATATACATTAATGCATGTAGAAGAAGCTACATATATATATATATATTCTATTAGTACATATATAATACATAGATCTATGATACAATAATCACTATAATAAATACACTTTAATATATATATAGTATCTATATATATATACATAATTATAACTCAAGAATTAAAGCACAATTAATTAGATCTACACATAAATACACAACACATGGAAAGTATCACACCGTATCCCACTAGATCTAGGATACTCATGCGACACGAGTCCACCACACATCCAATTACACCCCGAAGGACACAAACATGTCACATATAATATTTATGAACAAAACAAAGTGTCAAATATAGATCTATGTGTCCGTGTCAAAATACGACATGTACAAAGTCCCGTGTCGGAGGGAAACCCCTAAAACAACACGTATCAACAAATTGTTGGGATACGACCAACACGTACCCAATTGTGGACACGACACTAGCCCCAAACACATAAACACATGCCAAATAGATCTATAGGATCAATTGACACACACAATAAATGTCATTCTCGGAATTTCTCTAAAATTGACACAAAAAGCACCATAACTTTCTCCATAGGCCTCCTATGAACACAAAACCAAATCCTATGGGTAGTATATGCATATGGGTTAATTTTCCATGATTAAATCTCATATTTAGAAGCTATTTTAAGGGAAAAAACTGAATTATACCTATTGGGAGATGGATTCCCAATGAAACCTCCAATTGAGATAAAATTGCTTCCAACTTGTAGATCCTTGCTCCTCTTTGTAGATCCTTGTTTCCTCCTTCTAGATCCTTATTTCTCAAATCTAATGGTGATTTAGGAAGGAATTAGAATGAATTTGGTAGGTAAATAAAACGGGAATGAAGGAAATTTGGTAGTGGGAAATTCTAGATCTAGATTTGGAATGAAAAAGAGGAGAGAGAATTTTCCCCCTCTTTTTAAATAGGCCGGCCCCTTTCCTCTCCCTCAAGTTATCATGTAATGTCCATTATACCCCTTGGGGCCTCTCATGAAGAAATAATTAAGGAAGGAAGCTTCTAGTCTAATGATTTAATTAATTTAATCCATCTCCTTAACAATGGGCTTTCTAAATGGGCTATGTTTAACTAATTAATTCATGTTGGTCCATTGGTCCAAACTAAACTAGTTAGGTCCACTAACACAAGTCCAAATTAAATAAATAACATCTAACAATAATTAAATAATACAACAAATAATTATTTATCAAGCATAATATTTAATTAAATAGGAAATTACTAAAATACCCTTTCCTAGAAAATGTGGTAGTGACACTTTCAGCTAAGTTGTGTTGAGTATCGCACGATAAGACCCTTGGTTGCGAGCAAGTTTGTGAACGAGATTGAGATATCGTTCAGGTAAGGTTAAGTCGGACTTAGAATGGCTATCGATAGAAACGTTATCGGACTATCACTAAGGAGAATATTAGGAGTCGTGCCTGGGTTTCGATATATATTTCAGACAGTTATTCGTATCGATAAGTTATGACTCAAGTGTAGTTTGTATAGAGGACTATCGATAGAGGGGTATAAGATATTAAGATTCTTAAGGTGACGCATAGGGATTGCATAGGAGTTCTAAGGAACGAGCTAAAGAGATTGATGCGAATACGATTGAGAATTTATTTGAGTGACCCGATTCCTGAGTGGTGTATGCGATAACTCAGGAACGAATAAGCGATTTGATGATTTGTAGAATATGGCTCGAACCCTGAGTGGTGTATTGATCATTTTAGAAATTTTAAGCGAATCAAGAATTTTAGAATAGCAAATGGGTCTAGTAGAAAGCAACGTAATTGTGTGAAGTCTTAGTATAAATATCGCCTAACAAGTAAGCGAATTCGAAGGAATCACACGAGATTTCATTCAAACGAGTTAAAATGTGTTGAACAAGTGATAAGGCTTATATCGAATATGGATTCAAGGTGATAAAAATTAATACCTTGGTCAAAAAAAACTTAATAAATCGTACGAGCAATTTCAAATTGAATCAAATGGATTAAAACTTTAGTTTGAAACAGAATAATTTAGGATGCGATCAAAGTATAGCGCGATGGAAGATAGCATGCATCGAAAATATGGATTGAGTAGGATATCTCTCGATAAAATTTTAGCCTGAGTATGAATATTATGGTTTCAAATTTGGATGACTAATACAAAATCGATAAGTGGAAGACAGCTAGGATTGATGCAAGTTAGAAAATTTGGTTCAATGATTGAGGTCAGCGATAATGGATTTGATTTGGAATTTGTAAGAACGATCTAGAATCTAGTTTGAAAAGACAACCTTCGAAATTAGTCCCAACCGAGAACGATTATCCAGCGGGAGCGCCAGCGTGGTAATTTTACGTCCGACGAGGATGATCGAACTCACGGGAACATGTTTGGTGATTATTCAAACGAACTCGATAAAATAGAACGTATACAAAGTGGATGGACTTGGGCTTAGGATTTGAAAACAATAGTTTGAGGAATGTTACAAGTAAGATTATTGATTTATCAAACGGTAACACTGAGGTTGGATAATTGGTTAGACGAATTATGATCACGGCATGAATGGACATGACTTGAAGGATTATATATATAACTTGGATGAAACAAAAGTATAAATAATAAGGTGTCTCGATCATTTCAATAATAACCATAATGTTTGACGTTCATGTTTTGTGCGAGTGTAACTCATGCCCGTACATGCGTCATGCCCGGATTAGGACGATTATCCAGCGGGAGCGTTGGCGTGGTGATCTCACGTCCAACATGGATGATCGAACTTGCGGGAGACCGGTGCGTAACAATTAATGGATAGTCTTGACTTGTGGTTCAACACGATAAGACGAGATTGAGAATTCAAGTGAATGGGAAGTATTTCCTGGATGAGATAGTCTAGAACCTGGAGTATGTCACACTTGATGGTTTCATGAACAAAAATATGAATCTTGTTGGACGACTTGGAGTTATGATTAGAGATTTAGAATTTAATCATGGCTTGGTGGTCTAGACTTAGAATGGATATGTTCTATCAAACATGTTTAAGGCGATAGACTATACGAATTGCTAGGCTTGTCATACGAATTAGATATATTATGGATTTGATCGAACTGACTCGAACCCTGTACAAACAAACGTGTTAATGTGAGTAGAATGATCTGTGCTCGATGTTTAGAAATATGAGTAAAACGAGCTTGGGTAGAATATTCTGTGCAAACGAACAATGGTTTGACCTTAGGAATTGGGGTGAGCATTATTCAACGAATTTGCACAATAAATCGTGTACTTGAACTTGTACCTATGACCTTGTGAGCTGACCTAGTAATTAGGCAGATGATCCTGTGCCGAGTGAAAGAACTTGTGTGACCGAGTTTAGAGTATTGCTTGATCAAGACATAGAACTAGGGCAGAAAGACTTAGAGTTAGACTGGAATGGTAAGTGTGTGCTATGTTTGACACAAATAGAATGGACGATAGGACATGGATGCTAGTCGGTTGATCGGATAGATCATGCTTAATGCTAGTGCAATGCTTGGTTTGAGTTGGAACGGAAATTATTTGGATTTTGATTAACCCTGATCGAAGTATCATTGTGATTCATAAGACGAGAACTCTTGAGAATTTTTGCAAGTAGCTTGTCCTAATTCACTATCGCTAAGTTTGGTTGAATGCATATGTTTGAGGGACGCCTTGAACGTGTGCACGATCCAAGATTCAGCGATATATTGAACTCGAGTGCAAAGACATCACTATTGCCAAGTTGGTTGACATGCATATGTTAGAGGGATGCCTTGAATATGTGCACGATCCAGACGCGCGATATGCTGATCTCGAATGCTAGTGCAAGTGAATATGTTAGATTCGCATGGACGAGTATAACGAATTGAATAAGTTTGCCTCAACCCTAGATCATCATTGAGATAGATTATAACATACTCCACGTTAAGCGATATATGTTTCGCGCTAAGGTAAAGTTGAGACTGAGTCAAAACTTGGATTGAATGATAGAGTCATTCAATGAGACAAACCCAGCACACACGTGACACAGAATGAGAAGCGAGTAGGAAGTTGTGTTTGAATAGATCTAATGATATGGATTGATATGCTTGAGTTAGATTCGATAGTGTGCGATAGAACGATATACGCTCAGGAAGTCTCGAGGACGAGACTTGTTTTGAGTAGTGTATAATATAACGACCCGCTCCACATTAATGCAGATAGCCGATTCAAATGGCACAAGTGTGACAACCCGACCCGTTTTGCTTAGCGAGAAGACTCGTTCGAGGCAAAGTATTCTAGACTTGGCCCTTCAGGAGTTCAGACTTAAGACTTTTAAAGGCTCACTCGGAGTATCACTCGACCAAGGTAAATTATTGCTAAGGTGGGTGGCTACGATGAACCAGTCTTTGCTTAGCCTTCACACTTAAAAATATGGTTGATACATGCTAGTCACTAGACGAATCACCCCTTGCATGCTAATAAAGAATACAACACACCTAGCGAAGAAAATAATCCTATCTTATTTCTCTTCGCATAGAACATGGAAGTAGATCGGTTGAACGGAATAGTATGCTCGCTTTACAGTTCTTATAACCTCACCTCGTAGCGTTACTTTTGTTCCTTATATGTTCCTTCAAGTATATTTCTTCATATGTCGTGAAATGCTCGTCACATAGATATTGCCTCGATATAGAAGCAACACAGATCATGGTTTACTTACCTGTGGCGGAGAGACTATCAAAATAGTTGTTCCCAGCCAAATATTAGAAAAATATAAAGTCTTTGGGACCGTTGGGTCACCAAGGAAACTCCCCAAATGGGAGCTGCAATAAGTAGTAAGACATCAGCATAAACGGTGCATTAAATGGAACATACCCGATCATGAGATTTCTAAACGAGTATATGCATTCGCACTATGTCAAGTAGTTATGTTCATTCAAGGCCTTAAAATATTGCATATAATGAAAGCTTAGTGTTGATCATCAATGGTCATGGACAACCTGTGCACAGGCTTATGGTTCCTGCAGATGGTACGCTGGTCGCAGCGGGGTCGAACCGAACCGGTCAGGAATATTCAGATAGTTATTTTCTTTGGACGGGAAGGCGTGTAGGGGGCTAGCTACCTACGTTGCATCCAATTCCTGTACCGAGACTATAACTTGTCCATGGCAGCTCGTTAGGTCATAAGACCAATTATGTATCATTAAGTATATTATATACGTGGCGTCAACCCGCGTATGGGCTCGTATGAACTTGTGGCAAGTAACGAATATACGGCGCACTCTGTGTGCAGATCGTTAATTGAACCAAGTAATCCTAAGCTTTTAACACATTTGAATAGTCAGAGTATAACATGCCTGTGTAAAATGAGTATAAGACATCTGAGTAATCTATATGGCCTGAGTATACCGCATTGCACAACCTGAGTCACAAAGTAATATAAGTATCGTAATTTGTGTATATCATGCACCTGATTTAGAACTACGCTCGTAGCATACATGTATTCATTATGCGATCCTGGGATTTATTTATATATATATATATATATATATATATATATATATATAATCGTGCTTGGTTTAACTTGGTTTTATATTTGGACAGGGAAGGACAAAATGGTAAGTTGGTAAGTATCACCGTGTTTCCCGTATATCTCACAGCGCACTACCACACGAGTTAGGCTTTGTATCTTATACCATAAAATTGATCTTAAGGCAAGACTAGAAAGATAACTTTATAGTTGGTATACGGAACTAATATAACATGTTGGATTTGTCGTGCGGGCGAGAAGCCTCCCCAGCAGTGCATTCATGTACTGAAAACCCACCAGATTTCTTGCAGGGTATGGGAGAACCTCGTTCGGTGCAAAATATCCTCTCGTGCGCGCTAAGGCGTAGAGTTCGCTCTTGAGCCTTAGAGTGTTACGTCCAGAGCTGGAGCACATATACAGGACATAATATTGGAACATCGCCTATGTATCATCCCAAGTTGTAATCCGCTTGGCACGCCTTTATTCTTTGAGAGAGAGAGAGAGAGAGTGAGAGAGAGAGAGAGAGAGAGAGAGAGCTTGAGCGACTTATAATCTCGGCCTAGCACCGCTTGTAACCTTATTCATTATTCAATAAAGAGCTTGTTTATGTATCATACTTGTGTTTATTCTATGCTTTCACTACATTGACTTGGTGAACTAGTTATCAACAGTCATTTCGGTATTTGCCTTGTGCGGGCACAACTCCAGGCTCGTGCGATATCACGTCCGGATGGAAACGATCGACCAGCGGGAGCGCTGGCACGGTGATTTGCCCATAGCGGGGATGACCGATTCCTGTAGGATATCGGGGCATGACACTAACATCCCGAGTTCTGAGAGTCTTGCGAGATCGTATAGGCCCCATTATAGAGCTCAGCTTGTCCAGCATATCTCCGAACGCCTGTTGGTCCAAGCGAACGACCAACATCCTTTGAGTTAAACCTAACTTGGTCACCTCAGATTATGTCATTAGCTTTTTATTGGAGGAGAAGCTCTTCCCCAGTAGAGTCGCTATTTTTGTCAATATCGTAAAAATAGGATTTTAGGGTGGATGGTATAAAACTCTTATTTATTATGAATTGAAAAAGAGTACAAGAGAGTCCCTATACAAGAGGATATTAGTACAAAAAAATCTGAGAATATATGACGGTGTAGATTGAGCACTACAGTGGTACCTTTATTATGTTAACGATCCAGGATCAAGGAGGTTGACGAGGCTTCTAGCGGCACTCCTATCTTCCTCTCCTTCTCTTTCACGTGTGGATGCTGCCACTACATGTGTCTCTTTTATGTGTTGATACGGTTGTTGCTTGCATGTGGGAGACTCCCACTATTTATAGCCTTAGGAAGGCTTTACATAGGCACATGCATACGGGCTGCATGTTGGTACATGGCACTACAGGTGCATACAACATTAAGGTTGCCAAGTGTCAAGCCGAGATCTAGGGTTATTGTCACCCATAATACTCATGACACGTGTCATACCCTTGTTTGGATAGCTGTGAATGATACTTCCACTTGGCGCATGAAGAGCACTTGAAGGGGTAGTGGCGCATATAAAAAAAGATCTGGACAAATATGACGGTAGAGATTGAGCATTGCAGTGGCACCTTTATTCTGTTGATGATCCGTGACCAAGGAGGTTAACGAGGCTTCTAGAGGCGCTCTTAGCTTCTTCTCCCTTTGTTTCACGTGTGGACACTACTTCTACTTGTGTCTTTTTTACGTGTAGATACGGCTGCTGCTTGTATATGGGAGACATCCACTATTTATAGCCTTAGGAAGGCTTTACATAGACACATGTACGTGGGCTGCATGTTGGCTCATGGCACTACAGGCGCATAAAGTATTAAGGGTGCCAAGTGTCAAGCCGAGATTTGGGGTTGAATACTTTCACTTGGCGCATAAAGAGCACTTGAAGGCGTAGTGGCGCATAATATTGCAGGCACATACTAAGATGCATAGTTGCGCATAGCACTGCAGGCGCATGAGAACACTAAGCTACATAATGGCGCATGGCACTGCGGGCACATGAATTACCAAGTTACGTAATGTCACATGGAAATGCGTGCAAATGAGATACTAAGATGCGTAGTGGTGCTTGGCACTGCGGGCACATGAGATACTAAGATTCTTAGTGGCGCATAGAGCGAGGATACTGAAGCGCATGAAGTTAGACCCAAGAGGCGCATGGAGCTGGGTCAGTGAGGCACATGGAGCTGAGTCATTGAGGCTCATTGAGCTAAGTCACTGAGGCACATGGTATAGATTTTCCATGCTTTTATAGTGGCTCGTGGGATGATCATCTACATCTGGTAGAGTTCTCATACAACAACAGCTACCAGGCTAGCATTAGGATGTCTCCTTTCGAGGATCTGTATGGTCGGAGGTATCGTACTCTATTATCTTGGGATGACGTGTGCAAGGGAGCACTTCTGGGACCGGAGATGGCAGTTGATGCTACTGAAAAGATAAAGTAGATCAGAGATAGACTTCGCGTGGCGCATGACAGGTAGAAGCATTAGGCCGATATCTACCGGAGACCGTTAAAGTTTAAGGTATAGATTTATTTCGGTTAGAATGTTAATGCGTGTAGATTATGTGTTAAGGTTTTATTCTGGTTCTTGGTTGGAAATTTGATGTTTATGAGAATTTTCCTGATACGTGGTATAGTTCGATTCGGAAAAGGTGGGAAGCTCAGTCCAAGGTTCATTGTACCTTTCTGTATTCTCGAAAAGGTTGGTGATGTAACTTACCCATTAGACTTACGGTCTACTCTAAAAGGAGTGCACAATGTATTTCATGTGTCACAATTGAGATGATACGTGACAGACCTTTCACGATCTACATCCGGTGTAAGGGCACGAGTATGTGGGTACATCTAGCCTACGCCACAGCTTCGACGGTAGAACACTGTCTAGGTCAATAATACTCTCTACACATCTCACACATTATATATAAGGTACCTGTCATGCTATCTCAACTCCAAATGGAGGACAATATGATAATATGGTAATGGTAAACAATACTCAATCACAATAATAATCTAGGGGATGATAAGGCACGATATGGAATAGAAGGAAAGAAAAATAAGCCACAAATACATCACAAGTCCAAGTCTAATCTCAACACAAGACATCAAATAATAATACAATCCAAAGTCTAACTGGCATATACAAGCTCAAGAATAAACTTACTATGCCTCATCAACTGTTGGTGCTAACTCAACAGGCTCTATGGGTGATAACTGAACTGGCTCGCCATCATGTGGCCCATAGTGCATAGGACACCAGTCCTCTAATGAATCATCTAAAAAATATATCCATTCACGGTTGTAGCGAAGTACAACCCAAATAGCAGTTCCAATAATTGATAGAAACTATGAAACAATAATAGCAATGAAAATAAAAAATGGAAGTAACTGCACTAGCATGTATCACGAGAAAGGGCATTACGATAAATAATGGCAAGAATTTAGAACAATATGGTGAGGATCAATAATATAATAAACTAGAATAAAGGAAACAATATATATACATGTGCCTTGAAATATTAGTAAGATAATATGATCGGCTTGGGCCTAATACAGGATATATATAAAAGGTGATCTAGCGTGATCATGCGTGAGTGACATGATCTGCTAACTATCATGGGCTATACTAAATCATGGGCTATAAGGTATGATCACATATCAACTAATACTTCCCCAACCCCCAACTAGTACACGGATCCAAATCATGACATATTATAACAGGTATATCACACTGCACGGTCTATAATATCTTGCACACTGATCACGGTCTATATAATCACTAAGATATTATGGTAATCACTAAGTAATCATGAAATATGACATGACAATCACTAAGTAACCACGACAATAATATCTCATGACCAAGATCAACGTATACCAATCTGTAAAAACATCATGTCAAGAATCTAATACCTCAATACTAAATACATGAAACATAAAGGCTATCTAATAAAAAAACTATCAGATAATATACTCGCCTGTGGTCCTGAGCAAATGGTATATCTCGGTATTCGAGCTGGTGTCACACACACCTAAATATGAACATCATGTTACTTGGTGTAATAAAGTGAGAAATGAGGCAAAATGCTCTAAAGATGATTTTCTAGGTCCATACTAGGTCTCACTAGTCAAGCTATGTCAAGGTTGACTTTTGGGTCAAACTTGGACAGCTCTAGGACTACAATAAAGTATTAGACTCCTATGAGCTACTAACTAGCTAACACTAATTTATAATAGTTATATTAGGTCATTACCTTAGTGTATAGGTAATACCTTAGCTAATACCTATACTAACTAGTATAACTTGGTATCATGGATACCTATCCATAACTAATACCTTAGCTACATCTTGGTACCCTAGTATCTTGATCTCAAGTACCTATGAGGTACATGATACCAAATCATATAATAACACACTATCTCACTCTTCTTTATCCTCATTACCAACACTCTAATTAACTACCACAAACTAACTTAATATCCAAACCAACTGATACATCTATACCCATATATTCCTATGTTAAATATACCCTATTGTTTATGCATTAGCTTGCACAGCAACCCTTCATTGCCTTTAACCCCTGCATTTGGAGCTACCACTTGTGCTCCACTGCCTTGGTTGCCAGCTAACTCCACTTACCTTCACATAATGTTTGTTGCTTCTATTAAGCTCTCGAGCACCTTTAATCAAATCAGTGATCACCCCAATCTACTTTACAGCTGAATGCACCTCACAATTGGATGCACTTTATAACATCCACAACCACATCCACATCCTCACCTACACCCCAATCCTTATACTCCACTGAACCCCTCACTCTCCTGTGTGGTCCTATTGCTACTGCTCATGTTGTATATGATTCCTAGGCTCCTCCAAGTGCAGACCTGAGCCATTCCTGCCCAATGCACTTGATCTAACCTGCAGTGCACATCATCTCAGATGTGTACCCCTGTAAACCCCCTCGACCAATTTAGGATTATTTTTAAATTAATTCGAGAGACTAGGATTAATTTTGTATACAATTAGATATAATGTACATCAATCATATGTCTTAATACACCTTACCATTGCATCGAGGTTGGAACGCCACACCAGCAATTACCTTCAACCCAATGTCACAAACATCTCCTAGACATGCCAGGCTACCCATCTGAACATTGTGTAACTTTAAATACTCGTTATTGCGTCTCCTCTTAACTACGCAATATTCGTGAAATGAACGCCTTGCAAAATAATTATTAATTTAACTAAATTAAAGCCAAGTTAACCCTAGCACAGAACCTAACCAAGCCCACGTGCACCCTTTCACGTGGACCAGCCCCACCCCAATGAGACCAGACAGGCCCAAGCCCCGAGGTCAGCCCACAAATTCCCCTACATGTACACATTTTCGGCCATTAAAACCCTAAAAACCATTCTTTCTTCACCATAGGCAAACCCTAGCCGACTCCCCTCCTTCCCCTTGCCGAGAATCACCCCTACCCGACTTCCCAACACCCACCACCGTGAGCCGCCATCATCTCCGCCTCTGCCACTCGCCTGATCACCTCAGTCCCTCACCCCCTCGACGTTGGACCACAACCCAGCCGCCTGCACAACCGCCTGTCCCTTCCCATCAACTACCCACCTCAAGCCACCACCACTATCCTAACCCGAAAAAATGTACCGGACACCATCAAACACCGCCGCCCGCCTGCCATCGTCCCTGCCAACTCGACTCCGACCTCCAACGGGACCTGACCGCCATCCCAGCGCCGTCCCCGCCGCTGCCAAACCGTCACTGCCGCTGCTGCGACTACTGTAGTGCTGTCGCTGCCGCTGCTGCCTTGCTAGCTGCCGTCGGCCGGAGTTCCACCTACGCCGGAGCATAGTCGCAGACGAGCCAGACCCCTCTCCACCACGACTAGGTAAACATTATATTACCTCTTTGTCATTGGCATTATGTCGGCATGTCGTGTGTCATAGAGTTGGACACAAGCTATGCAATAAGAAACCCTATATGTTTATGTATGAGTGTTAATTAGATTAGATAGTAATTAATAAATAGTAATTACTCTAATGATATGACCTGTGATTAAAGACATATATATTTCACCAATAGGAAAGTAAACGTAGACATAGTGCACTAAAACATGAGGAAGAAGGGCATATATTTATGCAAAACACAAAGAGTTTCGTAAACCCATAACGTAGAAAATTATTGCCTCGAGGTACATGGTAGCCGAGGACAGAACACGTGCACACCCTAGCTACGTGCACACACGACTCTATAGTCGACCAACCGTGATCTCGTGACAGTACGTAGAGCAGCATCATAGTTAAGTATGTAATTTCCTTAGCGTCTGATGCTAGATTGTTATATATTATATTGTGTGTTTAGGGTCACTGGACCAGGCAGAAGACACTGCAGGAGCAGGCTATTGGCATTCACAGCTTGAGGATCCAGGCAAGATACCTTGCCATATTTACTGTCTAATTTAAATTATGTATATGTTGTATAATTCTTGTTGCTTTATTTCTTATGACGGTGCGCATACGAGATTGACTCGGGTGCAGTCGACTGATGCGTCGATGAGTAGTGTACTTGACCTAGCCTTTAGCAGACTCACCCCATTGGGAGGATACTCTGATATCTTCCGTGACTTGACACAATTACACGTTTCACTGAGACATATTCATGTTGGGATGCGGGTTCGCATACTTGACTAGCTATCGGTGCGTGTGACATGCATCACGGTTAGTACGTAACTTAGGTTTATTTTATTTATAGAGACTTGGCATATAGATACGTGGTATGAACGTCAAGTATTCGATTTGTGTATGTACATTGGGCGGGGAGGACAACTATTAGGCGTATGGGATACGCCTATTAGAATCCGTAGTATCCAGAGGAGCCACGGATCCAATGACTCCCTTTATGCAGATTCCACGTTCTTCAGAGCGATATGGACGTTATATTTTATGCAGATTCCACGTTCTTCAGAGTGATATGGACGTTATATATACTATGCGGCTTCTACATTCTTCGGAGCGGTATGGACGTTATACCTACATCTACTCATACGTACCAATGTTGTCCTCACATTGCATTCACTTAGATGGTTAGCACACCCTTTATTGTATTTATATTATTCAGTATTCATATATATGGCATATTTCTATGTATCTTGTTACGTCCCTATGAGGACCTGGTACCTTTCCAGATTTGGACGAGGCTTATTATCCCAAGTATACGGCCCAGGACAGGAGACTAGGTACGCTACAGCTGAGGAGCTAGAGGTGTTACCGTCAGAGTTTTCGTGATCAGCTGGTAGGCCTTCTGCCTAGGATTGAGAGCATCATTATCTAGTCAGCCGATGTCCTAGTCATTACTCTTTTATCTATCATTTTAGTACTTTTATTTCGTTATAGTAGTGGGTTTGTTCCCACCAGACAATCTTGGTTGTACTATGATATTTTGAGACTGACGTTTATCTTCCAGTATTTATTTCAGTAATATCTTGCTGTTTATTTTATGGATGAGACTAGATTATCTGTTGTTCATTGTTATGGGACATGTTAGTATTTAGGACAGCGTAGCACTCTTCGTCAGGATCCATTAAATTAGGATATCCGCGGAGACGTGACAGCTGGCTATTGCCACGTGGCCTGGTCCCATGTATTTTTGGGACTGGGGCATGACATGGTTTTAGTGGTGGCCCATGCAGGTCAACTTTTTCGCTTATGGTATGGTAACATGCCCAGCGAGCCTGCAATAGGATAGAAATTACTAGGTCTCATCCACTTCGATTGCGTCTTGAACTTCCTTCGTATTACCTCTAAATATCTGCATCCTGTTTGTTTGATTTCGTACTCTTTTAATGAAGTCCTATCTCTTGCAGCAAGATGAACTTGCGCATTGGACGAGGAGCACCCAGTGCCGGGGTGCCAACCGATACCACCCAAAGAGAGGAGATACCCTAGGGACTACCTGGAGGGCAACCACCGCTACAGGCCCCGCTGATACATTGGCACGAGACTTCTCGGGGCGATCTTACACAGCAGCCCGAGGGACAGACTTCCCAGACGATCCCCACGCAACATTTTGAGGGCCAGACTTCAGGAGCTACGCCAATGCCGTAGATCGAGAGGCCAACATCTGAGGAGACACCTACCGCACAGCCAGAGGTTCCTTTACCACCACCTCCACCTTATCCACCGCAGATGCCACAATCAGATGGACAACCACAGATGCTTCAGTTCTTCCAGACTATGATGCAAGCACAGTGGCATCAGACCGAGACGTTGAGGCAAAGTTTGATGGCAGTACTAGAGAGGACACATGTCACAGCACCAGTACCAGCACCTCCACCAGGCCAGACAGGTGGCATTGTTAGATGGTTCGGATATATGGGACCAGATACTTTCTCAGGCAACGAGACCGTAGAGGAGATCTCCGATTGGGTCGCCAACACGGAGATGCTACTAGAGACTTCACAACTACACCCAGACCTTTGGATGACCACAGTGAGGGCCCAACTGAAAGGCAACGCCCATCATTGGTGGGATTCTATTAAGCATAGTTTAGACAAGAACCAGACTTGGGAACAGTTCTTAGAATACTTCAATGCAAAGTATTTTCCAGCTACAGTCAGAAATGCCCTGTACTTCTAGTTCCTACATCTAGAACAAGGGAATATGACTGTTGACGCATATGATGCAGAGTTTAGCCGTCTTAGCAGATTTGGTGCCGTCCTGATACCCAATGATCTGGAGAAGGCTCAGAGATTCCATCACGTCCTCACTTTCGAGCTATAGAGGTATACCACCATACTGGCGAGGATTTCTTATGAATAGGTTGTTGCAAAGGCAAGGGTCTAGGAGGCCATTGGCATAGGAGCAAGACGTTCCAGCACGACCATACCAGCCAGAGCCCAGCCCGGAGCAGGAGGACCGATCCATCGTCCCGAAATACAGACGCAGTAGAGGATAGCACCGTACCAGAAGAAGGAGCTTCCGAATTGCCACTACTGTGGTAAGGTAGGACATTTCCAGAATGACTGCCGAAAGAGACTGGGAACATGCATGATTTGTGGAGCAAGCCAGCACCACGCCTGAGACTGCCCACAGCGCAGAGACGTAGAACCGCAGACCGGACAGAGGCCAGCAGCACCAGTTCCGAGGATACTACCCCCGCCAGGAGGACAACGTCCACCAGCACCCGTAGGATTCCAGAGGGGACCACCCTTGGCCCCATAGCAGGCACAGTTTAATCAAGACCGATAGCAGACCAGAGGGCAGAGGCATGGATAGGCCTTTGCATTAGCAGCTACTAAAGAGGAAACAGAAGGGGAAGTTATCACAGGTACCATTTTAGTTGCATCATTACCTGCAACTGTATTATTTGATTCTGGTGCTACGTTATCCTTTATATCTAGTAGATTCATAGCTATGCATAGAGTAGCGACTTCCCCCTTACCTAAGAGTTGGAAGATCCTTACCGGAGGAGGTATCATGTTGGTTACCAACACTATTAGAACGTGTTCGGTAGTCGTATGTGGTAGAGAGATGAGAGCGCGATTCTTGGTATTACCCATGCCATACTTTGATATTGTGTTAGGCATGGACTGTTTAAGCCAGTATAATGCCGTACTGAACTGCCGGAAGGGTAGCATCACTTTTAGACCGCCGGATTAGCCGGAGTTCGAGTACATGTGAGGGACCGTCGAACAAGGACTAGGACAGATAGCTGGAGCTTACAAGGCTATGGATATGGTACCCCCACCAATAGTTGCAGAATTCGAGGATGTTTTTCCTGAAGAATTGTCAGGCTTACCACCAGATAGAGACGTAGAGTTCACTATTGAGCTAGTACCCAGAGCAGCACCTGTATCTTCTAATGTATACCGATTGGCGAAGAAGGAACTAGATGAGCTGAAGCTACAATTAGAGGAGTTGCAGACCAAGGGATTTATCCGTCCTAGTACATCACTATGGGGAGCACCAGTGTTGTTTGTACCTAAGAAGGATGGAACAGTATGCATGTGCATTAATTACAGAGCCCTTAATGCTTTGACTATCAAGAACAAGTACCCCCTGTCGTGGATTGATGATCTGTTCGACCAGCTGACAGGAGCAGTGGTATTAACAAAGACCGACTTAAGATCGGGTTACCACCAAGTAAAGGTGCGAAGAGAAGACATTCAAAAGACAGCATTCAGGACTCATTATGGTCACTACGAGTTCTTAGTGATGCCTTTTGGACTAACGAATGCACCTGCTATATTTATGAACTTGATGAACAGGGTCTTCCACCAATACTTAGACCAGTTCGTGGTAGTCGTCATCGACGATATTTTGGTGTATTCGAAGAGCCACGAGGAGCACGAGAAGCACTTGAGACTAGTGTTAGAGACCCTGAGGAGAGAGAGGCTTTATGCCAAGCTGAGCAAGTATGAGTTTCTTCTAGATCATGTCGCTTTCCTTGGACATGTTATCTCAAGAGATGGCATTTCAGTAGATCCGGCGAAGATTTCGTCAGTAGAGACATGGCCAACCCCTACCAATGTCTCAGAAGTAAGGAGTTTCCTAGGACTTGCCGGATATTACCGAAGGTTCGTGGAGAACTTCGCGAAGATCGTAGAGCCGATGACCCGTTTGACTCGTAAGGAGCAGGAGTTCACTTGGACAGAGGAGTGTCAGAAGGCATTCGATGAGCTAAAGAAGCGTTTGACTACAGCACCTATCTTGACCATACCTTCTGGACCCGGAGGATTCTTGATCTATAGCGATGCATCCGGGAAAGGATTAGGATGTGTCTTGATGCTGCATGGAAAGGTTGTGGCCTTTGCCTTTAGGCAATTGAGGACCCATGAGAAGAACTATCACACTCATGACTTGGAGCTTGCAGTAGTCATATTTGCTCTGAAGCTTTGGAGACACTACCTATATGGAGAAAGAATAGAGATATTCACTGATCATAAAAGCCTAAAGTACGTCTACACTCAGAAGGATCTGAACCAGAGACAGAGACAGAGACATTGGCTCGAGGTGATGACAGACTTTGAGATTGAGCTGCAGTACCATCCGGAAAAGGCCAACGTAGTAGATGACGCATTGAGCAGGAGACCCATGGCATTCTTCTTGACTACCCAATAACATCTGTTGAGGGATCTAGAGCAGATGGGTATAGAGGTCGTTATGCCCAGAGTGGATGGACAGTTGTCGAGTTTTCAGTTAAAATCAACATTAGTGGAGAGGATCAAGGCTGCCCTACCGACAAATGCCAGATTTCAGAGGCTTCGATAGAGGACAGAGGCTAGAATACAGACAGGACTGCGTATACATAAAGACGGAACCTTGAGATGCGGAGACCGTCTCTATGTTCCAAATGGAGAACTTCATCAAGAGTTGATGTCAGAAGCACACAGTTCAACCTACTCCATTCATCCAGGGGGCACGAAGATATACAGAGACTTGAGACAGTACTACTGGTGGCATGGAATGAAGAGAGAGATAGCACGCTTGGTGGCAAAGTGCTTGGTATGTCAGCAAGTTAAGGCTGAGCATCAGAGATCTGCGGGATTACTCCAACTGCTTCCGATACCTGAATGGAAATGGGAGCATATCTCTATGGACTTTGTTATGGCATTTTCGAGGAGTCCTAGTGGTTGCAATGCAGTATGGGTAATCGTGGATATACTTACCAAGTCCGCTCACTTTTTACCCTTCAGAGTTGGGCAATCTACAGAGGTCCTAGCAGATATGTACATGAGAAAGATTGTGCGACTGCATGGAGTGCCAGTTAGTATAGTGTCTGACAGGGATACGAGATTTACATCCTACTTTTGGCGGAGTAAGCAAGAGAGTCTCGGTACCCGCCTAAATTTTAGCACATCGTATCACCCACAAACAGATGGCCAGTCCGAGCGCACCATTCAGACATTGGAAGATATATTAAGAGCGTGCATGCTTGATTTCAGAGGATCTTGGGAGGACCATTTGCATTTGGTCGAATTTTCCTACAACAACCGCTATCAGGCGAGCATCCAGATGGCTCCCTATGAAGCATTGTATGGAAGGAAGTGTCGTTCTCCAGTATATTAGAGCGATATAGGCGGGATATAGATTCTTGGGCCAGAGTTGGTTGTTCGTACCGTGGAGAAGGTGAAGAAGATCCAAGGGCACCTGCGAGCACCACAGGACAGACAGAAGCATTGGGCGAACGTGCATCGACGACCCCTAGTGTTGTAGGTTGGAGATCACGTGTTTCTAAAGATCTTACCTACTCGAGGAACTATCAGATTTTGGAGGCAGAGGAAAGCTGAGTCCGAGGTACATCGGACCATTCGATGTGTTAGAACGCGTCGGAGAGGTTGCCTACAGATTAGCCTTGTCGTAGACTTTGGAAGGAGTCCATGACGTCTTCCATATATCTCAGCTAAGGAGGTACATACCAGATCTGAGTCATGTGCTTGACCATTCAGAGATCACAGTCGGGCCGAGTTTATCATACCAAGAAGAGCCTGTAGAGATTCTGGACAGAAGTGAGAAGGTATTGCGAGGTCAGACTATCCCCCTAGTCTATGTCGCATGGAGGCATCATGCACCAGGTGAGTCGACCTGGGAGTGCGAGGAGGATATTCGACAGCGTTATCCCCATCTCTTCGAAGGCCTAGGTATGTAGTAACATTTTAATTTTAGTCAGTAGTTCTTACCAAGCGTATGTTTTAATTTCGAGGACGAAATGCTCTAAGGAGGGTAGATTGTAAACCCCCTCGACCAATTTAGAATTATTTTTAAATTAATTCGAGAGACTAGGATTAATTTTGGATACAATTAGATATAATGTACATCAATCATATGTCTTAATACACCTTACCGTTGCTTCGAGGTTGGAATGCCACACCAGCAATTACCTTCAACCCAATGTCACAAACATCTCCTAGACATACTAGACTACCCATCTGACCATTGTGTAACTTTAAATACTCGTTATTGCGTCTCCTCTTAACTACGCAATATTCGTAAAATGAACGCCTTGCGAAATAATTATTAATTTAACTAAATTAAAGCCAAGTTCACCCTAGCACAGAACCTAACCAAGCCCACGTGCACCCTTTCACGTGGACTAGCCCCACCCCAATGAGACCAGACAGGCCCAAGCCCCGAGTCAGCCCATAAATTCACCTACATGTATAAATACACTTTTTCGGCCATTAAAACCCTAAAAACCATTCTCTTCTTCACCATAGGCAAACCCTAGTCGACTCCCCTCCTTACCCTTGCCGAGAATCACCCCTACACGACTTCCCAACACCCACCACCGTGAGCCGCCACCATCTCCGCCTCAGCCACTCGCCTGATCACCTCAGTCCTCCATCCCCTCGACGTCGGACCACCACCCAGCCGCCTGCACAACCGCTTGTCCCCTCCCATCAACTACCCACCTCAAGCCACCACCACCATCCTAACCCGACCAAACCGACCGGACAACTCCAAACACCTCCGCCCGCCTGCCATCGTCACTGCCAACTCAACTCCGACCTCCCACGGGACCTGACCGCCATCCCAGCACCGTCCCCGCCGCTGCCAGACCGTCGCTGCCGCTGCTGCGACTACTGCAGTGCTGCCGCTGCTGCCTTGCTAGCTGCCGTCGGCCGGAGTTCCACCCACGCGGGAGCATAGCCGCGGACGAGCCAGAGCCCTCTCGACCACGACTAGGTAAATATTGTATTACCTCTTTGTCATTAGCATTGTGTCGGCGTGTCATGTGTCATAGAGTTGGACACAAGCTATGCAATAAGAAACCCTATATGTTTATGTATGAGTGTTAATTAGATTAGATAGTAATTAATAAATAGTAATTACTCTAATGATACGACCTGTGATTAAAGACATATATATTTTACCAATAGGAACGTAAACGTAGACCTAGTACACTTAAACATGAGGAAGAAGGGCATGTATTTATGCAAAACATAAAGAGTTCCGTAAACCCATAACGTAGAAAATTATTGCCTCGAGGTACATGGTAGCCGAGGACAGAACACGTGTACACCCTAGCTACGTGCACACGCGGCTCTGTAGTCGACAAACCGTGATCTCGTGACAGTACCTAAAGCAGCGTTATAGTTAAGTATGTAATTTTCTTAGCGTCTGATGCTAGATTGTTATATATTATATTGTTTATTTAGGGTCACTGGACCAGGCAGGAGATACTGCAGGAGCAGGCTATTGGCATTCACAGCTTGAGGACCCAGGCAAGATACCTTGCCATATTTACTGTCTAATTTAAATTATACATATGTTGTATGATTCTTGTTGCTTTATTTCATATGACGGTACGCGTCCGAGATTGACTCGGGTGCAGTCGACGGATGCGTCGATGAGTAGTGTGCTTGACCTAGCCATTAGCAGACTCACCCCATCGGGAGGATACTCTGATATCTTCCGTGATCTAACACTCTTACCCATTTCACTGAGACATATTCATATTGGGATGCGGGTTCGCGTACTCGACTAGTTATCGGTGCATGTGACATGCATCACGGTTAGTACGTAACTTAGGATTATTTTATTTATAGAGACTTGGCATATATATACGTGGTATGCACGTCGAGTATTCGATTTGTGTATCTACATTAGGCAGGGAGAACAACTAGTAGGCGTATGCGATACACCCATTGGAATCCGTAGTATCCAGAGGAGCCACAGATCCAATGACTCCCTTTATGCAGATTCCACGTTCTTCGGAGCGATATGGACGTTATATTTTATGCAGATTCTACGTTCTTCAGAGCGATATGGACGTTATATATACTATACAGCTTCCACGTTCTTCAGAGCGGTATGGACGTTATACCTACACCTTCTCATACGTACCAATGTTGTCTTCACATTGCATTCACTTAGATGGTTAGCACACCCTTTATTGTATTTATTTTATTCAGTATTCATATATATGGCATGTTTCTATGTATCTTGTTATGTCCCTCTGAGGACCTAGTACCTTTCCAGATTTGGACGAGGCTTATTACCCCACAGTATACGGCCCAGGACAGGAGACTAGGTATGCTACAGCTGAAGAGCTAGAGGTGTTACCGTCAGAGTTTTCGTGATCAGCTGGTAGGCCTTCTGCCTAGGATTGAGAGCATCATTATCTAGTCAGCCGATGCCCTAGTCATTACTCTTTTATCTATCGTTTTAGTACTTTTATTTCGTTATAGTAGTAGGTTTGTTCCCACCAGACAACCTTGGTTGTACTATAATATTTTGAGACTGACGTTTATCTTCCAGTATTTATTTCAGTACTATCTTGCTGTTTATTTTGTGGATGAGACTAGATTATCTGTTGTTCATTGTTATGGGACATGTTAGTATTTAGGACAGCGTAGCACTCTTCGTCAGGATCCATTAAATTAGGATATCCGCGGAGACGTGACAGCTGGCTATTGCCACGTGGCCTGGTCCCATGTATTTTTGGGACTGGGGCGTGACAACCCCAAACCCAAGTACCCCCCGTACATATTGTTGGTACTACACCTAGCTGTTGTTGATACTGCTATATGCAGCTACTGTTGCTGCTCCTAGCTGCTGTTTATAATGCTATATGCAGCTACTATTACAGCCCCTAGCAGTTCCTAGCAGTGCACGAGTGTGCACTGCTGCTACTTCTTCAATCTTCCCTCACAACATCAGACAGACTCATACCTATACACTCCTCCTCTCCTTTACAGTCAACACCATCACACAACACTAAGATGTATGCATGACCAAACACACACACATATACACACACACACACACACACACACATATATATATATATATATATAGATAGAGAGAGAGAGAGAGAGAGCACACACACACAATTAAAGCATTAGACTAAACATTTGGTATGTTATCTATGATACACTATAATACGTACCCAATTGGAATGCCAAAACCCCCAAATCTCCATATTATTCATACGTACATATCATAAATATCATAATACAACTAAAGGAACTTGCTACAAAAGAAATTAAAAGGTATTAACACAAATCACCCATAAATGAGCTGCGTATCACACCGTATGATAAATTATAAGTTACGGCCTATTCATATCCATTTGTAGACACATACCTAGTCCCACAACCCCCATCTAAGTCTAATTATATCTAATTAGTCTTATGACACATAATTGATGTGTCAATCTCATAATTCTCTCTAATTGGACACAAACCACCATGTAACTTTAATAATACAAGTCATATGGACCTAATTCTTGATCCTATGCGTAACCCTAAACTAAGGGATGATTCCTAATGGTTAAATACATAAATTAGAGTCTCAATTAAGGGTTGTATTCATAATTACCTATTGGGAGATGGATTTCCAATAAAATTCTTAATGGACATAATTAGGACACAATTCTCTTGCCAATTCCTCCTTCTTCAAGTGCTCCTTGCCATCCAAGCTCTAATGCTTATTAGATGATGAAATTGAGAGGAAATGGGTGTGAATTGGGTTAAATTTATGTAGGGATGATTCAATTTTGGGAAGAACACAATTGGGGATCCAAATAAAATGAACTAAGGAAGAGGAGAGAGAATGAAGAGCCTTAAATGGTCGGCCCCCTCTTCCTTCTCCTTCAAGCAATAACAAATATCAAATATACCCCTTGGAAGGGCTATATTGGAAAGGCTCTAAACTAGTACAAATTAAACTAATCTCCTTAATTAACTAATGAAGAGGGTCTAATGGACTTGGTCTCATGTTGGGCTCAATATATTGTCCTGATTAACTAATATGTCCACTAAGACAAGTCCAAATAACATAGGCTATCCCACTAATAAATAATTAAATAGCACAAGCTCAACTTAAATAAATAACATAATATAAATATGTATTAATTACTAAATAATAATTATACTAGAAGACCAAAATACTCTCATATAAAAATATGGTAGTGACAAAACCCTAGCCATGTGTTGGATCACTCTGAGATCGAGGTTGGACATAGACTCTAAATATTAGGAGCAGCCCGTGGAGATTTTGGATCGTAGGAAGAAGATGCTGCAAAATCAGACGATTTCTCTGGTTTGTGTCGCTTAGCGTCATCACTCTGTGGGTAAATCCACTTGGGAGAGAGACAGGATGAGATACGCGAGCAATATCCTTATCTTTTCAAACAATGAGGTATTCTTTGTAACCTTCGAATCCCATAATCTAAAGCTTTTAGCTAGTAGTAGTAGCTATATTATTAATTTTATGTGTGTATATATATATATACTGGTTGCATGATAAATATATAATTATAAGTAGTACTATATTTAAGGTTCATTATTTTCTCATAAAACATGGTGTAACATGGGTTTGGTAGTGATTTAGGTGCACCACAACTAGTGTATATTCAGCCAAGGTTGTATTGGACTAGGTTGTACTTTGGGTTAAATAATCCTATCCAAACAAACTCCGATTGAGCCCAAAATTGACACACATATACTAGACATGTTAGGACCCAAACCAAGTCTAACTTAGACCCATTTGGTGCACACTGTGTGCATAGACGTTAAATACATCCTAACCTGGCCGCCCCTATATTCAACCCATCTTCATGTAGTTCCAATAACTACTACCCCACTAATCCATCTTCCCTATTTCTAAGGCCAAAACACCCTTAAATCACCCCCCTGCAGCCCTATGTTTCATTTTCACCCATTTTAATTAGTCTTCACCTCCAAACAACTCTCCCAAGGTAGCATACTTTCAGCCTTAAGACATAGGAGGTTGCTGGATTTGTACCGACTTGCACAACAATTTGCACCTTCAAATCAGTAAGTAAGACCCTCAAATCCTTCACTACATGCTTCCTTTATCTATTACTTTTCAATTCCATATTATTCCACATTTTTTTGGTGTTTAACCCCCTCAAATGTCTATCACACGACGAAGTGTCTAGAATAGGTGTTGTTAGAAAATTCTTGCAAATATCGAGTTGTACACACCAAACCATTTGGTAAAATTCTTCTGAACCTTTTTTATTGTGTACCTCTATCAATTACCATAATTTATTTATATAAATTTTCATATTTTCCCCTTCCATAAAGACGTTCTCTGAAGAAGTGTTCATGTTGAACCGTTAGTATCGTAACTGAACAACGAATCCCAAAACGGGTATGTAACATTTTTTTTTGTCATTCTATGATTCCTAACTTAGGGAAAAACTAGATATATCGATCCTCTAGGTAGAAACCATAATTTAAAACATGAAAACTAATTTAAAAGATAATGAACACGAGATTTGTTCATAGATTCAGTTATGTCAACTTCTGTTCGTACACCTATTTACACATATTAGACTCACATTTTGTGCGTGATACCTTAAAAAATATTTACACATGTTACCCCCCACTAATATATTCTATAATTATTTTATGTTGAAAATTTATTTATCTAAGTGAAAACCTTGTATTTTGCCTCATTTTTCTTAAATTCCAGAACATCGACACAATTTTGTGCACGATATTTTATGTATAAATTTGTATTATTTTTGATCGAAACCTTCACAATCAGAACATTAACTTAATCTCCTAACATAAAAATATTTTATTTTTTAGTAATTGCATGATAAAATAGGGTGTAACCATGCTTTTGTGATGAAAAACATAATATTCCATAACTTGAATTTAGTGTTAAAATATGACAAAATCTATCATTTTATGTGCTTAAACTTCTAAAAAGTGTAAAAACTCGTACCATGTTATTAACACTTAAAACACATGTTAGATAATATTTTATATCTAATTTATATGCTCTAAAATAGGTGTTCTTAACAGTTTATTTCAGCATGTACGTTGATGTTAGAAAATACCAATTTTACCTTATAACGTATGTCATGACATATGTTTGGTTATTGTCACTACCACGTTCCGAAAACAGGGATATTTTCGACATTTTACAATATTTAATATTATGGTATTTACAATTAATTAATTGCCTGATAGTATATTTGATTTAAATGATTATGTGTGATGTGTAATTAAATATAGTATTAGATACAGTGTTCAATTGTTTTGAGCTAGCAGACTTGACCTAGAAGCCCGGTAGATGAACACCTGTCCAAATTATGGAATTTTGTATTTAATTGTTTTATCTAGAATTTAATTCTTGGAATTTGTAATTAATTACCGTATTTTATTTAATTATTTCGCATTGCCTTTGCTTCGATATTTGGAGCACTACCCTGACTTTTATCTTCCAACAAATTTCACAATCTTGCCCTAGACATGCCCGCCTTCAATTCTGCTATTTTTGCAACTCATAATTATGCTCTCTGTACATTATTTCTAGCCGCACAAAAATCGTCGCGGACGTTATTTAATAAATCCCTATTTTGCATCGTTGTGCGTTCCAATCGAAAATTGGAGGCCATCTTGACCTATTTTTCGTGCGGCCCAAATTAGGATAATATTCTGTTCTGAGTCTTCTTCAATATTGGTATTGATGACCTGACCTGATTTTGGCTCCACGTACTCATAATTAATTGTTGAACACAACTTGCATTTATTTCTATTTAAATTGAGGATACTATTTTATCTGATTCTAAAATCCCAATTTAATTCCAGTGCCCTGTTATTTGAGTCCATACCGATCATACAACGCCCCCTGACCCTACAAAACACCGGACACCGAATCGCCCGCTAAATTTTCGTCATTTTATGTGTTTGTGCAATTTCCCAAATTTAAGGGGGCTAATTTGCAAATTGGCATTTTGTGTCAACACCTCATGGTTTAAAACAATGAGGGAGCCTATTAATAATTTAATTTTTATCACCCTCATCCCCACATGAACATTTCTTCATGTCAAATCTGGACCCCTCATTTAAAGGGGGGTCAATCGCAACCCTTCATTCTCATCTCACCCCCTTCCTATTTAATATACTATCAAGCCCTAATCCCAAAAATTTTAATCTCGAGAATCCCCCACAAGCCTTGACCCGCAGCCTCCTCCAATTCTTATTTCTCCATTCCATTATTTTCTCTTCTTCTTCTTCCTTCTTCCTTTCTTCTCCTTCTTCTCTTTTAATTTTAAATAGGAAAGAAGAGGGAGGGAAACCATCACCACCCATCTACTGTCTCCGGCCACCCGGCTACCTCCGGCGGCCAACGACTTGCCGCCGACCTACTGCCGCCACCGCCTGCTGCTGTTCCGGCCGCTGCCGCCGCTGCTGCACAGTCCGGCCACCACCATTATCACCACCATACACCACAGCCATCTCCATGCTGCTCCTCCCTTCAGCATCTCCGGCGGCTGCTCCGCCCTCCATCACCATCTACAGCCATCAACAGCCGCCCCCTACGCCGAGTCTCCCCCACAGACGGATCCCCGCTCCGGCCATTGCCCCGGCGCTGCCTCGAGCTCCCTAGCAATGGTGGATCATCTCTGCGAGATAATCCAGCGACAATGAGTCCTGGCAAATGGGGCAGACCCCCGACGAGCCAAGGCTGATATCCACCATGTCTCGTTGCTTCTCCACCGATACAGGGTCTTCTCTGGTGGAGGATTATCGCCTACGATGATTTTTAGTACATGTTAGGGGTTCAGACTCGATAAAGACGAGCTGACGACATCGTCATGAAGATCGACGACTAAATCTTCGAGGATATTTGAATCGATCGGCTGGTATTGAGGTCTCCTCTCCGATCAAACGTGACATCAGAATGCTCGAGTCATCGACTGCGATCTCCGACAATTAAATCTAGCAGAGGCATTGTCTTCTCCAACGACATAAACGAGGGTTTTCTTACATTGTTTGGTGAGTACACTTCCTCCCTGAACCTCTGTTTTCTTATTTTATTATTTTAATTGATAGGAGATCCATCCGTTTAAATGTCTCTGCTCGATTAATGCTCACCGGGTGTTCGAGAATATTCTATAGAGGACCACATTGATCTCTAAGCAACCAAGTTTTTCTCCATGAGAAGCCTTGGATAGAGTTGTACCATGTATTATGTGTGCTCACAAGAAAGGAGAGCAAACGCAGTGAAGTTGTGGCATTGAAGAGGAGCTAAATTGGGTTGGAAAGGAAAATTGTAGTGTCTAACATACACAGTTGTTAAAACATGCATAAAGGGGTCCATAGTCGTTCTCGTGCATGTGATGCATATTTTAATAGAGATTATTAATGTTTGCTAACTTTTGAATGGCTAGTAGTTGTGGAAGGGGATTGGTTTTACTTAAAAGTCATATATTGACCAAGTGCCCTCCTGAAGTTTGTTTAGAAACTACTCTTAAAATATATCACAAGGAATGTTCTTTTGAGAAATAATTTAGTATGATTGTATGGTGTGTTGGTACTTGGAGGGTAAGATGACATACATAAGATAGAAGATATGATATATGGGCCATTGAGGTTAATTGTTATAAACACAGGGATTTTAACTGTTGCTAAGGGAAATATATGAAATGAATCAGTGGTAAAACATGAGGAGAAATTGGTGTGCAAAACTAGTGGAAGAAGGAGGCTCAAGGGAAATATATAAGGGTGCAACTAAATATTTATGACACCCGCTGGGAACACAGTGGGGGTATGGGTTAAAATTACATGTTAGTAGGATGCAATTAACTATAGGTAATGGTGTCTACTTTATGTGGTAGGCTGTGATGAGAGCATAACCAGTATACTTGGGGTTTGAAATTAGCTAATATTACAGGAATGGACATGAAGGCTTAAAGTTCGATAAATTTTTATTATATATATATGAGATTAATTATATACCTAGAAATATTAATAGTTAGAATATTAGTGCAACAGTTAATAAAATTCTAAAACTTTCTCTAGGTTCCTTGGGCTCGGATTTTCTTGTCTCAGACTCGGTACCAGTTTGTCATCTTCAGCATCCAGAATCAGGGCTGTCGGTTTCTCCAGACGACGCTCTGGGACAGGACATTGGTATTGACAGCTAAGGACCCAAGGCGAGTACATTCTCTGATTAGTTTCTAATTTATGATATCTCCTATGTTCACTGTATCTAGTGTAAATATCCATGTTCTTGACACATTGGTTACACGGATTGGTATACACGGATCTCGTCATGAGATGTTATTCCTTATTCATGGTGTAGCTTGTACAAGACTTGTTTTTCCTTGTTATCTTGTGCATGTACAGACACTGATTCCCGGGGAGATTTGCTACCTTCCTAGGGAATCCCGTGCCATAGCGTACCATGATTGGATCTACTATACCAGTCGGGGGTGGGGAGTATTTTAGTGTAGATATGTGATCATACCCAACTTTTCATGCATCATAGCTCACCCCACATCTCACGTCGGGTGCGGCCTGACCCTCTCCATGCTTCATAGCTGTTACGTGTGATTAGCCTGACCTATACATGCATCATAGCTAACCAACGGTTAACCTGACCTTCGTGAATCATAGCTAATCACATGTAACCAGCCTGATCAAGTTCCCAAGCCGATCACATGTTAAAGCTAGTACTCACACACTTAGTCATAGGTTTCTTGCTCTTGGACATATTGTTTTCTTTTCCTGCAGTTACTTACAGTATTTCCAGTATTTCTTTCATTGTACATTCTCGTACCTATACATGCATCTGGTATATTTCCATCTAGAACTGCTACATAGTTTATGTCATTTATATAGAACTGCTATTTAGAGATGTACTTTGCTCCTTCCTGACTGGAAAATATTTTTCCAGACTGTGACCTTAGTAGACTGGTTCCGACACTTGGGAATTGGAAGTTAATGATTGCAGGTATGATTATTGTGTCATTAGACTTGTGTTATATTCTTTCATTTCTTCATTTCCTATCGTGCTGTAGTTGTGATTGAGTATTTCTAGATTTATTTTATGATATCCACGTCTCCTTATGGAGTTGGATACTAGCGTGAGATTGTTTAGATAGTACTTGACCTAGACAGCGTTCTACCGCCGATGCTGCGGCGTAGGCTGGACGTACCCACGCTCTCGTGCCCCTAAACCGGGTGCGGGTCGTGACACATTTTATTGGTGGCCCATGCAGGTCTGACTTCGCAAGTTGTGCGATGTCGTAGTAGTGCGACGTCATAGTTGTACTACTACGTACCTGCTATAGAATATAGGTCATAGGATACTAGGATGAGAGAGGATGCTCAATCACAAATTCTTGAGAGATTCCTGGGACGACCCCTTGAGAATCTTATTATAATTTCCAATTTAAATCTTTTTCTTTGTTTCCGTCCGCTCTCGCTTGTTGTTACTGAACTTGATTCTTGTTGAGCAGTTATTAAATTAAATTCTTGGTATCATTGTTAAGTTCGATTCTTGTTGACCAGTTGTTAACTTTAATTCTTGGTATCGTTGTTGAGATTTCAAATTGAGATGAATTTTACGGACTAGAATTTATGGTATCATCTGATGACATATATTGATGAGGACAGTGAGAAAGGTAAAAACGTCTACTTTGGTTATGGAACCTAGAGTTTATCGCAGCCATATTAGCTGTCGTGACGAGAACGTAGGGACCTAACTTGGATGTACATACTTTAGTTATGAGATTTAGAGTTTCTCGCAGCCATACCGGTTGGCGTGGCGAGGATTCTAGATGACATGATTATAGGGTTGCATACCGTAGTTACGGAACCTGTCGTTTATCGCATCTATGCTTACTGGCGTGGCGAGGATTCTGAGTGTCATGATTTCGGATAGACATATATGATTATCAGGTTGTATCTTAAATTGGTTCTTAAAATATCATCTCAAGACTTATCTATTTCTGTTATTCCAGGACTTTGTTCCATCGCTTCTTTCTTTACTAGCAGTAAAGATACCTTCTGTCCTCAATTCAGTCTTTGAGCTCCTATTCCTTGAGGATTCCTTGTTAAGTATGATAATTAGTGACTTGTAATTTTGTTTGTGTCTTGTATTAGTACTGACTGCGTTGCTAGTAAGTTGTAAGTGTTTCTTAGTTGGACATGTGAGCAGTAGGCTTTAATCTAGAGTTAGCCCTTAGCATAGTACCTTGTACCAATGGTTCTAGGATAAGTGTCATTAGAGACTGTGAGTAGGAGAGAATAGAGTATCAGTGATAGTTCAAGAGTTAGTATCAGAGCTAACATACCCGCCCTGGATAATCATGATTATGCACTTGAGTGATCTATGTAACATTTAAGTATCCAAGAAAATTGTGTTAGGAATTAATGGAGCATGATGTTCAATTTGATGATTGATATCGGAAGTAAGGGTAAGAAAATATATACGCATAAAGTTAATGAGGTGTCATGAGTAGAGAAATATCGGAATAAGGTAATGAAGATGGTGAAGCGTATCACGGATTAGTTTAATAGGCTTTAAAGGATTAAAGGAAATACATATACAACCATCGAGATGAGGAACTATATACTTGCCCATGAGAATAAGAAAAATGAGTGTTATAAAAGGTACAGCTAATCATGAGTTCTAATGAGCTTGATGAGATGATGCATTAATGAAACTAGTGATATAATACCAAGAGTGCTAATGGTCCTATATCAAGGATTAGTCGAGGATGACACAAATAACAGTAAGCACGCTGCTTGATGATAATTAGCTTATAGACTAGTTGATATAGATTGGAAAGTCCTGGAAGAAAATACATTGATCATTGGGAGGTAATGGTGCAAGTGATTCAGGCAGTACGATTGTAGTACACAATTATAGACACTAGATGCATTGAGTGCACCTTGAGTATCAGAGACCGTGAGCACTGATATGTATACTGTGGAATTATAAATTAAAGGGTGGAAATAGAATTTTTATTTTAGAATAATTGAGGAGTTGAGAGTATGTCATTAAATTTTTGAGGATTTCAAATATGAATTCAATAAACATGGTTAAGGCTACAAGGATTTTAGGAGTGATTAAATTTTATTTCGATATCGAGTATCTGACTTGGAGGAAGTATATACAATTTATTTTAAAGTTGTTCGAGAAGTTAAACCTTGGCGATTAATTGAGGATTAATTTTATGGTAGATGAGAGATATGAATATTAATATATGAGTAGATGATATACATGTGTAAGGATCTGATAACTTGAGCCGGATTGAGATGGCACCGCAGACTGACTTGGGTGTCCATCTAGATTTGTATTAGAAAGGGTTAGCACTTAGTATGGTGTTGCACTTGACGTGTATTTGAGTGATAAGAATAGTATAAACAATTGTAGTAGGAACGGGAACTGACAGAGAGTATGGTACTAAAGAGATAGAGGTATCAAACTTGGATGCATTATTGAACCATGGTTATATTAGAGATTCTTGGCATCAGATTTAGGTGTTAATAGACATGTGTGTGCACATGGATATATTCATGGATCTTGTGGATAAATGACTAGTTGATATGGGTACCAGTGTACATGAATAGGAATTAGTTAGTGAATGTGCTAGAGTTAAGTGTTTGTTAGAGATAGTAGATAATACAAGTAATATGGTAGCAGGTTCTTTTTCCTAATGTTCCCGTCTCTTGATTGATTGATTTCCCTAGTGCTGTAGTTCGTATTCATGATTTTCTTGTTAGCATATAGCTAGTAGTGCACCCTAACAGAGACTGAAATACCATGACAAAAGATACATGACCTATATATTTTCTTAGATTGCATGACTGTAGGTAGAACCTTCTTAAACCATGATCATTGGGGTTTTGACCATAGCAAGGATCTATGACAAGGTTATGACTTGACAAAATGGGACAAGATGATTAGAAATTCAAGGATAAGCATTCATGAGTTGATATAACAGAATTGCTGGATCATTGGTTTTACAAGGATCGAGATATGATTGAAATTTGAGGATAAACGCTAATTTAAATAAAGGATTAAAAATTTAACATGGCAGAATTGATGATTGTTAATTTCAGGAAGGTTGATTGTGATATAATTTATCATTACAAAATTGAGGAAATTTGGAAAATTGTCAGTATATATATTTGATTGCAATATAGTAATTTAAATTTTATTATTGCGGACGTTGCATTTGAAGGATCCATAGGTGTCGCATTGTTAAGTATTTTGAGGAAAGAGGAGATCGAGGAATAAAATTATTGATGGACTAATGGTTGAATTCAAAACTTGTGGGACGAGATTACAATTATATATGTGCATAGATTAAAATCAAATTTGAGGAGTGGATATTAAATTCCGAGTATTGAATTATTAACTAAACCTTTCGGAAAATTTTTGATAAAAAATAGACCTTGATTTTATTTCGAGGATTTTCGGAATGCAACAATTTCAGAATTTTTGAAAAGTCGTGAAAAGATATTGTGGATTATAACCTGATTTCATGGATGATGAATTTAAATTTTGAGAGAAATAATAATGTGTATGATAAACACTACTATGAGGATTTTAAATTTCGAGGACGAAATTCTTTTAAGGTGGGTAGACTTGTCACTACCACGTTCCGAAAACAGGGATATTTTCGACATTTTACAATATTTAATATTATGGTATTTACAATTAATTAATTGCCTGATAGTATATTTGATTTAAATGATTATGTGTGATGTGTAATTAAATATAGTATTAGATACAGTGTTCAATTGTTTTGAGCTAGCAGACTTGACCTAGAAGCCCGGTAGATGAACACCTGTCCAAATTATGGAATTTTGTATTTAATTGTTTTATCTAGAATTTAATTCTTGGAATTTGTAATTAATTACCGTATTTTATTTAATTATTTCGCATTGCCTTTGCTTCGATATTTGGAGCACTACCCTGACTTTTATCTTCCAACAAATTTCACAATCTTGCCCTAGACATGCCCGCCTTCAATTCTGCTATTTTTGCAACTCATAATTATGCTCTCTGTACATTATTTCTAGCCGCACAAAAATCGTCGCAGACGTTATTTAATAAATCCCTATTTTGCATCGTTGTGCGTTCCAATCGAAAATTGGAGGCCATCTTGACCTATTTTTCGTGCGGCCCAAATTAGGGTAATATTCTGTTCTGAGTCTTCTTCAATATTGGTATTGATGACCTGACCTGATTTTGGCTCCACGTACTCATAATTAATTGTTGAACACAACTTGCATTTATTTCTATTTAAATTGAGGATACTATTTTATCTGATTCTAAAATCCCAATTTAATTCCAGTGCCCTGTTATTTGAGTCCATACCGATCATACAGCGCCCCCTGACCCTACAAAACACCGGACACCGAATCGCCCGCTAAATTTTCGTCATTTTATGTGTTTGTGCAATTTCCCAAATTTAAGGGGGCTAATTTGCAAATTGGCATTTTGTGTCAACACCTCATGGTTTAAAACAATGAGGGAGCCTATTAATAATTTAATTTTTATCACCCTCATCCCCACATGAACATTTCTTCATGTCAAATCTGGACCCCTCATTTAAAGGGGGGTCAATCGCAACCCTTCATTCTCATCTCACCCCCTTCCTATTTAATATACTATCAAGCCCTAATCCCAAAAATTTTAATCTAGGGAATCCCCCACAAGCCTTGACCCGCAGCCTCCTCCATTTCTTATTTCTCCATTCCATTATTTTCTCTTCTTCTTCTTCCTTCTTCCTTTCTTCTCCTTCTTCTCTTTTAATTTTAAATAGGAAAGAAGAGGGAGGGAAACCATCACCACCCATCTACTGTCTCCGGCCACCCGGCTACCTCCGGCGGCCAACGACTTGCCGCCGACCTACTGCCGCCACCGCCTGCTGCTGTTCCGGCCGCTGCCGCCGCTGCTGCACAGTCCGGCCACCACCATTATCACCACCATACACCACAGCCATCTCCATGCTGCTCCTCCCTTCAGCATCTCCGGCGGCTGCTCCGCCCTCCATCACCATCTACAGCCATCAACAGCCGCCCCCTACGCCGAGTCTCCCCCACAGACGGATCCCCGCTCCGGCCATTGCCCCGGCGCTGCCTCGAGCTCCCTAGCAATGGTGGATCATCTCTGCGAGATAATCCAGCGACAATGAGTCCTGGCAAATGGGGCAGACCCCCGACGAGCCAAGGCTGATATCCACCATGTCTCGTTGCTTCTCCACCGATACAGGGTCTTCTCTGGTGGAGGATTATCGCCTACGATGATTTTTAGTACATGTTAGGGGTTCAGACTCGATAAAGACGAGCTGACGACATCGTCATGAAGATCGACGACTAAATCTTCGAGGATATTTGAATCGATCGGCTGGTATTGAGGTCTCCTCTCCGATCAAACGTGACATCAGAATGCTCGAGTCATCGACTGCGATCTCCGACAATTAAATCTAGCAGAGGCATTGTCTTCTCCAACGACATAAACGAGGGTTTTCTTACATTGTTTGGTGAGTACACTTCCTCCCTGAACCTCTGTTTTCTTATTTTATTATTTTAATTGATAGGAGATCCATCCGTTTAAATGTCTCTGCTCGATTAATGCTCACCGGGTGTTCGAGAATATTCTATAGAGGACCACATTGATCTCTAAGCAACCAAGTTTTTCTCCATGAGAAGCCTTGGATAGAGTTGTACCATGTATTATGTGTGCTCACAAGAAAGGAGAGCAAACGCAGTGAAGTTGTGGCATTGAAGAGGAGCTAAATTGGGTTGGAAAGGAAAATTGTAGTGTCTAACATACACAGTTGTTAAAACATGCATAAAGGGGTCCATAGTCGTTCTCGTGCATGTGATGCATATTTTAATAGAGATTATTAATGTTTGCTAACTTTTGAATGGCTAGTAGTTGTGGAAGGGGATTGGTTTTACTTAAAAGTCATATATTGACCAAGTGCCCTCCTGAAGTTTGTTTAGAAACTACTCTTAAAATATATCACAAGGAATGTTCTTTTGAGAAATAATTTAGTATGATTGTATGGTGTGTTGGTACTTGGAGGGTAAGATGACATACATAAGATAGAAGATATGATATATGGGCCATTGAGGTTAATTGTTATAAACACAGGGATTTTAACTGTTGCTAAGGGAAATATATGAAATGAATCAGTGGTAAAACATGAGGAGAAATTGGTGTGCAAAACTAGTGGAAGAAGGAGGCTCAAGGGAAATATATAAGGGTGCAACTAAATATTTATGACACCCGCTGGGAACACAGTGGGGGTATGGGTTAAAATTACATGTTAGTAGGATGCAATTAACTATAGGTAATGGTGTCTACTTTATGTGGTAGGCTGTGATGAGAGCATAACCAGTATACTTGGGGTTTGAAATTAGCTAATATTACAGGAATGGACATGAAGGCTTAAAGTTCGATAAATTTTTATTATATATATATGAGATTAATTATATACCTAGAAATATTAATAGTTAGAATATTAGTGCAACAGTTAATAAAATTCTAAAACTTTCTCTAGGTTCCTTGGGCTCGGATTTTCTTGTCTCAGACTCGGTACCAGTTTGTCATCTTCAGCATCCAGAATCAGGGCTGTCGGTTTCTCCAGACGACGCTCTGGGACAGGACATTGGTATTGACAGCTAAGGACCCAAGGCGAGTACATTCTCTGATTAGTTTCTAATTTATGATATCTCCTATGTTCACTGTATCTAGTGTAAATATCCATGTTCTTGACACATTGGTTACACGGATTGGTATACACGGATCTCGTCATGAGATGTTATTCCTTATTCATGGTGTAGCTTGTACAAGACTTATTTTTCCTTGTTATCTTGTGCATGTACAGACACTGATTCCCGGGGAGATTTGCTACCTTCCTAGGGAATCCCGTGCCATAGCGTACCATGATTGGATCTACTATACCAGTCGGGGGTGGGGAGTATTTTAGTGTAGATATGTGATCATACCCAACTTTTTATGCATCATAGCTCACCCCACATCTCACGTCGGGTGCGGCCTGACCCTCTCCATGCTTCATAGCTGTTACGTGTGATTAGCCTGACCTATACATGCATCATAGCTAACCAACGGTTAACCTGACCTTCGTGAATCATAGCTAATCACATGTAACCAGCCTGATCAAGTTCCCAAGCCGATCACATGTTAAAGCTAGTACTCACACACTTAGTCATAGGTTTCTTGCTCTTGGACATATTGTTTTCTTTTCCTGCAGTTACTTACAGTATTTCCAGTATTTCTTTCATTGTACATTCTCGTACCTATACATGCATCTGGTATATTTCCATCTAGAACTGCTACATAGTTTATGTCATTTATATAGAACTGCTATTTAGAGATGTACTTTGCTCCTTCCTGACTGGAAAATATTTTTCCAGACTGTGACCTTAGTAGACTGGTTCCGACACTTGGGAATTGGAAGTTAATGATTGCAGGTATGATTATTGTGTCATTAGACTTGTGTTATATTCTTTTATTTCTTCATTTCCTATCGTGCTGTAGTTGTGATTGAGTATTTCTAGATTTATTTTATGATATCCACGTCTCCTTATGGAGTTGGATACTAGCGTGAGATTGTTTAGATAGTACTTGACCTAGACAGCGTTCTACCGCCGATGCTGCGGCGTAGGCTGGACGTACCCACGCTCTCGTGCCCCTAAACCGGGTGCGGGTCGTGACAGTTATATTCTGATTTGGACTCTTTAGTAACATATTTTAACATATCAGAATGAAATACAAATGGTTTGAAACCTATATGAGTGATCACTTAGGGTTGGTGCTATCAAAATGATAAGTTGTAGACGTTAATGTTCACTTATACACATGTAGCCAACTTGACAAGTAGGAATAAACCTAGCCAACCCTATCTATTTCAACTCACATTTCATGTGTTAGAGTGACTAGGAATAATAATAATAATATAATTTTATGGCATTAGTTTTTAGTTGGCGACTTGAGGCTATAACCTTTTTCGGGTCACACCTATATTGACACTTGAATTAGAATTGTTATAGGAATACTTGTTTTATTGTCTAAGACCCATTATAGTAGGTGTAATCCCAATGTCACATGTTTTATAATATAATATAAACCATGATAACTTAGACTTATATAATAACTTTAGATTAACATGTTGTTAGGACCGGAATACCGAGCTAGTTCCTTTTCTACTTAAGATCATAACCTTCCTTACGTGTTTATAGAAATGTTATTGTGTTGGTGTAATATAGTCTAGGATAGATGTTGATACCATATTATTACATATATATAGGTCATGGACACTGATATGGATTCTGATTATTACTTTCAGCTCAGGATCAAAGGCAAGTGCATTCTCTGATTGTTTTTAGTATATGATAGTTTTTATAACACATATTTTAGTAATGTTTACTTGATTTTCTGACACATACATTTCAGGATTGGTACTGCATAGATTTCTAGTCAGGAGATATTTTCTTTCATGCTATTGTTGTTCCGTTATCATCGTGCTCATAAGTAGTCCGTGTATTATGATTTATGTGTTGCAACGTGTCTTGATTTGGATCCATTAAAATTAGTCAGGACGGGGGAAATACTGGTTGATATGTTATAAATACCTTTACATCTTGTAGTAAACTATGTGAAAAGCTAATCATACACCTCACGTATGAATAGCCAAACCTGATACTCCGTGCTGCACCTAAACCGGTCACATATTAAGTAGTATTTAAAACACCTACAGATAGTAGTCATATAACATGCTTATTTTGATTTCATATTTTCTCTATTTACTGCCATGATTATAGTTGTATTTATTTTATTATACTTGTCACCTGTGATTATCAGTTTTCTTGTTATATTATGTATTACATTTATTACATTCTTGTTTTATACTCTTTACCATTTATCTGGAACTATTTTTATCGATAATACATTGCTCCAATCTTGACCGGATGTTGATGATATATTAGGCAATGACCCTGAGGGTTGGTGTCCCATTTATTAGGGGGAACATGAGGGCTTAGCTAAAATCGGTCCTGCCTTTAAGGAGGGTTAGACAAAGGTTGCAACTGAGGTCCCAGATAAGACCACCTAATATAGTTAGACTAGATTTGTTATTATTGATTTTGTCGACGATATTTTACACTCGGTATGTATATATTTATTTGGTTTAGACTTGTCTTTCAGACTTGTGACTCTATGACATTCTGGGGATTTATCTGTTGTTTCATTATCTACCTTAGTGTTGTTATTATGTATACATTTTCTATTCTACTGTTCTTATTCCTATGTAAATTATTGGATGATTAGTTTGACAGTACTCTACCGCCGACTGCAGCATTGGATAGGTGTGCCCACGTACTCGTACCAAAATCTCTGGTTGCGGGTCGTGACAGCAGTTGGGCTTGCAAATGCTTCTCATCCAAAGCCTTGTAGTAGTAAGCGATCGTTGTTCTCGGTAGTTAGCTCATTAGACAAAGCTATCTTGAGAGAAGAGATTTAAATCCCGTGAGGAAGGACTGCTTTACACCGTAGACCAGAGAGTATAATGTATTGCCGGATGGAATCCATATCGTTGTCCGAAAGGCCTATAAATATTCTCCCAGCTTCTCATTTCAATCATGTTTGTTAGATGAAACAAATTTCTTGAGGAGCTTGATTATTGTTTTATTGAAGGCTTCTACTAGACCATTAGTTGTAGGGTTATTTGTTGTAGATGCCACATTCTGGATTCGATTATTATCACAGAGCTGATAGAATGCTTGGCTGGAAAATTATGGTCTGTTGTCATAAATTATTCTCCGGGGAATACCAAAGTAGTAGATGACGTATTGTTTGACAAAACTAATCATATTATAAGTCTTCACTTCAATGAGTGGCACTACTTCTGCCCACTTGGAGAAATAATCAGTTATTGCTAGAATGAACCGATGACCTTTGGCTGAAAGCGGGCTGATAGGACCTTTAATGTCCATTTTCTAAGCTTCGATGGGCCAAGACATAGTTGTAGGGTGTAGGAAATCCAAAGTTTGCTTTATAAAATTTGCATAAATTTGACATGCCATGTACTTATGAGCATAATATATTTCATTTGCCACTATGGTAGGCCAGTAATAACCCATCCTTCTGAGTCTATCTTACAATTTAGGGCCTGGTTGATATGCCCCGCAGGTGCCTTCATGAGCTTCACGAAGCGCTTACATTGCTTCAACGTTTGAAAGGCATTGTAGCAAGAGCCCATCGTATGAACGTCGATATAACGTCTTGGACACTTCATCATAATAGAACCAGAACGAGTGTCTCTTAACGGAAGTAGCTTCCTTTGGATCATCCGGAAGAATCTCGTAGGCCGTATAGTATATAAAAGGAAACCTCCAATCTTTAGAATCAAGTATTAGCTCTATTGCATAACTATGTTGAATTTGCATATTGTTCTTGGTACAGAACAACTCTCGAGCAATTACGGTGATCGAATATTATCTTTTGAGTTGAATAGCCAATGAAGCTGCCAAATCGGTCAGAGCATCTGCTTCAATGTTCTGAAGCTGAGGTATATGCTCGGTAAAGAATCCTGAGAAGATTGAATGGCGATGGGGTCTTCATGACTGTAGCGTAGTAATAGGGGATGGGGTCTTCATGACAAACTTAATACTCCCCTCTGACCTGATTGACTATCAGCTTAGAGTCGCCATAGGCTTCTAGATACTCTATCTCTAACTGTTTTTCTAACTGGAGACAAATTAGCAGAGCATTGTATTATGCTACATTATTGGAGCATGATTCTCTGAGAGAATATGCCTGATGTATTAATAATTTATCGGGATAAACTAGGACTATCCCTACACCGGCAACGATATTGCGTTTGGGTCCTCTTCTTGATGCACCAAAAAAGAATATTTCCTAAGTATCATCTCCCATTGCCATGTTAGACTCAAATACTTTGCTTGGAATGTTACCATACAGCTTTGAGGTCTCTGGCACTGGATGAGCGTTTAGAAAGTCGGCCAGAGTGTAGTCTTTTACTGCCTTTTGTGGAACAAACACCTTGTCGTAAGGCGACAACGACATTATCCATGTAGCCAGGCAAGAGTTGAGCGTACTAGATTTAGTCATCAGTACCAGCAAAGGATTTACCCTTGATATGACATGGATTGTTTGACCGATCACATAATGATGCATCTTTTGGATGGCGAATACCAAGACGAGAAATTCTTTCTCTACAGGGTTGTACCTTTGCTCGACGCAGACTATCGTACGATTGAGATAGTAGATAGCATGTTCATGACCTTTATCACTCTTCTGTGCAAGCATGGCACCAAAAGAGTGATCCATTGCTCCAACATACAGTACGAAAGGTTTTCTCACAATCAGGGCCACCAGAATTGGAGGATTTGTGAGGCATTGTTTGATGTCGTCGAATGCTCGCAGGCATGTTTCGTTCCACATAAATGCCACCCCTTTCTGCATGAGTCGAGTGAATGACTGACATCGACCAGAGATATTTGATATAAACCTTCTGCTGTATGATAGTCGACCATGCATTCTACGAAGCTCCTTGAGGACGCATTTCAAAAATAGTCTTGACCTTGTCGGGGTCTAGATGAATGCCCTTAAGGGTTATAACGAACCCGAGGAACTTGCCACTGGAAACTCCCAGGAAGGACTTGGTAGGAATCATTTTGAGTTGGTGTTGACGCATCAATTTAAACTTCGTTCATAGATCTTGAAGGTGATCATCCTTTAAACTAGTTTTGAATGCAATATCATTCACATAGCACTCCATTGTCTTCCATAAATGCTCAAAAAAATTGTACCCATGGTCCGCTGGTACATTGTTCCTAAGTTCTTAAAGCCAAAGGGAATTACTGTGTAGCAGTCCTAACGTTGTCTGAAATGATATGTACTTTTCATTATTGGGAAACATCTTGATTTGATTATATTCCAAGAATCCGTCCATGAATGACATGCGCTCGAAGCTAGAGATATTGTAAATCATGACAACTATAATAGGTAGACAGAATTCATCTTTTGGGCAAGCCGAATTTAGATCTCGGTTATGCAGACCCGGATCTTCCCATTCTTTTTCATGACCGGGACCACATTGGCCACCCAGTCAAGATGTTGCTCTTCTAGAACAAAGCTATATGCTATCAGATTTTTGACTTCAGCTTTGATCACGTCCATCACATCTTGGCAGAACCGTCGATGTTGTTGGTTCACTGGTTTAGCATTAGAAAGGATATTGAGTTTGTGTGTGGCTTTCTAGAATTCTAACCGGACATATCCTTATAGCTCCAAACAAATATTTCAATATACTCTCTTATGAGTTCCACCAGGGCCTGTTTATTTTTGTCAAAAATATTTTTGCTGATGAAGATTAGTTTTGGGAAAGATTGATCTCCTATATCGGTTTGAACGATCTCATCCTTTGTAAGAGGTTCACGATGCTCAAACTGTAGCTTCCATTGTGATTCTATTCGTCGTGCCCACAGATTATTTTTAAAAGGTTCTAACGACTGGTCATCTTTGTCAATTGAGTCAGCTGGCCCATATTCATAGAAAATGTCTGCTTGAATACTTCACCGATGCTCCCGTTATAATCCCAAAATGATGATTCAGAAGAGTGAGAAGGTGTTTTCTCATTTGTCTCCGAGCTTTCAGGAGTCGTTGGAGGAGTGACATAACCTAATCCACTACGTGTTCACTGGTATTGGTTTCAAGCTTGCCCTTCGAAGAGAAGTGGCATATTGGCATATGCCAACAATATCCATAGTTGAGACCTTTGTCGGACTTCAAATCATAGCCCATCTTCTGAATAATATTTTTGGCAGATCAACTATTGTGATAGAGTTACATTTTTTTGTCCTTTTTTGAGTCATCGGTATGCAAAATCCTCTTGTCATTAGCCTTGCCAAAGACTATTTGTTGATCACCATCCCGCTTTACTGGGACTATGAAGCAGATACCATCACAAGAGCGATATGATGTGCTTGTTTGGAAAGGTGGTGCCACCGGTATAGATAAGGGCTCATAAGCACAAAGTGCGTCTAAGAACTCTCTAGCAAAAGGAATCAATATCAGTGTAGTACGAAGGAGCATTATCTTTATTCATGAAATATAGGATCTCCTCTTCCTCAACAAGATCAATAATAGGCTAAATAAGATTAATAACCAAAGGCTAACTTTCTAGAGCGGGATATTTGTTGTGACGAAGGCCAATAACAAGTGGTGGCTCCTTTTGCTTGGCTTTGGTGATATCTATCACCAGTGGACCTTTGACCTTCTCCTCACGAGTAGGTTTACGGTGATTGATTATGAGCGGTTCAGGAGAACTTCGGCGAGTGACCACCCTTTCACTTAAATCACTAGGGGTTCCTCGCTTGGAGTATTTTCGGCCTCATCGTCATCATTATTACCTTCTTTTTCGAGATACTCTGGTGTGTAAAGAACAAAATTGGAGTAGTATGCATCAACGCACTTGAATGGGTTGATGTTATCAAACTCTGTCTTGACTTCTCCTTGATTGTCCACGTACTTACAATATTGGTGGAGAGTGAAAGGGACTATCATGTTCTCATGTATCCATGGACATCTTAGCAGGACATTGTAGGATATCTCAGAGTCGATTACATAATATGTGACCACAGTTCAAAGATCGCCTATATGGATTTTTAAGCATATCTTCCCAAGGGATGGCTTCTTCCAGCTTTGAAGCCTAAGATTGTCGTGTTATTTGTCGACAAGTTGTGAATCAGAATCTTCAGAGCTCGCAACAGGCTCCTGGGATGATGTTGAGTGAAGAGCTTGGATCTATGTGTATTTGACTCACTTTGATAGAGCCGATGTAACCAGTATAGTACAACCGCTTGTCATGACGATTATCTTTTAGCAGGGTAAAGTGCAAAAAAAACCTCCCGTAATTTGCCTCGTTAGCATATTAAGACCCTTTAAATTTTTTGATCAAAATAGCCCCTCCTGTTCATTTTCCGTTAAAAATACCATTTTAAAAAAATCCTAAACAACCCTCCTCCTCCCTCCTCCTCCTCCCTCCTCCCTCCTCCTCTACTGTGATTCCTCCTCCTCCTCCCCGCATCGCCGGCCTCCTTCTCCTCCTCCCCTCATCCTCCTCACCATTCCCCTCCTTTCCGAGCACCTCCCCTCCTCTCCGATGTGCTCGGCCCCCCTCCCCACCACCACCTTCACCATCACTACCACTACCAACCCCACCATCAGCCACCCCCCACTCCTCTACCGCGCTCCCCGTTTCTCCCCAGCAGCCGCCTCCCACAGCGCCCCGCGACAGCCCCCACGTGCGCTCAGCTCCCATGCTGCCGCCCCCGTGCGCAGCTCCCCCGGGCGCAGCTCCTCCTCCCTCTTCCGCGTGCAGCTCCCCGACGCTGGCCACTCGTGCGGCTCCTCGGCAGCATTCCCGATGCCTCCCCCCGCGTGCAGCTCTCCCGCGTCGTCCCCTCTCGACCCAAGCCCCCTTCCACCCCACGCCTTACCCCCTCTCCTTCCCGATCTGCCGTTCCTACCACCACTGTCACATCCACCACCGAAGAAGGAGGGGAGAGAGGGTTAGGACTAGGATTAGGGTGTAAACCCCCATTTCTGAAAACCGAATTAATTAGTTATTTGTGATAATTATGAATAGAGGGAATATATTTTATTTCTATTTAAGATATTATACATCTAAGGGACTTATGAAGCTATTATAAATTTTTCTAATTTATTTCATCTAGGAGACCCGTTGGACAGTTGCTAGATTAACCGTATACACCAATATAATTTTTGTAGAAATTTTTTCTATGTATAAGAATAAATATATATATATATATATATATATATATATATATATTATTAATAAGAAAAAGAAAGAATAGAAAATAGAATTTCCTTTTTATCAAACCCTACGTAAAACCCGTTTAGCGAAAACTGCGTATACTTCTCTGCGCGTAAATATCAACAGCAATAGCAAAACCCTCCCCACGTAAACTACAACAGCAACAGTAAATAAACCACCGCTTATTTTACCCCGCGTAAACTCTTCCTTTCTCTATGCGTAAAACCAACTCCTGCGTAGTTTCTTTTCACCACGCGTAAAACCCAAACCATACACCATTAAGAGAAGAAAATATCAGCAGCAGAAGCAAAACCCAACTTTGCTTTGCTTTGCTTTCCCACACCTGTAAGTCTCTCATTCCACCACTCTATAAAAATATCCTCAACCGCACACCTAAACCAATAAAAGAAAAACAACAGTGGCAATAGTTTCTTACCCATTAAGTAAATCCTACTGCCTCCATATTCCTATATATAATTACAACTCTCAAAACCCTAACCCACTTCTTCTTACTACAACTTAACACTGTTGAAACGCTTTCACTATACGAAACCTTGCTCGGCAAGTATACCTTGCCACTGTACAATTATTTACATTACAATTGATACGTGCATATTTAATTCTGCCTATATAGATGTTTATTTTTGTAAAGTTTGGACCTATTTCCTATTTATGAGACCACCCAGTTTTAGGGAGCATCAGTATGTTCATTGGCCGTGACACAGTTGCTACACGATTTGTGAGTCTCATATAGACCTCGAACTACGTATTGGGTTGGCTTCCTGTACGTAAGTGTCGTGCATTAGGGATAACTGCTGATAGAAACTATGTATGCTAGTAGACCTGGCAGTTATTTAGAGGATTTATTATGTCATGGATATGGCATGCTCAGAGCATAGGGTGGGGAGAACAATAAGTAAAACATTTGGGCTCCTTTGCACTTTTTCCTGTACGCCCGGATTCTCCACCGGAGAAACGGGTGATGATGACCACTATATATTACTGGCGGCCTCTGCCGTTCAAAAGACGACATGCTTTGAGGCTCCTGATTCTCCAAGAGGGTCACGCCAATCCCAAAATTTTAGCCAAATAGCCCACTTGATGGAAAGTTGTTCTTAAACTGCATTCACTTAGACGGTTAGGAGACCCATTGGATGTTTATATTTCAGTACTTATTGGCATGTTTTTATGTATCTTGTTACGTCCCTCTGAAGCCCTGGTCCCCTTCCAGATATGGACGAGCAGGAGTACCCCCAGGAGTATGGACCTGGACCTGACACTACGTACATGACTGAGGAGATCCTACCCTCAGAGTATTTGTGATTTATTAATGCTGTGCAGAGATATTTTGCTACTTGAGAATAGTCATTTTGTAGTGGATTTGTTTCCACCAGACTATCAGACTTGATACTTATTTTGGATATCCAGTTATTGTTCAGCTTTTATTCCTACTGATTATTTGTGTTATGGATGGGATATAGATTCTGTGTGACTTGTTATGACAGTATATTACCACTGATGGATTGCATATTCATAAACAGCGTACGTGTGTATATGATTTCCATATATTGGAGTTCGTATACATACGGCTGGGCGTGTTACGTACTCCTAGTCCTACGTATTTTTTTGGGACTGGGGCGTGACATAGGGTTAGGATTAGGATTAGGATTGGATTATGATTAGGGTTAGTAAGGGGTATATTTGTTAGTTGTCGTCGAATTTGACGTCCGTTAACTGTTGAAAACCAAATTGGGTCCAAAATACACCAAATATAAAATACAAGAGTTTTTTAAATTCAGGGATATTTAATTACAAAAATACAAATCTAAGAAGGGTTTTTTTGTACTTTACCCTCTTTCAGTAACATATCTTCTTGGGAGAAGGTGATGTTAGGGATCTTCTATATCACACTGTGGCAATGGGGACATGCCATTTGTTCTTCAGCTGCCGTCTTGAGCTGGGTCAAGTATGAATCAGCATTCGTCAGTGCATCGCTTAGTAAATCACGAGTTTTCTTTGAGAGGCGAAGTAGCTCGAAGATGGAAAGCCAAGCAGGTGTATTGGCAAGTTGTGCCAATATGTCGAAGTTGTACGGCTTGTCAAGTCCTTGAGGTGGATTCCTCTGCAAAGGCATGTCAAAATAAATTTTCTTCTGTTTAGATTTTTTGATGCTTGTAGGCTTCAACGGGCCTGCTTCAGTAGAATTTATGGCAGCAGGAGTAGGGGAGACAGGAGGAGTATCCTCTTAGGGTTGTTCATACGCCCGCAAGTAGTTCTTGCCAGACCTAATCTCTCCGATCATTACTTCTTCGGGGAGTGGGGGAACAAGGACCATGTGACAAGACCTGTTCTACTTCTTAGATCTGGAACTAGAAGAAGCATTCTTTGTTCCATCTCGTATTCGATGTCATGATGGACCCATATGACTTTGCCTCGTAGGATGGTGAGAGGGACCAACCCCTTTGCTTCCTTGCGCACTGGCGGAAGGTTAATAATCTTCATTGTTGTTTTTGGTATCGACACGACACCATCTGGAACTTCCTGCTCTGGAAAGTCACCAAACTGAAGAGACCAAGTTTGTGGTGACCGTCTTTTCATCATTGTGGAGTATAAAAGCCTTGGAGTCTATCAGTTTTTGTATTCTCCTCTTTTATACATAGAAATTCTTTGTAGGATGGTGTACGTATTGGTGGTACAAATAATACTTCGGATCATCCGTACGATTTACTTTCTCAGGCCGTCTGATGTTGAGCAACTTCATCTTGTTACTTTTCATCTGGAAGACGAAGATGCTGATTACATCATCATCGAAGGAATAATCCTCTTTGGACTTCAGGTTCTCCTGAGCCTTTTGCTTTGGCGGGAAGGGGCTTGCTTGGATACATTCATGGCAAGGGCCTCTTTTCCTTTGTTGATACGATTGTTGTTGTTGTCGAAGGAATTCTTGACCTTATCATCTGAGCCAAGCAGCTTAATCCCCAATAGGTGGATATCCTTTGCATTCTTCTCTACTATGTCGATATTCGCGATGAATGTGGACCACTCTTCAAATTGGGTTGTGCCTATACAGAGCTTCATTGTAGGGAACAATTTTTTTTGCATGTATCCATAAGCATATTCTCAGGATTACCATAAGGTATCTTCAAAGTTGTCTGTCTGAAGCATTTGATAAAGGCATGTGTGGGTTCTTTCTTCCTTTTAGCCATGTCAATGAGGGTTGACATAGTCATATCCATCCCACCGTTGTAGAATAGAGAATGTAATAATCGTCAAAGATCATTAAACGAGCTGATGCAATTATTTGGGAGGCTACAAAACCACTTATAAACTACATCAGTTAGGGTCCCGATAATAGCTTGGTGAGCAGAGCGTCATCCCTAGATGACCCGCGTGGATTCGAAGTAGTTCATGAACTGACAAAGGGAATTATTTCCATCTAACGGGATCAAGTTTTACAACTTATATTTGGGTAGAAAGACGATATTATTCCACTCGGCGGGGAGGGATATGGCTGTCTTATCCCGAGCTTCTGGAGCTTGTCTTTGTTATTCATGGACTCTAGGCGAGCACACAGTTCTATAATGGCTTCTTTTGTATCGTCAGCCTGAGGTGGTACAGTTGACTAGAGAGATGTCAGTTGAGTTCTGAACGTCACCGGCGCAGGCCCACCCCCATAATGAAAGGGTTAGGAGCTGGTGCAACTGACTCATTATTGAGGCCGGTGTCCGGGTGTGTATTCCTAGTGGTGGTTGTGTCGATACGGTTGTAGCCATATATATTGGTGCGGCTATGGTGACATGTTGAACCATCAATAGTTGATTCATGCTCTGCTTCATAGCATGCATGTCTTTGATAGTGGCCTCAATCGTATTGAGGCATTATTCAGTGCTTCCAGAGGTGGTGGCATCATGCTCATCACTGATGATATATATGCGGACTACTCTAGGGTTGATAGAAGGAGTAGTGGATTAGATAGTGTAGGTAGAGTCCATACTATACATTTCACAACCAGGAGGTAGGCTACCCCTAAGGAAGTCTGCTTCAAATTCTCAGGAGTGATTGCTCCTCGTATGAGGGAGATCTCTCCTTCGAGAATGAGTGTTTTGATACACTCCTTCAAAGGAATCGACAAGCTGGTATAATCTTCTTTCGCTGGCTGACGATGAAGAGGTGCTTTGACTTGAACGCCTCTCACGGTAAGGAAGATGTGATACCATGTAGATAGGAAAAAAAGGTAGATCCTCATCGTTTTGTTATTTTTTTTGTCCTCCAGGACATTGTCTAGTTGGCAAAGTATAGTATAATCGGTCGAAGACAGATCGTTTAGTGGATGGTTCAATTGATTTTGAACAACAGCAATTGATTACTATTTTATGACAGTGACAATGGTTCTCACTTGGAAGCTCTATTGTAGAAAAAGAGGTTTCTCTTTTTTACGCTTTTGTGTAAAAACATTGCATAAATTAGAAAAAGGAAGGGAATAAGAAGAAGAAGAAGAAGAAGAAGGCATAATCTACTTTTGTATATTATACACATACAATTTTATGCACAAATCTGGGGAACCGTGCACATAATCAGGAGCTTCGGATTGAGATGCGTATAACCTTCCATCTTTTATATGGGTAATTCACATATGTGACTGAGAATGTACGCTTGAGGAGAAATCAGGGCATGAGGTTTCAAGGTTCCCCATCGTTGGATTTGATGAGTCTGGAAAGCTCATTTTCTGCCTTTTTGGGGGGAAGAAGATTGTGCGTGTGCACTTTTCTTTCCCTGGGAGTTGTATTGGACCACAGAGTCCATGCATGCATTGTCTTGCACACTATAATGAGCATGCAGAAGCTTGGTTATTTGGGCATGAGCAACCCCCTTGGCATCGTATTGAATTCCTCTATCAAGGAATGGTTGGTTCACCCCACGTTTGTTATTGCGAGAACGTTGCAATTTATCCTCTTAGTTGGCACACTAGCATAACTAAGGATATCGTCCACCGAATCATAGACTGGGACAGAAGAGAAGAATCATCAATTAGTGGCTTCTCATTGGCAGCAATCATTACCTCATTTCCCTTGTCGGCAGCAACATCGGGATAAGAGGAGCGAGACTTTGGCAACCAAGTCTTGCGAACTTTTCTTGGATTGATCGCCGATGAGGGGCTTGAGCAACCCCCAAAAAACATTTCCTCATAGGCTTGTTGGTCGAACTCCACGACCAATATCTTTTGTGTTATGCCAGCTAATGCCATGTCAAGTTGCACCACCGCATTCTCGTTAGAGGAGAAAGCCTTTCCTAGAAGAGTCACCATTTTGTTTGCTATAAACAAAAAGTTGAACAAACTTTTGTATTACAAACTTGAAAAATTACAAAAATCCTGTACAAGAATTTAAGTACAAAAATCTGGAGAAGTAGTATCCATAGAGTTCTGATCTGCAGTCGATCACTTTACTCCTTGGACTACTGGACACATGAGGAAGAAATGCTAAATCTCGGACATTAGAGAACTTGACAGCAAGAAGGCTCTAGAAACTAGCACACAAGACTTTTGTATTCACTGTTTCAGAATAGCATTAATTCCCTTTTATTTATAACCATTCAGCGCTGGGAACGGTTAATAGAATGCTTGCACAAAAATGAGCAATTTGCACCGTATTTGCCATTTTGTGTTTGCACATTTGGATCATTGCTGCCGATGTTGGCACTTAGTGCACCAATAAATCAATGTCATCTTGACATGTGGCAACCTATACGAGGAAAACTTGGGTCGTGGTGACAATAGCTTGTACACGTTCTTCAAAAATTATGGCATTGAATGTATGTAATCTCCTTGGAATAATAACCGCCAAATGTCGATTAAATATAAATATGGCATATATTTCTCTATACATAGAGGAGAAGAAATGTGCGCACTATCATGAAGAAGGAAGCACTGGCAAACTTTTGTAAAAAAGTAGCAACACTGGTGTACTTTTGTGGAAAAGAACAGAATGCGTACTTTTATGGAAAAGAGCAGACTACATACTTTTTCTTCTTCTAAAATGGTCATGACCAATGTATGTGCCACGTGGCATTTCCTCGATCGGAGTAGGGATCTTTGGCCTTAAATAAGTGCGATCTCCTAAAATTTTATGAGAATCAACAGCCATCACGCACGTTCTCCTAGGAAATTAATGAATGGCATACGTACTTCATTGAACTTGTATACTCCATTAGGCTAGCATGCTTCGTTGAAGGAGAATCAGGTCGGCGTACTTTATTAAGCTCGTGTACTTTATTGAGCTAGCGCACTTTAGCCTTGTTCGTCTCATAGGAGTAATTATTACTCTGTTTGTCAGAAAATCTAATTACCTTAAGTGTCGTTCCTTGTACGCTATGCGATGAATGTCAGCCGTCTGTATGATACATTAATGACGAAAGACTTGGTTGAAAAAGTATGCCTATTGGTCCAGCCTAATTTAATAAAAATGTACGTTGTTGAGAAGAAAAATGTGCCTCAGCCTCAATTGTTTAGGAAAGTGTGTTCTTCCCCTTGGATGATTTGCATAGCTTTTATACACGTACTTTCTGTGCTTCGACAGTTTTCTCGCTCTATGCGTAACCGTTGTTCGTACAGATTTCAAATGGGCATAAATTTTAATTCACTGGATTAAATAAGATATCTTCTGTGCATAGTTGTATGCGCATGGTTCTGAGCGCATAGTGTAGGATCGAATAAGTACCTCTAGAAGGGGGTGAATAGAGTGCGTGTATATATACAGCGGAATAAAAATTATCTAATAAAAATTAACACAGTTAGCTGACAATCTAAATATATAAATGACAATAAGTAAATTGAAAGAGAGATCAGTAGTCACAAATACAATGATGTATACTGGTTTCCCTCTGAGAGGATTAGTCCAGTGTTGAGAACTATAGCTCGGAGTTGAAATCTACTATCAAGTAAAACACAAGTTTTGATCCGAAGGCTTACAACTTCGTACAGACACTAGATTTGACCCGAAGGGCTCAAATACTTCTCGAAGTGTTGAACTTCTTAACAAGCTCTTTTACAACTCTTGAAAACTTCTAATAAAGAATGCACTGGCACTTAAGACTTAGGAGTTGTAGAAATCTTGGGATTAGAAAAATGTAAAGGCTCTTGCATTGAGGGAATAGAGAAAAGAAATGAAAATGAATTGAGTGAGTAAGAATGGTGAATTCCTTCTCTATTTATAGTAATTTTGCAAAGTGCGAATTCAGATGCCAAATGTTCGGATTTTTGAATGTTGGAGTAGAGTCTTCAGGAAGAACTGGTTACAAGGGCTTACTGGGTCTGGAACCGAGTTCGGGCCGAACTCGTCCCGAGTCCGTACCGAGTTCATACCGAGTTCGTACCGAGTTCATACCAAGTTCGTTTTTCCTAAATCCAGTCAAAATTAGAATAGGTTGGGTTATTTTAGGCTAACTTGGTTTTGGAAAAATAGGTTGGGCTATTTTCAAAACTTAAAATATTTTGGTTAAATAATCTAGATAATATTTTGGGTAGCCTCTAAATGTAAAGTGTGACTCGATTTACATATTTTTCTATACTCAATAAATAGAAAAAATACATTGACTCGATATTGAAAATAAGTCATATTCTTATTTTCTGAAACTGTAATATAGCCATAGTACGTTTATATCATCGGTTCTTGTATGTTATATCAAATACCAGTTTTTGTCGATTATAGAAATATGGTTCGACCATGACTAATGGGCCAACAATCTCCCCCATTTTGATAATTGACAAACTTTGACTGATATAGCAGAGAAAGAAACTCAAAATCTAAATTTGGTACTTCTTCGTTTGCTGAAAGCTTTATTGCGGCTGATATTGCTTATATCAGTACTACTCCCCCGTTGTCATTTGATAAAAATTGGAAAAGCTCCCCCGTAATTGTAGCGTAGATGTCAAGACAAAAAGACAACAAGAGTGAAGTAACATAAATATATTTAAATAAGAATTAAAGCATTGAATAATCATTTCATAATTTTAGAAATATAAGTAGTAGAAGCATATTAAATATTTCAGAAGCATTTTAAACATAAACTGAAGTCTCAAACTAAAACATAAACTGAAGTTGCTATATCAACTGAAAAAATATGCAACATATAATAAACTAGAACAATCCATATAATAAACTAGAGCAATCCAAAGAGCTAATGTAACTAAAAAGATAGCATAAGGATCTGTATCACTCGTCATCTCTAGTCGTCGGGTCTCCAGTCTCAGTTGTACGATTGGGATCATAGTAGGAAGTAGTTGGATCCAAGTAAGGCTGGACATAAGGGTCAACAATCTGATAGTCGTCTCGTGAAGGATAATGAACCATAGGATAGGGTCCACAAGGAAGATGAGAGAATGAATATTGCATATCTGCCAAGGTGTTGGACATCGCCTGAAAACAGAGATTGGTCCGATAGGCTATTTGTCTATGACGGTCATCCTCAAAAGAATGACGCTTAAGTGCTAGTCTGTGACGCTCATCTTCAACTCAGATATGATCTAGCATCAAGGTTCGGAGCTCGTCTAAGGAGGCAGGTGGCTCAGGAGAAGGAGTAGCAGCAGGGTTAGGGAGAGGTGTGTCAGTAGCAGGTGGAGGAGGAGGAGATACAACTAGAGGAACAGGGTCAGGTCATCGATCACCAAAGAGATAAGCTGGCTTGGAAAGATAGGTGCATTCCTCAAGAGAGATTTAAAAATGCTCAAAGATAATAGGCAAGTACATAGTGTACACAAGGTTATGCTTGTTCTTGCGGGAACGGGTCATCATCTGAATCATAGTCTTTGGAAAGATAAATTTAATTCTAAAGTGGATATGATAGATGGCATACAGCTCTAGGTTTGCAATCTCATCAGTGGAGGTCTGCTTAGGCAAAATGGTTGGAAAGATAATATGATGTAAGTCAGAGAACCATTTGTTCAAGTGTTTTGCCTTAAGTTGACCACGAGGACTGGGGTTGGTTAAACAAATATTGTCCTTAAAAGAGTCTAGAGTCAATGAATTTGAAAGATGTGATATGTACTAAGGGTGCTCTTTTATTGGGAATGTGAAGAATTTTTCCTAGGTATTCAGCATCAAATTCAATATCTAACACGGCCACACGAGATTTAACAGAATCATCAACTGAGGACAAATTGCAGTAAAACATATGGACAACATTAAGATATATTAGAAATATAGTAGTCACTATGTCGTCTAATCCTAACTCATGAAAAGAGTCCAAATAATTAGTAAACACAGTAAAATTAATGGGACTGCCAGGACAAACGATGTTGTCAGCAAAGTCATTGAACCATTCAATGGATTGGTCTATTGAAGAAAAAATTAATCCATTAAATTCTCCGTCGCCTGGCAAGGCTGGGCTAAAAAAAATTGAGAAACATCATCTTGATTGGAAGATAAGGCTTCTCCTACTTTTCTCTTCTTTATATAAAATTTGGGAGCTATGGAAATAATTAAAAGAAGGAAAATAGGAGTTATACCTTAATCAAATGATGAACAGTGGTAGAGAATGATGAAAGGAACAGAAATCCAAATTTCTAGCTCCTAAAACCGCACGAAGAGTGAGATACAAGGGGGTTAGGGTTTGAGAAACTAGGGTTTTGGAAGGTTTTTGGCCACTAGGAGGTGATGGAGTCATTTGGAAAGAAGATGGTGTGTATATAAAAGAGACTGGGGCCCACAACTTAAACAAAACCGACGCCATCTGAACTCGGGCCAAGTTCAGTCCAAACTATGTTCGAACTCTAGTAGAGTTCTGATGTTTCAATTTTAGTCTAGTTATGGTTCACTTTCTTTTAGGTACAAGTCAACTTTGTAAATCAACAAATTAATAATTTATGAATTTCAATAATAATGACTAATAATATTTAATAAATCTTTTTTTGGTTATGTATTAATTATTTCAGATTAGCTGTAGGGATCGTATCCCAGCTAGCGATGGTCGAAAAGATGCCTTAAGTACCGTGTCGCTTATGCTTTTACGCCTTTTTGACAGAGTGATCATTTCATCATGTCTCTAAAATAATTTTTTACATATAGGATCGAGATTTAAGAAAATACATATTAATTATATATTATTGATATACAAATTTCTTAATTCACGATGTATAAAGTTGAATCGATCTTCTTCTAACGGTTTAGTAAATATATCAGCTAATTGATGCTCTGTGTCAACAAATTCAAGATATATATCACCGTTTGATTGATGATCTTTTACAAAGTGGTGTCTAATATCAATGTGTTTGGTACGTGAGTAAAATATGGGGGTTTTAGTAAGATTAATCATGCTAGTGTTGTCACAGTATTGTTTGATGATAAACAACAAATGAAACTAGGTTTATATGAAACCCTTTCTTTGTTTACAAACAAGAAAAAGAGTACAATTAATCCTATACGAGGATGTTAAGTACAATAAAAATGATTTTGGGAAAAAATTGCTATAGGAGTCTGATCTGCGGTCGATTACTTTGTCCCTTGGACCACACGATAGTGAAGAAGTGTTGTAGAAGAAGAAGAAGAAGCTTCAAAGATTGCAAGTAGGATTGAACTCTCGTTTCCAAAGTTGTCAATCAACACCCTTTGTCTATGCTCTCTCTCTCTGATCTCTGATTATGCTCTTCCTGGTCTCTTGATCTCCGATCCCTTGATCCTGTGACCAGGGGTCTCTATTTATAGAGATCAGTCACAATAACTGTCCAGTTGGCGTAGAAGCCAAACTGTGAAGAAAGTTGCACCTTTTATACGGCGGTTATAATAACTGCTACCCACGTTCAAATGACCCTCTGAATCTGCGTATGACACGTGTCCCATTATAAGGTAACGCGTATAACTGCTTCTCAAAGATCATTGCATTCAAGCCATGTAGGTAACTGCCCCTCGCGTAGAGATGGTTGGCGTAAAAGCCAAATAACTGTCTTATTGGCGTAAAAGCCAAATAGTTGTCTTGTTGGCATAAAAGCCAAATAGCTATCTTGTTGGCGTAAGAGCCAAATAGCTGTCTTGTTGGTGTAAAAGCTAAATTCTGCGTAAAACTTGATGCTGCATGAATATTAGATAACCAGCGTAAAAATAGCCAATTATCCTTCCCGACTGAGGTCTTGAGCGTATTCTGGGCCAAATAGCCTTATTACGTACCTTTGCAAATATAGCCTGAGTTGGCATATTTCGAGGATATAGCATACAGCGTACTCCTATAGTTGAAAATAGCCTGGTTGGCGTAAAATGTAAGCATGGTGATGTAAGCGTATTAGCCATAGCTTTAGCTCTCCCAGTCATGACAAAATTATAAAGAATAGAACCAAATCTCGTGCATTTAATGCAGATATATGCCTCAATCTCGTGCATTAAATGCCGAGATATGCCTCGAGCTCTGTACGAGAAACAGCTTTTGACGTGGCATCTGATTTCGTCTCATCTTGAGCGTAAAAACTCATCTCTGCCCATGTAGAATAGGCAGCATATTCTTTGAATGCGTAAAAATGACTTGTATTAAGAATATGTCACAAAACGACAGTCTGGGTCTCTGTGCAAAATTATCATTACAACCGTCCTCTCGATCGTCGTGCAGTACTTTTTGTCAGGAGTCAGGTACACTGTTTTGTCTGACAAATTCATCGAAAGAATACGAAGAGGTTCCTCGTACAACTTTACGTTGCATTAAAAACAAACGTATTTTACGCCGGAGGGTATAGTAACATTTTTACGCCAAAACAGCCTTGGAGCGCTGCTTTACGCGGGAAGCTCTGAAGCTCTATTTTACGCCAAACAGCTCTGAAGTCCTATTTTACGCGGATAGCTCTGACGCTCTGTTTTAAGCGGAACAGCCCTGAAGCCCTGTTTTACGCGGACTTCATGTATGTTGGGGTTTTTACTGTAAAGTACGCAGACAATTCTCCAACATATTTTATGCTTCTACAAGACCCCCTTCAAAGTTTTCAGACTTGGCTAAGTCTGAAATACTTTGAATAAGAAGCATGAAATCATCACGCATTCATTGTCCATCTCCTTCTGTTAAGTTCGTTAGGTTGACGCATGTAGAAGTTTTCGTATGGAGGGCTAAGTGAAAATAGCTCAACAGAACTTGACACATATGGGTGTCATCCACGCAAGTTTTGTTGATTCTCTGTCCGAACTATCTCTCTTGAGCAATGATGAAGCAAGGCTGGAGCGGGCTCGTACCAACATTTTAAACTCCAGGAATGAGATGACGGCTGGTCTGGCATAACAGATCCGCGATTTAACTGCTCATCCCCAATGATGTACTTTTTTGCTCCTTATTTTCTCAGAGATAATAAAGATATATTTTCTGACTTTGTGGACCCATCACTTTAAAATATAAATGATAGGCTAAGATGAAAGTGATAGCAGAGGTAATATGAACATGATATACTTTTGGTAAGGTTTAGCTGAATGTAAATCTATTCAGAGGCAATATGAACCTGATAGAATATAACCCAACTAAATTTGTATACAAAATACTATCAGAGGTAATATTAACATGATAGGTTTATAAATTAGTTAAGCGTATCTATTCAGAGGTCATATGAACCTGATAGAATATGATTCAGCTAACCTTTGTACGTAGTATCGCCAGAATGAGATCTTCATCATATTCCATTAAGCAAAGGAGATCAAGCATAGTACTTCTTTAGGAATTTGTAATTGATAGGAGCCATTATCAAATCTCCATTAGGCTTGGCTAATCTGTAAGCACCATTTGAAAATATTGTTTCAATCACATAAGGGCCCTCCATTCTTTTACGATTGTTTGTGTGAACTTCGGATATCGTACCAGAGGTAATATGGACGTAGTACAATACCGTATTTGTTGGGGACATCCCACTGGGGGATCTTTGGTGGACCTATTATTTGTTGTGCATCTTGAGTGCAAATAATAAGTTCGAAACAAGCCCTATCAGAGGTAATATAGATGTGATAGGTTTTGTGGATAGTAAAGACATTCTGTTGGGGGATTTTCTGTGGACCCATTACTTTTTTGCACACGTTAGTGCGAGTAATAGGTTTGAGACAAGTCCTGACAGAGGTAATATGAACGCTGTAAAATATGACTCTGTGGGGATAGTGGAGAGACATATTTCAGAGGTAATATGGACTCGTTTCCATTACGGGTATCCCACCGGGGGAATTTTTTTTTTTTTTTTGGACCTATTACTTCTTGTGCACGAGAGTGCAAGTAATAAGTTTAAGACAAGCCCTGCCAGAGGTAATATGGACATGGCAGTTTTTGTGGACCTAACACCACTGGCGTACTTAGAGTTAAGTACGGGTGCTAAGTTGGGATGACAACCGATATCAGAGGTAATATGGACATGATAATCGATAGCCAAACCAGGAAGGTTTGCTCAGAGGTAATATGGACATGACAAACTCAGCCAGAGAGAAATATTATGACAGCAGTTCAGAGGTAATATGGACGTGAACTAATGTCCAAAAAATCTTTGAGGAGTGATTTGTTGAGTGTGGTGTATCCGAACATGAAGATAGACCAGAGGATCGCTCTACTGGGGAGATTGATGGGACGATAGCTCAGAGGCAATATGAGCATGGCTAGCGTCTATCGGGATTGGTTTGAATAGTCACTGCGGGAGTGTGCAAGTAGACCTAAGGATTGCTCTGCTGGGAAGATTTTGAGGGTCCCTCATCCATTGTGTATCTGGGACTCTTGGATACGGATGATGGCTTCAAGAATTTGGCTCTTGCTGGGGATGAAGATCCAGAGATTTGTACCTCAGGGTTGTGGACTTATTACCCATGGCGTACCTTAAGTACAGATAATAAGCTGAAACGACTAGCACTACCAAGGGTTATGCGAACGTGATAGTAAAAAGTCGAAAAGCAGAACTTTACTCATAGGTGATATGGACATAAAAAAAGTTCTAAAAATATCTTACTCAGAGGTAATGTGGACGTGGTAAGATATGACTCGGTGGGGATAAAGAAAAATAGAACAGAGCCAATATGGAAGTGACCATTTTTGTGGTGATAGATTTACTCTGTTGGAGAAAGTGGAGAGACGTAGTTCAGTGGTAATATGGACGTAAACTGATTGATAGCAACAACCTGGGAGGTTTGCTCAGAGGTCACTTGGACATGGAAAACTCAGCTGGGGAAAACAGATTTGGACAACAGTTCAGAGGTAATATAGATGTGAACCGATGTCCGAAAAACTCATTGGAGTGATTTGCTGAGTGGGGATAGACCTGAAGGTTGCTCCGCTGGGGAGAGTTTTAGGGACTCATCATCCGGTACTTCTTGAGGGAGCAAATTGCCACGTGGGAGTGAGATCAATTTGTCGTGACCGTCTCCTTGTTTATGAATGCAAAGTGATGACTTTTGCGTCGATCAACTCCTGGATTCTCCTTTTTAGTACATAGCATGCCTTTGTGGGGTGATGAATGTACCGATGAAAGATACAATATTCTGGGTCATCGACCTTGCCAGCCTTTTTAGGGTATCTAATGTTGGGTAGCCAAAGCTTGTTTTCCTTCATTAATATATTGAAGATTTCAATGATGTCATCATCATTGAAGGAGAAAGTCCCTTTTGGTTTTCGAGCTTCTAATACTTGAGTCGTACGGTCTCCAGGGAAGATGGTCATAGTTGCATCATCTTCGGACTCAGAGGGAATTCTACCCCCAGCTTTGGATGCTGCTCTATTTTGTCGAGGGAGACTACCCCCAGACATGTCGTTGTCTGGTTCTTCTTCTTCTTTTTGTTTGCCTTTGTCTATAGAAGTTGATTTAGAAGGACCTGCCTCTGGTATTACAGGATCAGACTCTGGAGGTTTGGAGTTTGCAAGAGATGCGGTATACCCTAACCCAAAATGAGTTTGTTGACAGTAAGGATCACCATGCAACGGTATTCGTTTGCCTTTTCCATAATTGAGGCCTTGCTTCAACTTTAAATCATAACCCATGTTTTGCATAATCTTTAGAGCCTGTGGGCTATATCTGTGGATTTGTATTTTTCTAACATCAGACTCGTGAGATTCTTCTTGTATAATCAGTCTATTCCGCATTCAACCGAAGGTTATTTGACGTTGATCGTTGCGAGTCGGTGGAACAATAAAGACAAATTCTTCATGTGGCCCATATGTCATGACGACATTAGATGTTGAGGCTACTTCCCACATGATCTCCCCATGCTTGTTAGTTAGGGGCACCAAATCTTGATTCTGAACCCTGTCTATGCGTTTCTGGATTAAGAAATCATGCAAATCAGGGGAATTAACAGAAGAAGAAGAAGAAGAAGAAGAAGAAGAAGCTTATTCTGCCTTTTTACATCAGTGGGAATGTATAGATTAGGAATAATAAACCTTTCTCTGCCATAGGAATACAGCAGTTCACCCATATGAGTAGCATATGATCCATCATCTGTCTGAGGAGCGTACTTTCCCATGAAACGAGTATTCTTTACGAGGGCAGATCTGTCCTGGCATAATTTAGATTTTTGCACAGGTTCACGTAAATCAGGGAAAGTCCGCGTAATCTGAAGGGTGAGAACTTTCTTCTCCTTTGGGCGTAAAATCCTAGAGGTTGGAAGATTCGCCACTTGTTTTTCCTTGATGTAGCCAAAGGGTACATTTGCCTCATCATAGACGGAAGAAGTAATTTTACCCACAAGGCGTGTTTGAAACTTCTGGATTGGCACTGAGGCATTGCCAGAAGTGTTGTTTACCACGTCATAGATGGGAGACAAATTTTTACGCACAGGGCATGTTTGAAACTTCTGATTGGCACTGAGGCATTGCCAGAAGTGTTGTCTACCACGTCACAGACGGGAGACAAATTTTTACGCACATGGCGTGTTTGAAACTTCTGGATTGCCACTGAGGTATTGCCAGAAGTGTTGTCTACCACGTCACAGACGGGAGACAAATTTTTACGCACAGGGCGTGTTTGAAACTTCTGGATTGGCACTGAGGCATTGCCAGAAGTGTTGTCTACCACGTCACAGATGGGAGACAAATTTTTACGTACAGGGCGTGTTGGCTGTGTTGTCACAACCTTGTTGATCGGAGAGAGAGAGCTTACAGGAAGGGTAAAGGATGTCTTAGGCATCCACACTTTATACAGCTTCCTGTTGTTCTGGACAGAGGAGGAATGAGAGCTACCCCCTGCATGAAGCATGTCTTTATAAGCAGATTGGTCAAACTAGACGACCAAAGTCTTCTTCGTCGATTTGATAGATACAGCATCGTGTTGAGAAATTACTTTCTCTTCAGAGGAGAAAGTCGTCCCCAGCGGAGTCGCCATCTTGTGTTTGATGATAAACAAAAAATGAAACTAGGTTTATACGAAACCCTTTCTTTGTTTACAAACAAGAAAAAGAGTACAATTAATCCTATACGAGGATGTTAAGTACAACAAAAATGATTCTGGGGAAAATTTGCTATAGGAGTCTGATCTGCGGTCGATCACTTTGTCCCTTGGACCACACGATGGCGAAGAAGTGTTGTAGAAGAAGAAGAAGAAGCTTCAAAGATTGCAAGTGGGATTGAACTCTCGTTGCCAAAGTTGTCAATTAACACCCTCTGTCTGTGCTCTCTCTCTCTGATCTCTGATTATGCTCTTCCTGGTCTCTTGATCTTCGATCCCTTGATCCTGTGACCAGGGGTCCCTATTTATAGATATCAGTCACAATAACTGTCCAGTTGGCGTAGAAGCCAAACTGTGAAGAAAGTTGCACCTTTTACGTGACGGTTATAATAACTGCTACCCACGTTCAAATGACCCTCTGAATCTGCATATGACACGTGTCCTATTATAAGGTAACGCGTATAAATGCTTCTCTAAGATCATGGCATGCAAGCCACGTAGGTAACTGCCCCTCGAACTGTCTTGTTGGCGTAAAAGCCAAATAGCTGTCTTGTTGGCGTAAAAGCCAAATAGCTGTCTTGTTGGCGTAAAAGCCAAATTCCGCGTAAAACTTGATGATGCATGAATATTAGATAACCAGCCTAAAAATAGCCAATTATTCTTCCTGACTGAGGTCATGAGCGTATTCTGGGCCAAATAGCCTTATCACGTACCTTTGCAAATATAGCCTGAGTTGGCGTATTTCGAGGAGATAGCATACGGCGTACTCCTATAGTTGAAAATAGCCTGGTTGGCATAAAATGCAAGGATGGTGATGTAAGCATATTAGCCATAGTTTTAGCTCTCCCAGTCATGACAAAGTTATAAAGAATAGAACCAAATCTCGTACAATTAATGCAGAGATATGCCTCAATCTCGTGCATTAAATGCCGAGATATTCCTCGAGCTCTGTACGAGAAACAGCTTTTAATGTGGCGTCTGATTCTGTCTCATCTTGAGCGTAAAAACTTATCTCTGCCCATTTAGAATAGGCAGCGTATTCTTTGAATGCGTAAAAATGACTTGTATCAAGAATATGTCACAAAACGACAGTCTGGGTCTCTGTGCAAAATCATCATTACAGCCGTCCTCTCGATCGTCGTGCAGTACTTTTTGTCAGGAGTCAGGTTCACTATTTTTTCTGACAAATTCATCGGAGGAATACGAAGAGGTTCCTCGTACAACTTTATGTTTCATTAAAAACAAACGTATTTTATGCCGGAGGGTATAGTAACCTTTTTACGCCAAAACAGCCTTGGAGCGCTGCTTTACGCGGGCAGCTCTGAAGCTCTATTTTACGCCAAACAGCTCTGAAGTCCTATTTTACGTGGACATCTCTGACGCTCTGTTTTATGCGAAACAGCCCTGAAGCCCTGTTTTACGTGGACTTCATGTATGTTGGGGATTTTTACTGTAAAGTACGCAGACAATTCCCCAGCATATTTCATGCTTCTACAAGTATATATGGATCTTGGTTTAGTGAAAGTCTTCAAGGGATTGCTTCGTCCATAAAATTTGAGCACAACAACGTCCATAAAAGCTTTCTTTAGGAAATGACACTTGCCGCTGGTACTTTTTTGATCAACTTTGCATCCGGTAAAATCAGCATCCGAATAACCAATAAGGTTAAACAACATAGTTTTGGGATACCATAAGCCTACAGTCGAAGTGCCTTTAAGGTATCGAAAGATATGCTTAACTGCGCACAGCTGTGATTCCTTAGGATTCACTTGGAATCTTGTACATAAGAAAATACTAAACATTATATCACGATGACCAGCAGTTAAATAAAGTAAACTACCAATCATACCTCAATACTTATGTGTGTCAACTGGTTTGCCATGTTCATCAATGTCAAGTTTAATAGAAGTTACCATTGGAGTCTCAATTGGTTTTTCATTTTCTATGTCAAACTTCATGAATAAGTTGTTAGTGTACTTAGCTTCGTTGATCAATGCCCCTTGTAAATTCATTTTGATTTGAAGTCCTAGAAAGAAGTTCAGTTCTTCTATCATATTTATTTCGAATTCACTCTGCATATATTTAGCAAATTCTTTGCATAAAATCTCATTAGTTGAACCAAAAATAATATCAACAACATAAATTTGTACTAATAGGAGATCATTATCTAATAATTTAATAAATAGTGTCAGGTCCATCTTTCCTTTTGAAAACTATTATTAAGTAGAAAAGAAGTAAGTTGCTAATACCAAGCATGAGGGGCTTGTTTGTGTCTATAGAGGACTTTTCCTAGCTTAAAAACGTGATTAGGGAATTTAAAATCTTCAAAACCAGAAAGTTGTGCAACATAAATCTCTTCTTTAGTAAAATCATGAAAATAAGCAAAAGCACATAACATGTGAATGGATTCGAGTCTCGCAACTGGGGCATAAGTCTCAGCATAATCAATACCTTCTTTTTGGTTATTATGACCTTGAGCTACGAGTCGAGCATTATTACGAGTGACTAAGCCATTCTCATTAAGTTTATTTTAGAATATCCATCTAGTACCAATGACCGGATGATCACTAGGATTACGAACAAGTTCACAAACTTAATTTTGTTCAAATTGGTTTAATTCCTCTTGCAAAGCATAAATCCAAAATTCATCATGAATAGCTTCTTCTAAATATTTAGGTTCTGCTAGTGAAATGAATGTTACACTAGCAACTATATCTCTAGTAGACGAGAGATTACTTACACCTTTGGTTATATCACCTATTACCAGTTTTTCTGGATGATTTGTCATGAGTGTTATTTTCTTTGACAGACTTTCCAGGTAGCTGGTACCGGGTACAATTTTTGCTGGTGCTTTGCTAATGATTACATCTTCATCATCACTGTCACGTACGGCTTGACAATTTAACTCATCAAAAGTAACGTTCATTGATTCTTTAATAATCATAGAACATTTAATAAAAACTCTATATCCCTAACTCTTGGCAGCATATCCTACAAAGATACCCTCATTTGCTTTAGCATCAAACTTACCAAAGTTATCTTTGGTATTAAGAAAAAAATATCTGCAACCAAAAACTTTGAAATAGTTAATAGATGGAGTTCTACAAAACCATAATTCATAGGGATTCTTTTTCAATTTAGGTCGAATCAAAACCATATTCAAAACATAACACGTTGTATTTACAACTTCAGCCCAAAAAAAATTTGGAAAGTTAAATTAATTTAGCATTAATCTAGCTATCTCGCTTAGAGTTATATTTTTCTGCTCCATAACACCATTTTGTTGGGGAGTTCTAGGACAAGAAAATTCATGAGAAAAACTATTTGAATCATAAAAGTTTTGAAAATCAGCATTTTTGAATTTGCCACCAAGATCACTTCGGATACGAGTAATCATAAAGCCTTTTTAGTTTTGTACATTTTTGCAAAATTTTACAAATTTAGAAAATGCATCATTTTTATTTACAACAAATAAAACCCTTGTAAATCTTGACAAATCAAAACAATCACAAAGGTATACAATTTACCACCAAGACTAACGATTCTACTAGGTCCAAATAAATTCATAAGAATAAGCTACAAAGGTCGAGAAGTACTTACAACGTTAATTGATTTAAAGGAGTATTTCTTAGTTTGTTCTTTTCACATATACTACATACCATATCCTTGTTGAAAATAATTTATGGTAAGCCTCTCACCAGCTTTTTAGTAGAAAGTCTTGCAATTATGTCCATATTGGCGTATCCTAGACACATGTGCCATAGCCAGATTTTATCTTTGTTGGCGTATAGGTATCTACTTATAGTTAGTGTCTTCCAATAGATAAAATATATGAATATTGTCTTTCCTTATTCCTTCAAAGACTGTTATACCAGTTGATCTATCAATTATAGAGCATTTGTCTTTTGCAAAATGGATTCCATACCCATGATCAGCTAAGTGACTGTTACTAAGAAGATTATGTTTCAATTCAGTGACAAGACAAACATCTTTAATTACTGGACAGGGAGACATACCCACATGTTACCTATAATGTACCCTTTCAAGTTGTTGTCGAAGGAAATGTATCCTTTTTTTCTTTATCGATAGTGTTGCAAATAGAGATGCATCACCGGTCATGTGTTGTCACGACCCGCACCCGAAATAAAGGCACGAGTAGTGAGCAATGCCCAGTCTAAGCCACAGCATCGATGGTAGAACGCTATCTAGGTCAATAATACTAACTAAACATCTCACACAATATATATATAAGGTACATGTCAATGTCATCTCCACTCCAAACGGAGGAACAAATATAATGATATGATAATGATATCCATACTCAATCACAATATCAAACTAAGAAAGATAAAGTACTATATGGAATAAGGAAGATGAAATAGGAATCATAATATAATCACAAGTCCATAATATGAGTCCAGGCACAATACAACTCCAAAATAATATACATGCCAAAAGTCTCAATAAAATTCTAATACAAGTCTAAATAATAAGCCTAAGCCTCCTCAGTATCTGGCACTAGGTCATCCTGCTCTAAGGGAGTATCCTCTAATGGTACGCCGTCCAACGGACCGTAGTAAGTGGGACACTTATCCATAAGCCAATCATTTGAAAAATATATCCAGTAAGGATTGGAGCGAAGTACATACCTCAGAAAGCAGTTCCAATTACATGGTAAGGAATATATGACAAGTAATAGAAAATAATATAAGATAACTAGCAAAAGGAATGAAATAAACTAGGGTGAACAGGTAATGTACTGGAAAATAAAAAGCAAGCAATAGAGAATCACTACAAGTAAAGAATAAGATAAACTAGCTAATGTGCCTCGGAGTACTAGTTCATTATGTTATCTATTTGGGTTGAATACGAATACAATATGGTAACTCAATTACACGTGTGATATATAATCGACATGTATACGAATACACTTGGGCTTGATCACATAACCAACTCCTACTCCCCCATCCCCAACTAATACTAATGGATCCAATCATGACACATAATGACCACGAATATGGGCACACTGAACATGAGCAGTGTGTGAACACAAAGTACATGATAATCAATACCCGATACATACGATAAAATACATGTGAAGGAGTACCCACTGAACACGGTAGTAGATAACATCCTATGACATGATCCATATAGTACCAGTCCGTATAACCACTATGCCAGAATCTAGTATACAGTTCTAGAACATGTAATATATATACTATCATAAAATAAAAACTAATACAGAGATGTACTCGCCTCTGGTCCTGAGAAAAGGTATCTTTCGATGCCCAAGCTGGTGTCACACAATCCTATTTAGGAAAATTATTTTAATTGGTGTAAATGAGAAGAAAGAGTTAAAAAATGCCCTAATCATGCTTTCTATGTCCGTTCTTGGTCATACACTAATTTTCTAGGTTCAAGCTAAGGTTTCGGTCTCTAACTAGCTAAGCTAACCAATAACACTAATACCTATATGCTAAAATACTCTAGGTATCATATACAAGCTAGTATATAAATAACTAACTATCAAAGTTATACTAACTTCCTAACTGACACAACTATACTAACTAGCACTTATAATACCAAATGCTAACTAATCAACTAACTGAAACCTGCAGTTTCAAGACCCCCTGAACGCAGGCATCAACCAACCTTGCCAATGCAGTTAATGCACTGCATTTGATTCAGTTCCAGACTTAGACAACTGAACCCCCTCAACTTCCAGGTACTCACTAACATCTACTAACTTATAATATACTCTAACCTACTAACTACTACTGACTGATAGTATAATAATTAACTGATACTACTAACTTAGAACTGATAACTCATTATATATATACTAACCTATATGCTATATCATCTACTGACATAACCAAGTGATTTCTAATACACTCAACTGACACTAACTAACTAACTAACTAACTAACTAACTTACTAACTAACTAACACACACTTATGCTACTAACTAATTATTGTATAACTTAACATACTAACAGCTGATACATAGTACCCCCCTCTCTCTCTAATACCTGAACTTGATTCCCCCCTTAACTGTTATTACTAACTGCTACTAACAAGCTAATTGCACCTCAATGCAGAGTAAGAACTATACTCTATTTACTTCCATTCACTACATTACCTAACCACACATACAAACATACAGTTTTTCAACTCTTCTACCCACCACAGTTGATATCCTCTACTAATCCCAATAAAATGATGGCACATAAATAACATACTAACTATTGTATGTCTAATTAATACACATTAGTCACTGTAATTGGAAAGATACACTACCTGATACTCTACCTAATCTACTGACACAACTGAATCCCCTAATTGAGTGTCAAGACTTAACAATGTGTATCAGTTACCACTGATACTACTGCTGTTGAAGTTAACAGCAACTCCAACCAATACTCATCTGACCATATGTCCAGATATCAAATGGTGACTGAACCCCCTTCACTTTCGTTAACTACCTAATTGACCATCTGCCAAAATAATTGATACTAAGGTATCTGAGCACCCCCACAACCAAGTATTAACATTACTTTCTAGATCACACCCTAGTGTGTGAATGATAACAATATGTATAATACTACCCACCACAGTAGCAAATCAACTATACAGGAACCAAATTACTGATACTAACACTTCACACATAACCACCATACAAACACAGTCCTGCTAAATTATAACCAAATCCATGATCATTACATATGTATTTATATATAAATATATAAGAAATCTGAATGTAAATACTAAGATAAATAACTAAGCAATTAATTGAGCACTTGGTGTACAAAATATAGGATACTCATGATATTAATCAATTGAAGAGTCAAACTTCCAACTACTCCCCAATTATAATCCACACATACATATATCACACATATATAACCAATGTAATGTGCCACTAAAAAGAATTGAGACAGAATGCAAAAAACACACAAAATAGAGCACCATATCACACGTTATCGCATCGTATTGCAATACGGCCTAATCATGTCCAATTATGAACACGTAACTAGCATCCCAACACCGATCTAAGTCCAATATGACTAAATTAGTCTCATGACACAAATTTGATGTGTCAATCCCAAAATTGTCCCAAATTGCATATAAAAACCTATGTAACATTTATACACAACCAATTGATCTATAACTTGTTCCTATAGGTAGCCCTATGCCATTGGGGTGTTCCTAAGAGTCAAATACATGATTTGGGACTCAATTTAGAGATGAATTCAGATCTATACCTATTAGGAGATGGATTTCCAAAGAAAAGCACAATAGACACGATCCAAACACGATCTCTCCACCAAGCTCCTTCTTCTAGTGCTCCTTGCTTCTCCAAGCTCCAAAGCTCTTCTAATGGTGGAAATGAGAGGGAATAAAGGAATTTGGGGTTGAATTGATTGAGGGAATGAAGTGAATTGGGGATCTAATAAAATTGGAGATCTAAAATAGAAGTAAATGGAGAGGAGAGGGAGAGAAACCACTCCTTATGTGGCCGGCCAGGTTCCCCCTCCGCAAGCCACTTGGTAAGGTCCAAATTATCCCTCAATGGTTAATTATGAAGGATAATTAAGGAGGGTATAATGGAAAAGTTTCTAACTAATCCAAATTAGTTCTATTACTCCTAATTAGCAAAAAGGGAATGGGTTTCAATGGGCCTAGTCCATGTTGGGCTCACAAGTTGTTATGACAAGTCTAATTGGGTTCACATGTGTCAAGTCTAACTAATAGACTAGCCCACTACCTAGAATTAGTTAATACAAGTCTCTAAATAAATATATAGCATGCTAATAATTAAATAATACAAGTATCAAATAATTATTTATAGAAAAGTAATTATATTATATTCTTAAAATTAAATAACTAGGCCAAATTACCAAATTACTCCTATTTGGAAAAGTGAGGGTGACAATCCTACCCACCTTAGAAAAATTTTGCCCTCAAAATTTAAGGAAGAAACTATCTACAAAACAAACACAGGAAGCAAGAAAGAATTATACCTCACGGCTCAAACAGATAAGGATGTCGCTCGCGCATCTCGGTCTCTTGCTTCCAGGTAGACTCCCCTAGCGAGTGATGCCTCCACGTGATGCGTACCAAAGGAATTCTCTGGTTTCGCAGTACCTTCTCCCTGTGATCTATAATCTCCATGGGCTACTTTAGGTAGTTGAGAGTCAGACCAACCTCTATCTTCGAGTGATCCAATACATGGCTAGGATCTGCCACATATCTTCGTAGCTACGACACATGGAATACGTTGTGCACTCCCTCTAGTACATGCAGCAAGTCTAGTCTGTAGGTGTCATGACCCGCACCCGGTATAGGGGCACGAGAGCGTGGGTACATCCAGCCTACGATGCAGCATCGACGGTAGAACACTGTCTAGGTCATGATACTATCTAATCAATCTCACATGAATATCCAACTCCAAAAGGAGACACAGATATCATAACATAATGCGGAATATACTCAATCACGGAAAATAAAGAACGATAAGATATCGAAGCAAGCAATGAAATATAAGACAAATCTAAACAACAATAAATAGTCTAACCTGCAATCCAAAACATCCGGTCTCCAAGTATGTCGGAAACAAGTCCTCTATGTCACAGTCTGGAAAAAATATCCAGTCAGGATTGGAACGAAATACACCTCTAACAGCAGTTCCATGTTTATTGACAAAAACTATAACACAGTGTAAAGAAATACAAGACAGATATGAAAACTGGCAATAAGAAATACTGACGAGCATGGATATACTGGAAATAAAAATACTGGAATAAATGGAATACTGGAGCATATAATATACATCTAGAAATGAAATAGAAATCCAAGTACACGCAAGAACAATGAACTGGTATATAAGTGTGTACAAGAACAATAACTAGAACATGTGGAGAAGCTAGATAAATATACTAGAGATACATGTCAAGAATCATCTAACTAAGTGTGTGAAACATCAGCATATCATGTGATCGGCTTGGGACTAATAAGACTCATTACATTGATTAGTGATCATCCTTGTAAGGTCCGGCTAACCACATATAACAGCGATGAGGCATGTAATGGTAAGGCTGCACCGACGTGAGGTATGGGTGAGCTATGATGCATGTAAAGTTGGGTATGATCACATAAGCTACTAATATTTCACCGTTTTCCCCCAGCTAGCCCGATGGATTCCAATCATGACTCCTCGTGACAGGTCTCAATGATGCCAACTCGTGTAAATAACAGTGTCAGAGTAATGTACGCTATACAACAAGAGTTATAGAGATAATCAACATAATGGAAACTGTCAGAGAATGTACTCGCCTAGGGTCCTGCTGCTGGCAATACCAATAACCTAATTTTCGAAGTCTTGTCTGAACAATCCAACAATCCTATAGACATCATTAAACAATACAATCTTGCATCAGACTTTACTCTAACACACAATTATAAATACATTGTACTCAGGGCTACGCTAGGTATGACCCTGGTCAACTAGGGTCAAGTGTGCGTCAAGTTGCATGGACGTCGCGTCTGTAATTGTTGTGCAACCAGACAGTCAATGATACGGGTCTTGCCAGTACGTCAGTGTACATATGGCAGTCTGCTATCATACTACATGGTCACAGGTCAAGATAGCTAAGGGATATTCGTAATTACATTAGCGTCATCTAGTACGTTGGCATATAATACCTATTATTATTTATTATAAACATTAATTCTAACTAATTATAATATATATATGCATTTAGATATACTTAATAGAGTTTATACTATATATATACTAATATACATTTAAACATACTCTAATACGTATGCCAATACGCACATACTAATGGACAATATATGCATACGCGTATGTATGTGTATACAACAAATACAAGAGAATGCTTCTCACCTTGGCTTCGGCGTGCACGTGCACGAGCGCGACGATATCGATGATGGCGACGACGATGATGGTGAAGGTGATGGTGTTGATAACAATAACGGCGACCAGGGGTGGCCGGGGCTGTCCAGGCGAGGTGCTCAGGTGGTTCAGTCGAGGGAGGTTGGAGAAGAGGATGAGGTGGTGCTGGTGGTTGACGATGTAGAGTGGTGCTGGTGGTTGACGATGTAGAGTGGTGGTTGTGGTTCAGGTGCTCGGCTCGGTGGACGTGGAGGGGCTCTGGTCCGACAGGGGATTGAACTCCGGCGAGGGGAGGTCAAGTGGGGAGAAGATTCAGGCGAGCTCTCCGGTTTAATGGCAGCCGGTCGTGCCGCTGTGTCGGCGGTGACTGGCAGATAGAGGAAGCAGCGGCTCGACGGCGTTCAGGCGTGTGCAGCATCTCAGGCGAACGGGAAGAGGGCAGTGGCGTCTCTCCGGCCAAGTGCAGGTGGTCCAACGGCTGAAGGGTCATGATCCAGTCGGTTAGCCCAGGCGGAGGGGAACTGGTCAAACTCCGGTGGGTGAGGGGTTGAAGGAGATGAGATATTGGAGGTGAACGATGGTGGACGCTGTCGGGGTCTCGCGGGGGATGGCGAGGCGGGGTGCAGCGTCTCCGGCGAGATCTTGGTGCAGTCGATCAGGTGGACAGCGACGCCGGTCGAGCGGAGGAGGACTCGGCGCGCTTTTGAGTGCAGCGGGGTGAGGCGAGTCGTGTAGGCGCCGGTTGGCAGCTGTTCAGGGTGTCGAGGAGGACGGGGTTCCGGTCAGGATCGGTTTGGGGAGGAGATGAACGGAGGAGGATCAGCTTCAGGCAAGGGAGATGGCCGGGCTCCGGAGGTCGAGCGGGGGAGCAGGGATGATGAAGATGAATAGGGATATGGGGGATGTCGGCTGGAACTTTAGGTGTTTAGGTATAGGAAAAAAATAAGAAGGAAAAGTAAAGAAAAGGAAAAGATTATTTATACAAGTAGGGGGGTGCTTGACCTAGAAAAGTTGGACTAGTCAACCCCTCTTGGGATTGGGCCTCTAATGTAGGATTTCAATGGGCTAGGATTTGAATGGGTTCAAAAGAATGGCTCGGATTACATCGGTTCAAGGTTTGGAGGGCCAGGGTCTTAAGAAGCTTGTTATTGAATTAGACACTCCTAAAAATCATGGAAAAATATCAATGAAGGGGAAATAGGTTTATTCACGTACTGTGCCCAATGGGGTGGACACCTTAATACATTTTTGCATAAAAGTGCCCAATAATTAGAAAATTACCCAAAGTTGTATTTACGGTTCAATTCAATTAAATAATGCAATTGGTGTTCTAAAATAAATTAGAAGTACAAGGGACTAAAATTAAGTGGGACAGAAGTGTCATAAATGAAGTAGACTCAGAATAGAATATTACCCTAATTTTGGGTTGCTCAAAATGGGTCGAGATTGTGTCTCCAATTTCGATTGGAACGCACAAAGATACAAAATTGGATTTATATCGAATTAAATACAAACATCCGCGACAAAAATTGTGCGGCTAAAATGAAGCACAAGAGAACATAATTAGAAGTTACACAAGGATCAGAATGGAAGGCAGGCATGTCTAGGACAAGGTTGTGAAATTTGTTGGAAGGCAAAGGCTAGGGTAGCGCTCCAATTATCGAAGCAACGGTAAGGCACAACAATTAAATAAAATTACGGAAATTTAAATATAATTAAATATTATGCAATCATTTATACATTAATTATGAAAAGACGAAAATACCCTTAATCTGAAATGTGGGGGTGACAAGTCTACCCTCCTTAAAAGAATTTCATCCTCGAAATTTGAGATTCTCATAGATGTATTTATTCATTTATTTAATTTTTTATCAAAATTTTAAATTCATCAATTCACATAATCATGAAATAAATCCATATTGTTATTTCACAAACTCTCATAATTCTATTGATTTCATATTTCTGAAAAATCCTCAAATTTAAAAATCGAATTCCATTCGTATCATAATCTTCTCAAAAATTTGATGTTAATAATTAAATACTCAAAAATTTAATATCCATTCATCTAATTTTAAATCCAATCAATGCACATTTATAAAATTTAAAATCTTATCCAAAAAGTTTGTATTCAAACACTAACCCATTAATCATCTTACTCCTCAAATCTTGAGTAAATCACTAAATCCAGTCAATGCATATTTATAAAATTTAAAAAATTATTATCCCAAAATTTGAATCCAACGGTAATCCATTAATCATCTTACTCCTCTAATTTAAATCCAACTGATGCATATTTATAAAATTTAAATCCTCATCCCAAAAATTTAAAATCTAACACTAACCCATTAGTGATCTTAATCCTCGATTTCTTTTTCCACACAAAATTAATTAATGTAATAGTTATAAAATCTTCAAATACCATATTCAATATAAGTTCATAACTTGCAATCAAATGAATATAATAATAATCTCCTTAATTTCCTCAACTGTTAGTGACATTCAATCATGCCACAATCTTCATAAAAATTTATGATTTAACAAATCACCAATTCTGTCATATTAAATTCTCAACTCTCTTTATTTAAATAAATATTTATCCTCGAAATTTAAGGCACATTGTCTCTCTTTGTCAAATCATAACCTCTTCATTAATTCTTCACTGCGGTCAAACCCTCAACAGTCAAAGTCTAAGAGAATCCTACCTATAGTCATACAACACGCAATACAACACGCAATCTAAATAAAATATGCAATCTAGATGAAACATGCATGGTTATGGTCTCTTTTGTCATGGTATTGCAGTCTCTGTCGGGGTGTACTACTAGCTATATTCTAGCAAGAGAATCATTGATACATGCTACGGTACTAAGGAATCAAGCAATCAATCAAACAGACGGAAAAATGAACAGAAGGAAAGAACAGAATGCAGTCTTCTAACCCATTACTTGGACATCTACAACCTCTATCATACACTTAACTCTGGCATATTTATTCACAAATTTCTGTCCCTATACACTGTTACCCATATCAACTAATCACTAGTCCACAAGATATCCATGGATACATCAACATTACACACATTTGTCTATTAGTACCAAAATCTGATACCAAAGACCTATTAACATAATCATCGGTCGAATGATGCATCCAATTTTGATACATGTATCCTTTTAGGTACTACTGTTTCTACTACAAGCATACTCACTGCTAACTCTCTTACCTACTGCAATTGTTTATACTATTTGTTCTTATCACTCAAGTGCACGCCAAGTGCAACACACCATACTAAGTATTGCTCTCTCTAATACAACTCTAGATGGACACCAAAGTCAGTTTGCAGTGCCATCTCAATCATGCTCAAGTCAACAGATCCTTACACATATATATCATCTACTCATATACTAATATATACTTCTTACCCACCATAAAATTTTATCCTCAAAATAAAATTATCAAAATTTAACTTCTTGACAATTTAAAATAAAAAGTGTATACTTTCCTCAAGAGTCAAATATTCAATAATGAAATCAAATTTTAATCACTTCTAAAAATCTTTATAGCTTTGACTATGTTTATTGAATTGAATTTGAACCCTCAAAAATTTTTAATAACATAAAATCTCAACTCCTCAAGAATTCTTAAAATTAAAATTTATTTCCAATCTTCAAATTATAAATTTAAATCCACAAGCAAACATATAAATACTCACAGTCCCTAATACTCAAGGTGCACACAAATACACCAATTGTCTACAACCCTCAACTGTGTACTGAATATTGCACTGCCTGGATTACTTGCACTATTACTTCCAATAATCAAAGTTATCATCACACGTAATTTCTCCAATGATTTTCTATCTATATTAACTGATACACCAATCTAATTATCATCACACAAAGTACATACCGTTATTAGCACCTTGCTCAAAAAAATCCTTGATATAAAATTACTAGCACTATTGGTATGGTAACACTAGCTCCATTATTAGATCACCTCATCAAACTTATTAGAACTCATGATCACTTGCACTTTCTATAATACCCATGCTTTACTTCAATCTCAAGGGCAGGCATATGGTTCCATATCTCGATTTATGTATACGTATCTTCTCTTAAATCTTTTACAGACTGTTACAATAGTCTGTGATACACTTCGTACCTTGCATGATTCATCTTGATATTTCTCTACCCATGGCATACTCAGTAATACCTTTATGCATGTATATTTTGTTACTCTTGTCACACCCAAGTATTCAACCATCAAATTGAATATCATGCTCCATTAATTTTTTTTTAATACAATTCCTCGATACTTAATTGTTTACATAGATTACCCAATTACATAAATTAATGACTATCTAGGACTGGCATGCTGATTCTGATACTTACTCTTGGAACCTTCACTGATGCCCTTTTCTCCTTCCATCTATAGTGCCAATACTAACTATAACACACCTATCATAGGACTATTGCTACAAGGTACTATGCTATGGGTTAGCTCTAGATTAATTCCTACTGTTCATCAACCAAGAAATACTTACAAACTAACAAGTCACACTCAGTCAACACTAATACAAGATACAGACATAATTGTAAGTCACAAATTATCATACTAACAAGGACCTTAAGGAAATAAAGCTCAAAATGAACTAGCTAAGGACTGAAGGTAACTCTACTGCCAAGCAAAAGTGATGGAACAAAGTCTTGTAATAACATAAGTGGATAAGTTTTGAGATGATACTTTAAGAACCAATTTAAGATACAACCTCATAATCATACACGTCTGTCCAAAATCATGACACTCAGAATCCTCGCCACGCCAGTAAGCATAGATGCGATAAACGACATGTTCCGTAACTAAGGTATGCAACTCTATAATCATGTTATCTAGAATCTTCGCCACGCCAACCGGTATGGCTGCGAGAGACTCTAAGTTTCATAACTACAATATGTACATCAAAGTCAGGTTCCTACGTTCTCATCATGACAGCTAATATGGCTGCGATCAACTCTAGGCCCCATAACCAAAGTAGACGTTTTACCTTTCTCACTGTCCTCATCAATATATGTCATCAGATGATACTATAAATTTTAGCCCTAAAATTTATCTTGATATGAAATCAACTCAACAATAATACCAAGAATTTAATTTAATAACTGATCATCAAGAATCAAACTCAATAATGATACCAAGATTTAAATTTAATAACTGATCAACAAGAATCAAGTTCAATAACAACAAGTAAGAACGGACGGGAATAAGGAAAAAGATTTAAATTGGAAATTATAATAAGATTCACAAGGGGTCGTTCCAGGAATCTCTCAAGGATTTTTTTGTGATTGAGTATCCTCTCTCATCCTAGTATCATATGTCCTATATTCAATAGCAGGCACGCAGTAGTACAACTAAGACGTCGCACTACCACGACATCGCACAACTTGCAAAGTTCGACCTGCATGGGCCACCACTAAAAATGTGTCACGACCCGCACCCGGTATAGGGGCACTAGAGAGTGGGTACGTCCAGCCTACGCCGCAGCATCGATAGTAGAACGCTGTATATGTCATGATACTATCTAATCAATCTCACATGAATATCCAACTCCATAAGGAGACACAGATATCATAACATAATGCGGAATATACTCAATTACAGAAAATAAATCACGATGAGATATCGAAGCAAGCAATGAAATACAAGACAAATCTAAACAACAATAAATAGTCTAACCTGCAATCCAAAACATCCGGTCTCCAAGTATGTCGGAAACAAGTCCTCTATCTCACAGTCTAGAAAAAATAGCCAGTCAGGATTGGAACAAAATACACCTCTAACAGCAGTTCCATGTTTATTGACAAAAACTATAACACAGTGTAAAGAAATACAAGACAGATATGAAAACTGGCAATAAGAAATACTGACGAGCATGGATATACTGGAAATAGAAATACTGGAATAAATGGAATACTGGAGCATATAATGTACATCTAGAAATGAAATAGAAATCCAAGTACACGTAAGAATAATGAACTGGTATATAAGTGTGTACAAGAACAATAACTAGAAGATGTGGAGATGCTAGATCAATATACTAGAGATACATGCCAAGAATCATCTAACTAAGTGTGTGAAACATCAGCATATCATGTGATCGGCTTGGGACTAATAAGACTCATTACATTGATTAGCGATCATCACGGTAAGGTCCGGCTAACCACATGTAACAGCGATGAGGCATGTAATGGTAACGCTGTACCGACATGAGGTATGGGTGAGCTATGATGCATGTAAAGTTGGGTATGATCACATAAGCTACTAATATTTCTCCGTTTTCCCCCAGCTAGCACGATGGATTTCAATCACGACTCCTCGTGACAGGTCTTAATGATGCCAACTCGTGTAAATAACAGTGTCAGAGTTATATACGCTATACAACAAGAGTTATAGAGATAATCAACATAATGGAAACTGTCAGAGAATGTACTCACCTGGGGTCCTACTGCTGGCAATACCTATAACCAGATTTTTGAAGTCTTGTCTGAACAATCCAACAATCCTATAGATATTATTAAACAATACAATCTTGCATCAGACATTACTCTAACACACAATTATAAATATATTGGACTCAGGGCTATGCTAGGTATGACCCTGGTCAACTAGGGTCAAGTGTGCGTCAAGTTGTACGGGCGTCGCGTCTGTAATTGTTGTGCAATCAGACAGTCAATGATACAGGCCTTACCAGTACGTCAGTGTATATATGGCAGTCTACTATCATACTACATGGTCACAGGTCAAGATAGCTTCGGGATATTCGTAATTACATTAGGGTCATCTAGTACGTGGGCATATAATACCTATTATTATTTATTATAAACATTAATTCTAACTAATTACAATTATAATAGATATATGCATTTAGATATACTTAAAAGAGTTTATACTACATATATATACTAATATACATTTAAACATACTCTAATACGTATGCCAATACGCACATACTAATGGACAATATATGCATATGCGTACATATAAGTTTACAACAAACACAAGAAAATGCTTCTCACCTTGGCTTCGGCGTGCACGTGTACGAGCCCGGCGATGACGATAATGGTGACGATGATGATGGTGAAGGTGATAGTGTTGATAATGATAACGGCAACCAGGGGTGGCCGGGGCTGTCCAGGCGAGGTGCTCAGGTGGTTCAGTCGAGGGAGTTTGGAGAGGAGGATGAGGTGGTGCTGGTGGTTTACGATGTAGAGTGGTGGTGGTGGTTCAGGTGTTCGGCTCGGTGGATGTGGAGGGGCTCTGGTCCGGCAGGGGATTGAACTCCGGCGAGGGGAGGTCTAGTAGGGAGAAGATTCAGGCAAGCTCTCTGGTTTAATGGCAGCGGGTCATGCCGCTGGGACGGCGGTGACTGACAAATAGAGGGAGCAGCGGCTCGACAGATTTCAGGCGTGTGCAGCATCTCAGGCAAACGGGAAGATAGCAGCGGCGTCTCTCCGGCCAAGTGCAGGTGGTCCAGCGGCTGATGGGTCGTGATCCAGTCGGTTAGCCCAGGCGGAGGGGAACTGGTCGAACTCTGGTGGGTGAGGGGTTGAAGGAGATGAGATGGAGGAGGTGAACGGTGGTGGACGCTGTCGGGGTCTCGCGGGGGATTGAGAGGCGGGGTGCAGCGTCTCCGGCGAGATCTTGGTGCAGTCGATCAGGTGGACAGCGGTGCCGGTCGAGCGGAGGAGGACTCGGCGGGCTTCTGAGTGCAGCGGGGTGAGGCGAGTCGTGCAGGCACCGGTTGGCAGCTGTTCAGGGTGTCGAGGAGGACGGGGTTCCGGTCAGGATCGGTTTGGGGAAGAGATGAACGGAGGAGGATCAGCTTCAGGCGAGGGAGATGGCCGGGCTCCGGAGGTCGAGCGGGGGAGCAGGGATGATAAAGATGAATAGGGATATGGGGGATCTCGGGTGGAACTTTAGGTGTTTAGGTATAGGAAAAAAATAAGAGGGAAAAGTGAAGAAAAGGAAAAGATTATTTATACAAGTAGGGGGGTGCTTGACCTAGAAAAGTTTGACTAGTCAACCCCTCTTGGGATTGGGCCTCTCATGTAGGATTTCAATGGGCTAGGATTTGAATGGGTTCAAAAGAATGGCTCGGATTACATCGGTTCAAGGTTTGGAGGGCCAGAGTCTTAAGGAGCATGGTGTTGAATTACACACTCCTAAAAATCATGTAAAATTACCAATGAATGGGAAATAGGTTTATTCACGTATTGTGCCCAATGGGGTGGACACCTTAATGCACTTTTGCACAAAAGTGCCCAACAATTAGAAAATTGCATAAAGTTGAATTTACGGTTCAATTAAATTAAATAATACAATTGGTGTTCTAAAATAAATTTGGAGTACAAGGGACTAAAATTAACTGGGACAGAAGTGTCATAAATGAAGTAGACCCAGAATAGAATATTACCCTAAATTTAGGTTGCTCAAAATGGGTCGAGATTGTATCTCCAATTTCGATTGGAACGCACAAAGATACAAAATTGGATTTATATCGAATTAAATATAAACGTCCGCGACAAAAATTGTGCGACTAAAATGAAGCACAAGAGAACATAATTAGAAGGTACACAAGGGTCAGAATGGAAGGCGGGCATGTCTAGGACAAGGTTGTGAAATTTGTTGGAAGGTAAAGGCTAGGGTAGCGCTCCAATTATCGAAGCAACGTTAAGGCGCAACAATTAAATAAAATTACGGCAATTTAAATATAATTAAACATTATGCAATCATTTATACATTAATTATAAAAAGACAAAAATATCCCTAATCTGAAATATGGGGGTGACATAGAATACGTTGTGCACTCCCTCTAGTACAGGCAGCAAGTCTAGTCTGTAGGTCACTACACCAAACCTCTCGAGAATACCGAAGGGTCCTATGTACCGTGGGTTAATCTTTTCGCCTCCACCAAAGCGAATCATGCCCTATGTCGAAGAAATCCTCAAGAACACCAGATCGCCGACCTAGAACAAAATGCAACCTTAGCACTCCGACTAAAACAAGCAATTACAAGCGACATAAAACAAACCTATACCTCAAACTCCAAAGGTCGCGGGTGGTTATCGGTCCAATACAGCTGTTTGTCCTGCTTAATCCGAAGTCTATCCATGATAAGCTCCACCTTCTCAGCTGCATCCACGACCATGTTTGGTCCCAATAAGGCTCTCTCACCAACATCATCCCAAGATAATGTAGTGTGGCATCTCCATCCATACAATACCTCAAATGGTAACATCTCGATATTGGCCTGGTACCTGTTGTTATAAGCAAACTCTACCAGGTGTAGATGATCCTCCCAAGAGCCTCCAAAATCCAAAAAAAATAAGAGTATAGCATATCCTAGAGAGTCTGAATAGTCCTCTCCGACTGTCCGTTTGTCTAGGGGTGATATATGGTACTAAACTTGAGCTGGGTGTCCAACCTAGTCCTACAAACTCCTCCAGAAGTACGATATGAAGCGACTATCCTGATATAAGACTATGTTCATAGAAACTTTATACAATATGACTATCTGCCATACATACAACTCTTCTAGCTTCTCCGTAGACATACCTACTTTGAATGGCAAGAAATAGGCCGATTTGGTCAACCTGTCTACGATGACCCAAATTGCGTCTTTCCTTCCTGGAGAACGCGAAAGCCCTGATACAAAGTCCATCGTCACATGCTCTTATTTCTTCTCTGGAATGGGTAAAGGATGAAGTAGTCCACCTGCCTCTGTCTTTTCGCCTTTACCTACTAGCATACCAAGCATCTGGATATGAAACTCGCCACCTCCCGGTTAATACTATACCACCAAACATACTTTTCATGTCTCTATAAATCTTATTGGCACCTGGATGCATAGAGTACCGAGATTGATGCGCCTCTTGAAGAACCTCCTCGCACAATGCTCTACTTGGCACACACAATCTGGTACCATGCCACAATGATCCATCCTTTGCAATACTGAAGTCCTCTGCCAATCTCATCCGGACTTGCACCCTGATGCTCCTAAGAGACTCATCCTCGAACTGTACAGCTCTAATCCGGTCCATCAACTCTGATTGTACCTGAAGTTCCCACATCTGTGTCGCAACTCTAGGAACTAGTACCTCAATACCCAAGCTATCCAGATCGGCCAATAAATGTTTGTTCCTCGTCAAGTACATAGCCACTGGATACCTGCTTAAGGCATCAGCGACTACGTTGGCCTTCCCTGGATGATACTGCAAGAAAATGTCAAAATCCTTTTTCAACTCCAACCATCACCGTTGTCGCATTTTGAGCTCTTTCTTTGTAAACACATACTTCAAGCTCTTGTGGTCCATAAAGATCTCTACACACTCTCCTTACAATTAGTGTTTCCACAGCTTTAGAGCAAAAAATAACTGCTGCCAATTCCAAATCATGGGAAGGGTAATTCTTCTCATGAGGACGTAATTGCTTGGAAGCATAGGGAATCATATTCGAGTTCTGCTTCAACATATATCCCAAACCCTTAGCCGAAGTATCACTGTTTATAGAAAATCCTCCTGTCCCCGATGGCAACATCAACATTGGAGCTGTAGTCAACCTCTTCTTTAGATACTCAAAAGTGGCCTGACACTCCTCAGTCCAGACGAACTCTATGTCCTTTCTTGTCAGCCTAGTCATCGACTCTGCAATCTTGGAGAAGTCCTAAATAAATCTCCGATAATAGCCTGCCAATCCAAGAAATCTCCTGATCTCTGCCACTGAACTCGGGGCAGACCATGACTCAACTGCTGAAATCTTCTTCGGGTCTACCGAGATTCCGTCTCCTGTAATCACATGCCCAAGGAATTAAACCTTATCAAGGAAGAACTCACACTTCAAAAGATTTCCATACAGTTTCTCCTTCCTGAGAGTCTCCAGAAATATCCTCAGGTGCTTCTCTTGCTCCTCCGGGGTCTTTGAATATATCAATATGTCATCAATGAATACTACCACAAATTGAATAAGATACTGATGAAACACCTTATTTATTAGGTTCATGAATACCGTCGGAGAATTGGTCAACCCAAACGGCATCACCAAGAACTCGAACTGCCCAAACCAAGTCATGAAAGTTGTCTTCGGAATGTCTTCCTTCTTCACTTTCACCTGGTGGTACCCCGACCTCAAGTCTATCTTTGAGAATACCTTCACTCCGCTCAACTGATCAAACAGATCGACAATCCGCAGTAAAAGGTATTTGTTCTTGATAGTGAGGTTGTTGAGAGCCCTGTAGTCGATACACATAAGTACCGAACCATCCTTCTTTGGTAAAAACAATACCGGAGCACCCCACGGTAACGAACTGGATAGAATAAAGCCTTTGCCCTGCAACTAATCTACCTTCTTCTTCAATTCCACCAGTTTGTTATTTTTCACCCTATAGATGTGCTGTGATATTGACTCTACACCTGGCACCAAATCTACAGAGAACTCCACATATCTGTCTGTTGACAACCCTGAAAACTCCTTCGAAAAAATATTCATATACTCCGCTATCAAAGGATGTGGAGGCTCCTCCTCTTCCATCATAGCTCCACAGAAGACTCCCTCTCTCTGTTCCCTGATGCCTCTGGTAAACTCAAACCCTGGCTCTCCTGGCGGCTGAAAAAAACTATGCCTCCATGATAATCGATACTGGCATGGTGCCTCTCAACCAATCCATCCTGAGTACTAAGTCATAGCTCGAAAGTGGCATTACGAGTAGACACGCGCTCAACTATTGGCCCCTAAAGGTGACTCTCCGATCCTTACAAACATCACTGACCAGGATAATGCCACCCCCGATCATAATCTTGGAAGTTCTCGCCAACGGTTCAGCCTCAAGATTATGCTTCAAAGCAAAAGATAAAGAAATAAAGCTATGTTAAGCACCAGAATAAAATAAAGCATGAGCTAGAAAAGAATCAAGATAGACTGAACCTGAGAAAACATCTCCGACTGGCTCCTCCTTCCGGATGGTCAAGGCAATATCTCGTCCTTAATGAGCACCTCTCTGCTGCTGCTGGTGTTGTACGAACCTCTGCTGTTATATCGGCAACGGAGGTCCTCTCTGTTATCCTGCTGGTAGTCTCGTAGGTGCTAACTGTGCCTGGGCCCCACCCTGAACTGTACGAGTTAGAGCCCTAGGACAAGCCCTCAACTGGTGGTCTCCTGCTTCGTAGAATAAATACTGGCCCAATCTTATCCTAGACACATCCTATCTATGTCACGGCTTCTTGCAGAATGGGCAACGAATGGCTGGCCTATGGATCTGGTGCACCTGTTGCGCTGGCTCTCTAGCTGGTACAAGGAACTGCTGCCTCGGTTGCTGGAAATACCTCTGCTACTGCTGATGCAGAAACTGAGGCCGCTTTGCTGGCCCCGCACTACCGCTAGCTCCCGAGGGATCCCTCATCCTCTTGGAGCCAAGCTCCAAATCATCCTTTGCCTGATGTGCCTGTGCTAGAATCTCCTCAAATATAATGGTACGATGACCGCTATTATTGGATTTGATCTCCCTATTCAGACCCTTTTCTAAACTTTTGGGCCTTCCCCCGGAGATTTTGTCCCTACACAAAGTAACCTGATCTATAAAACTCCATCGTATACTCGTCCATTGTCATGTTACCCTAGACAAGATTCTGAAACTGGCTCTCTAGCGATGTCAGAGACACATGTGGAAAGAAATTTTTCTTGAGAATCTACTTAAAAGCTTCCCAAGTAAGTCACGGCATTAAGATCCTGGAGTCCGTTCTAAATCAATTCAATGCGATGTCAAACATCATGCTTTCTGCCACCTCTACCTGCAACCTCTCGGGAATCTGTGCCAACCACAGGTTTTTCTCAATATCTTTGATTCAATCATCAGTATAAAGAATCTCCTCAATGCCTTTAAAGTCCTTCAACCCCATCCTCTTAAAATCTATGATAGTCCCCGGCCTCAGCTGCTGTGGAGTGAACTGAGGTGGAGCTGCCTTTGGCTGGACCAAGGTAACTCTCTCGACTGCGGCAAGTACAAGCTGATGGGCATTCTCAATGCCCTGCGTCATAACCTCTGAATGGCACTATTGTGCCTCAATCATCTGCTGAAAGAGCGCAAATACCTGCTTCGGATCAACTGCTGGTGGTGGAGGTGGGAGATCCTTTGAGATTGTTGGCGCTGTCCTCTGTACTGGAGGTGGAGCACCCACAAAAGCTGCTACGAAAATGTCCACCTGGACCAGTAAAGTGGACCTCTTAACTGAAGCTGCTGGAACAGTGTTTGCTGGTGCTGTCCTTAGAGGTAATGAAGTGACCGACCTCGCTGATACTGCGCCTGAGCACTGGAAATGCCTCTTCGGCGGCATCCTGAGGATAGATTAAAACAAAGGAATTGATATTGAGTAAGATACAATATCACCATAGAAGAACAAAATTATTCAAAGTAAAACAAGCATTCAAATAGATACGGATAGCAACACGAATATTTGTAAATATTCCCTAGTTGTGATTGAGTATGCTCTCAGCCTATATCCTATATCCTAAAGCAGGCTCATAGTAGTACTCTAGGTGAGCACTACTATGATATCGCTCTAATTGTGACTCCAGACCTACATGGACCACCACTAAAAATGTTTCACGACCTGCACCCGGAATAAGGGCACGAGTAGAGAGCAACGCCCAGCCTACGCTGCAGCATTGACGGTAAAACGCCTAGGTCAACAATAATAACTAAATATCTCACACAATATATAAGGTACCTGTCAATGTCATCTCCAGTCCAAACGGAGGAACAAATATAATGACATGATAATGATATCCATACTCAATCATAATATCAAACTAAGTAAGACAATGCACGATATGGAATAAGGAAGATGAAATAGGAATCATAATACAATCACAACTCTACAATACGAGTCTAGGCATAATACAACTCCAAAATAATATACATGCCAAAAGTCTCAATAAAAGTCTAATACAAGTCTAAACAATAAGTCTAAGCCTCCTCAGTATCTGGCACTCGGTCCTCCTGCTCTAAGGGAATATCCTCTAATGGTACGCCGTCCTTCGGCCCGTTATAAGTGGGACACTGATCCACAAGCCAATCATCTGAAAAATATATCCAGTCAGAACTTGATTTCCCCCCTTAGCTATTATTACTAACTGCTGCTAACAAGCTAATTGCACCTCAATACAGTGTAAGAACTGTACTGGATTTGCTTCCATTCACTACATCACCTAACCTGTCACGCCCCAGTCCCAAAATATACGGGACCAGGCCACGTGGAAATAGCCAGCTGACACGTCTCCGAGGATATCCCAATTTAATGGATCCACGAAGAGTGCTACGATGTCCTAAAATACTAACATGTCCAACATCAGTCAATATCAGATAACTAATCTCATCCACAATATAAACAGCAAGAAGTACTAAATAAACTGCTGGAAGATAAACACCAGTCTCAAGATATCATAGTACAACCAATAATGTCAGGTGGGAACAAACTCACTACTATGACGAAATAAAGTACTGAAATGATAGATAAAAAGATAATGACTAGGGCATCGGCTGACTAGATAATGATGCACCCAATCTAGGCGGAAGGCCTACCAAGTGATCACGGAAACTCTGACGGTAGAACTTCTAGCTCCTCTGCGGTAGCGAATCTCCTCTCCTGTCCTGGACCGTACACTGTGGGGTAGTAAGCCTCGTCCAAATCTGGAAGGGAACCAGGTCCTCAGAGGGACGTAACAAGATACATAGAGACATGCCATATATAAATACTGAATAGAATAAATACAATAAAGGGTGTGCTAACCATCTAAGTGAATGCAATGTGAGGACAACTTTGGTACGTATAGGTAGGCATAGGCATAACGTCCAACACCCCGAAGAGCGTGGCAGCAGTGCAGTATATCGGCCATATCGCTCCGAAGAACGTGGCAGCAGTACAGTATATCATCTATATCGCTCCGAAGAACATGGTAGCTGTGTAAAGGGAGTCATTGGATCCGTGGCTCCTCTGGATACTACGGAATCCAATGGGTGTATCCCATACGCCTACTAATGTCCTCCCCGCCCAATGTAGATACGCAAGTCGACTACTCGACGTGCATACCCTGTATCTATATGCCAAGTCTCTATCAATAAAATATAAACTAAACTACGTACTAACCGTGATATAGGTTACACGTAACGATATCTAGTCGAGTACGCAAACCCGCATCCCAATATAAATATGTCTCTGTGAACGTGTAAGGTGTCAGGTCTCAGATGATAACAGGGTATCATCCAATGGGTGGGTCTGCTAATGACTAGGCCAAGTATACAAATCATCGACGTATCCGTCGAATGCACCCGAGTCAATCTCGGACGTGCACAGTTGTATAAAGTAAAAGCAACAAGAATATAATACAATATATGCAATATTTAAACCAGACAGTAAATATGGCAAGGTATCTTGCCTGGGTCCTGAAGTTGTGAATGCCAGAAGCCGGTTCCTGCAGTGTCTCCTGGCTGATCCAAAGGTCCTAAACACAAATATAATATAACAATCTAATATCAGACGCTAAACATTAAATGTACACGACTACAACGTGACGCTTGAATATTATCGCAAGTTCGCGTATGTTCGAACACAGCGTCACGTGTGCGCGTAGCTAAGGTGCCCACGTGTTCTGTGCTCGAACGTCCTGGGCCTTGAGACAATAAATTCAAGTTACGGTTTGACCACGATCTCTGATCTATGCGAACACATGTTCCTTGGTTTCCATGTTCATTACACGAGGTTTATGGACAGGTATTAGGGTGGAGATGCTAGTCCATGGCGTTATGCCTCACGATTTAGGGTTTGCTAGTAAATATACAGATTCTAAATCTTATTAGTCATTAATCCACTATGGACATGATTAGGGTTGTGTCCGATATCAACATTTATTGACACGTCGATACGACGCTACGATATTCACATGAAGAAGCGGGGTTTGATGTGGTTACCTCTACGTGGCTTGCTCGGACAGGGTCTGCTCTCGTCGAGGCGTACTCCGGCGAGGTGGCAGCGGCTCCGGCGAGATGGCAACAGCGGCGGCGGCACAGCAGCAGGCGAGGCAGCGGCAGCAACGCACGGGGGGGTCGGGTTGGCGCCGGCAGCTCGTCGTCCGCCGGGCGGCTGGGTCGGTTGTAGGGCGGCTGAAGGGCGGCTGAAGGGGCAGTCGGGGTGGATATAAGGCGGCGGGTCGGGGTGGATGTAAGGGGCAGCGGGTCGGCTGTAAGGTGGCGGTCGGGGTGGATGTAAGGGGCAGCGGGTGTAAGGGGCGCCGGTGGCGGTGATGGGTTGGTGCAAGGGAGAGGGGGGGTATTCGGCTAGGGTTAGGATTTGTGAGGGCTTTGTTGGTTTAGGGTTTTACATGGAGGAAGTTAAGTATTTATATAGGGGATGGGCTTCGGGCTTGGTCTCGGGGTTTGAGCCGGCCAGGGTCCAAGGATCTGGTTCGGTCAGGTCCAGTTGAGGTAAAATTAGCCATAAATTAATTAACTAATTTAATAATTCACTTCGCGAGGCGACGTTAATTCGCATCGCGTAGCTATGGTTGCAATATGGTCAGAGGGTACCTAGAATCGTCTCCCGAAATTTTAATTATCTCGGTTTGTCCCTAATCTCAGTTTTTAAAATTACAAATAATCCCTAAATTGGTTGAGGGGGTTTACATAACCATATACACAAAGATACAGTTTCCCAACTCTGCTACCCAGCACTGTTGATACCCTCTACTAATCCCAATAAAATTCTAGCACATTGATAACATACTAACTATTATATGTCTAACTAATACACATTAGTCAATGCAATTGGAAAGATACACTACCTGATACTCTACCTAATCTATGGACACAACCGAATCCCCTAATTGAGTGTCAAGTTTTGTTAAGAAGGCTTGCTACTTCGTACAAACAAGGGCTTTGATCCGAAGGGCTCGAATAGTTCTCGAATTGTTGAACTTCTTGACAAGATCTTTTTACAACTTTTGAAAACTTCTAACCAAGAACGCACTGGCACTTAAGGCATAGGAGTTATATAATGCATGGGATTGGAAAAAAATAAAGGCTCTTTCACTAAGGAAATAGAGAAAAGAAATGAAAGTGAATTGAGTGAGTAAGAATGGTGAATTTCTTATCTATTTATAGTACTTTTGCAGACCGAGTTCGGGGCAAATTCGGATGCCAAACGTTCAAATTTTTGAATGTTGGAGCCGAGTCCGTAGAAAGAACTAGTTGCAAGGGCTTACTAGGTCTGGAGCCGAGTTCGGGCAGAACTCGTACCGGACTCGTCCTGAGATCGTAGCGAGTTCATTTTTCCTAAATCCAGTCAAAATCAGAATTGGTTGGGTTGTGTAAGTCAAACTTGGTTTTGGAAAAATAGGTTGGGATATTTTCAAAACTTAAAATATTTTGGCTAAAATAATATGGGTAATCTTTTGGGTAGCCTCTAAATGCCAAGTGAAATTCGATTTACATATTTTTCTATACTCAATAAATAGAAAAATTATGTTGACTCGATACTGAAAATAAGTTGCATTCCTATTCTCTGAAACTGTAGTGTAGCAGTAGTACGTATGTATGGTCGGTTCTCGAAGGTTATATCGAGTCTAAGTTTTTATCGATTATCAAAATATGGTTCGACCATGACCAATGGGCCAACACATAGTATTTGGACTTCAAAAATCACTGTCTTTAGTCTGTGCATTAATACCGGCACATAATGTACAAAATTTTATCTATAATCCAAGGATCACTATCTTTGGCGCATAGACATTGGCGCATAGCTATTATCGCATAGCATATGGGCTTCTACATATAATTACAAAGTTTAATCTCTTTGGCATTAGCGCACATATAATCCTGTACATGGAATAGAGTTGCGCATAATGTTGCATTCACTGAGCTAGGCTGTAGAATACTTTCTCCGCTTTGTGCATAGAACTCTTCTGTCACTCTATGTATAGCTGACTTTGTGCGCATGGACTTAAAATATTTTATGCTTCTACAAGACTCCCTTTAATGTTTTTAAATTTAAATAAGTTTGAAATACTTTGAAAGAAGCATGGATGAAGAAAATAACCACTTTTCGCATAAAGAATTTTGGCGCATAGACTGCTGACAAAGTTGTTTGCATATTAGTTTTGTACTTAACTATCTAGGCTGTCTATCATGATCCTCCTTGATCACTGTGAAGACAGAACATTATGTCATGCCCTAGTCCCAAAATACCTAGGGACTAGCCACATGGCAATGGCCAGCAGCACAACTCCAATGGGCAAACCCAATTTAATGGACCAGTTAGAGTGCACATAAGCTGTAATACATTAAAAAATGGTCTACGAATACCTGTCACAGTTTATATATCTAATCTCATCCATAATAAGTAACGAAATCACAAAGAGACAAGTCCAGTCACAATAATATAAAATGGTCTGTCCAACCAAAGCAATATAGATAATGTCACGGGAAACAACCCGTCATCAAAATGGAAAGAAAAATAAATCCATGTACAAATATCCAGAAGTCACTACAAGATCAAATATCTAAGAATAATAAGCATAATAAATGAATGGTGAGAATACTGTTTGATCAATATAAGTCCTATGGAACAACCTCGTCCTCTGCAACCTGTACATCTCCAATAGTAGCACCTGCCCCGTAAACCTCGGGATAGCTATCCTCGTCTACACCTGAGAAGATAATCCAGATCCAAGTCCTCAGGGGACATAGCAAGGTACAATAAACATTCAAGCCAAATAAAATACAGCAAGTAAATATAAATAGATCCTCAGGGCAAGCTATGTAACAAGCTAAGTGAAATGCAAATGAGAGCATCACTAGTACTCATACTGAGACCACTACAGGCTATGTATCGGGGAGCCCATAGCAGCAAGTAGTATCACGACTCCAGTATATGTGCCAAAGATCTGAGACATAGTCTGAGGCACCTCCAGTAGTATATATATAAATAATCAGCCTATAGCTTGTGTGTCTCTCCCCACCCAATGTAATCTCATGTCTCATGTCCACGACATCTCATGTCCATTACACGTAAGATCATGACATCTAGCTAGTACAATGAGTCATAATAATATACATGTAATATGCACGTCTCATATCACGAATCCTATAAGCCTATACAAAATCACCATGAATAACTCAAGAAAGATTCTGTCATATGAAATTGTGTCAAGTGTCCTACAGTATGGCGTACTTGGTAAAGCAAGCACGTAAAAATATAAGATCATAGAATCAACTCTCTAAGTGACATTACACGACTCCGCGTACGGCATCGGCACCCGAATCTCATTCGGACACTAAGCAATGTCTCATGATCCTAGGTTGTACAGGCACATCACAAGAGTATATATATATAGGAAGAATACAAGCAAATAATATAATAGGATCTCTGTAGGTTTGGCAAGGTACACTTGCCTGGGTTCTGAACTCCGTCTAGTGCTCCTAGGAAAGTAGAATCTGCACGTACACCTCCGGATGCTGAAAAAACATCACCATTGTTCTTAGAATACTTGAAATAGCTAGGATTGACTACCCATAAGTCCAATTTGGGCATAGGGGCAAAATTGACAGTTTTGGGTCAAAGCGGGGTCCACATGTGGCCACTTCGCACCAAAAAATGTGTCAAAGATAAAGTTATCCAAATTTGTCAAACTTAGTGTCTACGAGTCTAGAATGATGATATAAACCCAATGCAATATCCAAAATTGGATTCCGATGAGCCGGTCACGAAATCACCCGTCAAGTGGAATCGTGGGACCCACGAAACGATGCTTTGTCAACGTTCTCAGAATTTAACCAAACTTGTGTCACAGGACTAGCGTAACACTGTGAATCCAATTGCATAAGTTTTGTTACAAAATGATAAGCACACGTAAATTTATGACGAGTGCCAGAACAAGCCGATAATGTATTTTTTGGCGGATACGCGTTGATTCCGGTATGCACGCACATCCAAATCAAGTTCTACGAAAACCCACACATTCGCGTTTATGTTACGCGCCTTTCGATGTAACTCTCACACGATGAAGTTATCTCGTTTGGCGGGACGCACCTCGTATCGCGAGATTTAAGTATTTTAAAACAATTTTTTTGTCGTTTTGGAACCAAAATAATTTAACCATTATAGCAAACTAATAAAAACTAATATAACAGTAAAAATCTTGGTTATATTATAAAGAAGTATTTTCAATTATATTGAAAATTAATGAGATGGTAGGAAATTGGACATGAACAGGGTCACTTGGACTAAATTTCTGAACTGTTGTTGAACAGTTTTTCGGCCAATTTTTGGTCGATTTTTCGATCAAACCCGGGTGTTTAAATTCGTTCCACTTGAAGGAAATCCTAGAGGGTTAAGTTGTGAACATACCAGCGAAGATGGGGCACGAAACGGATGAGCAAGGAGGGCGAAAGCTCTATGCGAAGGGGGGTCGCATGGTTGTGCGCGTGCGCTCGGGGGGCGGATATGGGGCAGCTCCGGCGCTGCTGAGGCGCGACGGCGTTCGGCGGTGAGGGCGGCACTTCGGCGGTGGCATATTTGGCGGGTGGTAGTGGAGGTGGTGTAGCCGTGGGATCAGGGTTAGGGTTAGGGTTTTGTTTACATATATATAGAGGGAAAGAGGGCTTCCTGTACGTGGAAGGGGGGTTTAAAGTTTAGTTTTGGGTTTTGGTTTAGTTAATGGATTTGGGTTAATGGGTTTGGGTTTTAGGTTTTTCTTTTGTTTTGTTTTGTTCAATAATTAAATACAGAAAATTTCCAAAAATAGTTAGGCACTTGAAAAAATTTAGGAAATTTATATTTCCTCCAATAAATAATTTACAATCCAATTTATATAAATTAAAAAGGTATTTACTAAATATTAATGAATATTAAATTAATTAAATAAATCCATAAATTCTATTTTCTATACAATATTAAATTGGGAGTGTGCAGGGGGGTCGAATAAAGTAATACGAGTGTCATATGCGTAATAGGACCAATTAGGCTCATAGCATAGATTTAGTTGGAAGTAATGGGTTGGGTGGCATGTTAAAATCGTACGCCAAGACAAAATGGTTAATTAAATCATCGTTTCCTCGTAATTGTATCACCAAAGTTGTGCGACCAAAATAAGGCATGAGATTGCGAATTTGTGAGGGACAGTCATGGCAGGAGCCTAATTTGACTCGTCTAAGTCAAGCATGATAGGTTGTTTTGAAGGGAAAGGCTAGTGTTGCACTCAAGATCTTAAAACCATGGGGGTTGGTTTCCAAAGTTCAATTAGATTATCGAATAAATATTAAAATAAAATAATTATTTATTTATTACCGAACAAACCCTATGAAAAAAATTAGGGTGCTCACAATCTACCTACCATAAAAGAATTGCGTCCTCGTAATTAAGAAAAACAAAATATAACCGGTCAGGAAAGGTTTGCTCCAGAAGAGATGACGCGGTCGCATGACATTTGTTGAAGCACGACACAAAGGATAAAGGACCATGAACAAGAAAAAAATTGAGAGAAAGGGTGAGGGTTTTGTTCAAGAAGAATACGTAGGGAAGCAATAAAAACTTTTCCCTAGGCAATGAGAGATAAGTAACTTAAGAGTAAAGGAGTCTGATTAGAGCGAGGATCAACTACAACTTATGAAAACTTGGGTACCACTTACATATTACTAATCTAGACTAACAAGTTCATGCTAACATAATAGTAGGTATAGGTTAGGGAATGCAACTAACAGGCACATGCTAAAGTACTACTAGGAATATTTGTTACTATAGCTGGCTATGATAAGAATAAATCTTACCCATATTCGCTACTCTTTAAGTCCGTACCTCCTCCACTGTCATCGCAAAAGCCTGTTCATGTCCCTGTGGTGGTGCCATCTGCTGTTGCTGGGCCTGCTGGAAGAGTGCTGCCTGTGGTGCCAAGGGTGGCCTCGGCTGATATTCTCCCAGTGCTGGTGGTCTGAATACTCCATATTCCCCTTGTGATCCTCCTGGTGCTGGATAAGCTGGTCGATGTGGCTACTGGACTGGCTCCGGTGCTAGTAAAGCTAGTCGATGAACCATTGGTGTTCCTTTCCGGCGTTCAGGGCAATCCCTGGCTGATTGCTGACTGGATCCGCAAGCTAAACATAATCCCAATTTGCGTCTGCACTCCCTCTCAATATGGCCTACCTTGCCATAGTAGTGACAAATAGAAAAGGATGGGGCTCGTGATGCTGCTCTCTGTGGTGGATTCATCTGGGGTCACTTTGCAGGCTTCCCGTGTGGTGCTCGAGCTGATACTAATGCCTACGATCTCTTCTGGCTGGACTCCCTCCTGTGGATGTACTCCATGGGTCGAGCTACTACAAGGATGTCCGTATAAGAAGTAGGTGCAACTGCGCAAATCTGTCTCTGTAGATCAAATCTCAGTCCATCAAAGAAGTTCTCTGTCTTCTCTTCTTCTGTCAGGATCAGTATAGGGTCGAACATTTGAATCAATCATGATATAAGTCAAAGAATTTATTTGAGTACGATCTAGAGATCAAGAACGTGTCAACGTATGGATGAGATCCTATAAATTTATTCTTATCCTAATCGCAGGCTTGCTCGGTCCCTTAGTTGAAACCGAAGTAATATATTCATAGACCTGCATGTACCACCACAAAAACCATGTCACGCCACAGTCCCAAAATACCAACGGACTAGCCACGTGGCAATGGCCAGCAGCATAACTCCAATGGGCAAACCCAATTTAATTGACCCGTTAGAGTGCACTTAAGCTGTAATACATAAAAAAATTATCTATAAATACTTTTCACAGTTTATATATCTAATCTCATTCACAATAAGTAACGAAATCACAAAGAGACAAGTCCAGTCACAATAATATAAAATGATATGTCCAACCAAAGCAATATAAATAATGTCATGGGGAACAACCCGTCATCAAAATGGAAAAAAAAAATCCAACTACAAATATCCAGAAGTCACTACAAGATCAAATATCTAAGAACACTAAGCATAATAAATGAATGGTGAGAATACTGTGTGCTCAAGAGAAGTCCTCTGAAACAACCTCATCCTCTATAACCTGTACATCTCCAATAGTAGCACCTGCCCTGTAAAACTCAGGATAGCTCTACTCGTCTACACCTGGGGACATAATCCAGATCCAGGTCCTCAGGGGACATAACAAGGTACAATAAATACTCAAGCCAAATAAAATACAGTAAGTAAATATAAACAGATCCTCAGGGCAAGCTATGTAACTAGCTAAGTGAAATGCAAATGAGAGCATCACTAGTACTCAGGCTGAGACCACTACATGCACTATATCTGGTAGCCCATAACAGCAAGTAGTATCATGACTCAAGTATATGTGCCAAAGATCTGAGACAGAGTCTAAGGCACCTCCAGTAGTATATATATAAATAATCGACATGTAGCATGTGTGTCTCTCCCCACCCAATGTAACCTCATGTCTCATGTCCACGACGTCTCATATCTATAACACGCAAGATCATGACCTCTAGCTAGTACAATGAGTCATTATAATATCTATGTAATATGTACGTCTCATATCACGAATCTTGTAAGGCTATACAAAATCACCATGAATAAATCAAGAAAAATTTTGTCACATAAAATAGTGTCAAGTATCCTACGGTATAGCATACTTGGTAAAGCAAGCATGTAAAAATATAGGATCGTGGAGTCAACTCTCTATGTGACGTTACATGACTCCACGTACGGCATCGACACCCGAATCTCGTTCGGACGCTAAGCAACGTCTCACGGTCCTAGGTTGAATAGGTACATCACAAGAGTATATATATATATATATATATATATATATATATATATATATATATATAGGAATAACACAAGCAAATAATATAACAGGATCTCTGCAGATATGGAAAGTTACACTTGCCTGGGTTCTGAACTCCGTCAAATACTCCTAGAAAAGTAAAATCTGCACGTACATCTCCGGATGCTGAAACAAATATCACCATTGTTCTTAGAATACTTGAAATAGCTAGGATTGACTACACATATGTCCAATTTGGACACAGGGGCAAAATTGATAGTTTTGGATCAAAGAGGGTCCACATATGGCCTACTTCGCACCGAAAAATATGTTAGAGATAAAGTTTTCCAAATTTGTCAAACTTAGTCTCTATGAGTCCCGAACGATGATACGAACCCAACAGAAAATCTAGAACTGGATTCTGATGAGCCGGTCATGAAATCACCCGTCATGTGGAATCGTAGGGCCTACAAAACGATGTTTTGTCAACGTTCTCAGAATCGAACCAAATTTGGGTTACAGGACCAGCGTAATCCTGTGAATCCAATGGCTTAAGTTTTATTGCAAAACGACAAGCATATATAAAATTATGACGAGTGTCAGAATAGGCCAATACAGTATTTTTTGGCGGATATGCGTTGATTCTGGTGTGCACGCACATCCAAATCAAGTTCCGCGAAAGCCCACACGTCCGTGTTTATGTTATGCGCCATTTGATGCAACTCGCATACGACGAAGTCGTCTCGTTTGGCGAGACGTTCCAAATATCGCAAAATTTTTGGTGTTTTAAAAACAAGCTTTTGGTCGTTTTGGAACCAGAATAATTTAACCATTATAGCAAACTAATAAAAACTAAAAGAACAGTAAAAATCTTGGTTATATGGTAAAGAAGTTCTTTCAATTATATTTTGAAAATAATTATCGAGATGGTAAAAAATTGGACATGAACAGGGGCACTTGGACTAAATTTTTGAACTGTTGTTGAACAGTTTTTCGGCCAACTTTCGATTGATTTTTCGATGAAACTCAGGTGCATAAATTCGTTCCACTTGAAGGGAATCCTAGAGGATTAGCTTGTGAACATACCAGCGAAGATGGGGCACAAAATGGACGGGCGAGGAGGGCAAAAGCTTTGCGTGAAGGGGAGCCGCATGGGTGTGCGCATGCGCACGGGGGAGGGGGGGCGATCGGCTGTGTGGGTGGCACTACGGCGGTGGCATCTCCGGCTGGTGGTGGTGGAGGTGGTGTAAGCGTAGGATCAGGGTTAGGGTTTTGTTTACATATATATAGAGGGAGAGAGGGATTCCTATACGTGGAAAGGGGGGTTTAAAGTTTAGTTTTGGGTTTGGGTTTAGTTAATGGGTCTGGGTTAATGGGTTTGGATTTTAGGTTTATTTCTTTTTCTTTTGTTTTTTTCAATAATTAAATACAAAAAAATCCCAAAAATAGTTAGGCACTTGAAAAATTCTAGATAATTTATATTCCTCCAATAAATAATTTACAGCCCAATTTATATTAATTAAAAGGTATTTACTAAATATTAATGAATATTAAATTAAATAATAAATCCATAAATTCTATTTTCTATATAATATTAAATTGGGAGCGTGCAGGGGGTTCGAATAATGCAACTCGAGTGTCATGTGCGTAATAGGACCAGTTAGGCTCATAGCATGGATTTAGTTGGAAGCAATGGGTTGGGTTGGCGTCTTAAAATCTTACGCCACGACAAAAGGGTTAATTAAATCATCTTTTTCTCGTAATTGTGTCGTAAAAGTTGTGCGACCAAAACAAGACATGGGATTACGAATTTGTGAGGGACATTCATAGCAGGAGCCTAATTTGACTCGTCTAATTCGAGCATGCTAGGTTGGTTGGAAGGGAAAGTCTAGTGTTGCACTCAGGATCTTAAAATCATGGGGGTTAGTTTCCAAAGTTCAATTAGATTATCGAATAAATATTAAAATAAAATAATTATTTATTTATTACCGAACTAACCCTATAAAAAAAATTAGGGTGCTCACATATCCTTTTTGAATTTCTATTCGCATACATCTGTTGTTTTTACCACATTAACTAAGTTCATACTGCAAACTATTATCGGTAGTAATGCCAGCTTATGGCCGAAAACTAACTTCACAGCAGGCAAGATGAGATTCCTGTTCATCCTCTTTATTGCCCCTGATCCTTCGGGAATGATGTAGTTTCGAAGCTAGATCATGAGGAATCCGGCTATGTCGGCTTCCTTTGACAATGTATCAGGCTTGGTAGAAGTAATTATAAATTATGGTCCCGATCGCATAACTGCCAATATGTTCTTCCAACAGTGGGTCCTTTTCACCATATTATATTACCAAGTCGTAAATGGCATTATCGTCCAAATACTTAGTAGTAGAAAAATAGAGCTTGGAAGTATCAATGCTTTGAATGAACATATACTCTATCCAGTGAACCGTATATGGGAAGGATCCTTCCGTCAACCCCTTCTTGTTAATATTCTGGCATATGTGGTAATGACAAAGAAACTCATTGTAAACCTCCATCAGTTCGGGATTTTTCTCATCCAACTCCTTGAACTCCTTGTTACAAGGGGTATACTCTTTGTAGGGCTCATTGCCCACGGGTAGCTTCTAGATTTCATGCATCTCATGCAATAGAAAACCCATCTCACCGGTTAGAGTAACGAACATCATGTTTCGGCAATTTTACATCTCCAGGAGCGCCATAAACATAATATTTTTCACATGCAGGCCATAGCCAGTTGCCCTGATGGCATGATACATATTGATCTTCTTGAAGACCATCTCATGATTTTTCAAAATCTACTGGGTGAGATAACTCCAGGCCTTCTTACTATAGGCCCATCATGTTAATTATAGGCTTTCTACGGGGTATGTTTTTCCTTTCTTTAGGTTGACGAAGGTTTATGTGGTATAGGGGTGAATATCATATCCTATGTCGCTAACAATCGATATGGGCATCAGTCCTAGGTTGGTACATGAGACAGAGTCCTTTACACAATCGAAAATATTATTATATTACTGTAATTGTGACGGATCTTGCCATTTGTTACTCCATGTTGTTATGCTCTAATTTTGAAGGACCGAAAGTCACCACTGGATATGATATCGTACAAGCCTAAGTTATGCTTGGATAAGGATGATACATGCATAATAACCACATAGAAAAATAGATATATAAGCAGCGAAACTTTAAATTTAGAAAACCAAATACTAACACTTTAATTGGAACAAAATATTTTTTTTATTGATAACTTGAAATAAGATTACTATGTACTCTTATGGACCATTACAATATTACCATGATTGGATTATATCTTTTTGGAACTCAAAAATAGCTAAAATACCCATACATTATATCCCTTTACTAGGATAGAAATAAAACACCTTGGAAAGAAACTTTCAAAACTGAAATGGAAAGCTTTGAGCGACGAGCACGATTCTACTAGATTGGATGAGCTCCTAGTACCTCAGAATATCCTCCAGACTCTCGCTACCTAGGGATGCCCACAAATGTGGGTAAGTACTTATCGTGTATTAGTGAGCGACCGTAGTCGAACTCACGTAAAATCAATACTAAGTAAACATGTGAAGCTAGCAGCTATTATTATTTTACTCCCCGCTCCCGATATACGTATTTCGAACGTATTTTTATTTTAGCATGGTTGCATATGCGTGGAGACTAGATCCATTCTTTGGTTTAACCTGATTCATGATTTATTTTATGGGTTGGTTCAACTCATGAAATTCTTTGGTTCAACCCTCAAACCCTAGCATATATAAACTAATATTTTATTCTCTCTATTCACTTCTTCATTTCTTTCTCTTTCTTTAGTCTTCTTTCCCTATTTCATAGGCAAGTACACCTTGCATTAGAAATAAAAAAAATGCTCTATATTATTGTTCAATTATGTTTATTATGTATTTCTAAGCACTTTTTGTTCTTGGAGTTTTCTATTTTGATGGATAGATTAGTGTAGATCTATATTTCTAACTTAGACTTTTATTAGGTTTTATGAGTTTTTTTGGTTTTTATCTATTAAACTTGTGTCTTTAAAAACAAGTTTTTGCTACATGTTAGATCTTTCGATTTAGAGCATTTTGGCTTTTGGTTCACCTAATTTCGACTTAAAATAAGGTTTTTAGGAAGAAAACAAGATTTCAGTTTTGGGGAGTTTTCGCCATTGCCGAACCTACTGTTGGAGAAGACGAAGTCTTCATGTGGCCAACGATCTATGTGGCTGAGAATGATATACGGTCCGAAAGGGTTATACGGCTGAACTCTTACAGCATATTGATAGCATGCGTCCATCTTGTTAGACGCATGACTACTGATCTATACAAGTGTCCTTGAACACTTTGTGCATTCACTCGCTGAACGAATGAGAAATTCGCTAAGTCCAAAAGATACTCCATGCGGCATTGAACTCCATGCGACATCGAACCTATGCGGCAAGCAGAGTATGCGGCCACCTTCCCTTGGACGTATGTCTCTGAACTTTGTTACATCCTTGGCGCATCTTTCTATGGTTTTATATTTTCTTTCTGACATACTTTATGTCACTTCACTGACACTTTATTTATCTCCCATCATTTCATTACTTATCCCGATAAGTAGATTCTAGCCCTGACTCCATGCGGCATGACTCCATGCGGCCAGGATTGTCATACGGCCTGACTTCTCATGCGGCCAGGATTGTTATGCGGCCTAGAGACCCATGCGGCCCTGCTTGTTTGATCGAATATTTTTTTGATTCATGTGACCCGATGTATAATTGGTAATTGGACTCGAATACTCTATCCGTGCTGATACTACTATTGCCTGATAATTATTCATATTTTTATGTGTGCCGATGTGCGACACATCGTGTCACGTATGAAGTGATTATATTTGGGTTGTGCATCGAGAATGCCTCCAAATTCCTGAATACGTGATATTATAAATATGAATATTGTTTCCCCAATACGGGCATAATAAGAGAGTCGAACTACTAAAGTGTGGCTAAGATTTTTGAATGTATGAATGTTGCATACACGCTCGAGTGAATCCAGATTTGACTTCCATGGATTCGTATCTAGCGTGTCCATACCTTGTATGACATCTTAAGAAAAATTCTTATGTGACTACGCCTTGAGATTTCAAATACAACATAGGTCTAATTATGTAAAGAAAAGTGGTAGTAACATTTGAGGGAACGTATCCCAAGATCATGCTAATTAACCTTCCTACAGAGATTCATTCGAAGTGCGTTGTGGGTTGGCCACCACAGATACTGTATATCATCTACCTTAGTAGAGTGCAATATCTGAATATTATTATGTCGAGCCACAGATTCCACAAAATAGCAAGCCGTATAAATAATTTACCGATATAAGAAATGGAATTGTTTGTGATTGTATTATTTCAGCTAGTAAACTAAGAAAATGGACTATCATAGTGTGATGGTTCAACCATTATCCTTGTTTGGTTGTAGGGTTGAGCCTTAGCACTAGGATATGCCATGGACCTAAGTCACGACACTAAAACTATTTAATATTATATTATTTTTCTTGGGTTTTTGTTTCTCCATTTTGTGCTTCCTTTGTGTTACTTGCTATTTGGGGTCTAACCCCACTAGTTTTGCATGGTCAGGTCTCGAGTCAGCACCTGAGGATCCAGCGTTCTTTTCCCCAACTCATGGAGTGCACCAGGAATATGGTCGCAGGGGATAACGAGTATATTTTTCTTCTTCCTTACCCCTCTTGCACGTTTACTTCTTTTGGGTATTTAGCCACCGGCACCTGTTAGCCGACTGATCTGGACATTAGTTTTCCTATATTATTGTATTAAATCAAACTGTAGCTGATTCAGTGTCATGTACTTTTGGTACTTTTCAGCTTCTTATTTTTCCACAGCTGGACTCCAGAATATTTTAAGAAAGCATTTGGGATGCCTTATTGCTTATCATATCTGCTCTATGCTTATTTTTTCTTATTTGAATGATTGAGACAGAAGTTCTCAACCAGCTCGCTATTGTTCAATCTATAGACATGTTGTGAAATTGGTTCTGCACCTGGCACCAAGTCTATAGAGAATTCAATATCTCAATCTGGCATCAATCCTGTCAATTCCTCAGGAAACACATCCAAGAACTCTGCTATCAAAGGATGCGGCAACTCCTTGTCTTCCACCACAGCCATACAGATAATGCCTTCTCTCTACTCTGCAGCTCCTCTAGCAAACTCAAACTCTGGCTCTCTTGGAGGGCTAAACAAAACTCTACCTCCTCTATAATCTATACTAGCATGGTGCCTACTCAATCAATCCATCCCGAGTACAATGACGTAACTCGAAAGTGGCATTACAATTAGACACACACTCATCTCCCGGCCTCCCAGAGTAACTCTCTGATCCTTGCAAATATCACTAACCAGGATAATGCCTCCCCCGGTCATGATCTTGTAAGTCCTAAGCAAAGACTCAGCTACCAAATGATGCTTCAGAGCAAAAGAAACAGATACAAAACTATGGGAAGCACCACTATCAAATAAAGGTAAAGTTGGAATGGAATCAAGAAGAACATAACCTGCGATGACATCTTTGATGGGCTCGGCCTCCTCGACCGTCATAGAAAAAGCTCGTCCCTAACGTGCACCTCCCAGTTGCTGATGTTGGGCATAACGCTACTGCTGGTTCAAAAGCGGCGGTCCCCTCGGTTGTACTGCAGGTGGCCTCGCCTATGTCATCAGAGCTAGAGCTGCTCCCTGAATTGCACATCGAGGGTTGGAAGGACACTCTCTCAGCTGATGCCCCTCGATACCATAATACAAACAAACTCCCAACCTCTTCTTGCAAACTTCCCAGATGTAGCCGGACTTCTTACAGTAGTGGTAGGAAGCTTGATGTGACTGTCTCTGCCGCTACAATGCCTGGTGAAACGGTGCCCTAGCTGGAGTCTGCTGCTGCTGCGGCTGCTAAAAAGGCCTGGGCTGGAAATGAGGACGCTTAGCAGTCACTGTGCTGCTATTAGCCCCCAGAAAAGAATTGCGATCCCTCTTTTATTTTAAGTCTAACTCCCGTTCAACCTTACGTGCCTCCACAAGAATCTCTGAATAGGTCTCATAGAAAGACGGAATAAGGATCTTCACTTCCCAGTTCAGACCCTCGCGGAAACGGATAGCTCGAACCTCCTGCTCCATCATGAAATACTCCACAAATCGGCTCAGCCTATGGAACTCTGCGGCATACTCCTCCACGGACATGCTCCCCTGAGTAAGGCCCTCAAACTGCCTCCCCAAGTCTAATATATCCGCCCGAGCAAAGAACTTCCTCTTGAAGAGGTCCTTGAACACCTCCTAAGACTATCATGCATTAGCAAGAAGTGGCTCATTCCTGAACCAAGTACGAGCGAAATCGAACAGCTAAAGTCCTACTGCCTCAACCTTGAGATCGTCAACAAGATGAGACACCCTCACGACACGCTCAAAATCCTCGAGCCAATCATCAGCGCAGATAATGCCCTCAGTACCCTTGAAGACCCGAGGTTTCAGCGTCTTGAAGTCCTAATATTACCCGGCCGAAGCTGGGCAACATGCAAAATAACCTGTTGCTGAACTGGAACTCCTCTCTCTACTGTAGTAAGGGCAAGCTGATGAGCACTCTCAATACCCTGCCACAATACGTCGGTCTGCCTCTGGTGTGCCTTGGACTGGGCCTTCTGAGCCTCCATCATCTCGCAAAACAATTCGAACACCTGAGTCATATCTGTCGCTACAGGAGGTGGAGGTGGAAGTCCCTCAGATACAGCCAGAACAGTCCTCTGAGCTGGAGGTGGACCCCCAACGTAGCTGATATGCCAATCACCGGAGAAGTGACTGGTGCAGGCCCTCGAGAAGTCGCAGATCTCTCAGGAAATGCTCCTCTCAGTTGTGATCTAGTCTTAGGCGGTATCCTGAGGTAAAGCAAAAGAAAAGAATCAATATGGCACTTGATACAATTCATTCAAAGAAGGACAGTTAAAGATCAAATATCAATGTCAAGGAAGAATAATTAAAATGAAGAATGGAGTTTTTCCTAGATGTGATTGAGTATTCTCAGCCTATAGCCTATAGCCTATATCCTGAAATAGGCTCGTAATAGCACTCAAATCAGAGAACTACTACGAATCGCACTAATTGCAACCTCGAAGACCTGCATGGGCCACCACTAAAAATGTGTTACGACCCACACCAGGTGTAGGGGCACGAGTAGTGAACAACACCCATCCTACGTCGCAGCATCGACGGTAGAATGTTGTTTGGGTAAACTATCTATCTAGCAATCAAGATATAATGATGCCATCAATGAAATATGAATACTCAATCACAGATCTATAAGATAGAACAACGCACGAATATGATAAAATAACAGAAGAGTCACAATACAGCTCACAAGACAAATAATATTTAATGAGTCATATCAAAAAAAAACTAATAACAATGTTGGAGACAAATTTAGTACAAAATAATCTAACTACTGTGCTACAAGTCCTGGGTCATCTGTCTCAGTCGGGATGAGGCCCTCCTGAGCCAAGGTCTCTGGCTCAAAGCCTACGACATCCTGAGGCCCATAGTGAGTGGGGTACTTCTCCTCAGTGTCATCTGAGAAAAATATATACAGTCAGGAAAGAAGCAAAGTACATCTCTAATAGCAGTTCTAATAAATAATATAAACTGTATAACAGTAAATAGAGCAAATATACAAAATGCAAAATGAAGGTACAAGAGATATACAATAAAGGAATACTGGAAATAAATACAAGAATGAGCATCATAGGAATGAACAAGAAATACTACTGCTAAGTGAGTGAGTACCAGCTTTAACATGTGATTGGCTTGGGAACTTGCATAAGGATTATGGCCTGGTTAATCATATGTGCGGTATATGATTAACATTATTCAAGGAACAAGACATGCACAAGAAGGGTATGATCACATATCTACACTACATACTCTCCGCCCCCGACTAGTATAGTGGATCCAACCATGGTATGTCATGACATGGGATTCTCTGGGTAGGTAGCAAGTCTCCCCAAGAATTAATGTATGTACATATACAAGAAGAACAAGAAATAAGGCTTGCACAAGATACACCATAAATACCAAAGAATAATATCTTATGACGAGATACGGATATACCAATCCGTGTAACCATCGTGTAAAAAAATCAAGGATATCTACAATAAATAAAAGAGACATAGAGGATATCATGAATGAGAAACTATCAGAGAATGTACTCGCCTGAAATCCGGGGAACAGTATCAAAGATGTCTGATACGGTGTCTCGAAGACCTAAATAGGAAATATTACATCAATACAAGCTTTTGGAATAAAAATAAGTTAAACTAGTCAACTTCTAGGTCATAAAGCCATTTCTAAGTCAAAATAGTCAAACTATGTCAACTTTAGGTCAAACTTGGTCAAACTAGCTATTTCTAGGTTGTATGAGTCCATCTCTAGGATATTGGGTCCATACACTATGTAACTAGGCCATACTAGTTATACTAGGATGCTAGAAAACCAACAAGATACTGTATCATAAGATAAGCAATTTATTAGATATGAAAATATTATAATATGTATACAAAACAACAATATATAATACTCCTAACTAAAGTAATGTTAAGTGGATACCTTGGCTTTAAACCAAAAGCGGTATCACACTACTTACGCTCCCATCTTGATGTGCAAACTCAATACCTTGAGTAAAACCCAATACCTTGACATTACATTGGTATCTCAAGGTAGTTCAATATCTAACTTATAACTACTACCCATACACCCCACTATACATTAATATGTATTAATATGTATTTAAACTTATAACAATACTATACTAAACTATATACCAACATACCCCTTCGGATATTCAATACCAGTAGCCAAGATATCTCTACTCCCATTACCTTGGTGTATCACAAGGTAATCTAGAAGTAATACTAACTATATTAACTAGTGCTTATGGATATCCATATCTCATATCTATATATATACTAACTTATTTATAATATATACACAAACTACTAGCTTAATAATATTAACTAACTAATCTTATATATATATATATATATATATATATATATATATATATATATATATATATATATATATATATATATATATATACTGACTGACAAATTTACTAGCTTATGAATATAACCAACTAACTTATCTATATATATATATATATATATATATATATATATAAGTTAGTTAGCTTATTTGATAAGCTTGAGCTAACTAACTTATATATATATATATATATATATATATATATATATATATATATATACTAACTTACCAGCTTATCAAAATAAGCTAACAGCTTATTTAAAAGCTACTACTGCTGCTTACTGCCACTGTCGCTGCTCCTTTCTATTGTCGCTGCTGCTTTATGCTTCTGCTTTTCGCTGCTTTCTACTGCTGCTTCTGCTTACTGTCGTTGCTTCTGTTGCTGCTTCTTCTTTCTGCTGCTGCTGTTGCTTCTCCTCAGCTTTTTACTGCTTTTCTCTCACTGCTTTTCATTACTTTTCTTTCTGTTTTTTATTGTTTTTTTCACTGTTTTCCATTATTTTCTTTACTGTTTTCCATGGTTTTTTCTCCCCTCTAGCTCACACACACACACACACACATATATATATATATATATATATATATATATATATCTTATAGCAAAGAACGGGGCAAGGAGGGTTCCGCGTTCATTAGAAAGGCCGACCAGACCACTACATGGCCTACAGCTAGAGCTACAGAGTGTGAAAACCCGTTCTTACCATGCTAGAGATGCACATGAACTCCTACTCTCCTATGATCACAAACACATCAACAAGAATTATTGATCATACATATAAATATACATATATACATATATCTCAATAATAATTATAATTACAATATTATAATATCTATAATCAAGGCAATTGAATTAAAAATAAAATAAAATAAACACGTGAAGTGCACCGCATCCGTATCACACTAGATCTATGATACGCTTGCGATACAACTCCACCACACAACCAAATATATCTCGAAGGACACGAGCAAGTCTAAAATTATAATTATGACCAATACGAAGAGCTAACTACTCATCTACGTGTCTGTGTCAAAATATGACAAGCTCAAACCCCCGTGTCGGAAAAAAATCTCCAAATTAATCCGTATCTCCAAATTATCGAAATACGGCCTACACGTATCCAATTGTGGACACGACACTAGCCACACACAATCAAACATGTGTCAATTTGGTCTAAATATCCTATTGACAAACACAAGATGTGTCAATCTCAAAATTTCTCCAAAATTGTCACAAAATAGCACATAACTTTCTTCATAGGCCTCCTATGAACCTAATTATAATTCCTATGGGTAGCCTTAGAATATGGAATGGTTCCTAATGATTAAAATATATATTTAGAGTCTAATTAGAGGGGGAACACTAAATTGTACCTATTGGAAGATGGATTCCTAATAAAACCACTAAATTGAGTGAAAAGAGCCTTCAAATTGTAGATCCTTGCTCCTCCTTGTAGATTCTTATTTTCTCCTTATAGATCATTGCTTCTTCCTTGTTCTAATAGCCTCCAATGATAATTTGGGAATGAATTGGAAAGAAATTTGGGTAGAATTTGATATGGGAACGAAGAAATTTGGAAAAGAAAATTTTTAGATCTAGATTTGAAATAAAAAATGAAGAGAGAAATTTTTCCTCCATTTAAAACTAGGTCGGCCCCCTCCCCCCTTCCCCAAGGTACTATAAAAAGTCTAAAATACCTTTTGGGGCTTGTCATGAAGAAAATAATTAAGGAGGAAAGGTTCTAGTCTAATTGGTTTAACTTAATTAATCATCCTCCTAATGATTGGGCTTCTTATTGGGCTCAATTCTAACTAGAATTAAATGTTGGTCCAAGGATCTAATCTAAACTAGTTAGGTCCACTAACACAAGTCTAAAATAAAATCTAACATCTAACAATAATTAAATAATACAATAAATAAATTTATAACATGCACAAAATTTAATTAATCATAAAATGACCAAAATATCATTTCCTAGAAAATGTGGTAGTGACAAGTATTGATAGGAGCCAAGAGAGTCGAGCTTATTTCTCAAAGGATGGCATCAAGAAGAGTGGATCGGAAGAGGCCTCATGGACAGAACAATGAGGGAGGACCAGTACCCCGAACGTCAACACCATCACCTGGCGTTCGTATATATGATTTAGCGCCGCAGAGGGCGGCAGTTCCAACAGTGACAGTACCAACTCGGCAACACCAGCCGAGGCAGCTGCAATAGCAGCAGCAACGACGACGATGAGGAGCGTCGATGGGTTGTACCTACTATGGCAAGGGAGGTCATATCCGGGATGTTTGTCGGGCAGCTAAAAGACTATGTTTGAGATATGGGAGCCCTGACCACAAGATTGCCACGTGCCTATTGATGCAGAGGCCAGGAGGGCCAGTACAATAGTTTCCTGCATTGCCAGCTCCAAGGACAGTGCAGCAAGGAGGACCAGCAGTAGCAGCACGGCCTTTGGCTCAGCGTTCGTTGCTGACGCTAGGCAAAAATAGCAGAATCAGCAGGGGCCACAACTACGACATCAAGGAAGACAACAGCAAGGAGCTCGACAAGGCCAAGGATAAGCGCTAACCTTGTCTTTAAAGGAAGCAATAACGTCAGGTGACGTAGTAGCAGATAACATTTTTGTTACAAACTTTCCTGCTATAGCTTTATTTGATTATGGAGCTTCACACTCATTTATATCTACACAATATGCGATACGTATTGGATTGAAGTTTGAGGCATTGCCAGCGAGGCTAAATATACTCACTGGCAAAGGGATCATAGAAGTTAGTAGGGTGTGCCTTGCATGTCTAGTTGTACCATATGGGCATTTATTACCTACAAAGTTGATCGAGTTCCCTATGGGTAACTTTGACGTTATCTTAGCCATAAAATGGTTGAGAGATAGTCATGCAATGATAGACTGTCATGAGGGTAGATTTGTCATATCCCGGTCCCGCAGGGGGTCCGATCGTCCTCGCTTGGTCCCTATGGAACCAATTGTCCTTGCACGGGCATGATGTCATGCAAGCCTAAAGTGCTCTTACACAAGGCCAAAGCTTTGAACAAGGACAAGTAAGCTATTCAATACTGGAGCAGCAGCATATATATTGCAGAAAAGTAAAGAATACAATGGCATATAAAAATAAGCTCTTTTAGTGATAATCAAGATGTATTACAAGCGGCGCTTGGCCGAGGTTACAGATCGCTCAAGCTCTCTATCTCTCGATTACAATGACATCGTTCCATCCATTATGTCCCTCTATACTAAAGCATCTCAAAGCAATCTTGATACGTCTCAAGGCATCGACTCTAGATTTTTGGGTCCCTGGGATGAGGCACGGCTATCGCTTCCTCGGATGATCCAGCACCTACGAACAAGTAAATTGTTAGTGGGTCAGCACTTTGGAGAAAGTACTGGTGAGTATAAACAACCGAACAGAAGCTTCACCCCCCTGAAACCCACACTAAGTAATCATGTTATAAAATATTACATTACTAGTGATATTTCTAGTTTTACCTATGTTCATTACATGCAGCACAAGAACGGAGTCATACTACTTCTCTTTTTGGAAACATCTTTGAAAACATAGTTCATATTCGATATAAGCAAGCAGGTAAGACAAGCAGTTCATATACTATAAGCAGAAACATATACTATCTCTGGTGTGCGGCGTGTCTCGTGAATCATATGCATTTCTTTAAAGACTCTAAGCAGGCATCTAGTGGACTATCATCTTAGCAGCTCTCTCTTAGCATATCTATCATTCTCTTATAAGCAACATCTTATCATGTGAACAAAATATAAGCATATACGATAAGCAGACTTCTCTATGCAAGCATTCAATACAGAAGAGCATAATCGATAGCATACATATCACTTATTTAGTGATTCTTATCCTTTCGTTGAGCGGTTATCCCTGCAGCAGACATACGAGTTAGAAACATACGCATATATAAGAATAAGGCTCCTTTTCCCTGTCTGTCTCTGCATCAAACAGTTAGGTATGCAAGAAGGTTAGCCTAGCATGCACCCTAACAATATAATGGTCCCCGAGTCTCCTTCCTCAAGATTAGCAGCGGTGTTATCATGGCCCAGCACTACACTATGTATACTCGCTCATAATACATAGCTGCTTTGATACGTGAACCAGCTATCTAATCGACATGAATACCCCCTGATCATGAGGACTTCTTTGCCTCAGGTATTCCTCTAATCCCCCCAGGGCGAACGGTCCCAGCGCCCCAGTAAATCGTTCGTGGGATCTTTCCTTATGCACAAGTTGTCTAAGACAAATACATGAATGCAGCTCTATCAAATAAACTCTATATGGATGCAACAGTTCTATAACAAACACATATTCAATCTCTACTCTTTCTCTGTCTCTATCTCTCTGCAGTCAGGACGCCATTTCTATCTCTTATGCAGACTGGCTGCCATATTCTCTGATTTCGTTCAAGCATTTCGATAACTTCTATAGAAACATATCACAATCTCTATATAAGCAAGCAAGCATGTAAATATTTCTCTATCTCTTTAACTAAGCATACAGTTCTACTCTTTCTTTTAGCAAAAATGAAGGAAACATATGAACTTCTTTTACACTTGTTTATTAGCATGGCAACGGTTCGATCGATAGCGGTGTCCATGTAGCTAAGCATGCACGTTTCTAATACTCTTGACTTAGCATGGCAAGTTTCTATCTCTATCTCTTTAGACAAGCAGATTCATTTCAATAACAAGCTATGTGAGTTCTCTTATTAAGCATGCAGAGGCAAGTTCTATCATTCTTGTTATGAAACTATCTTCCTAAGAAACAAGCATTCAAAAACTCAGATTCATTTTTAAGGCATTCAAGAATCAGAGAATAAAGTTCTATCCACTCACCTAGATCAATCGTCTTGTATTTTGATCGGAAACTCTCCGAAAAGGCTTTCGTTCGAGCCAGCAAAGCGATATCTCTTGTACATAGTGCCTACGCAGAGCGGGTACTATATACTTATCCACCAATAAAGAGTTAGAGTTTCGTCCTCGAAACTCAAGAAAAAACTTACGGTATCCCGAGCAGCGATTGTCCTCATCCCTTACTATCCTCAATCAAAACTCTAGCAATCTCTAACAAGCACGAAAGCACAACTCTAAGCAATAAATCAAATCCAGAAAACTTTTTGCTAGCTTCTTTGAGAATATCTATAGACTTATGGCATGGAACGTTCATTGCATCACAACATCTGGGATATCTCTGAGTCGAAGGCAACGGAATGGGCAAAGAATCGAGTAGCTCTGATACCATTATGTCACGCCCCGGTCCCGCAGGGGGTCCGATCGTCCTCGCTTGGTCCCTACGGAACCGATCGTCCTTGCACGGGCGTGATGCCGTGTAAGCCAAAAGTGCGCTTGCATAAGGCCAAAGCTTTGAAAAAGGATAAGTAAGCTATTCAAGACTGGAGCAGCGACACATATATTGCAGAAAAATAAAGAACACAATGGCATATAAAAATAAGCCCTTTTATTGATAATCAAGATGTGTTACAAGCGGTGCTTGGCTGAGATTACAGATTGCTCAAGATCTCTATCTCTCGATTACAATGACATCGTTCTATATATTATGTCCCTTTATAGTAAATCATCTCAAAGCAATCTCGATACATCTCAAGGCATCGACTCAAGATTTTCGTGTCCCTGGGATGAGGCACGGCTATCGCTTCCTCAGACGATCCAGCACCTGCGAACAAGCAAACTATTGGTGGATCAGCACTTTGGAGAAAGTAATGGTGAGAATAAACAACTGAACATAAGCTTCACCCCCCTAAACCTACACTAAGTAATCATATTATAAAATATTACATTACTAGTGATCTTTCTAGTTTTACCTATGTTCGTTACATGCAGCACAAGAACGGTGTCATATTACTTCTCTTTTTGGAAACATCTTTGAAAATAGAGTTCATATTCGATATAAGCAAGCAGGCAAGACAAGCAGTTCATATACTATAAGTATAAATATATACTATCTCTGGTGCGCGGCGTGTCTCATAAATCATATGCATTTCTTTAACGACTCTAAGCAAGCATCTAGTGGACTATCATCTTAGCAGCTCTCTCTTAGCATCTTTATCATTCTCTTATAAGCAACATCTTATCATGTAAATAAAATATAAGCATATACGATAAGCAGACTTCTCTATGTAAGAATTCAATACAGAAGAGCATAATCGATAGCATGCATATTACTTATTTAGTGATTCTTACCCTTTCGTCGAGCGGTTATCCCTGCAGCAGACATACGAGTTAGAAACATATGCATATATAAGAATAAGGCTCCCTTTCCCTGTCCGTCTTTGTATCAAACAGTTAAGTATGCAAGAAGGCTATCCTAGCATGCGCCTTAACTATATAATGGTCCCTGAGTCTCCTTCCTCAAGATTAGCAGCGGTGTTATCACGGCCCAACACTACACTATGTATACTCACTCATAATACATAGCTGCTTTGATACGTAAACCATCTATCTAATAGACATGAATACCCCCTAATCGCGAGGACTTCTTTACCTCAGGTATTTCTCTAATCCCCCCAGGGAGAACGGTCCCCAGCGCCCCAGAAAATCGTTCGTGGGATATGCCCTTGTGCACAAGTTGTCTAAGACCAATGCATGAATACAGCTCTATCAAATAAACTCTATATGGATGTAGCAGTTCTATAACAAGCACATATTCAATCTCTACTCTTTCTTTGTCTCTGTCTCTGTGTAGTCAGGCCGCCATTTCTATCTCTTATACAGACTGGCTGCCATATTCTCTGATTCCGTTCAAGCATTTTGATAACTTCTATAGAAACATATCACAATCTTTATATAAGCAAGCAAGTATGTAAACAGTTCTCTATCTCTTTAACTAAGCATGCAGTTCTACTCTTTCTTTTAGCAAAAATGAAGGAAACATATGAACTTCTTTTACTCTTATTTATTAGCATGGCAGAGGTTCGATCGATAGCGGTGTACGTATAGCTAAACATGCACGTTTCTTATACTCTTGAAAAGTTCATGGACGTCTTTCCCACTGATCTTTTCGAATTACCCCCAGTTAGGGCGGTAGAGTTCTGTATAGAGTTGATGCCAGGAGCAGAACCAGTATCCCAGAAGGTGTACCCAATATCACCATCGGAGCTTGATTAGTTATATCGACACGTGGAAGAACTGAAAGCAAAGAAGTTTATTCGGACTAGTGCATCATCATGGGGAGCACCAGCGGTATTGGTAAAGAAGAAGGATAGATCAACGCGGTTGTGTATAGATTATAGGTGGCTTAATGCAGTGTCCATAAAGAACAAGTACCCATTACCAAGGATTGATAATTTGTTTGACCAATTGAGTGGAGCAAGAGTCTCCAAGATAGATTTATGATCAGGATATCATCATGTGCGAGTCCAGGAGCATGATATACCAAAGACATCATTTAGGTCCCGATATGGGTATTACAAATTCTTAGTTATGTCATTCGGACTAACTAATGATCCAACGGTATTCATGGACTTGATGAACCATATTTTCACGTCTTAGACCAATTTGTGGTAGTATTCATCGATAACATCCTGGTATATTCTCGTAATGAGAAGGAGCATGAAGAACAACGCAGGATAGTTCTGCAGACTTTGAGGGAGCATCAGTTATATGAAAAGCTTAGTAAGTATGAGTTTTGGCTGGATCGTATATCCTTTCTTGGACACATTATTTCTGGAGCAGGAGTGTCAGTTGATCCCAAGAAGGTAGAGGCAGTAGAGAACAGGCTAATCCCAAAGACAGTAGTGGAAGTGCATAGTTTTCTGGGCTTGGCAGGATACTACAGAAGATTTGTGTCCAATTTTGCTAAGATATTGGCACCTTTGACTCGGTTGACGTGCAAGAAAGTTAAATTTGTGTGATCAGTGGAATATCATATAGCCTTTGAAGAGTGGAAGAAGAAGTTAATCTCTACCCAATCCTTACTTTTCCAGCAGGCTCCGGAGGGTTCATAATGTACTATGATACATGTGGAAAAGGACTTTGATATGTTTTGATACAACAAGAAAGAGTGATAGCATATGCTTCTCGACAGCTCAGCGATCACGAGAAAAAAATATCCAACTCACGATTTGGAGTTATCAGCAGTAGTATTTGCACTTAAGATATGGATGCACTACTTATATGGTGATCGAGTAAAAATATTCACAGATCATAAGAGTCTGAAGTATGTGTTCATACAGAAGGACCTGAACATGAGGCAGAGAAGGTGGCTAGAGTTATTAAAAGATTATGACATGGAACTTCAGTACCATCCAGGCAAGGCTAATGTAGTAGTTGATGTACTTAGCAGAAGAGGTGGAGCATTTATGTTGACTACTCAGAAGCACATTATAGAAGACTTAAGAGAGATGGGTGTCGAGATAGTACTTCCACAGAGTACAGGTGTTCAGGCTAGCCTACAAATTCAGTCAACTTTGATAGATAGAATCAAGCTAGCTCAGACAGAGGACCCGAAGATTTAAAAGCTCCGAGAAGAATGTGAGTTAGGTCTTCAGAAGGAGTTGACAATACATGCGGATGGAATGCTAAAGTTTGGGAATCATCTATGCGTACCGAGCGGGGATATTCGACAAGAAGTTATGAATAAAGCACACAGTTCTCAGTATTCCATTCATCTGGGAGTCACGAAGATGTACCAATATATCAAGAAACACTTTTGGTGGAACAAAATGAATAGAAAAATAGCATGCTTCCTATTACGATGTCTGATATGTAAGCAAGTGAAGGCAGAACAATAGAGACCGGCAGGATTATTACAACTGCTTTCTATTCTAGAGTGGAAGTGGAAATATATTATGATAAACTTTGTGACTGGTTTACCTAGATTACCGACTGGTCGAGATGCAGTTTGGGTGATAGCAGATCATCTCCCAAAATTAGCTCACTTTCTTCCTTTTCGAATAGGACAGTCTACAGAATAATTGGCTGAAATATATATGCAACAAATAGTGAGACAACACGGTATCCCAGTAAGTATCGTGTCAGATCGAGACATAGAGTTTACTTCTTATTTATGGAAAAGTTTACACCAGAGCATGGACACCAAGTTAAGATTCATCATAGCTTACCACCCTCAGACAGACGGGAAATCAGAAAAAATCATCCAGACGTTGGAAGACATGCTACGAGCATGTACCTTAGATCTTTATGGATCATAGGAGAATCACCTTCACTAGGTGGAATTCTCGTACAATAACAATTATCAGGCCAATATTCATATGGCATATTTTGAAGCACTATACGGCAGGAAGTGTAGGTCACAGTTGGCTTGGGACGACATTGGTGAGCGAAAGATTTTAGGCCCTGAAATAATCATGCAGACAGTAGAGGTTGTCAAGCATATTAGAGAGCGACTTCGGGTTGCACAAGATAGGCATCGTCATTGGGCATATCAGCATCGTAGACCTTTAGAGTTTTGTATCGGCACCACGTATTTTTATGGATTTTGCCTACCCATGGAGTCATTAGATTCGGGGTTCGCGGGAAACTTAGTCCCAGATACGTAGGTCCGTTCGATATTCTCGAGCGGGTAGACGATGTTGCTTATCGTCTTGCCCTTACGCCTTCGCTATGTGAGGTACACGATGTATTTCATATATCTTAGTTACGTAGGTACACTACCAGAATAAGTCAAATTAGCGACGTCTAAAAATATCGCGAAATGGCATAAAAACGTCGCTAATAATATTTAGCGACGTAATTAGCGATATTTCAATGAAGTCGCCTTTAAACTAGTCGCTGACCGGAAAAATGTCACAAAATATCGCTATAGCGACATTTTCTAGCGACATATCTGTATCGCTATATTAGCGACATTTAATGATGCAACATCGCTAAATTAGCGAAGTATTGTGTGTCGCTATATGTCGTTAAATTTTTTTTATTTAACAACGTTTTATAACATACTTAGCGACATTATATTGATCTGGAAAATACTGCCATGTCAGCAATTTAGCGACATTCAGCAACATATTTAGCGACGTATTTATCGACGTTCAGCGACGTACTTAGCGACGTACTTAGAGGCGTATTTAGCGACAATTAATGAAGTATTTAGCGACGTAGTTAGCGACGTATTTAAACGTCGCTAAACATCGCTAAAGTTTCAGTGAAAAATATAAAAAAATGAATATAGAATGGTTTCCAAACCAATCTTCCTGCAGTTTATGAATTCACAATTTATATAAATAGACCCGGAGCAACCGAACGTTGAATTTCTTGGGTTCGCCAACCCCTTCGGTTGAACACTCAACATCGATAAATTAACATAAGTTTAATATGAATAATATAGTAAAATTTGAATAAAACGAAATATTAGGATTACAAACCGAGTCTGGAGAAAATCTCGTCGTAAAGAATACAATAAATATCTACACAACTGGGTACAAGAAATAAAGTCTGAAAGCCTCAAAAATAAAAAATATTCATAAATGACCAAATATTATAGGTCAAAACACAAACAACCAGTAAACTATCCTAATTAGGACTACTGCAGATCTGAAGGAGGATGACCACCGACGCGCATCAGGGATAAGAACAAATCATACTGCTCATGTAAAATCGATATCGATATCGATGGAGAAGGCAGTGACGTTGGTGGAGTCTGTGTCGATGAATGTTCACCAAGAGGACCATTCTACTCCAACTCTGCTAGTCGATGGTTCTATAAATCTATGGTAGATAACAGCCTTGTACTGTTATGAACCATAGTATCATGCATCATCGCCAGCCTCTCATCCATTGACAGTTGTGATGCCTGCAACTCCATCATGCTGCGCTCTGTCGACACTCTAAGATCAGCTATAATATCCCTGAGCTCCATGATGCTGTGCTCGAGCGTATCAAATCGTGCGATGAGCGTCGCATCGTCCACCTGCGGCTGGGACAAGGGCTGCTCCTCCATCCTTCGCAGCAACCCATCACGGAGAGACGCAATCTGACGGTCAATGGTCTCCTGGACTCGGGCTGACAACTGCAAGGGCTGTGGGGAATGCGCACCTGTCATGGAGGCCATAGATGATTGCATCGCAACTAGGATGCCATAGGATCTCGTATCGTAGTGCGTACCCCTCTGGAGACCACCAGCGACGGTCACCCACAGCTCGTCTGCCGACGGAGCTGGAGAGGACTACGAGGATGTACTAGCCTCTCCTGCTGTAGGTGCACTAGCAGTCACCCACTCACGAAGCCTAAGATACTCGACCTAGAAAAGTTTGGATACTCGATAATTGCTAATGTGTCTAAGGTACTTATTACTAACTACATAAATATTTATTTGCGTATTTCCTAAGTTATATTAAAATTAACACAAAGTAAAGTAATACTTATATAGTTCTGCGAGGCCCTCTCATCAATGAGATTTTTGCCCTTTCGATGGGTAGCCAGGAAGACGGTCACCATGTTGGCATCCTCACCTCTCTGTACCTATTAAAAAAAATATTTTGTACTAAAATTAAATATTTTATCCTACTACCATTTTATCGTACTTGTATTAAAATAATATATCTGAAATAAAAAATATATCAAATGACAAAAATATTTCATCATCGGAATCGAGCCACTACACCACTTTGCTGCCTTCTTCCTAGCCGCCTTGGCCTTCTCAGACCATTCCTTGTACCTCGGATCGTCGAATCTAGCTCTCATCGCAGTATACTACTCAGGCGTGATCCAACCTTAGATTAGTTTTTCTTCGCGATCACGAGCCTTCTGGTCATCCAAAGCATCACGGATCAACTTGGCGACAATGGCAAGAATATCTGCTCGATCAACTTGGCCTGGTGCGGTGGATAGAAATATGTTTGCTATAAGAAGTAATTTAGTAAGTTATATAATATGCATAAATTAGATGATTGTTATAATATACTTTTACCTTGAAGTGCGTAAACAAGAACGTCTTCCTCTCATCTGGAGCATCAGAGTAGTTGATCCAAGTGCCACCATAGTTGTACCTCAGAAAGTGGTCCAGGCGTCTCTGTACCGATGAGGGACGATATCTATACTGAGATAAAAAAATTTATTAAAAAAGTGAATATATGATAAATAAAGAAATATACGATATATATGATGCTAAATCAACTAATTGACTTACTTTGTACCGTCGGCCCAAATCTTCGTCCTCGTCTCGTCCGGAGGTATGCATAGAGGATCTAGCTGATGCTGGGACGACGTCTGCTCAACCTCCGTCATATGCTCATATGTCTCCACAGTTCTGTCAGCAGAAGGAACGCTGGATGAGGGAGTAGTCTCAGGTCTGGAACTACTCATCCCAGGAGTGCTGCCACGTAACGTCGTCACAGTCGGAGATGTGACTAGTCGATATACTGGAGTACTTGGCATCGAGGATCCAGAACCAACAGTAGGCAGTATCGGAGGAGCACTCCGTCTACCTCGGGACCTGCCGATCTCTCTGCATCGTTCTGTTATACTTAGTAACAACATATGATGATAGAACAAATAAACAAATATATAGTACATTCTACAGTCAAAATATTATGCATATCTCACAGCATTAATAGAATTGTACAATAAATAACTAGTAATGTCACAAGTCTAAATGGATAGTATATTCTACAGTCAAAATATAATACATGTCTTCGTCAAAATAGTATATTCTACAGTCAAAATATAGTACATTCTACAGTCAAAATATTTTATTTTCAATCATCTTCAGAAAATTTAACTTGTTCGCCTTCCTCGTCCTCCTCTTCCTCTTCCTCCTCATCTTTACTTTCATCTACTTCGTCTTCGTCTTCATCTTCCTCTTTGGATAATTCTACCTCTTCTATATTATTAATCGTGTAATGAGCAACTTTCGTTGAATCCACATCTATAATATTTGTTATAAAAGGTAGCTCGTCCTCCTGATAAGCTATTTCGTCAATGTTAAAGGTATTTCTAGCTTTAGTCTTGCATACTGCCCACCAATCCAACCTCGCTGTCACCCGTCTAGGATAAGTTATAAAGTACACGAGTTGAGCCTGACTTAATAGGACAAATGGTTCGTATCCTTGATATCTACGCTTGTAGTTTATATCAACAAGACCATGCTTATCAATTTTCTAACCTTGATCTTGAATCGAATCGAACCATTCACACTTGAATAGCATGATCTTAACAGGTTCTATGCTATAATTATATGTTAACTCCATAATCTTTCATAAGATGCCATAGAAATTATTGCCTGTATCGACGTCTTTATAGTTCAAAGATTTGATACACAAACAATAATTTTTCGTGGAATCAAGATCCAAAAAGTTGTCTCTGATTGGAGCATTTGTTGACTTGAACCTAAACCCATTTACACAGTAACTTGGCTATATTTTGATGGCAGTAATTGGTCCATTGGCTAGAGTTTTAATAGATTCAGTCTCGGGTGTTATTAGACGATCGACCTAAATACCAAAGTAGCGATAGTAAGTTATTTATTGTGCAAGTGCATACAGAAAAAGTAATTATTGGGCTCCTTACATATGTTCTCAACCAAGAAGGAAAATGACGTCTTATTTTTTATTCTACTTCTTCGTCTGTTATGTAGGGTCTAACCGACCTCAGCTCATCATTATATATGTGCTAAAAAATAACGAAGCAACCGTTGATTAGTAGCATAATATTAGCTTATAATATTACATTAAGATGATGTAAATGTAGATGTATTAATTACTTACCCCTCTAGCTTTTCCACTTTATCCTCGTCGTAATTGAGTAATATATATAACTGAGCAGCCCTTAGCTCGTCGTCATTCAAAAATCTCTTCTTCATTTTTCCCGAAGGTTTTCCGGATGCATTCAATACTTTTAGTATTGCATCATTAGATTCCTGATATCCATCGTCGTTTCTTGGAGCTCTCATTCTATTAGTAGCAACATGAGGTTTGAAATATGTCGAGCAAAAGTTTATAATCTCCTCGAGAACATAAGCTTCAAAAATAGAGCCCTTAACCTGTGCCTTATTTTTTATCTTTCTCTTTAGGTGATTCAGATGCCGTTCGAACGGGCACATCCATCGATAACCAAAAGGACCACCAACACGTGACTCATAGGAAAGATGAATTGGCAAATACTCTATAGAGTCGAAGAATCCAGGAGGAAATACCTTCTCGAGCTTGCACAGTGTTACGGTAATGTCCTTCTCTTACTTTACTAGACGATCGACGAGCAACATAGTAGAATAAAGATCTCTGAAGAATATGCTGAGCTCTGTCAATGGATCCCAAATAACCTGTGATAAGAATTACCAAAATACAATCGAAATTAACCTCTCCATGAATACGTGACAATCATGGCTCTTTATACCGGACAGTTTGTTCTCCTCGAGGTCGACGCTTCTTCTCAAGTTTGACACGTACCCGTCTAAAAATTTTAGACCTTGAATCCACCTAGAAAGTCTTCCTTTATCCTCCTTCTCTAGTGAGAAAATTAACTTAGGCTACTTTAACTTTTCATTCCCCTCATCTATCAAATGCAACGTAGGACGTCTACATATTTCTTCTAAGTCCAACCTGGCCTTCGGATGATTTTCGTCTTCCCCTTTACCTCTATTATAGTATTAATTATGTTATCAAATATAGTCTTCTCGATATACATGACATCAAGGTTATGTCTGATCAGATTGGTTCTCCAATATGGCAGATCCTAGAATATACTCCTCTTTGTCCAGTTATGGGTACGACCAAATCCGTCATACTTGTACCCCATAATAGGTTCTTCGATAGCACTTGGTAAATCTTTTACCTCTTCACATATCGTATATCCGAGCCACCTTGGCGGTTGATTGGCCTTCTCCATATTGCCCGTACGAAAAGCATTCATGTTCCTCCAGTACGGATGATCCTTTGGCAAAAATTATCGACGAGAATCGAAGAAGCACGGTTTGCCTCCGTGTTTCAAACGGAAATCCTTAGTATAGTCCATGCAATACGGACATGAGAGACGACCATGAGTGCTCCATCCCGATAATATTCCATAGGCCAGAAAGTTATTGATGGTCCACATAAGTGTTGCCCTCATCTGGAAATTCTGCTTTCTAGAAACATCGTACGTGTTGGCACCTACTTCCCACAGCTAATTTAACTCATCTATCAAAGGTTGTAAATATACATCGATGTTCCTCTTCGGATTGTTCGAACTCGGAATAATAACGATTAGGAACATATACGGAGTCTTCATGCACATCCAAGACAACAGATTATACGGAGTGACGATCACAAGCCAACACGAATACTGGGAGCCCAAAAGTCTGAATGGGGTAAAACCATTGGAGTAGTGCCCCAATCTGATATTATACGGATCCAAAGCAAAATTTGGATACTCTCGATCAAAGTGCTTCCATGCTTCTCCATCGTATTGATGATCCAATACTCCTTCGATCTATTCTCGCCTGTGCCAACTTATATTTTTTGTAGTCTCCTTTACCATAAATAATATCTGCAACTGCGGCGTCAAAGGTAAGTAGTGCATCAAATCGGTAGGCTTTCTTGCATGGACAGACTTTTCTCTACCAGTGGCCTTGTAGCGATCAGCACCATGGAATTTGTACGCATATTCATCCTTGTTGTCTTTGTAGTACAATATGCACTCGTTGTGAAATGCATCAATTTTCTCGGATCCCATCCAAAGCAATCACACTATCCTTTTAGATCGGTAGAAGTTTTTAGGCAACTTTGTACCCTCTGGCAAGATCTCTATAATCAAATCCATCAGTCGGTTATAGCATTCTTGCGATATGTTAAAATTTGACTTGATGCTCAACAATCTTGTAACCACCTCCAATGGTGAATGATCCTCACAACCAGGATATAATAGAGTCCTTACATTCTCTAGCAACTCCATAAACTTTGCAACATCGATATTCGGTGCCTCCTCAACTGCATCATGATTGTCCGGATCAAAACTAGGCCCCGTCGTATCAAAAATTATATTCATCCACCCATCGTTGTAAACAGCATGGTTGTGGATATCCATATACTGCTCCACATAAGGCTCCAACTCTAATGCTAAAGACACAAGTTCTCCATGCGCGGTCTACTGATAGTAATTCGGCGTGAAACCCTTCGAGTAGAAATAATTTATGACTTCCACTTCTGGATGATAATTCAAGTTACGATATCTCACACACGGACACTTAATTTTGGTATCGTCCATTTACTGAGGAAATACCTTCGCGAACTGCAGGAACTGTTGTACACCCTCTATGAATTTATCACGCACACTACACATATCATCAGGATAACGGTTGTATATCCACGAACGATGACATAGATAGTAATTATTATCCATTTTTAGATACTTCTGCAAAGATGAATAGACATCGTTTAAGTATATACTCATGTAAATATTTGGTAGTGTATACACCTACTCGTCTACACACACATAAGAATACTCAGGAATACCCAATTATGTTATACACCTACTCGTCTACACACACATAAGAATACTCAGGAATACAGTACATGCACTGATACACCTAGTCCTAGCACTGATACTTCTTCGTTCAACTCTGTATCTTGGATACTCATATTGCAGTGTATTAGTGAGTGTCAACTCTGTATCCTGGATATCCATACTTGACATTTGTTTAGGCCATGACTTTCTAATTGAAAAGTCAAGTCATGGATATCCAGTATCAATTTTTTTTGGTCCAGGATACATAGTTGACACTCACTAATACACTCCTGGATATCCACACTTGATATTTATGAGTGTGTCCGTGTCTGATAAAATGGTTACAACCTTATCCTCGATATCGTGTCCTAATCTTTTATATCCATGTGTCCTACAATTTTATCATACATATCATGATATGACATAATACAAATATGTGTGTCTGGTCGTGTCCATATTAGGGTTAGTGTATATGTATTAGTGTGTCCGCGTGTTCGAGTTTGGGTTAGTATTAGTGTCTGCATGTGTGTGTGTCTCCGAGTTAGGATTATGATAGGGTTAGTGTCCGCAGCACCGAGATATTCACACACCCTTACTACACTGTGCACAAGTGTGCACTGTACAATACCTCAATTGATATCCAAGACTGCGTCTAATTAACTCAGATAGGATTAGGGTCTGTGTCGTGTTTCGGCTTTGGGTTAGGGTCTGTGTCATATCCTGTGTCATATCAATAAAAAGAGATAGGGTTAGGGTTAGGTTTAGGGTCTGTGTCATATCTCGTGTCATATCAGTAACATATCGTGTCAGTGTATATGTCTGTGTCGTATCCTATATCATGTTTATGTCTATGTATGTGTCGTATCTGCTATCAAATATCGTGTCCGTATCTGTGAGAAAGAAAGAGATATAGGGTTAGGGTTAGGGTTAGGGTTTACACCCTCTATCGTGTCAGTGTATGTGTCTGTGTCGTATCCCATATCGTGTTTGTGTCAGTGTGTGTGTTGTGTGTCTATCTCACTGTGTGTGTCTGTGATAGTGTGTCATGTCTGTATTAGTGTATGTGTGTGTCATGCCTGTGTCAGTGTGTGTGCATCATGTCTGTGTCAGGGTTTGTCTGTGATAATGTATGTGTCGTATCTGTGTCAGTGTGTGTGTCGTGTCTGTGTCAATGTCATATCATGTCTGTATCTGTGAGAGAGAGAGAGGGAGAGATATAGGGTTAGGGTTTACCTAGATGAAGAGGAAGCGGAGAAGCCCAAAGTCGTCGGAGGGGAGGAGTCATGCCGGAAGGGAGGAGCCGTGCGGGAGGGGGACGCTCGGGAGGTAGGGAGCCGGAGTAGGGGGTTGTGGGGGAGCCGATGGGGGGTAGGGATGGGGGAGGAGGAGGATGCCGGAGGGGGGTACTTCGCCGGAGGGGGGGAAGGGGGTATTTAAAATTTTGGGGAGGAGTTCGACAGAATGGGAGAAAATAAAATCTTGAACCCTATATTAAAAAATTTAGCGACTTCATCAATAGACGTCGTTAAACATCTCTAATTAAAAAAATTAGCGACGTTATAAATAGACATCGCTAAACATCGCTAATTAAAATTTTGCGGCATTAGTGACCTCGCTAAAAATCAAAAAAAACAACGTCAGTAAAGACGTCGCTAAATCAAAAAGCTCAGCGACGTTTAGCGACCTTAAAGAATCTTATAGCGACTACTCTTTTAAAAAACTGAAGTACATTCACTAAACGTCGCTATATTTTGCCAATAGCGACGTTTATTTTTGGAGTCGCTCAAGTCTTTAATATTAGCGACGTTTTATGATGATGTCGCTAAAACGTCGCTATTTTATCATATTTTGGTAGTGGTATATTCCGGATCCGAGTCTTATCCTTGATCACTCTGAATTAGTCGTTGGTACCGACTTATCTTATGAGGAGCAACCCGTATCCATTCTGGATCGAAAAGAGAAAGTACTCAAGAACTGAACTATTTCTCTTGTCCGAGTGGCCTGGGGACATCAAACTCTTGGAGCATCAACGTAGGAGCACGAGTATAATATTCGGTCTCGGTACCCGCACATGTTCGATTCGAAAGGTATATTCTATCGTATGCCTTCATATCTCGAATTCTGTGATCAGGTGATCACTTCGATGTTGTGATGGTATTGCTTGCATAAGTAGTTGCTAGTAGGTTTATATCGTGCTTGTCTTGACTTCTCTAGCTATTGCTTGGATTCGAATTTTGAGGACAAAATTTTTTTAAGGTGGATAGAAATGTCACTCCCCATTCCCAATATACGTATTTAGAATATATTTTTATTTTAGCATGGTTGCATGTGCATGGAGACTAGACCCATTCTTTAGTTTAACCTGATTCATGGTTTTTTTGTGGGTCTGGTTTAACTCATGAGAGTCTTTGGTTCAACCCTAAAACCCTAGCATATATAAACCAAAATTTTATTCTCTCTTTTCACTTCTTTATTTCTTCCTCTTTCATTAGTCTTCTCTTCCCATTCTATAGGCAAGTACACCTTGCATGAGAAATAGAGAAACCCTCAATATTATTGTTCTATTATGTTTATTAAGTGTTTCTAAGCACTTTTAGTTCTTGGAGTTTTTTGTTTTGATGGATGGATTAGTGTAGATCTATATTTCTAACTTAGATTTTTATTAGGTTTCATGAGTTTTTCTTGGTTTTTATCTGTTAAACTTGTGTCTTTAAAACTAGTTTTTGCTACATGTTCAATCTTTCGATTTAGAGCATTTTGGCTTTTGGTTCACCAGATTTGGACTTAAAATGAGGTTTTTATGAAGAAAATAAGATTTTAGTTTTGGGAGTTTTTGCCATGGCCGAACCTGCTGTTGGAGAAGATGAAGTCTTCATGTGGCCAGCGAGCTATGTGGCTGAGAGTGCTATGCGGCCCGAGAGGGTTATGCGGCTGAATTCTTTCTGCATACTGACAGCATGCGTCCATCTTATTAGCGTATGACTGTTGATCTATACAAGTGTCTTTGAACACTTTGTGCATTCACTCACTGAACAAATGAGAAATTTGCTACGTCCAAAAGATACTCCATGCTGCATCGATCTCCATGCGACATCGAACTTATGCGGCAAGGAGAGCATTCAGACACCTTTCCTTGGACGCATGACTCTGAACTTTGGCGCATCTTTGGTACATCCTTGGCTCGTCTTTCTATGGTTTTGTATTTTTTTCCTGACACACTTTATGTCACTTCACTGACACTTTATTTAATTTTTGTCGGTTTATCACCTATCACGAGGAGTAGACTTTAGCCTTGACTCCATGCGGCATGACTCCATCTGGCATGACTCCATATGGACAGGATTGTCATACGGCATAACTCCAATTAAAGATTATCAGAATAAAGGCAGTTGCTAACTAACAGTGTATATAAAGACAATAAAGTAAAGTAGTAAAGTAGAGAGAGAAAGCAAATGTAAAAACCAAGATGTATAGTGGTTTCCCTCTGAGAGGACTAGTCCAGTCCAGAGAACACTTGCTCAGAGTTTTATCCACTATAATCACCAATAATGAATCACAAGCTATGATCTGAAGGCTTGTCGACTTCTTTACACCACGAGGTTTGATCCGAAGTCTCATAACTTCACAGCTAGAGAGAGAGAAACTGATAGAGCCAAGCTCTTTACAACTCGGTAGACTTCTAGACCGAGACCGCACTTGGCACTTAGAAGGCTAGGGAGTTGATCTTAGAAATAAGAAAGTTTAGTCTCTGAGGGTTTACTTACTATAAGATAGAAAGATTAATAATGGTTGAGTGAGTAGGAATGTGAAAATCCAATCATATTTATAGGGTATTGGCTAATCGAATTCGGCCAGAGTTCGGTCAGGTATTAATTCAAAATTCGAACGTTGGGCCAAGAAATCAGGGATTGTACAACGGGATATATTCTACTAAAAAGGGTGACCGAGTTCGGTACAAATTTGGGGCAAATTCGGTCCGAGTTTAATTTGCCTATTTTAGGTAGATCCAAGTTTGTATGTGGACTAGTTTGGAAGATAGGTTCAAGATATATTTGGCCTAATTTCTGGGTGGATGGATTTTAGGCTATTTGAGTGGACTGAGTTTCTTTCTAGTTGCCAGTATGACTCGACTTACATAAGTCCTAGACTCAAATAAAATATAAGATTACATATGAAAACCAAGAACACTAATGACGCCAAACTTCTGAAACATCTGCTAACTTGAAGTCGTTATTTCCTTTGACGGCAGTTGTCCAAAGATAACTAGATCTGGCAGTCTGAATACCTTTCATAGGCTTCGCCCCCAAACCCCCACGAGGGGCACTTCCCCCTCTACCCCCATCCGTTGACTGGGCAGCGGAACCCCCGGGTACGAGGCTCCAAATAAGTCGTAGGTGGTTGGACAAAATCTTTTGGTATAACGTCGTCTTTGGCTTATCGTCATACAGCGTATGTCCATTGTTGATCTTGTTTATTGCTTTCTGCAAGTACATGTTAGACGAACAAGAAAATATACAAAAGTAAATATTACATATCTGGACAATGTTGAGGTTAAGTAGAAGATACTATAGTGATTGATCAAATACCATAATGCTAAACTTAATCGATTAGCCATATTCAAAAAACTTAACATAATCATTGTGCCAACATACTCCATGTGGAAAGACTCCATACGGCCAAGATTGTCATACGACATGACTCCATGCGGCCTGACTTCTCATGCGGCCAACATTGTTATGCGGCCTAGAGACCCATACTGCCATGCTTGTTTGATCAAATATTTTCTTGATTCATGTGACTCGATGTATAAGTGGTAATTGGACTCGAATACTGTATCTGTGCTGATACTACTATTGCTTGATAATTATTCATGTTTTTATGTGCACCGAGGTGCGACACATCGTATCATGAGTCAAGTGATTATATTTGGGTTGTGTATCGAGAATGCCTCCAAATTCCTAAATGCATGATATTATAAATAAAACATTTTTCCCCAGTATGGACATAATAAGAGAGTCAAACTACCAATGCGTAGCTAGAATTTTTGATTGTATGAATGTTACAAACACGCTCAAATTAATTCAGATTTGACTTCCATAGATTCGTATCTAGCGTTCCCATACCTTGTACGACATCTTAAGGTAAATCCTCATATGACCACGTCCTGAGATTTCAAATACAACCTCGGGCTAATTTAGTAACGAAAAGTGGTAGTAACATTGGAGGAAACGGTATCCTAAGATCATGCCAACAAACCTTCCCACAAAGATTTATTCAAAGTGCATTGTGGGCTGGCCACCATAGATACTGTATATCATCTGCCTTAGTGGAGTACAGTATCTGACTTATTATTATGCCGAGCCACTGTTTCAATATAGGAACACTAGAACCGCTAATACCGTATTTTTAGTGCAGTGGCCCTACGTGAGACTGGTGTATCTTGTAAGTGCTTATTTTATTATATTGGTTCGGTTAGCTCATATTCGGCACTGGCATGATCTGAGGATACTTATTATGTATTATTCTGAGATAACCTCAAACTCCACAAAATAGCAAGCCGTATAAATGATTGGCCGATATAAGAAATAGAATTGTTTGTGATTGTATTATTTCAGCTAGTAGCCTAGGGAAATAGACTATCATAGTGTGAGGGTTCAACCCTTGTCCTTGTTTGGTTGTAAGGTTGAGCCTTAGCGCTAGGATATGCCATGGACGTAAGTCACGACACTGAACCTATGTAATATTATATTATTTTCCTTGGGTTTTTGTTTCTCTATTCTGTGCTTCCTTTGTGGTACTTGTTATTTGGGGTCTAACTCCAATGGTTTTGCATGGCCAGATCTCAAGCGAACACCTGAGGATCCAGAGTTCTTTCTTCCAACTCATAGCGTGCACTAGGAATATGGTTACATGGGATAGCGCATGGATTTTTCTTCTTTCCTACTCGTCTTGCACATTTACTTCTTTTGGGAGTTTAGCCATCGGCACCTGTTAGCTGGCTCATCTGGATATTAGTTTCCCTACGTGATTGTATTAAATCAGACTACAGCTGAATTACTGTCATGCACTTTTGCTACTTTTCTAGCTTCTTATTTTTGTACAACTGGACTCTAGAATATTTTGAGAAAGTATTTGGGATGCCTTATTGCTTATCATATATGCTATATGCTTACTGTTTCTTGTTTGAATGATTGAGCATAGATGTTATTGACCGTAGAAGACTTGATTGTAGCATGCACCCCTTGTCTTATATAGTCGTGATCACCGTACAACGTATAGTATCTTGTACGGGGTAGCTGGCTATGTCCGTCTCCGTATTTCGGTACTGGGGCATGACATATTACGTGATCTTTCTGCTTATCTAGGTTCTTTGTAACAATTCATGTAAAGAAACATAAACAATAGAATAAACCACTAATATTATGATTCTTACCCACAGTTGATTATCCGTCCCTACAGCAGACAAGCATAAGCATAATTTATATTTATGTATAAATCTTATGTATCTGTCGTTGCATTAAACGACTAGGCTTGCAAGAAGAAAATCCTATATATGACCTAACTACTTGATGGCCCATGAGCTTTACTCCTCATAATTAGCAGTTGGGACGTACAAGTCCATCTCACTAATAGACTGGCACCCCCAGATCGCAAGGTCGTACAAGCATCATGGTGCATTATTCTCTCCAAGACCGAAAAATTTCCAGTATCACGACCCGTACCCGGATAATCGGACTTTCAACCGAGTCAACAAGTCACAGATATTACGTAGTGGACTGCTAGAAGTGGGGAACTATACCTGCTAACTCGGAGTAAGATCCTAGTTCATGTGTCTTTGGCAGGTAGTCTGAGCGAACATCGATTGCAGAAAGTGTCATACCCTGATTCCATAGAATTGATAGTCGTCCCCCGAGCGTGATATCGTGCGTACCTAAGTTGTGCCATGCACAAGGCCATGGTATTTGATACAACGAGCACACATTCAGAGTACACAAATAATTGGACACAATATTAAAACGAGAAAAGTTTTATTTATTGATAATGAACATCATTTAAAAACTTTTGAACATGTACAAAAGGTTACCTCGTGGGCTTACATAAGCGTTCACAAAATGAGATAGCTGTCATATACATTACATCACTTTACTAAAACTTAAAATATAAGACCTTCAAGCGAGACTATCGTCTTGTCGCAGATCTGCATAGGGTATGTGCACGAGCTCTGGGAACTAGAACATGCTTCAAAAGGGCACGAACATGGTGCTCCAGTTGATGGACTTGTTGGAAAATTGCCTTAGCTCCTCGCAAAATTGCCTTGGCAGGGAGAACCTGTTGCAACGAGGCTCAGTACATCAAAATACACTGGTGATGATGAGCTAACCCAACATACCAAATTGACACGTTATTCATGTGAAGCATGAAAGTTATTATGTGGTCTATCTATCTTGACTTCAAGTTACAAGCATGTGATAGGTATAAAACGACTAAAATAAATGTATCACCATGAGGTAACTTTTACCTGTCGTCGACGTATCCACCTGCACAAGACTTACCATGATCTTTCTTGCCAAGAAGATATCGTTAGCTTAAATAGTTTTATATAATCGAAAGGGTCACTGGCACGACGTCATAGTGGATGAGTTATAGTCTCAGGACGGTAATATTGTGCAACGCAGGTGGTGGGCCCCGCTACAATTAATCCCGTTCAGTACAAAAGACTATCATTATATTCTGTCCGGATTGGATCGGTCCCTATGCCCCGACGATCGTCCGCGGGAACTAGAAACCGTGCACAAGTTGTCCGTGACCAAGCGGCATCTAAAACAATAAGTTATTATATGCATCATTTTAAGACATCATAATGAACTAAACTACTTAGCACAATGCAATGGCATAGTCTTCCTATTCAGTTTATCGCATAGTAAAATATGTTCTACACATAGTACAATAACAAAAGAATATGTTCTAGCTAGAATTGAAACTCAATAAGAGCATATTCTAAACAAACTAGCATATAGTAGTATAATCGTTCACAATTTGGTTTGACAAGCATCAATTATTCCAAGTCTATTCTACTTTTATCTTGATATCTTTTAATTATTATAGTATCGTTGATTGGAACAAAATAAAGAGAGAAAGATTATTAGGTGTGACGACTTGGAAGAAGGATCAACTAATAGAAAGTATAGCCACTCACAAGTTGGTGGAGAGAGAAAAAGGGAAGAAGTTTTTCAAGATTTCGCTTGCGCGACGCCTACACGCTCACCTATATTGCCACGAATAGATGATCAATACATCTTCTTCTCTTTTTGCCAAAATTGAAACAAAAGCGAAGTTCAATGAACGAAAACAATGAAATACATCAAAACTATTCAAGAAAATATAAGTTCGAAAACCAACTCGAAAGCAACAATGCAATAGCAAAAAAGGTAAAAAAAACTTGCGGCAGAGAGATCCCTCTCGACTCTGCTGCTAAGTCCATCCTTGGGACACGATCCATTGAATATTAAAGTCAATTTTGAAGAAACCAATCCATAACGAGAAAAGGATCATGATTCAATCTATCCCGATAGAACGATACCAAAAGTATTTCTTAGTCGCGCTCCTCGAATAGGGAGAACGGGGCACTACAGAAAGAATCGTTCAATGCTCAGCACATACATCAAGATACCGTTGGGATGAAGGTCCACCTTCGTTTCACTACGGTGGCCTCAAAACTTCTATTTTCAGTGCATCTCCAAACAGGAAGGTCAGTTTTTTATAAGCCTTGGGTCCTATCCCCGGAATTTACCATTGTTCATCAAAGCCATCAGTGTACCCTTGTCCTGTTGGGCTATCAGATCCTGTCTCCTAGCAGGTTGGTCCATGTTAATCTGGGCGATGGCGGAATCAACCATGTCGTCTATGTAATTGGTGCTTATCATTCCTTCGCCTGACCCAAAGAGCGTCTCACCTAGCGGAGCCACAGATAATGAGAATGCAACATTAAAGATGAAAGAGCTGTTAGAAAGGCATAATTTTTTATCTATAATACTCAAAGGAAAATTCCAAGGAGAAAATCCCTGCCCATAATGAGCTATGTGCATAGACAGCCATGCACATAAACAGTCATGCACGCAACGTCGAGCAATTCTCTAAAAATATTATAAGTCAAAAGAACAACTTGCCCCAACTTATGCACATATGGAGTCATACATAGAGTCAAGTATCTTTGAACTTATGCACATGAAGACTATTGCGTATGTTCATGAAGAAGTTCCTTGAAAAGATAGTAGCATCCAAACTGGGAGTAGTCGTGCATATCTTCCTACGCATGTTCACGATGAGCATCTTGTACAAACAACTGCATCTATACGCACGATGAAAAGTTTGTTTGCATGTGCATGTTCACGATGAAGCATCTCAGAAAGATGGCAACATCTATGCACATCAACAGAAGTGTGTTTACTTGCACATCATGGTGTTTAATAGGCCGGGCCGGCTCGCGACCCGCACTGATCGATTTTGACCGGGTTAGGGCCGGACTGGGCTTGTAAAACCCCTCGACCAAATTTAGGTCTACTTAACTTAGATAGAGAGTGTAGGGTTAATTTGGATCCAATTAGAATTAGAATGCAGTATTTAGAATTATTGTACAATATTTGTATCACTTAGTGCACCTTACCGTTGCTTCGATATTTGGAGCGCTACACTAGCTTTGCTTTCAACCAAATTTCATACACTTTTCCTAGACGTGCCAACCTACCATTCTGACCCTTGTGTAACTCATAACTACTCTCTCTTGTGCTTCATTTTAGTCTCACAATATTCGTTACAAACGTCCGTTCTTAAATTTAATTAAATCCAACTTTGTATCTTTCTCCGTTCCAATCAAAATTGGAGTCACAACCTCGACCCGTTTTGTCCAACCCAATTTATGATAATATTCTATTCTGAGACTACTACGTCCATGACACTTGTGTCCCACCCAATTTTAATCCCATGTACTTCCAATTAATTAAAGAGCACCAATTATACTAATTTTAATTAAATTGGTGTAAGGACCCAACCTCACCCAAAACTAGACCCAACTCCAACCCAAACCCACACCCATGCCCTCCAGGTTCATACTAAATACCACACACCATTTTAGCCCACTATATTACACCAAACATGGTATTTTGCCTCATCCAATCCCAAATTCTATTAATTATGCAATTTCCCAATTGTTAAGGGACTTTTATGCAAATGTGCAATAAGGTGTCCACCCCTCATTGGACCCAACACATGAAGAACCTCATCCCCCCCCCCTCTTTGACCGATGCACCCTATATTTCCCCCATTTGTTGTACTTCCTACAACTTTTCCTCCTTACATCCTCACCCTCTATTCTAAACCCTTTTATCCTAGCCCATCCTTCATCATGTAGAGGGTTCCCACATCCCCTAAAAAAAGTATCCAGTCGGCCCTAACCCCAAGGAGAGCCCCCCTCTTCTCTCCTACATATACTACTCTCTCTCTCCCAAAAACCTAAAACCCATAGCCACCTACATCACTACAAAACCCTAAACAAAACCCAAGAAAACCACATCCCTTTATCACCCAGCCACCCCCTTCAACCCGGCCACCTCCCATTCATCCCGGCCACCTCTGCACATCTCCACCGCCACCAGTATGATTTTCTCCACCACCTGCCCCTCGACATGCCCTCGACCACCCTGCCAACCCGTCGCCTGACACCGCAACCACAGCTTCGCCTCCTCCTCCATTACCATCATCTTCCTCACCATCCCCACCGCCAGCAACCCGTAACCCGACTCCCTCCTTCCTCAGTCACCCCCACCGCCACCACATACAACCACATCCACCGCTAACATTGTTACCATCTCCAACGCCACCGTCGTTACCATCTCCATCGCCACCGTCGTCACCATCTCCATCACCACCGTCGTCACCATTTCCCTCGACATCATCAACCCGATCACCATCAACAACACCATCATTATCATCCCCAGTCACCCCCACCGCCACCACAGTGACCTGGCCACCTCCACCACCGTCATCCCCACCTCGATGTCACCGCCACCACCATCAGCAATCACCGTCACGACCACCGTCACCAACTCCACTGTCACCAACAGCATCATCACCATCACCACACCCATCTATCTCCTCCGTTTATCAACGGATACCACTGCCACCTCAGCCAACCACCCCCACGGCTATCCCCCCACCGTCAACGACCCACCACCGCCAACCCTGCCATTGTCGCTGCCGCTGCAGCTGTGCCGGAGCTGCTGCTGTTACTTGCTGTTGTGGCCGGAGAGCCCCCTGCGGCCACTGTAGCTGTTGTAGCTACTGTACACGCCAGAGACCGGTCCTCTCGTGCATCGGACACCCCCCGGACATGATCGATTTGGTATATACATATCCCCTTCCTTTCTACATGTGTATTATGAACCCTAAGTGCTACGTGTGTATGTGTATTTTAGAATCAAAATTTGTGTATAGGTATACATGTATTTTAGGATAATATTAGTGTTAGAATTTACCACATAGAAATATGATTAATTAATGTAAACACTTGTGTTGACTTAGGTGTCTAGAAAACGGACTTGGGCATATTACCCTGTTAATTAGGACTGGTGTTTGGTGTGATATATTATTTTGTTATTTTAGCATATTTTGGTAGTAATTATTTCGCTGTGCACGGTATCTGGACATACCCATGCATGGAGACCTAGATGACTACCCACATCAGACGCGTCCTGGAAATAATTAGGATACCTGGTACCCATGTGTTAGAGGTGCGATTTAGCACCTACACGAATCCCAGTTGTGACCGTGTTTATAACATGTGAGAATTTATACCATAGGATAACTTATAAAATGTTGTTGACTAGTAGACTAAGTGTACCCCTAACCTCCTTGACCCGTGACTAGTCAACCCTAGCCATCGTATTTAATTAGAACATTTATTCGGTTTAGTATCCGCGTAACTCGTGGCATTGCGTAAGTCATACTTGTGTACGCAATTAGCATAGTATAATATAGTGATTAATATTTATTGTTATTTGTTCGTAGGCATCCAAGACGATACTATCTTGGCTGTTAGTTCCGGATCATTGCTTGTGCACACCAGGGTTCCAGGCAAGTAAACCTTACCTTGTTGTACTGTTTAAATTCAGATGTTATCTAGTTGCATGTTTTAATGTTTTAATATTATATTTAACTGTGCGCGTCCGAGAAAGACTCGGGTGCAGTCAACGAAGGCAGTGACGTTAGAACTTGTATCTGACCTAGTGTCTAGTGGACCCACCTAAAGTTATAGAGTTATCGGTATGACTCCCCAGGCCTTGACACGTATCATTGCACGTCACAGAGTGAGTTCATGTAGGGACACGTGCGTCATACTTGACTGGCCATCAGTGTGAGCAGCACATATGACGGTATTTAGCTTAGTTGTATATTTCTTTAGCAACTTGCATTATAGTACGAGATGTCCACGTCGTGTTCGTGACTTGTACATTGGCATTGGGCAGGGAAGACAACTAGTAGGCGTATGGGACAGACATTTGGCTGCCATAGTTTCAGAGTAAACTATGGGGCCGTGAGCATCAGTGTTACTCGGTTATGGGCTCAAGTTACCCTGTTATGGGCATATATGCTTGTCGATACATCCGGCAGAGGTTACTAGCTTCGCGCTATCATGATCGGTGTTGTAGTCAGCATATACTCCTGGCATCCAGTTTACAGCTAATGTCAGGTACTTAGCCTCTGGCTTGACGCTACACTTTATAGCTTTCACCTACCCATACGTACCAAGGTTGTCTTCAAATTCATTTCACTTAGCTGGTTAGATCACCCTCGAGTTTACACAGTATTTACTTTATGGCATGTATTTTTGTATCTTGTTACGTCCCTCTGAGGACCTGGTTCCCTTCCAGATCTGGACGAGCACATGTACCCGACCATCTACGGAGCAGGAGTAGAGACAGGATTCATGACTGAAGACTTTGAGGCACTTCCAGAGGAGTTTTCGTGATTTGGGTACGCAGCTGTTTCGGACTAGAGTATTCTTATCTAGCTAGTTGATACTCTAGTCTAGTCATCTTACTTCTTTCTGCACTTTTATTCTATTACTGTATTTCAGTGGGTTAGTCCCCATCAGACTATTTCAGATGTATTATGGATATTCAGACTCTTTGTATTTCTTGTACCCGTACTTGCTTCAGTCATTATTATATTATATTCTATGGATGAGATTAGACATTTACCTGTTATATGATAGTATTCTGGACTTGTTAGTAGTTTAGGACAGCGTAGTATGCTTCGTCGGATCCATTAAATTGGATAATCCCTCGGATTCGTATTAGTCGGCCATTCCCACGTGGCCTGGTCCCGTGTATTTTGGGACTGGAGCGTGACATGGTTTTAGTGGTGGCCCATGCATGTCTCTATTTATCGCTTGTGGTATGGTAACATGTCCAGCGAGCCTGCAATAGGATAGAAATTATTAGATCTCATCCACTTTGATTACCGCCTTTGAACCTCCTTCGTATTTGATTAATTGAATATCTGCATCATGCTTGTTATTTCTGTAATCTTTTAATGAAGTTCTATTTCTTGCAGCAAGATGAACTTGTGCAGCGGACGCGAGGCATACGGTGCCATTGTGCCATCCGCCACCGCGCAGAGGGAGGATACACCCCCTAGACCACTCGGAGAGCAGCCACCACCACAGGCCCCGGTGATCCCACAGGCCCCGCTGATACATTGGCACCAGACTTCTCCTAACGACCAGATGCAGCAGCCCGAGGGCCAGACTTCTGAAACTGTCCCGACGCACCCCCTAGAGGGCCAGACTTCGAAGGCTACAACGATGCCGCAGTCTGAGAGGCCGATATTTGAAGAGACACCTACGATGCAGCCGGAGGTCCCATTGTCATCACCTCCGCCCTTTCCACCACAGATGCCACATCCAGAGGAACAGTCACAGATGTTCCAGTTCTTCCAGACCATGATGCAGGCGCAGTGGCATCAGACCGAGACGTTGAGACAGAGCTTGATGGCAGTTCTGGAGAGGACACCTTCCCCAGCACCCGTACTAGCACCTACACTAGCTCAGACAGCTGGTACTGTTCGAGGATTTTGCCAAATGGACCTGGATACTTTTTCGGGCAGCGAGACCGCAGAGGAGATCTCTGATTGGGTCGCCAACACAGAGATGCTACTGGAGGCTTCTCAGCTACATCTGGATCTTTGGATGACCGCAGTGAGGGCCCAACTGAAAGGCAACGCCCATCACTGGTGGGACTCCATAGAGCGTAGCGTAGGCAAGACACAGACGTGGGACCAGTTCTTAGAGTACTTCAATGCGAAGTATTTCCCGGCTACGGTCAGGAATGCCTTATACTCCCAGTTCCTGCACTTGGAGCAAGGGAATATGACCGTAGATGCGTATGACTTGGAGTTTAATCTACTTAGCAGATTTGGTGCCGCCTTGATACCCAACGATCTGGAGAAGGCCAGGAGATTCCATCACGGCCTGACTTTCGAGCTGCAGAGGTACACTACCACCCAGGCGAGGATCTTTTATGAGGAGGTTCTGTCAGAGGCTAGAATCCAGGAGGCTATTGGCAGAGGAATAAGATATTCCAGTGTAGCTGCACCAACTAAGGCACAACCAGGAGCAGGAGGACCAATCCGTCATCCGGGAGTGCAGACACAACAGAAGATCATGCCGTATCAGCTGAGAGAGCTACCGACTTGTCACTTTTGTAGAAAGAAGGGACATGTTAAGAAAGATTGCAGGCGAAGATTAGGACAGTGTTTGAGGTGATGATCAAACCAACATCAAGCTCAGGAGTGTTCCCAGTATGTCGATAGAGCCCAACAAATAGTGCAGAGGCCAGCTCCACCAGTTCTAGGTATGTCCGTAGCATTGCTTGATAATTATAGTTTATTATGTGTTTATTATAATTTCGAGGACAAAATTCTTATAAGTTTGGTAGATTATAAAACCCCTTGACCAAATTTAGGTCTACTTAACTTAGATAGAGATACTAGGGTTAATTTGGAGCCAATTAGAATTAAAATACAGTATTTTAGAATTATTGTATAATATTTGTATCACTTAGTGCACCTTACCGTTGCTTCGATATTTAGAGCGCTACACTAGCTTTGCTTTTAACCAAATTTTATACACTTTTCCTAGATGTGCCAACCTACCATTCTGACCTTGTGTAACTCATAACTACTCTCTCTTGTGCTTCATTTTAGTCGCACAATATTTATTACAAACGTCCGTTCTTAAATTCAATTTAATCCAACTTTGCATCTTTGTCCATTCCAATCAAAATTGGAGACACAACCTCGACCCATTTTATCCAACCCAATTTATGACAATATTCTATTCTGAGACTACTATGTCCATGAAACTTGTGTCCCATCCTATAAACCCCCAGATTTTTCAGAATTAAAAAAAAATTGGAATTTTTCTGTAATTTTCTGTGATTTTTCAGTAATTAAAATAAATGTTTTTTGGTGTTAAATAATTTTAAATAATTTTATTAAATATTAAAATATTATAAAAATAATATTTTTGGGTGTAAAATAAAATATTAGATATAGGGTAATTTTCCTGGAATTTATTGGACCCCAGAACCATTTTTAAAGACCTAAAAACTAAGTTATTTTCAAACCCAAGTAAACCGGTTTAAACCCTAAAATAAACCAAACCGAACCATGCTGACCCAACCCAACCCAAACCAACCCATAGCGGGTCGGATCCAGACCCGTTAGCCGACCCGACCCGCTAACCCGACCCATTAGGACTGCTACAGTAATCCCCTAATTCCCCCGAACCCCGCGGCTGTCTGCATCCCCGGCCGCCCGCTTCCCCCGCCGACGGTTTCGACCCCGCCGTCTCCCCGTTGTTTGCTCGCCTTCCCAGCGCCGCTCAGCCTCCCCATTCCCGCAACCACCGCCACTTCTTCTCCCCTAACCTCGCCTATAAAACCCCGGACAACCCATCGCCCCACCAACGCCACCACCGTAAGCCACAGCCACCACCGTCCCTCCCAGCTCCGCCAACGCCGCCTCCGGCCGACGACACCGCCTTAGACCCTGAGACAACGACGAACCCTCTCCGCCATCAGCCTCCGGCCACCCTGATCATTCCTCCGCCGTGCCCTAGCCGCCGCCGTGCCCTAGCCGCCACCGTGCCGTGTCGCGCCACCTCGCAGAAACGCATATTCGGAGCCCTATTCAGGTGATTGTTTCTCTCTCCTCGCTGCCCTGTTTTTTGTTCCGTCTGCTGTGACGCATAGACTGCGTTACCCTTTCGATACCCGTGCCATTGGTTCGGGGAATCGCGTCCTGTGGTGATCGCAAACTGCGACCCTAAATCAGGAAAATAATTATCCTGTTTTTCCCCAGAACTGGGTGTGCCCCGCTAAACGGGACGACTTGGTCATGTGCTGACTTCATCGAAAGGTGCGCACCATTAATACGGACGTGTGGGATTTCGCAGAAGTTGATTTGGATGTGCGTGCACACCGGAATCAACGCGTATCCGTCGACAACACTCCGTATCGGCCCTGTTCTGGAACTCGTTTTAACTTCATGTATGCAGTCGTATCGAAACGAAACTTGCGCCATCGGACTCGTAGCAATATGCTGGTCCTGTGACCCAAGTTTGGTTCGATTCTGAGAACGTTGATAAAATCGCGTATCGTGGGCCCCACGGCTCTACTTGACAGGCGATTTTGTGATCGGCTCATCGGAATCCAGTTTTGGACACTCCGTTGGGTTCGTATCATCGTTCTGGACTTGTAGACACTAAGTTTGACGAATTTGGAGAACATTGTCTCTGACACATTTTTCGGTGCGAAGCGGGCCACTTGTGGACCCTGCTTTGACCAAAAATTGTCACTTTTGCCCCTGTGTCCAAATTGGACTCAAGGACAGGCAATTCTAGCTATTTGATATCTTCTGAACCTGATGGTAACATTTATTTCAGCATTCGGAGGAGTACCTGCAGATCCCGCTGATACCAGAGCAGCAGTTGGAGCCAGGATCACATGCAAGTGTACCTTGCCAATCTTGTAGTATTTGCTACATGTTATTTTCTTGATTTAATTATATGATAAATATGTTCAACCTAGGACCGTGTGATATTACTTAGCATCCGAATAATATTCGGGTGTCGACGCCGTACGCGGAGTCGCGTAACGTCACCTAGAGATTGATATCGCAACACTATACATTCTTGTGCTTGTATTATCAAGTACGTCATACCTCAGGACACCTGACACTATTCATGAGACAGAATCTTCCTGAGATATTCATGGTGATTCTGTATAGGTTACAGGCTTTCATGACATATACTTTATATGCTTAGCTATCATTATGACTTGTTGCATCAGTTAGAGGTTATGATCTTGCGTGTTATGGACATGAGACGTCGTGGACATAAGACGTATGATTACATTGGGTGGGAAGAGATTTACCATACAAAAGGCTGATTATATATATATATATATATATATATATATATATATATATATATATATATATATTACTTTACTGGATGTGCCTTAGACTCTGACACAGAGCTTTGGCACATTACTGGCCCTTCGAGAGAATACTTCTATGGGTTTTCACAACACAGAGCCTATAGTAGTCTCAGCCTGAGTATGATTCATGCTCTCTTATTGCATATCACTTAGCTGGTTATATAGTTTACCCTATTGTTTCATTTATTACTGCACTGCATTTATTTTGGCTTGAGTTATTTTATACCTTGTTATGTCCCCTGAGGACCTGGATCTGGGTTATGTCCCCAGGGTTAAAAGAGGATATCTACCCTGAGGTGTACGAGACAGGAGCAGTCTTTGGAGCAGTACCAGAACCCGAGGACGAGGTGATCGCTGCGGATTTCTCCTGAGTATCTGCTTATTCTATACTCAGTCTTTGATGCTATTAGACTCTTTTATTTCTTGTTTAATGAACAATTATATCAGACTTATTATCGGGTTGTTCCCCGATTTACTTTATTGAGACTTGATGATGATTATATTTCATTTTGCTGATATTGCTATATTTATTTTCTATGGATGAGATTAGATTGTGACATGTTATTTAGACCTTATTGTTGTATTACACCTTAAGTACACCCTGATGGGTTCATTAAATTGGGCTTGTCCATCGGTGTGTGCTGCTGGCCATTGCCACATGTCTAGTCCCTCGATATTTTGGGACTGGGGCATGACATGGTTTTTGTGGTGGCCCATGCAGGTCGACGACTAAATTTCTTCGGTTTCAACTGAGGGACCGAGCAAGCCTGCAATAAGGATATGATAAGTTATAGGATCTCATCCACTTGATTGAATCATTTTTTATCTCTATATCGGATTTAAACTAATTTCTTGAATTGCATCCTGTCTTGATTCCTCTGTGCGTTCTCATAGTTTTCTTTTAATGCAGGGTAATGGATCCGAGAACCGATGATGAGAATCCCTTAGGTACACCACATGATGCTGTGGTCACCTATGATGAGGGTGTGACACCAGAAGACAGAGGACAATCAGCTCAAAGCAATCAAGCGGGCCAGCATACTTCAAGGTTCCTGCGTGATGACATCCCACCTCCGCCGCAGTTCGCTTCACCAATGCCTGTTTTCCAACCAGGACAAGTCATGGATGGGCAGCAGATGTTCCAAATGTTTTATGAAATGATGAAATCCCAACAATAGGTTCAACAAGAGGCTCAGCGTCACGAGGCAGAGAACTTGAGGAACAGCCTAGTAACCGCACTGGAGCAAGCAAACCCACCAGCACGATGGCCAACGATGGGCTCTATCACCGATTTTTGCCAGCTGAAGCCCCGTACCTTTTCTGGCAAGGAGGAGCCCATTGAAGTTCATGAGTGGCTAACCAACACACAACACCAGTTGGAAGCAGCTAAGATTTTAAGAGAGCGTTGGATGATTGCCGTTCGGATGCAATTGACGGGCAATGCACATAACTGGTGGCTATCTGAGGAGAGACGACTCGGACCAGATTGAGTCACTTGGGAGGAGTTCTCCAGACTCTTTCAGGAGATGTACATTCCAGCTATTGCTCGATCAGAACTTCGGGACAAGTTCAATCGCCTCACTCAAGACAGTATGACAGTGGAAGAGTACAACGCGGAATTCATTTGTTATAGTCGCTTCGCCCCTACCTTGATCCCGACAGAAGAAGAGAAGGCTGAGAAGTTCTTCGATGGACTAAACTTTGAGCTACAGAGAATGATCGGATTCGTTGCACCTACTTCGTACACGGACGTCCTTGCTGTAGCTTGACGTATGGAGTGTGTTACCAGGAGAAAGTCCAACCTGAAGTGGCCTTTCACATCAGCACCAGCTAGAGCACCGCATGGAGAAGCTGCAAAGAAACCTTACTTGCATCAAGCACCACAGGGAGCTGTATCCAAATCCCTACCCCTTCCTACTTGTCACTACTGTGGCAAGGTAGGCCATGTTGAGAAGGAGTGTAGACGTAAATTCGGATTATGTTTAGCTTGCAGATCCAGACAATATTCTGTGAGGGAATGCCCTGAGCGTAGAGAAGGAGCACCAATAGTAAACCAACAAGCTCTACCAGCACCAGGAGGATATCAATCGAGGCCACCCTTGGCACCTCGAACAGCACTCTTCCAGCAGGCCCAGCAACAGCAGAGGCCACCACCGCAAGGACGCGGACAAGCTTTTGCGATGACCTTGGAGGACGCGCAGACTCATGGAGTAGCAAATACGCGTAAGTTTTTTATAGTTATCTGTTTCTAGTAATGCCTTAGCACATGCCTGTTAGTTCATATCCTTAACCTTATAACCTAGTAATTTTGAGCTTATTGATAACCTAGTTTTTCTAAACAGATTTCCTTCACTCTTGAAATTACCTAACTTTCATTGCTTGGGGAAATGATGTTTTTCGCCCCAGGTATTTTGCTTAACCCTCATCCTTCAATTCTCCTTGATCATGATTCTTGATTGTGTCGTGCTTCGAACCTGTTTTGCAAACCGTGTCATCTCTGTTGACCGGTTATGTTATTCTTTGATTGCGAGGACGCAATCCTCTTAAGGGGGTAGATTGTAAACCCCCAGATTATTTTTAGAATTTAAAAATGAATTTTTGGAATTTTTCTGTAATATTTTGTGATTTTTCAGTAATTAAAATAAATGTTTTCTGGTGTTAAATAATTTTAAATGATTTTAATAAATATTAAAATATTATGAAAATAATATTTTTGGGTGCAAAATAAAATATTAGACATAGGGTAATTTTCCTGGAATTTATTGGACCCCAGAACCATTTTTAAAGACCTAAAAACTAAGTTATTTTTAAACCCAATTAAACTGGTTTAAACCCTAAAATAAACCAAACCGAACCATGCTAACCCAACCCAACCCAAACCAACCCATAGCAGGTCGAATCCGGACCCGTTAGCCGACCTGACCCGCTAACCCGACCCATTAGGACTGCTACAGTAATCCCCTAATTCACCCGAACCCCGCGCCTGTCCGCATCCCCGGCCGCCCGCTTCCCCCGCCGACGGTTTCGACCCCGCCGTCTCCCCGCTGTTCGCTCGCCTTCCCAGCGCCGCTCGGCCTCCCCGTTTCCGCAACCACTGCCGCTTCTTCTCACCTAACCTCGCCTATAAAACCCCGGACAACCCTTCGCCCCACCACCGCCACCACCGTAAGCCACAGCCACCACCGACCCTCCCAGCTCCGCCAACGCCGCCTCCGACCGACGACTCTGCCTCAGACCCAGAGACAACGACGAACCCTCTCCGCCATCAGCCTCCGGCCACCCTGAGCTTTCCTCCGCCGTGCCCTAGCCGCCGCCGTGCCCCAGCCGCCGCCGTGCCCCAGCAGCCGCCGTGACCGCCGTCGTGCCGTGTTGCGCCACCTCGCGGAAACGCGTATTCGGAGCCCTGTTCAGGTGACTGTTTCTCTCTCCTCGCTGCCCTGTTTTTTGTTTCGTCTGCTGTGAAGCATAGACTACGTGAACCTCTCGATACCAGTGCCATTGGTTTGGGGTATCGCGTCCTGTTGCGATCGCAAACTGCGATCCAAAATCAGGAAAATAATTACCCTATTTTTCTCTAGAACTGGGTGCGCCCAGCTAAACGGGATGACTTGGTCGTGTGCGGACTTCACCGAAAGGTGCGCGCCATTAATACGGACGTCTGGGATTTCGCGGAAGTTGATTTGGATGTGCGTGCACACCGGAATCAACGCGTATCCATCGACAACACCCCTTATCGGCCCTGTTCTGGAACTCATTATAACTTTGTGTACGCACGTCGTATCGAAACAAAACTTGCGCCATCGGACTCGTAGCAATACGCTGGTCCTGTGACCCAAGTTTGGTTCGATTCTGAGAACGTTGACAAAATCGTATATCGTAGGCCCTACGGCTCCACTTGACAGCCGATTTTGTGATCGGCTCATCGAAATCCAGTTCTGGACATTCCGTTGGGTTCGTATCGTCGTTCTGGACTTATAGACACTAAGTTTGATGAATTTGGAGAATATTATCTCTGACACATTTTTCGGTGCGAAGCGGGCCACAAGTGGACCTAGCTTTGACCAAAAACTGTCACTTTTGCCCCTGTGTCCAAATTTGACTCAAGGACAGGCAATTCTAGCTATTTGATATCTTCTGAACCTAATGGTAATGTTTATTTCAGCATTCGGAGGAGTACCTGCAGATCCCGCTGATACCAGAGCAGCAGTTGGAGCCAGGATCACAGGCAAGTGTACCTTGCCAATTTTGCAGTATTTGTTGCATGTTATTTCCTTGATTTAATTATATGATAAATATGTTCAACCTAGGACCGTGTGACATTACTTAGCGTATGAATAATATTCGGGTGTCGACGCCATACGCGGAGTCGCGTAACGTCACCTAGAGATTGATATCGCGACCCTATACATTCTCGTGCTTGCATTATAAAGTACGTCATACCTCAGGACACTTGACACTATTCATGAGACAGAATCTTCCTGAGATATTCATGCTGATTCTGTATAGGTTACAGGTTTTCATGACATATACTTTATATGCTTAGCTATCATTATGACTTGTTGCATTAGTTAGAGGTTATGATCTTGCGTATTATGGACATGAGACATCGTGGACATGAGACGTATGATTACATTGGGTGGGGAGAGATTTACCATACAAAAGGCTGATTATATATATATATATATTACTTTACTGGAGGTGCCTTAGACTCTGACACAGAGCTTTGGCACATTACTGGCCCTTCGAGAGAATACTGCTATGGGTTTCCACGACACAGAGCCTATAGTTGTCTCAGCCTGAGTATGATTCATGCTCTCATATTGCATATCACTTAGCTGGTTATATAGTTTACTCTATTATTTTATTTATTATTGCACTGCATTTATTTTGGCTTGAGTTATTTTGTACCTTGCTATGTCCCCTGAAGACCTAGATCCGGGTTATGTCTCCCGAGTTAGCAAAGGATATCTACCCTGAGGTGTACGGGACGGGAGCAGTCTTTGGAGCAGTACCAGAACCCGAGGATGAGGTGATCGCTGCGGATTTCTCCTGAGTATCTGCTTATTCTATACTTAGTCTTTGATACTATTAGACTCTTTTATTTCTTGTTTAATGAACAATTATATCAGACTTATTATCGGGTTGTTCCCCGATTTACTTTATTGAGACTTGATGATGATTATATTTCATTTTGCTGATATTGCTGTATTTTTTTTTTGTGGATGAGATTAGATTGTGACATGTTATTTAGACCTTATTATTGTATTACAGCTTAAGTATACCCTGATGGGTCCATTAAATTGGGCTTGCCCATCGGTGTGTGCTGCTGGCCATTGCCACGTGTCTCGTCCCTCAATATTTTAGGATTGGGGCGTGACACATCCAATTTTAATCCCATGTACTTCCAATTAATTCAAGATCACCAATTACACTAATTTTAATTAAATTGGTGTAAGGACCCAACCTCATCCAAAACTAGACCCAACTCTAACTCAAACCGTCACTCACACCCTCAAGGTTCATACTAAACACCATACACCATTTTAGCCCACTACATCACACCAAACATGATATTTTGCCTCATCCAATCCCAAATTCCATTAATTGCACAATTTCCTAATTGTTAAGGGACTTTTATGCAAATGTGCAATGAGGTGTCCACCCCTCATTGGACCCAACACATGAAGGACCTCATCCCCCCTTTGACCGATCCACCCTATATCCCCCTCCCCTATTTATTGTACTTCCTACATATTTTTCTCCTTTCATCCTCACCTTCCATTTCAAACCCTTTCATCCTAGCCCTTCCTTCATCATGTAGAGGGTTCCTACATCCCCAAAAAAAGTACCCAGCCGGCCCTAACCCCAAGGAGAGCCCCCCTCTCTCTCTTCTATATATACTACTCTCGTTCTCTCTCCCAAAACCCTAAAACCCACAGCCACCTACATCACTACAAAACCCTAAACGAAACCTTAGAAAACCATATCCCTTCATCACCCAGCCACCCCCTTCAACTCGGCCACCTCACATTCTTCCCCAGCCACCTCTGCACATCTCCACCGCCACCAATACGACTTCCTCCACCACCTGCCCCTCGACACCGCCCTCGACCACCCTGCCAACCCGCTGCCTACCACCGCAACCACAGCTCTGCCTCCTCCTCCATTACCATCATCTTCCTCACCATCCCCATCGCAAGCAACCCGCACCCCGACTCCCTCCATCCTCAGTCACCCCCACCGCCACCACAGAAAGCCACCTCCACCGCCAACATCATCACCATCTCCACCACCACCGTTGTCACCATCTCCATCGCCACCATCGTCACCATTCCCTCCAACATCATCGATCGGATCACCATCAACAACACCATCATCATCATCCCTAGTCACCCCACCGCCACCACAGTGACCCGGCCACCTCCACCACCATCATCCCCACCTCGACGTCACCGCCACCATCATCATCGTCTCCACCACCATTACCAATCACCCTCACGACGATCGTCACCAACTCCACTGTCACCAACAGCATCATCACCATACCCATCCATCTCCTCCGTTCATCATCGGAGACCACCGCCACCTCAGCCAACCACCCCCACGGATATCCCCCCACCGTCAGCGACCCGCCACCACTAACCCTCCAGCCGCTGCTGCCACTGCAGCTGCTGCTGTTACTTGCTGTTGTGGCCAGAGCACCCCCTACGCCCATTGTAGCTGTCGTAGCTACTGTACACGCCGGAGACCGGCCCCCTCGTACAGTGGATACCCCCCGAACATGATCGATTTGGTATATACACATTCCCTTTCTTTCTATATGTGTATTGTGAACCCTAAGTGCTACGTGTGTATGTGTATTTTAGAATAAAAATTTGTGTATAGCTGTACATGTATTTTAGTATAATATTAGTGTTAGAATTTACCACATGGAAATATGATATATTAATGTAAACACTTGTGTTGACTTAGGTGTCTAGAAAACGAACTTGGGCATATTACCCTGTTAATTAGGATTGGTGTTTGGTGTGATATGTTAATTTGTTATTTTAGCATATTTTGGTAGTAATTATTTCACTGTGCACGGTATCTGGACATACCCATGCATGGACACCTAGATGACTACCAACATCAGACGTGTCCTGGAAATAATTAGGATACCTGGTACCCATGTGTTAGAGGTGCGACTTAGCACCTACACGAATCCGAGCTGTGACCGTGTTTGTAACATGTGAGAATTTATACCTAGGATAACTTGTAAAATGTTGTGGACTAGTATACTAAGTGTACCCCTAACCCCCTTGACCCGTGACTAGTCAACCCTAGCCATCGTATTTAATTAGAACATTTATTCGGTTTAGTATCCACGTAACTCGTGGCATTGCGTAAGTCGTACTTGTGTACGCAATCAGTGTAGTGTAATGTTGTGATTAATATTTATTCGTAGGCATCCAAGACGATACTACCTTGGTTGTTGGTTCCGGATCATTGCTTGTGCATACCAGAGTTCCATGTAAGTATACCTTGCCTTATTGTACTGTTTAAATTCAGATATTATTTAGTTGCATGTTTTAATGTTTTAATATTATATTTAACTGTGTACGTCCGAGAAAGACTCGGGTGCAGTCAACGAAGGAGTTGACGTTAGGACTTGTGTCTGACCTAGTGTCTAGTGGACCCACCTAAAGTTATGGAGTTATCGGTATGACTCCCCAGGCCTTGAAACGTATCATTGCACGTCACAAAGTGAGTTTATGTAGGGACGCGTGTGTCATACTCGACTGGCCATCGGTGCGAGCAGCACGTGTGACGGTATTTAGCTTAGTTGTATATTTCTTTAGCGACTTGCATTAAAGTACGAGATGTCCACATCGTGTTCGCGACTTGTACATTGGCATTAGGCGGGGAAGACAATTAGTAGGCGTATGGGACATACATTTGGCTGCCGTAGTTTCAGAGTAAACTACGGGGCCGTGAGCCTTAGTGTTACCCGGTGTGTTACCCGGTTATGGGCTCAGGTTACCCGGTTATGGGCATATATGCTTGTCGATACATCCGGCAGAGATTACTAGCTACGCGCTATCATGATCGGTGATGTAGTCATCATATACTCCTGGCATCCAGTTTACAGCTAATGCCAGGTACTTAGCCTCTGGCTCGACGCTACGCTTTATACCTTTCACCTACCCATACCTACCAAGGTTGTCTTCAAATGCATTTCACTTAGCTGGTTAGATCACCCTCGAGTTTACACAGTATTTACTTTATGGCATATATTTTTGTATCTTATTACGTCCCTCTGAGGACCTGGTTCCCTTCCAGATCCGGACGAGCACATGTACCCGACCATCTACGGAGCAGGATTCGTGACTGAGGACTTTGAGGCACTTCCAGAGGAGTTTTCGTGATTTGGGTACGCAGGTGTTTCGGACTAGAGTATTCTTATCTAGCTAGTTGATACTCTAGTCTAGTTATCTTACTTCTTTCTTCACTTTTATTCCATTACTGTATTTCAGTAGTGTTTGTCCCCATCTGACTATTTCAGATGTATTATGGATATTCAGACTCTTTGTATTTCATTTACCCGCACTTGCTTCAGTCAATATTATATTGTATTTTGTGGATGATATTAGACGTTTACCTGCTATATGATAGTATTCTGGACTTGTTAGTATTTTAGGGCAGCGTAGTATGCTTCGTCGGATCCATTAAATTGGGTAATCCCTCGGAGTCGTATTAGCTAGCCATTGCCACTTGGCCTGGTCCCGTGTATTTTGGGACTGGGGAGTGACAGGGCTCAACCCGGAAGACAAAACTGGCAAGGCCAGACTGGCCCAGAAACCAAATTCTTGGCCCCAGCCCGGACCCATGACCCGGTCAGGGGCGGACTAGGTCGAACCGGTCTATGTCCGGTCAAGTTCACGGTTGTGCCGGAACGGCCCGTAATTTTTTTAAGCATTGTATATATAAGTTATATATTTAATAAGTTAATAAATTTAAATATAAATATAAATTTTTTAGATTATATATGTGTTAATATATAAGTTATTTGTTAGTAAATTTTTGTTAAGATTTGTATATATAAGTCATTTAGTAGAAAATTTAAATAAAAAATTATATATTAGTTAATATATAATTAATAAATAGATGATAGAATTTAATTTAAATAATGATATAATAGAAATATAATAGAATAAAGATTTGATTCAATTAATGAGATTATTTTCATAACCAAAAATATTAAATGTAAACAACCCTTATCCTAATATAAATAAACAAACACTTAATTGAGGCAGAATTTTATTAATGACTCATACTAATATCACTACAAGAAAAATGACTTTTTACGAATTATATTTTCGACGTGCATAAGAACAAACGTCGTGAATAAGACAAACATGTTATATTTTTACCTTATTTGCGGGTCGTAAAAATCACGATGTGCACATAATGTGGTATTTTTTTTTCCAAAATGTTTTCCCCAAAATTAGAAACCTATAATTGTTTTTTCCAAAATTATAAACCTCTTATTCTTTCTTTTTCCCTTATTCACGACTAGTCGTAGCGGGAGATCCCGACCCCGATGGCGTCGCCTCCTCCAGATCTGGGTCGGCTCCTCCATATATGGAGCTACGAGGGAGCCTGTGGCCCAGTTCGAGCATGAAGCGGATGAGGTCTGACAGGGGATCTGATCTTCGGCGAGGAGTGGGCGTCGACTGCATTTATGGGGGCTCTGTATGTTAGTATTAGTGTCTGCATGTGTGTGTGTCTCCGAGTTAGGATTATGATAGGGTTAGTGTCCGTAGCACCGAGATATCCACACACCCTTACTGCACTGTGCACAAGTGTGCACTGTACAATACCTCACTTGATATCCAAAATTGCGTCTAATTAACTCAGATAGGATTAGGGTCTGTGTCATGTCTCGGCTTTGGGTTAGGGTCTGTGTCATGTCCTGTGTCATATCAGTAAAAAGAGATAGGGTGAGGGTTAGGGTTAGGGTCTGTGTCATATCTCGTGTCATATCAGTAACATATCATGTCAGTGTATGTGTATGTGTCTGTGTCGTGTCCTATATCATGTCTATGTCTTTATATGTGTCGTATCTGCTATCAAATATCGTGTCCGTATCTGTGAGAGAGAAAGAGATATAGGGTTAGGGTTTACACCCTCTATCGTGTCAGTGTATGTGTCTATATCGTATCCCATATCATGTTTGTGTCAGTGTGTGTGTTGTGTGTCTATCTCACTGTGTGTGTCTGTGATAGTGTGTCATGTCTGTGTTAGTGTATGTGTGTGTCATGCCTGTGTCAGTGTGTGTGCATCATGTCTGTGTTAGGGTTTATCTGTGATAATGTATGTGTCGTATCTGTGTCAGTGTATGTGTCGTGTCTGTGCTAATGTCATATCGTGTCTGTATCTGTGAGAGAGAGAGATATATAGGGTTAGGGTTTACCTAGAGGAAGAGGAAGCGGAGAAGCCCAAAGTCGTCGGAGGGGAGGAGTCATGCCTGAAGGGAGGAGCCGTACGGGAGGGGGACGCTCAGGGGGTAGGGAGCCGGAGTAGGGGTTGTGGGGGAGCCGATGGGGGGTAGGGATGGGGGGAGGAGGAGGATGCCGGAGGGGGTACTTCGTTGGAGGGGGGGAAGGGGGGGTTTAAAATTTTGGGGAGGAGTTCGACAGAATGGGAGAAAATAAAATCTTGAACCCTATATTAAAAAATTTAGCGACTTCATCAATAGACGTCGCTAAACATCTCTAATTAAAAAAATTAGCGACGTTATAAATAGACGTCGCTAAACATCGCTAATTAAAATTTTGCGGCATTAGTGACCTCGCTAAAAATCAAAAAAAACAACGTCAGTAAAGACGTCGCTAAATCAAAAAGCTCAGCGACGTTTAGCGACCTTAAAGAATCTTATAGCGACTACTCTTTTAAAAAACTGAAGTACATTCACTAAACGTCGCTATATGTTGCCAATAGCAACGTTTATTTTTGGAGTCGCTCAAGTCTTTAATATTAGCGACGTTTTATGATGATGTCGCTAAAAACGTCGCTATTTTATCATATTTTGGTAGTGGTATATTCCGAATCCGAGTCTTATCCTTGATCACTCTGAATTAGTCGTTGGTACCGACTTATCTTATGAGGAGCAACCCGTATCCATTCTGGATCGAAAAGAGAAAGTACTCAAGAACTGAACTATTTCTCTTGTCCGAGTGGCCTGGGGACATCATACTCTTGGAGCATCGACGTAGGAGCACGAGTATAATATTCAGTCTCGGTACCCGCACATGTTCGATTCGAAAGGTATATTCTATCTTATGCCTTCATATCTTTAATTCTGTGATCAGGTGATCACTTAGATGTTGTGATGGTATTGCTTGCATAAGTAGTTGCTAGTAGGTTTATATCGTGCTTGTCTTGACTTCTCTAGCTATTGCTTGGATTCGAATTTCGAGGACAGAATTTTTTTAAGGTGGATAGAGATGTCACTCCTCATTCCCAATATACGTATTTGGAATATATTTTTATTTTAGCATGGTTGCATGTGCATGGAGACTAGACCCATTCTTTGGTTTAACCTGATTCATGGTTTTTTTCTGGGTCTGGTTTAACTCATGAGAGTCTTTGGTTCAACCCTAAAACCCTAGCATATATAAACCAATATTTTATTCTCTCTCTTCACTTCTTTATTTCTTCCTCTTTCATTAGTCTTCTCTTCCCATTTCACCCTCAATATTATTGTTCTATTATGTTTATTAAGTGTTTCTAAGCACTTTTAGTTCTTGGAGTTTTTTGTTTTGATGGATGGATTAGTGTAGATCTATATTTCTAACTTAGATTTTTATTGGGTTTCATGAGTTTTTCTTGTTTTTTATCTATTAAACTTGTGTCTTTAAAAACTAGTTTTTGCTACATGTTCAATCTTTCGATTTAGAGCATTTTGGCTTTTGGTTCACCAGATTTGGACTTAAAATGAGGTTTTTATGAAGAAAATAAGATTTTAGTTTTGTGAATTTTTGCCATGGCCGAACCTGCTGTTGGAGAAGATGAAGTCTTCATGTGGCCAGCGAGCTATGTGGCTGAGAGTGCTATGCGGCCCGAGAGGGTTATGCGGCTGAACTCTTGCCGCATACTGACAGCACGCGTCCATCTTATTAGCGTATGACTGTTGATCTATGCAAGTGTCTTTGAACACTTTGTGCATTCACTCACTGAACAAATGAAAATTTTGCTACGTCCAAAAGATACTCCATGCTGCATCGATCTCCATGCGACATCGAACTTATGCGGCAAGGAGAGCATTCAGACACCTTTCCTTGGACGCATGACTCTGAACTTTGGCGCATCCTTGGCTCGTCTTTCTATGGTTTTGTCTTTTCTTTCTGACACACTTTATGTCACTTCACTGACACTTTATTTATTTTTTGTCGTTTTATCACCTATCACGAGGAGTAGACTTTAGCCTTGACTCCATGCGGCATGACTCCATCTGGCATGACTCCATATGGACAGGATTGTCATGCGGCATGACTCCAATTAAAGATTATCATAATAAAGACAGTTGCTAACTAACAGTGTATATAAAGACAATAAAGTAAAGCAGTAAAGTAGAGAGAGAAAGCAAATGTAAAAACCAAGATGTATAGCAGTTTCCCTCTGAGAGGACTAGTCCAGTCTAGAGAACACTTGCTCAGAGTTTTATCCACTATAATCACCAATAATGAATCACAAGCTTTGATCTGAAGGCTTGTCGACTTCTTTACACCACGAGGTTTGATCCGAAGTCTCGTAACTTCACAGCTAGAGAGAGAGAAACTGATAGAGCCAAATCTTTACAACTCGGTAGACTTCTAGACCGAGCACGACACTTGGCACTTAGAAGGCTAGGGAGTTGATCTTGGAAATAAGAAAGTTTAGTCTCTGAGGGTTTACTTACTATAGGATAGAAATATTGAGAATGGTTGAGTGAGTAGGAATGTGAAAATCCAATCATATTTATAGGGTATTGGCTAATCGAATTCGGCCAGAGTTCGGTCAGGTATTAATTCAAAATTCGAACGTTGGGCCAAGAAATCAGGGATTGTACAACTGGATATATTCTTCTAAAAAGGGTGACCGAGTTCGGTGCAAATTTGGGGCAAATTTGGTCCGAGTTTAATTTGCCTATTTTAGGTAGATCCAAGTTTGTATGTGGACTAGTTTGGAAGATAGGTTCAAGATATATTTGGCCTAATTTCTGGGTAGATGGATTTTAGGCTATTTGAGTGGACTGGGTTGCTTTCTAGTTGCCAATATGACTCGACTTACATAAGTCCTAGACTCAAATAAAATATAAGATTACATATGAAAACCAAGAACACTGATGACGCCAAACTTCTGAAACATCTGCTAACTTGAAGTCGCTATTTCCTTTGACGGCAGTTGTCCAAAGATAACTAGATCTGGCAGTCTGAATACCTTTCATAGGCTTCGCCCCCAAACCCCCACGAGGGGCACTGCCCCCTCTACCCCCATCCGCTGACTGGGCAGCGGAACCCCCGGGTACGAGGCTCTAAATAAGTCGTAGGTGGTTGGACAAAATCTTTTGGTATAACGTCGTCTTTGGCTTATCGTCATACAGCGTATGTCCATTGTTGATCTTGTTTATTGCTTTTTGCAAGTACATGTTAGACGAACAAAAAAATATACAAAAGTAAATATTACATATCTGGACAATGTTGAGGTTAAGTAGAAGATACTATAGTGATTGATCGAATACCATAATGTTAAACTTAATCGATTAGACATATTTAAAAACTTAACATAATCATTGTGCCAACAGACTCCATGTGGCAAGACTCCATACGGCCAAGATTGTCATACGACATGACTCCATGCGGCCTGACTTCTCATGCGGCCAACATTGTTATGCGGCCTAGAGACCCATACTGCCATGCTTGTTTGATCAAATATTTTCTTGATTCATGTGACTCGATGTATAAGTGGTAATTGGACTCGAATACTGTATCTGTGCTGATACTACTATTGCTTGATAATTATTCATGTTTTTATGTGCACCGAGGTACGACACATCGTATCATGAGTCAAGTGATTATATTTGGATTGTGTATCGAGAATGCCTCCAAATTCCTAAATGCATGATATTATAAATAAAACATTTTTTCCCCAGTATGGGCATAATAAAAGAGTCAAACTACCAATGCGTGGCTAGAATTTTTGATTGTATGAATGTTACAGACACGCTCGGATTAATTCAGATTTGACTTCCATAGATTCGTATCTAGCGTTCCCGTACCTTGTACGACATCTTAAGGTAAATCCTCATATGACCACATCCTGAGATTTCAAATACAACCTCGGGCTAATTTAGTAACGAAAAGTGGTAGTAACATTGGAGGAAATGGTATCCTGAGATCATGCCAACAAACCTTCCCACAAAGATTTATTCAAAGTGCATTGTGGGCTGGCCACCACAGATACTGTATATCATCTGCCTTAGTGGAGTGCAGTATCTGACTTATTATTATGCCGAGCCACTGTTTCAATATAGGAACACTAGAACTGCTAATACCGTATTTTTAGCGCAGTGGCCCTACGTGAGACTGGTGCATCTTGCAAGTGCTTATTTTATTATATTGGTTCGGTTAGCTCATGTTCGGCACTGGCATGATCTTAGGATACTTATTATGTATTATTCTGAGATAACCTCAGACTCCATAAAATAGCAAGTCGTACAAATGATTGGCCGATATAAGAAATAGAATTGTTTATGATTGTATTATTTTAGCTAGTAGCCTAGGGAAATAGACTATCATAGTGTGAGGGTTCAACCCTTGTCCTTGTTTGGTTGTAAGGTTGAGCCTTAGCGCTAGGATATGCCATGGACCTAAGTCACGACACTGAACCTATGTAATATTATATTATTTTCCTTGGGTTTTTGTTTCTCTATTCCGTGCTTCCTTTGTGGTACTTGTTATTTGGGGTCTAACTCCACTGGTTTTGCATGGCCAGATCTCAAGCCAACACCTGAGGATCCAGAGTTCTTTCTCCCAACTCATAGTGTGCACCAGGAATATGGTCACATGGGATAGCGCATAGATTTTTCTTCTTCCCTACTCGTCTTGCACATTTACTTCTTTTGGGAGTTTAGCCATCGGCACCTGTTAGCTGGCTCATCTGGATATTAGTTTCCCTACGTGATTGTATTAAATCAGACTACAGCTGAATCACTGTCATGCACTTTTGCTACTTTTCTAGCTTCTTATTTTTGTACAACTGGACTCTAGAATATTTTGAGAAAGTATTTGGGACGCCTTATTGCTTATCATATATGCTCTATGCTTATTGTTTCTTGTTTGAATGATTGAGCATAGATGTTATTGACCATAGAAGACTTGATTGTAGCATGCACCCCTTGTCTTATACAGTCGTGATCACCGTACAGCGTATAGTACCTTGTACGGGGTAGCTGGCTATGTCCGTCTCCATATTTCGGTACTGGGGCATGACATATTACGTGATCTTTCTGCTTATCTAGGTTCTTTGTAACAATTCATGTAAAGAAACATAAACAATAGAATAAACCACTAATATTATGATTCTTACCCACAGTCGATTATCCGTCCCTACAGCAGACAAGCATAAGCATAATTTATATTTATGTATAAATCTTATGTATCTGTCGTTGCATTAAACGACTAGGCTTGCAAGAAGAAAATCCTACATATGACCTAACTACTTGATGGCCCATGAGCTTTACTCCTCATAATTAGCAGTTAGGACGTACAAGCCCATCTCACTAATAGACTGGCACCCCCTGATCGCAAGGTCGTACAAGCATCATGGTGCATTATTCTCTCCAAGACCGAACAATTTCCAGTGTCACGACACGTACCCGGATAATCGGACTTTCAACCGAGTCAACGAGTCACAGATATTACGTAGTGGACTGCTAGAAGTGGGGAACTATACCTGATAACTCGGAGTAAGATCCTAGTTCATGTGTCTTTGGCAGGTAGTCTGAGCGAACATCGATTGCAGAAAGTGTCATACCCTGATTCCATAGAATTGATAGTCATCCCCCGAGCGTGATATCGTGCGTACCTAAGTTGTGCCATGCACAAGGCCATGGTATTTGATACAACGAGCACACATTCAGAGTACACAAATAATTGGACACAATATTAAAACGAGAAAAGTTTTCTTTATTGATAATGAACATCATTTAAAAACTTTTGAACATGTACAAAAGATTACCTCGTGGGCTTACATAAGCGTTCGTAAAATGAGATAGCTGTCATATATATTACATCACTTTACTAAAACTTAAAATATAAGACCTTCAAGCGAGACTATCTTCTTGTCGCAGATCTGCATAGGGTATGTGCACGAGCTCTGGGAAATAGAACATGCTTCAAAAGGGCACGAACATGGTGCGCTAGTTGATGGACTGGTTGGGAAATTTTCTTAGCTCCTCGCAAAATTGCCTTGGCAGGGAGAACCTGTTGCAACGAGGCTCAGTACATCAAAATACACTGGTGATGATGAGCTAACCCAACATACCAAATTGACACGTTATTCATGTGAAGCATGAAAGTTATTATGTGGTCTATCTATCTTGACTTAGTTCAAGTTACAAGCATGTGATAGGTATAAAACGACTAAAATAAATGTATCACCATGAAGTAACTTTTACCTGTCGTCGACGTATCCACCTGCACAAGACTTACCATGATCTTTCCTGCCAAGAAGTTATCGTTAGCTTAAATAGTTTTATATAATCGAAGGGGTCACTAGCACGACATCATAGTGGATGAGTTATAGTCTCAGGACGGTAATATTGTGCAACGCAGGTGGTGGGCCCCGCTACACGTAATCTCGTTCAGTACAAAAGTATCATTATATTCTGTCCGGATTGGATCGGTCCATATGCCCCGACGACCGTCCGCGGGAACTAAAAACCGTGCACAAGTGTTCCGTGACCAAGCGGCATCTAAAACAGTAAGTTATTATATGCATCATTTTAAGACATCATAATGAACTAAACTACTTAGCACAATGCAATGGCATAGTCTTCCTATTCAGTTTATCGTATAGTAAAATATGTTATACACATAGTACAATAACAAAAGAATATGTTCTAGCTAGAATTGAAACTCAATAAGAGCATATTCTAAACAAACTAGCATATAGTAGTATAATCGTTCACAATTTGGTTTGACAAGCATCAATTATTCCAAGTCTATTCTACTTTTATCTTGATATCTTTTAATTATTATAGTATCATTGATTGGAACAAAATAAAGAGAGAAAGATTATTAGGTGTGACGACTTGGAAGAATGATCAACTAATAGAAAGTATAGCCACTCACAAGTTGGTGGAGAGAGAAAAAGGGAAGAAGTTTTTCAAGATTTCGCTCGCGCGACGCCTACACGCTCACCTATATTACCACGAATAGATGATCAATACATCTTCTTCTCTTTTTGCCAAAATTGAAACAAAAGCGAAGTTCAACGAACGAAAATAATGAAATCCATCAAAACAGTTCAAGAAAATACAAGTTCGAAAACCAACTCGAAAGCAACAATGCAATAGCAAAAAAGGTAAAAAAAAAACTTGCGGCAGAGAGATCCCTCTTGACTCTGCTGCTAAGTCCATCCTTGGGACACGATCCATTGAATATTAAAGTCAATTTTGAAGAAACCAATCCATAACGAGAAAAGGATCATGATTCAATCTATTCGATAGAACGATACCAAAAGTATTTCTTAGTTGCGCTCCCCGAATAGGGAGAACGGGACACAAAAGAAAGAATCGTTCAATGCTCAGCACATACATCAAGATACCGTTGAGGATGAAGGTCCACCTTCGTTTCACTACGGTGGCCTCAAAACTTCTATTTTCAGTGCATCTCCAAACAGGAAGGTCAGTTTTTTATAAGCCTTGGGTCCTATCCCCGGAATTTACCATTGTTCATCAAAGCCATCAGTGTACCCTTGTCCTGTTGGGCTATCAGATCCTGTCTCCTAGCAGGTTGGTCCATGTTAATCTGGGCGATGGCGGAATCAACCATGTCGTCTATGTAATTGGTGCTTATCATTCCTTCGCCTGACCCAAAGAGCGTCTCACCTAACGGAGCCACAGATAATGAGAATGCAACATTAAAGATGAAAGAGCTGTTAGAAAGGAATAATTTTCTATCTATAATACTCAAAGGAAAATTCCAAGGAGAAAATCCCTACGCATAATGAGCTATGTGCATAGACAGCCATGCGCATAAACAGTCATGCACGCAACGTCGAGCAATTCTCTAAAAAAATTATAAGTCAAAAGAACAACTTGCCCCAACTTATGCACATATGGAGTCATACATAGAGTCAAGTGTCTTTGAACTTATGCACATGAAGACTATTGCGTATGTTCATGAAGAAGTTCCTTGAAAAGATAGTAGCATCCAAACAGGGAGTAGTCGTGCATATCTTCCTACGCATGTTCACGATGAGCATCTTGTACAAACAACTGCATCTATACGCACGATGAAAAGTTTGTTTGCATGTGCAAGTTCATGATGAAGCATCTCAGAAAGATGGCAACATCTATGCACATCAACAGAAGTGTGTTTACTTGCACATCATGGTGTTTAATAGGCCGGGCCGGCTCGCGACCCGCACTTATCGTTTTTGACCGGGTTAGGGCCGGACTGGGCTTGTAAAACCCCTCGACCAAATTTAGGTCTACTTAACTTAGATAGAGAGACTAGGGTTAATTTGGATCCAATTAGAATTAGAACGCAGTATTTTAGAATTATTGTACAATATTTGTATCACTTAGTGCACCTTACCGTTGCTTCGATATTTGGAGCGCTACACTAGCTTTGCTTTCAACCAAATTTTATACACTTTTTCTAGACGTGCCAACCTACCATTCTGACCCTTGTGTAACTCATAACTACTCTCTCTTGTGCTTCATTTTAGTCTCACAATATTCGTTACAAACGTCCGTTCTTAAATTCAATTAAATCCAACTTTGCATCTTTGTCCGTTCCAATCGAAATTGGAGTCACAACCTCGCCCCGTTTTGTCCAACCCAATTTATGACAATATTCTATTCTGAGACTACTATGTCAATGACACTTGTGTCCCACCCAATTTTAATCCCATGTACTTCCAATTAATTAAAGAGCGCCAATTATACTAATTTTAATTAAATTGGTGTAAGGACCCAACCTCACCCAAAACTAGACCCAACTCCAACCCAAACCCACACCCACGCCCTCAAGGTTCATACTAAATACCACACACCATTTTAGCCCACTATATCATACCAAACATGGTATTTTGCCTCATCCAATCCCAAATTCTATTAATTATGCAATTTCCCAATTGTTAAGGGACTTTTATGCAAATGTGCAATGAGGTGTCCACCCCTCATTGGACCCAACACATGAAGAACCTCATCCCCCCCTCTTTGACCGGTGCACCCTATATTTCCCCTATTTGTTATACTTCCCACAAATTTTCCTCCTTACATCCTCACCCTCTATTCTAAACCCTTTTATACTAGCCCATCCTTCATCATGTAGAGGGTTCCCACATCCCCAAAAAAAAGTATCAGTCGGCCCTAACCCCAAGGAGAGCCCCCCTCTTCTCTCCTACATATACTACTCTCTCTCTCCCAAAAACCTAAAACCCATAGCCACCTACATCACTATAAAACCCTAAATAAAACCCTAGAAAACCACATCCCTTTATCACCCGGCCACCCCCGTCAACCCGGCCACTTCCCATTCATCCCGGCCACCTCTGCACATCTCCACCGCCACCAGTATGATTTCCTCCACCACCTGCCCCTCGACATGCCCTCGACCACCCTGCCAACCCGTCGCCTGACAGCGCAACCACAGCTTCGCCTCCTCCTCCATTACCATCATCTTCCTCACCATCCCCACGGCCAGCAACCCGCAACCCGACTCCCTCCTTCCTCAGTCACCCCCACAGCCACCACATACAACCACCTCCAGCGCTAACATAGTCACCATCTCCAACGCCACCGTCGTTACCATCTCCATCGCCACCGTCGTCACCATCTCCATCACCACCGTCGTCACCATTTCCCCCAACATCATCAACCCGATCACCATCAACAACACCATTATTATCATCCCCAGTCACCCCCACCGCCACCACAGTGACCTGGCCACCTCCACCACCGTCATCCCCACCTCGATGTCACCGCCACCACCATCAGCAATCACCGTCACGACCACCGTCACCAACTCCACTGTCACCAACAGCATCATCACCACACCCATCTATCTCCTCCGTTTATTAACGGAGACCACCGCCACCTCAGCCAACCACCCCCACGGCTATCCCCCCACCGTCAGCGACCCGCCACCGCCAACCCTGCCACCGTCGCTGCCGCTGCAGCTGTTGCCGGAGCTGCTGCTGTTACTTGCTGCTGTGGCCGGAGCACCCCCTGCGGCCACTGTAGCTATTGTAGCTACTGTACACGCCAGAGACCGGCCCTCTCATGCATCGGACACCCCCCGGACATGATCGATTTGGTATATACATATCCCCTTCCTTTCTATATGTGTATTATGAACCCTAAGTGCTACGTGTGTATGTGTATTTTAGAATCAAAATTTGTGTATAGGTATACATGTATTTTAGGATAATATTAGTGTTAGAATTTACCACATAGAAATATGATTAATTAATGTAAACACTTGTGTTGACTTAGGTGTCTAAAAAACGGACTTGGGCATATTACCCTGTTAATTAGGACTGGTGTTTGGTGTAATATGTTATTTTATTATTTTAGCATATTTTGGTAGTAATTATTTCGCTGTGCATGGTATCTGGACATACCCATGCATGGAGACCTAGATGACTACCCACATCAGACGCGTCCTGGAAATAATTAGGATACCTGGTACCCATGTGTTAGAGGTGCGACTTAGCACCTACACGAATCCGAGCTGTGACCGTGTTTGTAACATGTGTGAATTTATACCATAGGATAACTTATAAAATGCTGTTGACTAGTAGACTAAGTGTACCCCTAACCCCCTTGACCCGTGACTAGTCAACCCTAGCCATCGTATTTAATTAGAACATTTATTCGGTTTAGTATCCGCGTAACTCGTGGCATTGCGTAAGTCGTACTTGTGTACGCAATTAGCATAGTGTAATATAGTGATTAATATTTATTATTATTTGTTCGTAGGCATCCAAGACGATACTATCTTGGCTGTTGGTTCCGGATCATTGCTTGTGCACACCAGGGTTCCAGGCAAGTAAACCTTACCTTGTTGTACTATTTAAATTCAGATGTTATCTAGTTGCATGTTTTAATGTTTTAATATTATATTTAACTGTGCGCGTCCGAGAAAGACTCGGGTGCAGTCAACGAAGGCATTGACGTTAGAACTTGTGTCTGACCTAGTGTCTAGTGGACCCACCTAAAGTTATGGAGTTATCGGTATGACTCTCCAGGCCTTGACACATATTATTGCACGTCACAGAGTGAGTTCATGTAGGGACGCGTGCGTCATACTCGACTGGCCATCGGTGTGAGCAGCACGTATGACGGTATTTAGCTTAGTTGTATATTTCTTTAGCAACTTGCATTATAGTACGAGATGTCCACGTCGTGTTCGCGACTTGTACATTGGCATTGGGCAGGGAAGACAATTAGTAGGCATATGGGACAGACATTTGGCTGCCATAGTTTCAGAGTAAACTATGGGGCCGTGAGCCTCAGTGTTACTCGGTTATGGGCCATGTGTTACCCGGTTATGGGCTCAAGTTACCCGGTTATGGGCATTTATGCTTGTCGATACATCCGGCAGAGGTTACTAGCTGCGCGCTATCATGATCGGTGTTGTAGTCAGCATATACTCCTGGCATCCAGTTTACAGCTAATGTCAGGTACTTAGCCTCTGGCTTGACGCTACACTTTATACGTTTCACCTATCCATCCGTACCAAGGTTGTCTTCAAATGCATTTTACTTAGCTGGTTAGATCACCCTCGAGTTTACACAGTATTTACTTTATGGCATGTATTTTTGTATCTTGTTACGTCCCTCTGAGGACCTGGTTCCCTTCCAGATCTGGACGAGCACATGTACCCGACCATCTACGGAGCAGGAGTAGAGACAGGATTCGTGACTGAGGAATTTGAGGCACTTCCAGAGGAGTTTTCGTGATTTGGGTACGCAGCTGTTTTGGACTAGAGTATTCTTATCTAGCTAGTTGATACTCTAGACTAGTCATCTTACTTCTTTCTGCACTTTTATTCCATTACTGTATTTCAGTGGGTTAGTCCCCATCAGACTATTTCAGATGTATTATGGATATTCAGACTCTTTGTATTTCTTGTACCTGTACTTTCTTTAGTTATTATTATATTCTATGGATGAGATTAGACATTTACCTGTTATATGATAGTATTCTGGACTTGTTAGTAGTTTAGGACAGCGTAGTATGCTTCGTCAGATCCATTAAATTGGATAATCCCTCGGATTCGTATTAGCTGGCCATTCCCACGTGGCCTGGTCCCGTGTATTTTGGGACTGGGGCGTGACATGGTTTTAGTGGTGGCCCATGCATGTCTCTGTTTATCGCTTGTGGTATGGTAACATGTCTAGCGAGCCTGCAATAGGATAGAAATTATTAGATCTCATCCACTTTGATTACCGCCTTTGAACCTCCTTCGTATTTGATTAATTGAATATCTGCATCCTGTTTGTTATTTCTGTAATCTTTTAATGAAGTTCTATTTCTTGCAGAAAGATAAACTTGTGCAGCGGACGTGAGGCATACGGTGCCATTGTGCCATCCGCCACCGCGCAGAGGGAGGATACACCCCCTGGACCACTCGGAGAGCAGCCACCACCACAGGCTCTGGTGATCCCACAGGCCCCGCTGATACAATGGCACCAGATTTCTCCTGACGACCAGATGCAGCAGCCCGAGGGCCAGACTTCTCAGACTGTCCCGACGCACCCCCTAGAGGGCCAGACTTCGAAGGCTACAACGATGCTGCAGTCTGAGAGGCCGACATCTGAAGAGACACCTACGACGCAGCCGGAGGTCCCATTGTTATCACCTTCGCCCTTTCCACCACAGATGCCACATCCAGAGGAACAGTCACAGATGTTCCAGTTCTTCCAGACCATGATGCAGGCATAGTGGCATCAGACCGAGACGTTGAGACAGAGCTTGATGGCAGTTCTGGAGAGGACACCTGCCTCAGCACCCGTACCAGCACCTACACCAGCTCAGACAGCTGGTACTGTTCGAGGATTTTGCTAGATGGACCCGGATACTTTTTCGGGCAGCGAGACCGCAGAGGAGATCTCTGATTGGGTCACCAACACAGAGATGCTACTGGAGGCTTCTTAGCTACATCCGGATCTTTGGATGACCGCAGTGAGGGCCCAACTGAAAGGCAACGCCCATCACTGGTGGGACTCCATAGAGCGCAGCGTACGCAAGACACAAACGTAGGACCAGTTCTTAGAGTACTTCAATGCGAAGTATTTTAGAATGTCGATAGAGCCCAACAAATAGTGTAGAGGCCAACTCCACCAGTTCTAGGTATGTCCGTAGCATTGCTTGATAATTATAGTTTATTATAATTTCGAGGACGAAATTCTTATAAGTTGGGTAGATTGTAAAACCCCTTGACCAAATTTAGGTCTACTTAACTTAGATAGAGATATTAGGGTTAATTTGGAGCCAATTAGAATTAAAACGCAGTATTTTAGAATTATTGTACAATATTTGTATCACTTAGTGCACCTTACTGTTGCTTCGATATTTAGAGCGCTACACTAGCTTTGCTTTTAACCAAATTTTATACACTTTTCCTAGACGTGCCAACCTACCATTCTGACCTTGTGTAACTCATAACTACTCTCTCTTGTGCTTCATTTTAGTCGCACAATATTCATTACAAACGTCCGTTCTTAAATTCAATTTAATCCAACTTTGTATCTTTGTCCATTCCAATCAAAATTGGAGACACAACCTCGACCCATTTTATCCAACCCAATTTATGACAATATTCTATTCTGAGACTACTATGTCCATGATACTTGTGTCCCATCCTGTAAACCCCCAAATTTTTCAGAATTAAAATTTTTTTTGGAATTTTTCTGTAATTTTACAGTAATTAAAATAAATGTTTTCTGGTGTTAAATAATTTTAAATAATTTTATTAAATATTAAAATATTATGAAAATAATATTTTTTGGTGTAAAATAAAATATTAGATATAGGGTAATTTTCCTGAAATTTATTGGACCCCAGAACCATTTTTAAAGACCTAAAAACTAAGTTATTTTTAAACCCAATTAAACCGGTTTAAATCCTAAAATAAATCAAACCGAACCATATTGACCCAACCCAAACCAACCCATAGCGGGTCGGATCCAGACCCGTTAGCCGACTCGACCCGCTAACCCGACCCATTAGGACTGCTACAGTAATCCCCTAATTCACCCGAACCCCGCGGCTGTCTGCATCCCCAGCCGCCCGCTTCCCCCGCCGACGGTTTCGACCCCGCCATCTCCCCGTTGTTCGCTCGCCTTCCCAGCGCCGCTCGGCCTCCCCGTTCCCGCAACCACTGCCACTTCTTCTCCCCTAACCTCGCCTATAAAACCCCGGACAACCCTTCGCCCCACCACCGCCACCACCGTAAGCCACAGCCACCACCGTCCCTCCTAGCTCCGCCAACGCCGCCTCCGGCCGACGACACCGCCTTAGACCCTGAGACAACGACGAACCCTCTCCGCCATCAGCCTCCGGCCACCCTGAGCTTTCCTCCGTCGTGCCCTCGCCGCCGCCGTCGTGCCCTAGCCGCCACCGTGCCGTGTCGCGCCACCTCGCAGAAACGCATATTCGGAGCCCTGTTCAGGTGACTGTTTCTCACTCCTCGCTACCCTGTTTTTCGTTCCGTCTGCTATGACGCATAGACTGCGTTACCCTCTCGATACCCGTGTCATTGGTTCGGGGTATCGCGTCCTGTGACGATCGCAAACTGCGACCCCAAATCAGGAAAATAATTATCCTGTTTTTCCCCAGAACTGGGTGCGCCCCGCTAAACGGGATGACTTGGTCATGTGCGGACTTCATCGAAAGGTGCGCACCATTAATACGGACGTGTGGGATTTCGCAGAAGTTAATTTGGATGTGCGTGCACACCAGAATCAACGCGTATCCGTCGAAAACACTCCGTATCGGCCCTGTTCTGGAACTCATTTTAACTTTGTGTATGCAGTCGTATCGAAACGAAACTTGCACCATCGGACTCGTAGCAATATGCTGGTCCTGTGACCCAAGTTTGGTTCGATTCTGAGAACGTTGATAAAATCACGTATCGTGGGCCCCATGGCTCTACTTGATGGGCGATTTTGTGATCGGCTCATCGGAATCCAGTTTTGGACACTCCGTTGGGTTCGTATCATCATTCTGGACTTGTAGACAGTAAGTTTGACGAATTTGGAGAACATTGTCTCTGACACGTTTTTTGGTGCGAAGCGGGCCACTTGTGGACCCCGCTTTGACCAAAAACTGTCACTTTTGCCCCTGTGTCCAAATTGGACTCAAGGATAGGCAATTCTAGCTATTTGATATCTTCTGAACCTGATGGTAACGTTTATTTCAGCATTCGGAGGAGTACCTGCAGATCCCGTTGATACCAGAGCAGCAGTTGGAGCCAGGATCACATGCAAGTGTACCTTGCCAATCTTGCAGTATTTGGTACATGTTATTTTCTTGATTTAATTATATGATAAATATGTTCAACCTAGGACCGTGTGACATTACTTAGCATCCGAATAATATTCGGGTGTCGACGCCGTACGCGGAGTCGCGTAACGTCACCTAGAGATTGATATCGCAATACTATACATTCTCGTGCTTGCATTATCAAGTACGTCATACCTCAGGACACCTGACACTATTTATGAGACAGAATCTTCCTGAGATATTCATGGTGATTCTGTATAGGTTACAGGCTTTCATGACATATACTTTATATGCTTAGCTATCATTATGACTTGTTGCATCAGTTAGAGGTTATGATCTTGCGTGTTATGGACATGAGACATCGTGGACATGAGACGTATGATTACATTGGGTGGGAAAAGATTTACCATACAAAAGGATGATTATATAAATATATATATATATATATATATATATATATATATATATATATATATATATATATATATATATATATATATATATATATATATATATATATATATATATTACTTTACTGGAGGTGCCTTAGACTCTGACACAGAGCTTTGGCACATTACTGGCCCTTCGAGAGAATACTTCTATGGGTTTCCACGATACAGAGCCTATAGTAGTCTCAGCCTGAGTATGATTCATGCTCTCTTATTGCATATCACTTAGCTGGTTATATAGTTTACCCTATTGTTTTATTAATTATTGTACTGCATTTATTTTGGCTTGAGTTATTTTGTACCTTGTTATGTCCCCTGAGGACCTGGATCTGGGTTATGTCCCCAGGGTTAGCAGAGGATATCTACCCTGAGGTGTACGGGACAGGAGCAGTACCAGAACCCGAGGACGAGGTGATCGCTGCGGATTTCTCCTGAGTATCTGCTTATTCTATACTCAGTCTTTGATGCTATTAGACTCTTTTATTTCTTGTTTAATGAACAATTATATCAGACTTATTATCGGGTTGTTCCCCGATTTACTTTATTGAGACTTGACGATGATTATATTTCATTTTGCTGATATTGCTATATTTATTTTCTGTGGATGAGATTAGATTGTGACATGTTATTTAGACCTTATTATTGTATTACAGCTTAAGTACACCCTGATGGGTCCATTAAATTGGGCTTGTCCATCGGTGTGTGCTGCTGGCCATTGCCACATGTCTAGTCCCTCGATATTTTGGGACTGGGGTGTGACATGGTTTTTGTGGTGGCCCATGCAGGTCGACGAATAAATTGCTTCGGTTTCAATTGAGGGACCGAGCAAGCCTGCAATAAGGATAGGATAAGTTATAGGATCTCATCCACTTGATTGAATCATTTTTGATCTCTATATCGGATTCGAACTAATTTCTTGAATTGCATCATGTCTTGATTCCTCTGTGCGTTCTCATAGTTTTCTTTTAATGCAGGGTAATGGATCCGAGAACCGATGATGAGAATCCCTTAGGTACACCACATGATGCTGTGGTCACCTATGATGAGGGTGTGACACCAGAAGACAGAGGACAATCAGCTCAAAGCAATCAAGCGGGCCAGCATACTTCAAGGTTCCTGCGTGATGACATCCCACCTCCGCCGCAGTTCGCTTCACCAATGCCTGTTTTCCAACCAGGACAAGTCATGGATGGGCAGCAGATGTTCCAAATGTTTTATGAAATGATGAAATCCCAACAATAGGTTCAACAAGAGGCTCAGCGTCACGAGGCAGAGAACTTGAGGAACAGCCTAGTAACCGCACTGGAGCAAGCAAACCCACCAGCACGATGGCCAACGATGGGCTCTATCACCGATTTTTGCCAGCTGAAGCCCCGTACCTTTTCTGGCAAGGAGGAGCCCATTGAAGTTCATGAATGGCTCACCAACACACAACACCAGTTGGAAGCAGTTAAGATTTCAAGAGAGCGTTGGATGATTGCCGTTCGGATGCAATTGACGGGCAATACACATCACTGGTGGCTATCTGAGGAGAGACGGCTCGGACCAGACCGAGTCACTTGGGAGGAGTTCTCCAGACTCTTTCAGGAGATGTACATTCCAGCTATTGCTCGATCAGAACTTCAGGACAAGTTCAATCGCCTCACTCAAGACAGTATGACAGTAGAAGAGTACAACGCGAAATTCATTTGTCATAGTCGCTTCGCCCCTACCTTGATCCCAACAGAAGAAGAGAAGGTTGAGAAGTTCTTCGATGGACTAAAATTTGAGCTACAGAGAATGATCGGATCCGTTGCACCTACTTCGTACACGGACGTCCTTGTTGTAGCTCGACGTATGGAGCGTGTTACCAGGAGAGAGTCCAACCTGAAGCGGCCTTTCACATCAGCACCAGCTAGATCACCGCATGGAGAAGCTGCAAAGAAACCTTACTTGCATCAAGCACCACAGGGAGCTGTATCCAAATCCCTAGCCCTTCCTACTTGTCACTACTGTGGCAAGGTAGGCCATGTTGAGAAGGAGTGTAGACGTAAATTCGGATTATGTTTAGCTTGTGGATCCAGACAGCATTCAGTGAGGGAATACCCTGAGCGTAGAGAAGGAGCACCAATGATAAACCAACAAGCTCTACCAGCACCAGGAGGATATCAATCGAGGCCACCCTTGGCACCTCGAACAGCACTCTTCCAACAGAACCAGCAACAGCAGAGGCCACCACCGTAAGGACGCGGACAAGATTTTGCGATGACCTTGGAGGACGCGCAGACTCGTGGAGTAGCAAATGCGCGTAAGTTTTTCATAATTATCTGTTTCTAGTAATGCCTTAGCACGTGCCTGTTAGTTCATATCCTTAACCTTATAACCTAGTAATTTTGAACTTATTGATAACCTAGTTTTTTTAACCAGATTTCCTTCGCTCTTGAAATTACCTAACTTTCATTGCTTGGGGAAATGATGTTTTTCTTCCCAGGTATTTTGCTTAACCCTCATCCTTCAATTCTCCTTGATCATGATTCTTGATTGTGTCGTGCTTCGAACCTGTTTTGCAAATCGTGTTATCTTTATTGACCGGTTATGTTATTCTTTGATTGCGAGGACGCAATCCGCTTAAGGGGGTTAGATTGTAAATCCCCAGATTTTTTTCAGAATTTAAAAATAAATTTTTGGAATTTTTCTGTAATTTTTTGTGATTTTTCAGTAATTAAAATAAACGTTTTCTGGTGTTAAATAATTTTAAATGATTTTATTAAATATTAAAATATTATGAAAATAATATTTTTGGGTGTAAAATAAAATATTAGACATAGGGTAATTTTTCTGGAATTTATTGGACCCCAGAACCATTTTTAAAGACCTAAAAACTAAGTTATTTTTAAACCCAATTAAACCGGTTTAAATCCTAAAATAAACCAAACCGAACCATGCTAACCCAACCCAACCCAAACCAACCCATAGCAGGTCGAATCCGGACCCGTTAGCCGACCTGACCCGCTAACCCGACCCATTAGGACTGCTACAGTAATCCCCTAATTCACCCGAACCCCGCGGCTGTCCGCATCCCCGTCCGCCCGCTTCCCCCGCCGACGGTTTCGACCCCGCCGTCTCCCCGCTGTCCGCTCGCCTTCCCAGCGCCGCTCGGCCTCCCCGTTTCCGCAACCACTGCCGCTTCTTCTCCCCTAACCTCGCCTATAAAACCCCGGATAACCCTTCGCCCCACCACCGCCACCACCGTAAGCCACAGCCACCACCGTCCCTCCCAGCTCCGCCAACGCCGCCTCCGGCCGACGACTCTGCCTCAGACCCCGAGACAACGACGAACCCTCTCCGCCATCAGCCTCCGGCCACCCTGAGCTTTCCTCCGCCGTGCCAGCCACCGTGCCGTGTCGCGCCACCTCGCGAAAACGCGTATTCGGAGCCCTGTTCAGGTGACTGTTTCTCTCTCCTCGCTGCCCTATTTTTTGTTTCGTCTGCTGTGATGCATAGACTGCGTGAACCTCTCGATACCCGTGCCATTGGTTTGGGGTATCGCGTCCTGTGGCGATGGCAAACTACGACCCAAAATCAGGAAAATAATTACCCTATTTTTCTCCGGAACTGGGTGCGCCCAGCTAAACGGGATGACTTGGTCGTGTGCGGACTTCACCGAAAGGTGTGCGCCGTTAATACGGACTTGTGGGATTTCACGAAAGTTGATTTTGATGTGCGTGCACACCGGAATCAACGCGTATCCATCGACAACACCCCTTATCGGCCCTGTTCTGGAACTCATTGTAACTTCGTATACGCACGTCGTATCGAAAAGAAACTTGCGCCATCGGACTCGTAGCAATACGCTTGTCCTGTGACCCAAGTTTGGTTCGATTCTGAGAACGTTGACAAAATCGCATATCGTGGGCCCCACGGCTCTACTTAACGGCCGATTTTGTGATCGGCTCATCAGAATCCAGTTTTGGATATTCCGTTGGGTTCGTATCATCGTTCTGGACTTATAGACACTAAGTTTGACGAATTTGGAGAACATTGTCTCTGACACATTTTTTGGTGCGAAGCGGGCCACATGTGGACCCCGCTTTGACCAGAAACAGTCACTTTTGCCCCTGTGTCCAAATTTGACTCAAGGACAGGCAATTCTAGCTATTTGATATCTTCTGAACCTGATGGTAACGTTTATTTCAGCATTCGGAGGAGTATCTGCAGATCCCGCTGATACCAGAGCAGCAGTTGGAGCCAGGATCACAGGCAAGTGTACCTTGCTAATTTTACAGTATTTGTTGCATGTTATTTCCTTGATTTAATTATATGATAAATATGTTCAACCTAGGACCGTGTGACATTACTTAGCGTATGAATAATATTCGGGTGTCGACGCCATACGCGGAGTCGCGTAACGTTACCAAGAGATTGATATCGCGACCCTATACATTCTCGTGCTTGCATAATCAAGTACGTCATACCTCAGGACACTTGATACTATTCATGAGACAGAATCTTCCTGAGATATTCATGGTGATTCTGTATAGGTTACAGGTTTTTATGACATATACTTTATATGCTTAGCTATCATTATGACTTGTTGCATTAGTTAGAGGTTATTATCTTGCGTATTATGGACATGAGACGTATGATTACATTGGGTGGGAAGAGATTTACCATACAAAAGGCTGATTATATATATATATATATATATATATATATATATATATATATATATATATATTACTTTACTGGAGGTGCCTTAGACTCTGACACAGAGCTTTGGCACATTACTGGCCCTTCGAGAGAATACTGCTATGGGTTTCCACGACACAGAGCCAATAGTAGTCTCAGCCTGAGTATGATTCATGCTCTCATATTGCATATCACTTAGCTGCTTATATAGTTTACTCTATTATTTCATTTATTATTGCACTGCATTTATTTTGGCTTGAGTTATTTTGTACCTTGCTATGTCCCCTGAGGACCTGGATCCGGGTTATGTCCCTAGAGTTAGCAGAGGATATCTACCCTGAGGTGTACGGGACAGGAGCAGTCTTTGGAGCAGTACCAAAACCCGAGGACGAGGTGATCGCTGCGGATTTCTCCTAAGTATCTGCTTATTCTATACTCAGTCTTTGATACTATTAGACTCTTTTATTTCTTGTTTAATGAACAATTGTATCAGACTTATTATCGGGTTGTTCCCCGATTTACTTTATTGAGACTTGATGATGATTATATTTCATTTTGCTGATATTGCTGTATTTATTTTCTGTGGATGAGATTAGATTATGACATGTTATTTAGACCTTATTGTTGTATTACAGCTTAAGTACACCCTGATGGTCCATTAAATTGGGCTTGCCCATCGGTGTGTGCTGCTGGCCATTGCCACGTGTCTAGTCCCTCAATATTTTGGGATTGGGGCGTGACACATCCAATTTTAATCCCATGTACTTCCAATTAATTAAAGATCACCAATTACACTAATTTTAATTAAATTGGTGTAAGAACCCAACCTCATCCAAAACTAGACCCAACTCTAACCCAAACCCTCACTCACACCCTCAAGGTTCATACTAAATACCATACACCATTTTAGCCCACTACATCACACCAAACATGATGTTTTGCCTCATCCAATCCCAAATTCCATTAATTGCACAATTTCCCAATTGTTAAGGGACTTTTATGCAAATGTGCAATGAGGTGTCCACCCCTCATTGGACCCAACACATGAAGGACCTCATCCCCCCTTTGACCGATCCACCCTATATCCCCGTCCCGCATTTGTTGTACTTCCTACATCTTTTTCTCCTTACATCCTCACCTTCCATTTCAAACCCTTTCATCCTAGCCCTTCCTTCATCATGTAGAGGGTTCCTACATCCCCAAAAAAAGTACCCAGCCGGCCCTAACCCCAAGGAGAGCCCCCCTCTCTCTCTTCTATATATACTACTCTCGCTCTCTCTCCCAAAACCCTAAAACCCACAGCCACCTACATCACTACAAAACCCTAAACGAAACCCTAAAAAACCACATCCCTTCATCACCCAGCCACCCCCTTCAACTCGGCCACCTCACATTCTTCCCCAGCCACCTCTGCACATCTCCACCGCCATCAATACGACTTCCTCCACCACCTGCCCCTCGACACCGCCCTCGACCACCCTGCCAACCCGCTGCCTGCCACCGCAACCACAGCTCTGCCTCCTCCTCCATTACCATCATCTTCCTCACCATCCCCACCGCAAGCAACCTGCAGCCCGACTCCCTCCTTCCTCAGTCACCCCCACCGCCACCACAAACAACCACCTCCACCACCAACATCATCACCATCTCTACCACCACTGTTGTCACCATCTCCATCGCCACCATCGTCACCATTCGCTCCGACATCATCGACCGGATCACCATCAACAATACCATCATCATCATCCCTAGTCACCCCACCTCCACCACAGTGACCCGGCCACCTCCACCACCATCATCCCCACCTCGACGTCACCGTCACCATCATCACCGTCTCCACCACTATTAGCAATCACCATCACGACGATCGTCACCAACTCCACTGTCACCAACAGCATCATCACCACACCCATCCATCTCCTCCGTTCATCATCGGAGACCACCGCCACCTCAGCCAACCACCCCCACGGATATCCCCCACCGTCAGCGACCCGCCACCACCAACCCTGCCGCCGCTGCTGCAGCTGCAGCTGCTGCTGTTACTTGTTGTTGTGGCCGGAGCACCCCCTACGCCCACTGTAGCTGCCGTAGATACTGTACACGCCGGAGACCGGCCCCCTCGTACAGCGGATACCCCCCGAACACGATTGATTTGGTATGTACACATTCCCTTCCTTTCTACATGTGTATTGTGAACCCTAAGTGCTACGTGTGTATGTGTATTTTAGAATAAAATTTTGTGTATAGGTGTACATGTATTTTAGGATAATATTAGTGTTAGAATTTACCACATGGAAATATGATATATTAATGTAAACACTTGCGTTGACTTAAGTGTCTAGAAAACGAACTTAGGCATATTACCCTGTTAATTAGGATTGGTGTTTGGTGTGATATGTTAATTTATTATTTTAGCATATTTTGGTAGTAATTATTTCACTGTGCACGGTATCTGGACATACCCATGCATGGAGACCTAGATGACTACCCACATCAGACGTGTCCTGGAAATAATTAGGATACCTGGTACCCATGTGTTAGAGGTGCGACTTAGCACCTACACGAATCCGAGCTGTGACCGTGTTTGTAACATGTGAGAATTTATACCATAGGATAACTTGTAAAATATTGTGGACTAGTATACTAAGTGTACCCCTAACCCCCTTGACCCGTGACTAGTCAACCCTAGCCATCGTATTTAATTAGAACATTTATTCGGTTTAGTATCCGCGTAACTCGTGGCATTGCGTAAGTCGTACTTGTGTACGCAATTAGTATAGTGTAATGTAGTGATTAATATTTATTCGTAGGCATCCAAGACGATACTACCTTGGTTGTTGGTTCCGGATCATTGCTTGTGCACACCAGAGTTCCATTTAAGTATACCTTACCTTGTTGTACTGTTTAAATTCAGATATTATTTAGTTGCATGTTTTAATGTTTTAATATTATATTTAACTGTGCGCGTCCGAGAAAGACTCGGGTGCAGTCAACGAAGGAGTTGACGTTAGGACTTGTGTCTGACCTAGTGTCTAGTGGACCCACCTAAAGTTGTGGAGTTATCGTTATGACTCCCCAGGCCTTGACACGTATCATTGCACGTCACAGAGTGAGTTCATGTAGGGACGCGTGCGTCATACTCGACTGGCCATCGGTGTGAGCAGCACGTGTGACGGTATTTAGCTTAGTTGTATATTTCTTTAGCGACTTGCATTATAGTACGAGATGTCCACGTCGTGTTCGCGACTTGTACATTGGCATTAGGCGGGGAAGACAATTAGTAGGCGTATGGGACAGACATTTGGCTGCCGTAGTTTCAGAGTAAACTACGGGGCCGTGAGCCTTAGTGTTACCCGGTTATGGGCCATGTGTTACCCGGTTATGGGCTCAGGTTACCCGGTTATGGGCATATATGCTTATCGATACATCCGGCAGAGGTTACTAGCTACGCGCTATCATGATCGGTGATGTAGTCATCATATACTCCTGGCATCCAGTTTACAACTAATGCCAGGTACTTAGCCTCTGGCTCGACTCTATGCTTTATACCTTTCACCTACCCATACCTACCAAGGTTGTCTTCAAATGCATTTCACTTAGCTGGTTAGATCACCCTCGAGTTTACACAGTATTTACTTTATGGCATATATTTTTGTATCTTGTTACGTCCCTCTGAGGACCTGGTTCCCTTCCAGATCCGGACGAGCACATGTACCCGACCATCTACGGAGCAGGATTCGTGACTGAGGACTTTGAGGCACTTCCAGAGGAGTTTCCGTGATTTTGGTACGCAGGTGTTTCGGACTAGAGTATTCTTATCTAGCTAGTTGATACTCTAGTCTAGTTATCTTACTTCTTTCTGCACTTTTATTCCATTACTGTATTTCAGTAGAGTTTGTCCCCATCAGACTATTTCAGATGTATTATGGATATTCAGACTCTTTGTATTTCATTTACCCGCACTTGCTTCAGTCATTATTATATTATATTTTGTGGATGATATTAGACGTTTACCTGCTATATGATAGTATTCTGGACTTGTTAGTATTTTAGGACAGCGTAGTACGCTTCGTCGGATCCATTAAATTGGGTAATCCCTCGGAGTCGTATTAGCTAGCCATTGCCACGTGGCCTGGTCCCGTGTATTTTGGGACTGGGGCGTGACAGGGCTCAACCCGGAAGACGAAGCTGGCAAGGCCAGACTGGCCCAGAAACAAAATTCTTGGCCCCAGCCCGGACCCATGACCCGGTCAGGGGCGGACTAGGTCGAACCAGTCTGTGTCCGGTCAAGTTCACGGTTGTGCCGGAACGGCCCGTAATTTTTTTAAGCATTGTATATATAAGTTATATATTTAATAAGTTAATAAATTTAAATACAAATATAAATTTTTAGATTATATATGTGTTAATATATAAGTCATAAGTCATTTGTTAGTAAATTTTTGTTAAGATTTGTATATATAAGTCATTTAGTAGAAAATTTAAATAGAAAATTATATATTAGTTAATATATAATTAATAAATAGATGATAGAATTAATTTAAATAATGATATAATAGAATGATAATAGAATAAAGATTTGATTCAATTAATGAGATTATTTCCATAACCAAAAATATTAAATGTAAACAACCCTTATCCTAATATAAATAAACAAACACTTAATTGAGGCAGAATTTTATTAATGACTCATACTAATATCACTACAAGAAAAATAACTTTTTACGAAATTACATTTTCGACGTGCATAAGAACAAACGTCGTGAATAAGACAAACATGTTATATTTTTACCTTATTTGCGGGTCGTAAAATTCACGATGTGCACATAATGCAGTATTTTTTTTTCCAAAATGTTTTCCCCAAAATTAGAAACCCATAATTGTTTTTTCCAAAATTATAAACCTCTTATTCTTTCTTTTTCCCTTATTCACGACTAGTCGTAGCGGGAGATCCCGACCCCGACGGCGTCGCCTCCTCCAGATCTGGGTCGGCTCCTCCATATCTGGAGCTACGAGGGAGCCTGTGGCCCAGTTCGAGCATGAAGCGGATGAGGTCTGACAGGGGATCTGATCTTCGGCGAGGAGTGGGCGTCGACTGCATTTATGGGGGCTCTGTATGTTGTACGCCAAGTACCTTTTTTTTCTTTAGAGTTTTCTTTCTTCATCTGCACACATTAACTTGGATGCTGTGTATGTTGTACGCCAAGTACCTCGCCTTGCTATTCAAGCAGCAGCTGACAGCTTATGTGGAGAAGATTTATGGAATTATCCATGATAATGCGAAAAAGGAGCTAACTTCCTTGCTTTCCTTGTGTATTCAGGTGTGAGGGCTTCCATTTTGATTTTGTTTTCTTATTGTCTGATACTCTTATTTTATTATGTCTATAGTACTGTCAAGCTGTAAGATTTAGCTCTAATAGTTTCACCCATATTTTATTCCAATATAGTCCAACTTGATCATGTGCTGCACATTGATTCATCTAGAGTTGAGTTCATGGGTGTTCTTTTTTAATAATTTTAGATGCCAATTGTTGTTTGAATCCAGATTACTTGTTTGAATGCAGACTACTTGTAGTTTCCTATTCTTAAATTGTTTCTTATATTCTTCTTCAAGTGTTGCTAATTGCGTAAAGGTGATAATACCTTTTCTGATTTTATCTTTCTGACCCTGATCTCAAGGCTCCAAGAACCACAAAAGTAAATGCACTAACAGGTTCCGATAATTCATTTGGAAATCAAACTCAAAGTATTCCTTGGCAGAGCATCATAGAGAGCCTCGACAACCTTCTGAAGACATTGCAAGAAAACTATGTAAGATTCATCTGCTGACGTTTGAGTTAAGTTACATCATTGTTGAACGATGGAAGGGTTTCTAATTAAGTTGGGTGGACTTTTAGGTGCCTCAGATTTTGATTCAGAAGATCATCAGTCAGTTTTTCTCCTTTATCAATGTGCAACTAGTCAACAGGTTTGTGCTATTTATTTGTTTCATCAATTATTTGGAGAGAAATATTTAAAAGGCAAATTATCTTTTTGTTAACATTTGTTGCTATTGCAGTCTTCTTTTGTGACATGAATGTTTCTCCTTAAGCAATGGAGAATATATGAAATCTGGTATAACTGATTTGAAACTATGGTGTGGACAAGCAAAACCAGAGGTCAGTTTGATTTGTTATTACTGTATTTATTTTTACCTGTGGGTGTTGTCAGAACATTTATGTTCATCTGCCTGCTTCTTACATTACAGTATGCTGGGTCTTCTTGGGGTGAATTTAAACACATAAGGCAAGCTGTGGGTTTCTTGGTATGTAAAGCATACTCACATTGTTTGCATCATTTGATACGATATGTTAATTCTTGTATTGATTAATAAAACTAAGTATTATGTTTTTTTTTAGCTCATTGATATTTGCCTCTGAAATAGATTCTTTTTGTAAAATTATGGTAAAATTAGGGGATAGTGCACATGCATAAACAAGCTCTCTTATATGCTCTTTCTATAGTTGACTCTAGTCAAACCGATTAGCTTTTGACCCGAGGCTTGATTTTAATATGAAATGTGTCTAGATTATAAATTAGCTTTGTTCCTGAGAATTATCTGCATGTTCAGATCTGCCATTTAGTTTTATCTGTGACCTCACTACGTAATCATTTCATATAGTGACATTATCTTGGTTCTGATTTCTGAAGGGTATGGTAATTCATCAACACCTATCTGATGATTGCTAATTGTGTATTGCAGGTAATATTTCAGAAGTACATGATATTGTATGATGAAATAGTCAATGATCTTTGTCCGGTAGTAACTGTTAGAAAATCTTATCGTTTTCTTATTGAAAAACTTGTGAATAAAATGAAAATAAAATTGAACTGATGTTACCGGCCTCTGGGGAAGTCGTGCACGAAGCACTGTCCTAAGAGTTGATTCGGGATCTGTGTGCAGACGTTCCCGAAACTCCTAGTGGTAAAACCCCCGCACTACCGGTATCTCGTCGCCGCACACGACTCGGAGAGAACGACCAGGACTTAGCTATGCCCAGAGCTCGGAGACGACGAAGATTTGACAGAATCGAACGTTGGCAGAAAAGTTTTGAGATGAAATTTTTTGGATGGAGTTTACAAAGAAATCAGTCCAATATATAATACTAAAATGTAACGGTCTGAATTAATTTTCCTATTAATTCAGCCGTTACACAGGAGAAATAAATAATGAACCTGGACACAAAAATTATAACGGTTCAAAACAGTTTGTAACGGAAGAAATTAATTTTCTAACGTTCAGAAAATTAAATGAAAAAGAAGAGGAGCAAAAAGAATTTTAGGGTCCCAGCCCGAACCCGAAGAGGAAATCGAATCGGCATTCGGCGCCCGCGGATGTGGGCGCGTACCCGCACCCGTTACGCGCACGAACCGAACCGAACCGAACCGGGCAGCGGCGGCGGCGCGCGCGTCTGGCCCAAGGGGTTCCCCACACAACAACTTAAGAGAGCAAAGAAGAGAAACTAATATATGTACACAAAAAAGCTTTGGCCCATCCGATGTGGGACTAAAGAAAGGAAGGAGCTTGAGCTTTTGCAAGCAAAGCAAAACCAACAGTAACAAAAACTCTCTCGTCCATAAATAATCCCCTACATATACTCTACAGATACATGCAAACTCATTCTTTCTCATGCACTCGACATATACATCCTTGCTTATTTTCTTTTAGGTATTGAGTGTCCAGGAGCTTTATAGAATATGCACACAATACTGGGATGACAAATATAACACTCAAAGTGTCTCCTTGGAGGTGTTCACACCATTAAAATCCCATATTATTGTTTATATATATTTGGTTTTCTCCTGTCTGTTATTTGCCTAATGTTTAATACTTTTAATGTTTTTTGTAATTTCTTAATGATTAAGACACGGCAGGAAGGATACATATATATACCATCAACTATATTTTAATATTTTCTTCTATATTTTTCTTTCTACTAGATGTTCTCCGGGAAATGGGATGTCAATCTAGAGTATACTCTTATGAATGAATTAACCTCACAATAGCAGGATATTCACTTTTTTGGTCGAGGAGGAAAGTGCATTGACAAAACAAGGTTTTTATTCTTATAATCCAATCCATGAGCTTTTGAGGATTATTGAAAACAATACTACCAGTAACTGCCAATGCTACCAGGATTTTCACCTACGTAGGCTTATATGTCCCTGCTTAATTTTTCACATGTTATACTTAAGGGACTTGATACTTTTCACCTTTGGTTGTGGATGTAGTTTTTAGATGGAACTAATTCCCTATGTTTGCAGTGTTATATGATTGTTCACTTTGGAGGAAAAAGAACCCATGGAAGGTACCTCCTGCTGAGGCAGAGGGTTGAGGTGGTTGAACTTACGTCTTTATTTCTCTTCTGTTTGATGTCCTTTACATTATCCACCCAATTTTTTACATGTTATTATTTGATTTCCTTTACTCCAATTTTTTACATGTTATTATTTGATTTCCTTTACTCCAAAAAGTGATTCCTTTTCCTTCTTTGTGCAGTTCTTCTTTGCAGTTTTAAGAGTTTGTAGTGGGTCATCTACTAATGTTGTCCTTTACTTTCTGAGATTATGGACGTGTAGTTTGTATCAGCTATCTTTTGTACACATTACATTTTTTTCCTTGAAAGACAAGCTGGATCTTATTGTATAAGAGGCTATTTTATATGCAAATTGGATATTATGATCAAGCTTCCTACTACAAAAGGGAAGCTAGCTACTTGAGAAATAGTTGTGGTGGTTTAAATTTTATTTGAAGCCTACTTAAATGTAGATTGAAAGTTTTCTACAGAAGTTGGATATTAAGTATGGTTATGTACTATATGCTAATGCAACTGTCAATTCTCTGAAATATTTTATTTTGAAAAAAATAGTAATTACGGCGTGCAAACTATGCCTTAATAGATGCTTTCACGACGTTTATTTGTAAGTCATGAAAGACTTTATATGGCACACATTTGAAAGTCATGATTACCTTTTAACGGCACACAATGTATGTCATGAATGATTATAGATGGCGCACAAATTGACTTTAGATGGCACGCCAATTATGTCATCTAAACTACCGTTTTTTTATGGCATGGGCTAATACGACACGTGTATGTGCGCCGTCGAAAGTGATTTATGACACACATTGTGTGCTGTAAAAACGTATTTTTCTTGTAATATATTACTAATACATAAGAATATCAGTAATAAAATAATTTTTTAATATATATTATTTTTGTTTCAGCTTTTCAACCTCTTTAAAATTAATTTGTTGTACTGCGAATAAAGTTTGTAGAGACTGAAAGCTGAAACTCAAACATAGGTTGTAATGACTTATCTAACAATAATAAAATATATTAAAAACTATACATTTTTTGAAAAAAATACAAGATTACTAGATATCCATAAACATTTTCAGATGTCTACGTAGCTTCCTTGTACCATAGTTATGGTCCCATTTGAGTCGTTTCCTATAATATAAGTATTCAACAAGAATAGTATTCAAGTATCTTCTTTCCGTATAGAGCTCATTGTAAACTTCTCTAAACTGATGCCAAAATTTTGATTCAAACTCTTGTTATGGTGTGGGTTGCGGTGTGGGTTGAGGTTGTTGAGGTTGTTGAGGTTGTTGATCTTGCGGTTGCTTTGGTGGTTGATTATTTTTCATGATATTAAATAGCCTCTTCATACTATATTGTTTGTAAATATTATAAGAGGGAAGAATTTTTTTTGTGATTAATTTTGGTGAATTATGGCCTATTTATAGGAATTGTTTAGTGCAAAATGGCCCACAATACCCCTAAATTATAGTTGTTATAAGGGTATTTGGTCATTTCCAGCAAAATAACCAAAATACCCCTAAAATGACCATAAAATGGCTACCAAAATAGGGTATTTTGGTCAAAAAAATCTCCCAACGGATATAAGGAATTAAAAAAATTGGGTCAGACCAGGCCTGGACCGGGCTTGGACCGGGTCGGTGATCGGGCCGGTCTGACCGAGATTTTCGGGTTTAACCTGATTACACCTGCTAAGTAGCCGGGCCGGGTTGTCAGGTTAAAAAAATTAGACCTATCCCAGACCCGCTTGATTTATGGGCCGAGCTGGGCTGGTCCGTTGACCGAGTCCGGGCCGGCCCAGACTGGCGTTGATCGGGTCGAGCCCGGGCCGGGTTTACGGCCGCTTGGTCCGTTATACACCATGACCTGCGCATGTTCACGATAATTTCTCATCTATGTGCATGACTGTGAACTTGTCTCTGTTTAAATATGCGTGCGAATGAAGTTCATCATCTTTTTCTCAGTGTTAGAAATGAAGATTAGGGCGTTTCCCTACCCTTAATAGGAACTTGGACATCATGGTGAACAGTCAATGGAGGCAAATTTTTGACAGTAGCAACGACATTGCCCTTGCCGAACTTTTTGGTTAAGGAGGAAGCTTTGGGGGCCATTGCGAGAAAGTTTATAATTTGAAGAATGAACGAGTTTAAAATTTTCAAGGAGCTTGCACAGTAGAGAGAAGTAAAGCACTCTCTCTCTCTCTCTCTTTCTCTCTCTCTCTCTCTCTCCCCAATATGTTATTTATAGGCATAGGCCTATACGATGTTAGTGGTCATTTCGTATGCGTATTAAAGGCGTTCAGTCGCTAATAACAATCCAAATCCTACGTTCATACGCATAAGATGCCACGATTTTCAAGAATGTGTGCTATTTAAATGCTAAGAGAAGCCTTGATTCACGTATTCATGTACTTGCGTTGCTTCAAATTTTAAAGAGAATGTTATGTCTTCACAGAGATCGAGGAGAATCACGATTTGACAGCCTGGATAGTAAAGTGCTATGCGTTGAACTCCTATACGCAAACAACTTAGTCAGCAGTATATATCCCAAGAACTTCTTTATGCATAGAGAGAAGTTAATGTTTTTTTCCATGCATCTTTCAAAGTATTTCTAACTTAGTTAAATTTTGAAAAGTTTGAAGGGGATCTTGTAGAATCATAGAAATTTTCAGTTCCATATGCACAAAGTCTGTTATGCACAGAGTCATAGAAGAGTTCTATGCGCGAAGCGGGTATTCCATTATCTAGCTCAGTAAAAGCAACATTATGTGCAACTCTTTTCCATGTGCATGATTCTATGTGCTCCAATGCCAGATATAGTTAACTTTGGAATTATATGCAGAAGCCTGTACACTATGCGCTAAAAGCTATGCTCCGATGTCTATGCACCAAAGACAATAATCCTTGGATTATAGACAGAAGTTTACACATTATGCGCCAACATTCACGCGCGGACTAAAGTCAGTGATTGCGGACTAAAGACAGTGAATTTTAAAGTCTAAATGTTATGTGCTCAGAGTCATGCGAATACAGCTATGCACAGAAGACAACTCATTCAATGCAGTGCATTAAAAGTTGCGTCCACTCATAATATGTGGGAACAACAGTTACGTGCAGAGCGAGGAAACGTCAGCACTTGCGTCAGTAAAATCATTACTATGCACAACCGCTCGTTTAGCAAATGGCATGCAGTTCGACAGCTAGCAGTAGACAGTTGTAGAATTTGAGCTGATTATGCACACTTAATGCATATTAATGTGCATTCGTTTCAAAATTCAAAGTGACAGTCATTGTGCTTGTAGAAGAATGAAAAATCTCAAAAGTGCCTATGTGCCTCAACCCTCATGCGTCGAATAAACTAAAGTGCATGCGTCAAAACTCAAGTGGCGCATGGCTAGATAGATGCATAATGTTAACTCAGTCAAGTCAGAGCATTTTTTGACTCTGACAAGCAATGATGCTCTAAAATGCGTCAATTATGAGGCTGAAAGTTGGTGTCAGAGGGTCAGTCACCGCCATAATTATCTTTGTCATTTTGTAGCCGTATAAAGCCATGTGTATGAGAGACAGTTTTATGCGTCTCTGGTTCCATGCGCCCCAGGATCCATGCGTCTCTGGCCACATGCGTCCCAGACTCATGCGATCCATATGTATCTAACTCCATGCATCTCTAGCCTTATACGTCCCAAACTCCATGTGTTTAGTATGGTAGTGCTCCTCCAGTCCAGATCTTTCTGTTACAACTGGGAAGATTCTCTACAGGCCAAGTGTCAAGCTAACCAAATCATACACACCAAGTATGAAAACCAACTAGATTTTCAGTAAAAGCAGATCCCAACAATGAATCCACGTGGTGATTCAACCGTGACATATATCCACGGTTGCGACCTGTCATGCCCCAGTCCCAAAATACACGGAACTAGGCCACGTGGCAATAGCCAGCTGTCACATCTCCGAGGATATCCCAATTTAATGTATCCTAACGAAAAGTGCTACACTGTCCTAAATACTAGCATGTCCCATATAAATCAACAATAAGTAATCTAATCTCATCCACAATATAAACAGCAAGAATGTACTCATAATAAATGTTGGAAGATAAACGCCAGTCTCAAATATCATAGTACAACCAAGAAAGTCTGGTGGGGACAAACTCACTACTATGACGAAATAAAATACTGAAATGATAGATAAAAGATAATGACTAGGGCATCAGCTGACTAGATAATGATGCACCCAATCCTAGGCAGAAGGCCTACCAAGTGATCACGAAAACTCTGACAGTAACACCTCTAGCTCCTCTGCAGTAGCGTACCTCGTCTCCTGTCCTGGGCCGTACACTGTGGGGTAATATGCCTCGTCCAAATCTGGAAAGGTACCAGGTCCTCAGAGGGACGTAACAAGATACATAGAAGCATGCCATATATAAATACTGAATAAAATAAATACAATAAAGGGTGTGCTAACCAATCTAAGTGAATACAATGTGAGGACAACATTGGTACGTATGAGTAGGTGTAGGCATAACGTCCATACCGCTCAGGAGAACGGGGAATCTGCACAGTATATAACGTCCATACAGCTCCAAGGAACGGGGAATCTGAATAATATAACGTCCATACCGCTCCGAGGAACGGGGAATCTGAATAATGGGAGTCATTGGATCCGTGGCTCCTCTGGATACTACAGATTCCAATTTGTGTATCCCATACGCCTACTAGTTGTCCTTTCCGTCCAATGTAAATACACAAATCGAATGCTCGACATGCATACCACGTATCTATATGCCAGTCTCTATGAATAAAAATAACCCTGAGTTACGTACTAACCGTGATGCATGTCACACGCACCGATAGCTAGTCGAGTATGCAGACCCGCATCCCAATATGAATATGTCACAATGAAACGTGTAAGAGTGTCAAGTCTCGGAAGATATCAGAGTATCCTCCAATGGGGTGAGTCTGCTAATGACTAGTCTAAGTACACAAATCATCGACGTATCCGTCGACTGCACCCGAGTCAATCTCGGACGCCCACAGTCATATGAAATAAACAACAAGAATCATACAACATATGCATAATTTAAGTTAAACAGTAAATATGGCAAGGTATCTTTCCTGAGTCCTCAAGCTGTGAATGCCAATAGCCTACTCCTGCGGTGTCTCCTGGCTGATCCAATGACCCTATACATACAATATAATATAACAAATACCGACATCAGACACTAAGCAATAAATACACACGACTTCAACGCTACTCTTGGGTACTGTCGCAAGTTCACGGCTGATCGAATACAGTATCACGTGTGCACGTAGCTAGGGTGTACACATGTTCTGTCCTCGATTATCGTGTGTCTTGAGACAATTATTACTACGCTATTGGTTTTACGAACTACATTACGTCTTGTTGAATTACCCGTCATTTAATTTCTATGTTAAATGCACTAGGTCTATGTCTACGCTTACAGGTGAATTATAAGTCTTAAATCATAGGTCATATCATTAAGTTAATTGTTATTTATTAATTACCATCTAATTTAATTAACACTCTTACATAAACATAACTTGTGTCCAACCCTAAGACACACGACATAACTTGACGACACGACGATAAAACTATACATGATACCACGGGAAAGAGATCAACGAGGTTTACCTATTCAAGGTTGATCGGGGGAGTCTGTGTTCGAACTCTGGACGTTCTCCGGCGATAGGTGGCGCTCCGGTGAGCAGCAGCGGCAGTAACAGCAACAACGGTGGCCGCAGCAGCAACAGCCCTGGGCAGCGGCGGTTGCTGAGTTTAGGGCGGCGCGGGGTGGCTGTCAGGTTGCTGGGACGGTGGTGCCCCGCCTGGCAGTGGTGGTCGGGGTGCTGGAGAGGGTAACCGGGGCAGTCGGGTTTTGGAGGAAGTTGGTGTTGATGAAGGAGATGGTGGCGCAGGCGATGGGTGTTGTGGTCAGGCGGCGGGTACATGATGGCTGTGGTGGTGGTTGGCGTCGAGGAGTGGCGGACTGAGACGGTGGTGGAGTCGTTTGTGAAGTCGGAGAAGGGGAAGGGGAGGTGCTCGGGTGATATGAGGGGGTCGGCTAGGGTTCGCTCCTTGGTGAAGAAGAGAATGGTTTTTAGGGTTTTAATGGCCAAAAATGTGTATTTATATATATAGGGGAATTTATGGGCTGGCCTCGGGGCTTGGGCCTGCCTGGTCTCATTTGGGTGGGCTGGTCCACGTGAAGGGTGTTTGTGGGTTTGGTCTGGTTCCGCTTAAGGTAAAATTGGCCTTTAATTTAATTAAATTAAAACAATTTCACATGGTGTTTCCTAATGCATTGAAGATACATGGAACTAGATTTGGGTGGAACACAAGAGTCATGGGCCTAGAAGGCTCGGTGTATGCTAATACTCTAATTTGGGTTATAGGGAATTGGGTTGTGGTTGAGTCTCAAATTCACGTAGGAATAGACAATTAAGAAAAATGGATTTATTGAAATAATACATAAACGTTTGTAACGAATATTGCGCAGCTCAATTGAAGCACAATATTGAGTATCTAAAAGTTACACAAGGGTCAAATGGGTAGTCTGGTATGTCTAGGAGATGAGTATTTAATTAGTTTGGGGGTTCTTACTAGCGTAGCGCTCCAAATGTCGAAGCAACGGTAAGGTATAATAATTCACATATTTGCTGTACATTAATATTAATGGTATCCAAATTAGTCCTAGTTTCTCAAATTAAATTAATTAAATCCTAAATTGGTCGAGGGGGTTTACAATCTACCATCCTTAGAGCATTTCGTCCTCAAAATTAAAACATACGCATGGTAAAGAACTACAGACTGAATTTAAAATGCTAATACATACCTAGTCCTTCGAAGAGATGGGGATAGTGCTGTCTAATATCCTCCTCACGTTCCCAGGTCGACTCTCCTGATGCATGATGCCTCCATGCGACACGAACTAGAGGGATTGTCTGACCTCGCAATACCTTCTCGCTTATGTCCAGAATCTTAACAGGCTCCTCTTGGTATGATAAACTCGGGCCGACTGTGATCTCTGAATGGTCAAGTACATGACTCGGATCCGGTATATACCTCCTCAGCTGAGATACATGGAAGACGTCATAGACTCCTTCCAAAGTCTGCGGCAAGGCTAATCTGTAAGCAAGCTCTCCGACGCGTTCTAACACATCGAATGGTCCGATGTACCTCGGACTCAGCTTTCCTCTGCCTCCGAATCTGATAGTCCCTCGAGTAGGCGAGATCTTTAGAAATACGTGATCTCCAACTTGGAACTCTAAGGGTCGTCGGTGTGCATTTGCCCAATGCTTCTATCGGTCCTGTGCTGCTCGTAGGTGCCCTTGGATCTTCTTCACCTTCTCTACTGTACGAACAACCAACTCGGGCCCAAGAATCTTTCTCTCACCTATATCGCTCCAACATACTGGGGAACGACACTTCCTTCCATACAACGCTTTATAGGGAGCCATTTGGATGCTGCTTGATAGCTGTTTTTGTAGGAAAACTCGACCAAATACAAATGGTCCTCCCATGATCCTCCGAAATCTAGCATGCACGCTCTTAACATGTCTTCCAATGTCTGAATGGTGCGCTCCGACTGACCATCTGTCTGTGGGTGGTACGATGTGCTAAACTTCAGGCGAGTACCGAGTCTCTCTTGCATACTCCGCCAAAAGTAAGATGTAAATCTCGTATCCCTGTCATACACTGTCACTACCACATTCTAAAAACAGGGGTATTTTCGACTTTTTGCAATATTTAATATTATGTTATTTATAATTAATTAATTGCGTAATAGTATATTGATTTAAATAATTATTATGTGTGATGTGTAATTAAATATATAATTATATGCAGTGTTAATTATTTTATTTTAGCTAGCAGACTAGACCTAGAAGCCAGTAGACGAACCCCTATCCAAATTATAGAGTTCTGGTTTTTATTATTTTATTTAGAATTTAATATTTGGAGGTGTAATTAATTACTGTATTTTATTTAATATTTTTGCGCTTTGCCTTTGCTTCGATATTTGGAGCACTATCCAGACTTTTGTCTTCCAACAAATTTCACCATCTTGCTCTGGGCATGCCCGCCTTCAATTCTGTTATTTTTGCAACTCATAATTATGCTCCCTGTGCATTGTTTCTGGCCGCACAAAAATCGTCGCGGACGTTTATTTTTAAATTCCTATTTTGTATCGTTGTGCGTTCCAATCGAAAATTGGAGGCCATCTTGACCTATTTTTCGTGCGGCCCAAATTAGGGTAATATTCTGTTCTGAGTCTTCTTCAATATTGGTATTGATGACCTGACCTGATTTTGGCTCCATGTACTCCTAATTAATTGTTGAACACAACTTGCATTTATTTCTATTTAATTTGAGGATACCATTTTATCTGATTTTAAAATCCCAAATTAATTCCAGTGCCCTGCAAATTCAGCCCATACCCATCTTACAGCGTCCCCTGACCCTACAAAACATCGGACCCCGAATCGCCCGCCCAATTTTCGTCATTTCATGTGTTTGTGCAATTTCCCAAATTTAAGGGGGTCAAATTGCAAATTGGCATTTTGTGGCCTCACCCAATTATTTTAATCAATGAGGGAGCCTATTAATTTTAATTAAGAACCCTAAATCCCCCATGAATTATTTTCTCTTGTCAGATCTGGACCACCCATTTAATTGGGTGCATCCTCACCATTAGATTCACAAACCCTCATCCTATATAATATCATGTCTACATCACCCCATGTCCCATCAAACCCTAATCCCTAAGCAAGCCCCCACCTCCTCACAAGCCTCCAACGTAGGAAGAAACTCCTCTTCCTTTCTTCTTCTCTTTTCTTCTTCCTTCTCCTTCTTTCGTTCTCCTTCTTCTTTATGTTCTTTTTGAATTCAAATATTAGTAAAAGGGGGGGGGGACACTGTTCATTTTCCCCCCATATACTGTGCACCCGGCAGTCCCTGTACTCCGGCGCCGGCGGCGCTGCACATCCCCGCTACTCCGGTCACTGCCCAGGCCGACCCTCCCTGCACTCCGGCGTCTGCGCAACCCCGGCGGCCCTGTGCACTCCGGCGCTCCACGACAGCGCCCCCTGATCCCCGCTGTACTCCGGCCCCGACCCCCTACTGCCTCCCTGTGTGCTCCGGCCATCCCCTCCGGCCCGTTGGCAGCCACCCCGGCCGCTGACTGAACTCCGGCCCCTCACGATCATCTCCCTCCACCACCACCATCATCACCAAATAATCACCACCACCGGCCAGGCCATTCTTTCAGCCGGCGGACTGCACCCCGACCCCGAGCTCTCCCTGCACCGATTCACTCCGGCAGGCCAGCAGCAATCCCCCGCCGACCTGCTGCCCGCTGCTCCTCCCTCACGACATCCCTCCTCCTCCGGCCGGCCAGCAAGCTCCGACCACCCCCTTTGACGCTGTGAGTTCTCTTCTTCTTCCTCTTCCCTCTTTATATATATATATATATATATATATATATATATATATATATATGTATATATATATATACATACGTATACGTATGAGTATATATATATAATACGTATATGTATTTGTAAGTATGTAATTTTGTGTAGACACCTACGTATATGAATATGTAATGTATAGTATTTTTAATTAATGCTTTAAATATTTGAATACGTGTAGTATATAAATACATAGTAATGTTAATTAGAGATAGGTATATTATTTCTTTATTAATATTTAATTGTAAATTATAGTATGTAGAATTAATGATTAAGTATGTATATAGTATAATAATTATTTTGGTGTAAAAATATATATGTATATATATTTTGTATGGGTATATATTTAATAAAAAACGTATTTTGGTATAAATGAACAAATATGTAGATAACCGTATTTTGGTATCAATGTATATATGTAGAGTTATATTTTCATATTGGTATATATATTTTGTATAAAACCTTAGCATATTTTTAATATATATATACATATATTTGTATATGTATTTAATTTGATGTATATATTGTAAGTACATATGTTAACTTAGATATGTATATTATGTATCTAGCTATTAGGTGACCAGTATCATACCTAGAGAAGGCCCTGAATTCAGTATTTTAGACTGTGTTAGTGTAGCATCTGATGCAAATATGGTTTTGCTTGTGATGTGGTTCTAGGACTGCTACTTCACCCAGGGGATACTCTGGAACAGGACATCCATAAATACCAGCTAAGGACCAAGGCAAGTACATTCTCTGATAATTTCCAATTCTTGATAATAGCTATAAGTTCAATGATCTTGAAATGTTACAACTGAATCTTTGACACTGTGCTACACGGACTAGTATAGCTTGGATCTGCAGTCATGAGATGTTACCTTGATTATCGTATTGACATTATACACGATATTTACATTGACATTGACATTTACATTGACATTGACATTTACATTAGACATTGATATTAGACATTGTACATTTACATTAGACATTGTACATAATATATTAGACAATGTTGTGTATTCGTGACGTGTCATGATTGGATCCACAGTACTAGTTGGGGGCGGGGAAATTGCTAGTGAGAAATGTGATCAAATACCTATCGTACAAGTTTATATTATTGGTGTTAATCATACCCCACGTATGATTAGCCAGACTGTAGCAATTGTACATGTCCCAAGCCGATCACATTTTGAAACTACTATTTCAAACACCTAGAATAGATTACAGTTCCCTATTTTAAATCATATACTACATCACCGTATATGATACTGTTCCTTGTTCTCTTTATTTCCATACATGCACTGACTGTATCATATTGCCTATTGCCTGTCTCTTTACATTGCCTGTCTCTCTTAAATTGCCATTGCATTTATTTCAATGTCTTCTCAGTAGCTAGCATGACATGTTTTATTGTATTATAGACATTATCAATTAATGGAACTGTTATTTGAGAGTGTTGCTTTGCTCCTTCCTGACTGGAAACATTTTTTCAGACTATGCCTTAGAGGACCGCTGTCCGACACTTTATGGACCATATGGTGAGTAGCTGCAGATTTGGTAGTTTAGTTGTGATTCCAGAGTTCTAGCCGGAAATCATTAGTTTCTGTTTATTTTCTTTTAGTAGACATTTTGGTACCGGATTTGTCTCCGGCCTTTTGATGATTCTTGGATATTGTTAAGTTAAGTTATTTCTTGTGGACTTGTGTTGTGTTTAATTTTAGTTTATTATTCGAAATCTTATCGTGCTGTAATCCTGTGATTGAGTATGTGTTCATCTTATTTGTGTCATCCGTGCCTCCTAATGGAGATTGGATGCTTGCGTGACATTAGCTAGATAGTACCAAGACCTTGACAGCGTTCTACCGCCGATGCTGCGGCGTAGGCTGGACGTACCCACGCACTCGTGCCCCTAAACCGGGTGCGGGTCGTGACATACACGATACTAACTGGCACTCCGTGCAGTCGCACAATATCTCTCATGTACATGTCTGCTAAGTCCTCTGTAGATTGCCCAACTCTGAAGGGTAAAAAGTGTGCGGACTTGGTGAGTCTATCTACGATTACCCATACTGCATTGCGACCACTAGGACTCCTCGGAAAGCCCGTAACAAAGTCCATAGTGATATGCTCCCATTTCTATTCAGGTATCAGAAGCGGTTGAAGTAATCCTACAGATCTCTGATGCTCAGCCTTGACTTGTTGACACACCAGGCACTTCGCCACAAAGCGGGCTATCTCTCTCTTCATTACATGCCACCAGTAGTACTGTCTTAAGTCTCTGTACATATTCGTGCCTCCTGGATGAATAGAGTAGGTTGAACTGTGTGCTTCTGCCATCAACTCCTGACGAAGTTCTCCATTTGGAACATAGAGACGATCTCAGCATCTCAAAGTTCCGTCTTCATGTATACGCAACCCTGTCTTTATTACAGCCTCTGTCCTCTGTCGAAGCCTCTGAAATCTTGCGTCTGTCGGCAAAGCAGCCTTGATCCTCTCCACTAATGTCGATTGCAACTGAAAACTCGACATCTGTCCGTCTACTCTGGGCATAACAACTTCTATACCCATCTGCTCTAGATCTCTCAACAGATGTTGTTGTGTAGTCAAGAAAAATGCCATAGGTCTTCTGCTCAATGCGTCAGCTACTACGTTGGCCTTTCCCGGATGGTACTGTAGCTCAATCTCGAAGCCTGTCATCACCTCGAGCCAACGTCTCTGCCTCTGATTAAGGTCCTTCTGGATGTAGACGTACTTTAGGCTATGATCAGTGAATATCTCTACTCTTTCTCCATATAGGTAGTGCCTCCAAAGCTTCAAAGCAAAGATCACTGCTGCAGGCTCCAAGTCATGGGTGGGATAGTTCTTCTCACGTGTCCTCAATTGCCTAGAGGCTTAAGCCACAACCTTTCCATGCTGCATCAAAACACATCCTAATCCTTTCCCGGATGCATCGCTATAGATCACGAATCCTCCGGGTCCAGAAGGTATGGTCAAGATGGGTGCTGTAGTGAAACGCTTCTTCAGCTCATCGAACGCCTTCTGACACTCCTCTGTCAAAGTGAAATCCTGCTCCTTACGGGTCAAGCGGGTCATCGGCTCTGCAATCTTCGCGAAGTTCTATACGAACCTCCGTTAATATCCGACAAGTCCTAGGAAACTTCTCACTTCTGAGACATTGGTAGGGGTTGGCCATGTCTCTACTGATGAAATCTTCGCCGGATCTACTGAAATACCGTCTCCTGAGATAACGTGTCCAAGGAAAGTGACACGATCTAGAAGAAACTCACACTTGGTCAGCTTGGCATGAAGCCTCTCTCTCCTCAGCGTCTCTAACACTAGTCTCAAGTGCTCTTCGTGCTCCTCGTGGCTCTTCGAATACACCAAGATGTCATCGATGAAGACTACCACGAACTGGTCTAAGTATTGGTGGAATACTCTGTTCATCAAGTTCATAAATACAGCAGATGCATTCGTCAGTCCAAAAGGCATCACTAAGAACTCGTAGTGACCATAACGAGTCCTGAATGTTGTCTTTTGAATGTCTTCTCTTTGCACCTTTACTTGGTGATAACCCGATCTCAAGTCGATATTTGTGAACATCACTGCTCCTGTCAACTGGTCAAACAAATCATCAATCTGCGGTAGGGGGTACTTGTTCTTGATAGTCAAAGCATTAAGGGCTCTGTAATCAATGCACATACGTACTGTTCCATCCTTCTTAGGCACAAACAACACTGGTGCTCCCCAGGGTGATGCACTAGGATGGATAAATCCCTTGCTCTACAACTTCTCTAATTGTAGCTTCAGCTCATCTAGTTCCTTCTTCACCAATCGGTATACATTAGAAGATACCAGTGTTGCTCCGGGTACTAGCTCGATGGTGAACTCTACGTCTCTATCTGGCGGTAAGCCTGGCAATTCTTCAGGAAATATATCCTCGAATTCTGTGACTATGGGTGGGGGTACCATCTCCATAGCCATGTAAGCTCCAGCTACCTGTCCTACTCCTTGCTCAACGGTCCCTCGCATGTACTCGAACTTCGGTTGATTTGGCGGTCTAAAAGTGACGCTACCCTTCCGGCAATTCAGTATGGCATTATGCTGGCTTAACCAGTCCATGCCTAGCACAACATCAAAGTATGGCATGGGTAATACCAAGAATCGCGCTCTTATCTCTCTACCACATACGACTATCGAGCACGTTCTGATAGTGCTGGTAACCGACACGATACCTCCACCGGTAAGAATCTTCCAACTCTTAGGTAAGGAGGAAGTCGCTACTCTATGCATTGCTAAGAATCTACTAGATATAAATGATAGCTTAGCACCAGAATCAAATAATGCAGTCGCAAGTAATGATGCAACTAAAATGGTACCTGTGATAGCTTCCCCCTTCTGTTTTCTCCTCAGTAGCTGCTAATGCAAAGGCCTGTCCGTGCCTTTGTCCTCCTGTCTGCTGTCGGGCGCGATCAAACTGTGCCTGCTGTGGGGCCAAGGGTGGTCCCCTCTGAAATCCTTATGGTGCTGGTGGACGCTGACCTCCTGGTGGGGGTAGTATCCTCGGAACTGGTGATGCTGGCCTCTGTCCGGTCTGGGGTGCTGCATCTCTGCGCTGTGGGCAGTCTCGGGCATAGTGCTGGCTCGCTCCACAAATCATGCATATTCCTAGTCTCTTTCGACAGTCCTTCTGGTAATGTCCTCTCTTACCACAGTAGTTGCAAGACGGAAGCTCATTTTGCTGGTATGGTGTTATCCTTTGATGTGTCTGCGCTCCGGGACGACGGATCGGTCCTCCTGCTCCCGGCTGGACTCTGGCTGGTATGGTCGTGCTGGAACGTCTTTCTCCTCTGCCAATGGTCTCCTGGATCCTCTCCTCTGCAAGAACCTCCTCATAAGAAACCCTCGCCTGTGTGGTGGTATACCTTTATAGCTCGAAAGTGAGGTCGTGATGGAATCTCTGGGCCTTCTCTAGATCATTGGGTATCAGGACGGCCCCAAATCTGCTGAGACGACTAAACTCTGCGTCATATGCGTCAATCGTCATATTCCCTTGTTCTAGATGTAGGAACTGGGAGTACAGGGCATTTCTGACTGTAACCGGAAAATACTTCGTATTGAAGTACTCTAAGAACTGTTTCCAAGTCTGGTCCTTGCCTACACTGCGCTCAATAGAATCCCATCAGTGATGGGCGTTGCCTTTTAGTTGGGCCCTCACTGTGGTCATCCAAAGGTCTGGATGCAGTTGTGAAGCCTCTAGTAGCATCTCCGTATTGGCGACCCAATCGGAGATCTGCTCTACAGTCTCGTTGCCTGAGAAAGTATCTGGTCCCATCTGTCGGAACCATCTTACAGTGCCTCCTGTCTGGGCTGGTGCAGGTGCTGGTACTGGTGTTGTGACAGGTGTCCTCTCTAGTACTGCCATCAAACTTTGTCTCAATGTCTCGGTTTGATGCCACTGTGCTTGCATCATAGTCTGGAAGAACTGAAGCATCTGGGCTGTCCATCTGATGGTGGCATCTGGGGTGGATAAGGTGGAGGTGGTGGTAATGGAACCTCTAGCTGTGCGGTAGGTGTCTCCTCAGATATCGGCCTCTCGGTCTGTGGCATCGACGTAGCCCCTGAAGTCTGGCCCTCACAATGCTGCATGGGTATCGTCTGGGAAGTCTGTCCCTCGGGCTGCTGTGTAGGATCGCCCTGAGAAGTCTCGCGCCAATGAGTCAGCGAGGCCTGTATTGGTGGTTGCCCTCCAGGTAGTCCCTGGGGTACTTCCTCTCTTTGGGTGGTGTCGTCTGGCACAGCGGCACTGGGTGCTCCTCGTCCACTACGCAAGTTCATCTTGCTGCAAGAGATAGGACTTCATTAAAAGAGTACGAAATCAAACAAACAGGATGTAGATATTTAGAAGTAATACGAAAGAAATTCAAAGACGAAATCAAAGTGGATGAGACCTAGTAATTTCTATCCTATTGCAGGCTCGCTGGATATGTTACCATACCACAAGCGAATAAGTCGACCTGCATGGGCCACAACTAAAACCATGTCACGTCCCAGTCCCAAAATACACAGAACTAGGCCACGTGGCAATAGCCAGCTGTCACATCTCCGAGGATATTCCAATTTAATGTATCCTAACGAAGAGTGCTACGCTGTCCTAAATACTAGCATGTCCCATATAAATCAACAATAAGTAATCTAATCTCATCCACAATATAAACAGCAAGAATGTACTCATAATAAATGCTGGAAGATAAACGCCAGTCTCAAATATCATAGTACAACCAAGAAAGTCTGGTGGGGAGAAACCCACTACTATGACGAAATAAAATACTGAAATGATAGATAAAAGATAATGACTAGGGCATCAGCTGACTAGATAATAATGCACCCAATCCTAGGCAGAAGGCCTATCAAGTGATCACGGAAACTCTGATGGTAACACCTCTAGCTCCTCTGCAGTAGCGTACCTCGTCTCCTGTCCTGGGCCGTAGACTGTAGGGTAATATGTCTCGTCCAAATCTGGAAAGGTACCAGGTCCTCAGAGGGACGTAACAAGATACATAGAAGTATGCCATATATAAATACTGAATAAAATAAATACAATAAAGGGTGTGATAACCAATCTAAGTGAATGCAATATGAGGACAACATTGGTACGTATGAGTAGGTGTAGGCATAACGTCCATACCGCTCCAGAGAATGGGGAATCTGTATAGTATATAACGTCCATACCACTCCGAGGAATGGGGAATCTGAATAATATAACGTCCATACCGCTCCGAGGAACGAAGAATCTAAAAAATGGGGGTCATTGGATCAGTGGCTCCTCTAGATACTACGGATTCCAATATGTGTATCCCATACGCCTACTAGTTGTCCTCCCTGCCCAATGTAGATACACAAATCGAATGCTCGACGTGCATACCACATATCTATATGTCAGTCTCTATGAATAAAAAGAACCCTGAGTTACGTACTAACCGTGATGCATGTCACACGCACCGATAGCTAGTCGAGTACGCGGACCCGCATCCCAATATGAATATGTCACAGTAAAACGTGTAAGAGTGTCAGGTCTCGGAAGATATCAGAGTATCCTCCAATGGGGTGAGTCTGCTAATGACTAGGCTAAGTACACAAATCATCGACGTATCCATCGACTGCACCCGAGTCAATCTCGGACGCGCACAGTCATATGAAATAAACAACAAGAATCATACAACATATGCATAATTTAAGTTAAATAGTAAATATGGCAAGGTATCTTGCCTGAGTCCTCAAGCTGTGAATGCCAATAGCCTGCTCCTGCGGTGTCTCCTGGCTGATCCAATGACCCTAGACATACATTATAATATAATAAATACCGATATCAGACACTAAGCAATAAATACATACGACTTCAACGCTACTCTTGGGTACTGTCGCAAGTTTACGGCTGATCGAATACAGCATCACGTATGCACGTAGCTAGGGTGTACACGTGTTCTGTCCTCGGTTATCGTGTGTCTTGAGACAATTATTACTACGCTATTGGTTTTATGAACTACATTACGTCTTGTTGAATTACCCGTTATTTAATTTCCATGTTAAATGCACTAGGTCTATGTCTACGCTTACAGGTGAATTATAAGTCTTACATAGGTCATATCATTAAGTTAATTGTTATTTATTAATTACCATCTAATCTAATTAACACTCTTACATAAACATAACTGGTGTCCAACCCTAAGACACACGACACAACTTGACGACACAACGATACAACTATACATGACACCACGGGAAAGAGATCAACGAGGTTTACTTATTCAAGGTTGATCGGGGGAGTCTGTGTTCGAACTCTGGACATTCTTCGGCGAGAGGTGGCGCTACGGCGTCGCCCGGCGGTGAGCGGTAGTGGCAGTAACAGCAACGACGATGGCCGCAACAGCAACAGCCCTGGGCAGCGACGGTTGCTGAGTTTAGGGCGGCGCAGGGTGGATATCAAGTTGCTGGGACGGTGGTGCCCCTCCTGGCAGTGGTGGTCGGGGTGCTGGAGAGGGTGACCGGGGCAGTCGGGTTTTGGAGGAAGTTGGTGTTGATGAAGGAGATGGTGGCGCAGGCGGTGGGTGTCGTGGTCAGGCGACGGGTACAGGATGGCTGTGGTGGTGGTTGGCGTCGAGGAGTGGCAGACTGAGATGGTGGTGGAGTCGTTTGTGAAGTCGGAGAAGGGGAAGGGTAGGTGCTCGGGTGATATGAGGGGGTCGGCTAGGGTTCGCTCCTTGGTGAAGAAGAGAATGGTTTTTAGGGTTTTAATGGCCAAAAATGTGTATTTATATATGTAGGGGAATTTGCGGGCTGGTCTCAGGGCTTGGGCCTGCCTGGTCTCATTTGGGTGGGCTGGTCCACGTGAAGGGTGTTTGTGGGTTTGTCCGGTTCCGCTTAAGGTAAAATTGGCCTTTAATTTAATTAAATTAAAATAATTTCACATGTTGTTTCCTAATGCATTGAAGATACATGGAACTAGATTTGGGGTGGAACACAAGAGTCATGGGCGTAGTAGGCTCGGTGTATGCTAATACTCTAATTTGGGTTATAGGGAATTGGGTTGTGGTTGAGTCTCAAATTCACGTAGGAATGGACAATTAAGAAAAATAGATTTATTGAAATAATACATAAACGTTTGTAACAAATATTGCGCAGCTCAATTGAAGCACAATATTGTGTATCTAAAAGTTACACAAGGGTCAGATGGGTAGTCTGGTATGTCTAGGAGATGAGTATTTAATTAGTTTGGGGGTTCCTACTAGTGTAGCGCTCCAAACGTTGAAGCAACGGTAAGGTATAATTAGTCACATATTTGCTGTACATTAATATTAATGGTATCCAAATTAGTCCTAGTTTCTCAAATTAAATTAATTAAATACTAAATTGGTCTAGGGGGTTTACACGACCCTACCCTGTTGAGGATGGACACGTGGCAGCTCCAGCATCCGTTCGCACATATCACAAGCGTGAATGAGCCAGCCAGCATAACGACTATAAATAGTAGGATTGTATAGCCACTAGAGGGCACACAGAGACATACATACAAACAAACACAAGAGAGAGAACAATATAAAGTATTCACAGTCCCTCGTTGGACCGTCAATGGAGTAAAATAGTGACTACAGTACTCGATCTCCATCGTCACATTCTCCAGAATCAAAAATAATTGTACTTAGATTTTCTGTCTAGGATTTTTTTGTACTATTTTGTTTGTTAAACACACAAAGTTTGTTTCGACTTTGGATCAATGACAAACAAGGTGGCAACTCTTCTGGGGACTTCCTTCTCCTCTAATGAGAAGGTCGTGACGTAATCCGATGCTGCGAAGCTAGGTTCAAACCAGAAGATGCTGGTAGTACGCTTTGACCAGTAAGCTTTTGATGAAATGCTTTCTGAAGGCAGTGCGAGTCCTTCTCCGAGGCTATCAAAGCCTAAGAAGATCCGCAGGACGTGGGTAGCAAAGGCCCCTACGCCTCACCCAACTACGGAGCATGCGCTCCATGTCTTCCTCTCTGTTGCTGAGGGCGCAAATCATGCGTCCACCTAGTCAGTCCTTGTCCATGCGACAGTCGTGCTTGAGGAGAAGACTGCTCAGCACTCGAGCTTTGGCAAAAAAAAAATACTACGATGTCAGAAGCTTGGGTGTTGATGCACCGTCAATGCACCCACAACAAGGGAGGCACAAGAAGAAGCATTCAGCATCAAACTCTAGGCATAGAAGGACAGCTACATGTGGCCCCAACGCCAACAAAAGTTTTATCTTTGACAAAATCTCATTCGGCACAGATTTCATGCGCCAGACTGAGAAAGAAAAAGATTCAAACCTGGACTCATCGTACTACGCACTGGTACATGGTGAGACAAGAAAGTCTAAGGCAGTACGAGTTAACCCAAGCAACTACTCAGGTGACTGATCGTCAGCGTGCGCCGCTAACCGTTATAGGTGCCCCTGACAAGAAGTTATACAAGATTGACCCATGCGTCCAATCCGCAGTGGCACAAGGACAGGGTCAGGATCAAAAGTCTTCCACTAACAACCTGGAAAAAGTTCTTGTATGAACCCCAGGTCAGGGACCAAACACAGCACCTACACACCCATTTGTTCGGCTCTATCGTGCTCATAAAGAGGGTATAAAGGTGAATCATCCCTCGCTCGACTTACATGACGTGATCAATCACAAGCGAAAGCCAAGGGAGGCAACTATAGCATATGGGATATCCCCTCATGGATACCACTATGCCCACATCATCATCAACTGTTGTTGTTCCAAATCAGTAATACCTGCAAACAGGCAGTCAATATTTTAACAACTGCAACCAAGAGCACATATCTGACAGTGTTCAAAAAAATAGGTATAAATACCAGAAGATGAGGAATTGTCCTTCACCCCATACTACCCCACTTGGAAATCCCCTTCCACGAGGGGAGGCCAAAAGTCCAGCACTTCCAACCCTCCACTCTCAGTGAGCATGCCAAGGGGTAGGAGGCAAATAGCGGTACTTGGAGAAGAAGTTTTTCTGGGTACCCGCTCAAAGTCAAAACTGGCAACAACTGGGGGTAGTACTTCCTTGAAATCTAAGATAACTCTGTAAGTTGGGGGTAGTAATCCTCCAGAACTCTACAAGAACCCGTTATTCTGCAAAGATAGCGATTCTCAAGGAACGAATGTCGAGAATCTTGGGGTAGTCACCCTCATCCAAATTAAGTACCTTCTGACGCTGGGGGTAGTACTCCCTCCGAATCCAAAGAAGATGAAGCACTGTCAACTTTTTTAGAGGACTATTTAATGTAAGAATCTGAGGTAGAAAGTGAGAGATATATTATCCCGTCTATCTTCCCATGTCAGAACAATATACATGGCTGGGAAGGACGTCGAGGACACCATCGACCGCCAACGCATCGACACCTTGGAAACATTAATGCACACCATGAGTACCTCAATGCAAGCCTTGACCAAGACAATGTTAGAGATCAAGGCAAGCATGGTCTCACAACCTCCGAGGATCTCTGCGCAAGCAAACAAGGACCCCGGGACCAACGGGAACTCGAACGCAACTGCCCCACCCATTGACAGCAATCATACTCTGCCAGGATCATCTGCTCTGCCTGCAATAGATGAGGCCCAGGAGGCCATGCGATAAATACGAGAACATTAAGCTCGCCTGGACTCAATTGGAAATTGGGACACACTGTGTGAGTTGGGGGTATGACAACCATATCCTCTCGAGTGGAAATATGTGTCATACCCGCCAAAGTATAAGCCCTTCTCCATGACTCCATTTGACGTAAAGACATCCCTCCACCAATAAATGAGTTACTTTGAGACAACAACGGGGTATCTACCTCACAGCGATGCCCTTATCACCAATATCTTCGTCGGGGGATTGTCCGGGGTAGCCTTCGATTGGTTCTGCAGTCTTCAAGACAATTGCATCTCCTTCTTCGAAGACCCTAAGCGCCTCTTCCTGGACCAATTCTATGACGAAGGAAATGACATGAAGACGTCCTCCCTGATGGACATCGCTTAGAAAAAAAAGAGCCAGTGCGAGAATACAAAGAACGATTCAGGCAAGCTACGCTCAGACTACCCCCAGGCAATCCGGAGTCCACACTGATGGACACATGCCAAAAGAATTTGCTCCCAGCTGTAAGGATTTGCACGAGCGTCGTTTAGTTCAAAGACTGGACGAAATTTATCATAGGTGTCATCGTCGCTAAGAAGAATGTAAAGGGCACTCGACTGTTGAGAATACAGATACCCGTTGCTGATGACAGGGGAAAACATCCTTATAACAACAACAACAATAACCAGGGAAACTGTGCTCGTAACGGCAAAGGGAAGCAGGCCCTTACCGTCAACCTGTCTAAAAAATCCTCTTTATCAAATCTGAAGCTAGCTGAAGCCCCCAAATCGAAAGGGGCATACTCTTTCGAAGATAATGATATGATGGTAATTTTTAATGTGCTGAAGAAGTGAAACAAGCTCCGGCTCTCCGACATTAAATACCCCGAAGAGGCAGACCAGGCCGATAATCCTAGATACTTCCACTACCATCGGTTTATCAACCACCCAATATGGGATTGCTACATGTTGAAGTGATACATCCAACATCTGCTTGAGTCCAAAGCTCTTACCATAGACTTTGAGTACAAGATGGTCACCGCCAACAAGATATCTCTTCAGTTCGAGAATTTCCCAGTAAAAAGGGCCCAAGATGGTATTTTTCAGATCCTGAGGGCAACAATGGAGGTTGTTAATCTCCCTCTACCTCACAACCAAGCAGCCGGGCTGGTACCTCTTAGCACACCTTGGGATGAGGTCATGTGGGTTCACCTAGATCTCGTCTAGGACGTGATATAGCAAGCAGTACCCTCTGCCGCTAAGTCCAGAAAAAAGATGTCTAAAGCTTGCCACATAGTCTGTCCTTCCACTAAGGAAGCGGTGGCAGGAGAGACAAGGTCAGGACTGGCTTACCAGTACGACTATGATGCTCCCAAAAATGTTATACCTCCAACAATGACACATGGCACGTCGATCATGGTCCATCTCAGCCTCCCGCGACAGAAAAATAAAAGTAGACTCGCTTTGACAAGTCTTTGTGGAAGGATATAGTACAGGGGCTGGAGAAGCCCTACAACTTCAATATATTAGCATAACTCGCTAATACTCCAGCTAAACTATCGCTCTTTGAGCTCCTCGGTCTCTCTAAAGACATCCGGGATGCTCTAAGCGAGGCATTATAGAACGTTGATACTTACCTGGCCCAGGTCAAGCCACCGGTCGAGGACCCCATTGTATGCCCCCAATGCAACAATGTGATAGAGGCAATACCCAATATCACATTCTCGTAACAGGACATGTTGCTAAATAAAAACAGGCACGATCGTCTTCTATACTATACAGGGTACATTGGGGCTATTAAAGTGGATCGGATACATATTGACCCTGGTTCTTTCATCAACATCATCCCGTGCAATCTACTTTAGACCCTGGGAATCCCAATGCACTAGTTGGCAGCAACGAATACCACCATCAGCGGCTTCAATGCTGGAAGGAGCTACCCTCTGGGAAAGATTTGCCTGAAGTGTCAGATCGGCGATCTATGAACAAAGGTCACTTGCTACGTCATAGACGTGGACGTATCCTACAACATCTTATTGGGACGTCCATGGATACATGTGTACATGTTCATACCGTCAACTCTACACCAGTGCTTGAAGTACGTCGATGATTACGGCGTGGTCAGAATGGAGTTTGCCTATATCGATCCATTCGAAGGGGTCGAGGCATATTACTCTAATTCGATCCTGTACAAGCATGTCCACAAAGACGAAGGTGGTAACGGCGTCGACAATGAAGCAGAAGTTAATACCACACCATACAAACCTTTGAGGGTGTCACTACCACATTTTCTAGGAAAGAGGTATTTTGGTTATTTCTTAATTAACTAATTCTTGTATATGTATTTATAATATTATTTATTTATTGATAGATATTGTATTATATTTTGGACTTGTGTTAGTGGACCTAACTAGACAAGACTTGACTCATGGGTCAGCATTTATTTTAGTTAGAGTTTAGCCCAATAACTAGTCCAATTCCTTAAGGATTAATTAGTCAAACCTTTAGAAATATAACCTTCCTTCCTAATCATTTTCTTCCTGACAAACCAATAGGGGTATTTGGGTCTTTTTACCATTACATGGGGAGGGGGACAAGTGGCCGGCCTATTGGAGGGTAGAGGAAGAAATTCTCTCTACTCATTTTATTTTAATTTAATTTATTCCACTTGGTGTTCTTCCCCAATTCAATCTATCCCTCCACCAAATTACCACCATATCACTTCCAATTAGTCATATTCTTCACCATTAGAAGCTCTAGAAGGAAGGAGGAGGCAAGGATCTAGAAAGAGAAGAAGATTGTACAAGTTGAGGGCTTTTTTCATCCAATTGGAGATTTGCATTGGGAATCCATCTCCCAATAGGTACAATTCAGATTTTCCTTTCTAATTAGACTATAAATATGTAGTTTAATCATTATGAACCCTTCCAATTATTAGGGCTACCTATAGGAAGGATATTTGACTACTAGGGTCCCCTATTTTGGAAGTTATAGTGTATTTTGTGCCCAATTTAGGGAAAATTCGATATTGGTGCACCGTGTATTTGTCAATGGATCTAGTGGACCAAATTAACACGTGTTTGGTTGTGTGAGACTAGTTTTGTATCCACAATTGGATACAAGTAGGCCGTGTCATAATATTTTATGATACAGGGTTGTTTGGATATTTTTCCTTCGACACAGGAGGTTGCACATGTCATATTATGACACGGACACGTAGATGAATAGCTAGCACTTTATATTACTTATAATTATGATTCTAGTCTTGCTCATATCATTTGTATTATTTTGGGTGTTGTGTTGGGGGTGTATCACATGCGTATCATAGATTTATTATGATACGGGTGCGATGCACTCCACGTGTTTCATAAAATATTTAATACTCTATTTTAGTGTTGTTTATGTATATTTTTTATTACTTTTGAGATATATATATATATTGTATCTTTATGTTCTTGATCTATACTATGTATATAGGTGGCTATATAGTGGTGTATTGTATTATTGTTTTAGTGTTCAGCTTTGTATAGGTGTGGGAAACTGTTTGGAGAGATATGAGTGTCTGTTAGTATCATACTATTTCATTGCTCGGGATTTTGGACTGCAGGAGATCTGTTCACTATGTATATGTATATCTTAATGTATTATTGTGTATCAGTCATGAAGCCTAAGGAGAATTTATTCTGTGGGTATATCAGTGATAGGGGGGTCGGTCACGTGGATGAGGGCAGTGTAGTTATGTATCAGTTGATACATGAAGAGGAGGAGGTGATGTTATATCAGTTGGGTATGTTGTAGTCGGGTCAGATGTGTGCTGCTGTTGGAGCAACTACTGCCAACAAGTGAAGGGGTCGGGATGTGCACAAATTATACCGCAGTAGCGATTAGGCCTCACTGTTTTGATTACACACAGGGGTTCAGGGGGGATAAGTTAGCACCTGTTAGCATAATAGGTTATTTTATTAGTTAATTTAGTTAGTTGTATATATATGTTAGATATTGGTATTAACAGTATGTTAGTTAGTTAATATGGTAGATGATTATTAGTTAGTTAAATTGTTAATTGTTAGTTAGTTATAATATGAGTTACTATATGTATTAGTAGTTATGATATTAGTATGAGTTAGTATATATATTCTAGATAGTATAGGTTAATATGAGTTTAATATTAGTTCTAATTACCTTGCGTTACACAAGGTAATGATAAGGTAATGACTTTATCTCTAGGTATGAGTAGTGAGTGTCAAGAGAGGGTGTAGCTAGTGTGATACCGTGTTGGCTCAAAGCCAAGGTATCCATTTAGTTTAAGTCTATCTAGGAGATACTAAAATATTATATTTTTATATTATATTGTATTTTTATATATACTATTTTACGTATCTTATAATACGAAATAATATTGATAATCTAGTATCCTAATATGACTAGTATAGCATAGATACATAGCGTATAGACCCAATGAACTAGGAATGGACTAGTTTAACTTGTATTCATTTTAAAACCGTGTATTGATGTAATATTCCATATTTAGGTCTCAGAGGCACCATTTCGAACATCTTTGATATTGTTCACCAGATTCCAAACGAGTACATTCTCTGACAGTTTTTTGTTTATGATATCCTCTATGTTTCTTGTATTTAGTGTAGATACCCTTGATTTTTTTGACACTTGGTTTCACGGATTGGTATTCCTAGATCTCGTTATGAGATGTTATTCCTGGTAGTTCCTGGCATATTTCTTTTGTGAGCCAGTTGTTCTTGTATATGTATGGACACTAATTCATGAGAGGATTAGCGCCCTTCTCATGGAATCCTGTGTCATAGTATATCATGGTTGGATCTACTATACAAGTTAGGAGCGGGGAGTAATTAGTGTAGATATGTGATCATACCCCCGTAGTTCTTTTTTTCCTTGCATAGTATTAATCATATACCACACGTATGATTAACCAGACCATAATTCTTGAGCAAGTTCCTAAGCCGATCACATGTTGTTACTAGTACTCACTCACATAGATGTATTTCTTGATTCTATATATGATGTTCATATCTCTTGTATGTATTTCCCGTATTTCCTTATTCCTTTATTTTTCTGCCTTGCTCTATTCATCTGGTATATGCTCTCTATTTACTTATACATAGTCTTTATCATTTATTGGAACTGCTGCTAGAGGTATACTTTGCCCCAATCCTAATTGGATTTTTTTTTCCAGATGACACTGAGGAGTGGTATCCCACTCACTACATGCCTCATGAAGTAGTTGGCTTAGAGCTAGAGACTGTGGCTCAGGAGGGACTCATCTCGGTTGAGACAGACGATACTTTACATATAGCTCAGTAGATAGGTTTTTATTATACTGGATTTGTCTCCAGCTTTGACAGTTAGTTCTTTTTTCTTATATAGAGACTCATTGGATATTATCTTCTGTCATGTGAGATATATTTTGCCCTTCAGTTCTTTATATCATATTCGTATGTTATTCCATCTTATAGTTCTGTGATTGAGTATTTATATTTCATTGGTGGTGTTATATATCTTGATGATCATTATCGATAGATAGTATAGTTTACCCAAACAACGTTCTACCGCCGATGCTACGGCGTAGGCTGGACGTACCCACGTTCTCGTTTCCTTACATTTGGTGTGGGTTATGACACATGTTTAGTGGTGGTCCATGCAGGTCTTTCAGGTCACAATTAGTACGATTCATACTGGTGCTCTAATTGAGTGCTATTACGAGCCTGTTTCAAGATATAAGATATAGGCTGAGAATACTCAATCACAACTAGAAAAAACTCTATTGCTTATTTCAACTATTCTTCCTTGATATTTGATAATTGATCTTTACTTCTTTGAATATATTATATCTTGTACTATATTGATTCTTTTCTTCCGCTTTGCCTCAGGATGTCCCCTAAGACTTGATCACAGAAGAGAGGAGCAGGTTCTGAGAGATTTGTGACTTCCCGAGAGCCTGTACCAGTCACTTCTTTGGTGATTGGCGTATCAGCTGAATTAGGGGGTCCACCTCCAGTACAGAGGGCTGCTCCAGTTGTGTCTGAGGGACTTTCACCTCTACCTTCTGTACCGGTAGATGTGACTCAGGTATTCGTATTATTTTACGAGATAATGGAGGCTCTGAGGGGACAGTTAGAGGCTCACTAAAGCCAGAACAACGTATTATGGCAGGGTATCGAGAGTTATCATCAGCTTGACCTTGGTGTAGTAGAGAGATGAGCTCCGGTCCAGTAGCAGGTTGCTTCGCAGGTTATCCAGCTTCGACTGGGTAATATCCATGACTTCAAGAAGCTGGAACCTCGGGTCTTCAAGGGGATCAAGGGCATTGTCTACGCTGATCATTAGCTCGAGGATATCGAGCGTCTCGTGAGGGTGTCCCATCTTGCTGAGGATCTGAAGGTTGAGGTAGTGGGACTTCAGCTGTTCGACATCGCCCACACTTGGTTTAGGAATCAACTACTTCTTGTTGATGTGGGGCAGTCTAGGAAGGTGTTTCAGGACCTTTTAAAGGAGAAGTTCTTTGCTCGGACGGACATATTGGACTTGGAGAGGCAGCTTGAGGGCCTTACTGAGGGTAGCATGTCCGTGGAGGAGTACGCCGCAGAGTTCGAAAGGTTGAGCCGATTTGTGGAGTACTTTGTGAGGGAGCTAGAGGTTCGGGCTATCCGCTTTCGCGAGGGTATGAACTGGGAAGTAAAGATCCTTATTTCGTCTTTCTATGAGACATATTCTGAGATACTTGTGTAGGCATGTAAGGTTGAGCGGGAGTTGAGCTTGAAGTCCAAGAAAGACCGTAATTCTTTTATGGGGGCTAGTAGTAGATCAATGCCTGCTAAGAGTCATCATCTCCAGTCTTAGACTTTTTAGCAGCCACAGCAGTACCAGACTCCAGCTAGGGCATCGGTTTACTAGGCACCACAGCAGTAGCAAAGACACTCACAGCACGCTTCCTGCCACTACTGCAAGAAGTCCGACAATATCTGGGAAGTTTGCAGAAAGAGGTAGGGAGTTTGTCTGTATTTTGGCACAGAGGGGCATCAGATGAAAGATTGTCCTTCTAACCCACGTCGTGCAGCTCAGGGAGCAGCTCCAAATCAGAGAGAACAAGCGAGGCCACCTACAGTACAGCCGAGGAGACCGCCACTTTCGAGCCAATAATAATGTTACTCCCAACACCAACATCAGGGAGGTGCACCTCAAGGATGAGCGTTTGCTATAAGGGTCGAGGAGGTCGAGCCTACTAGAGATGTCATCGCATGTTCTATTATCCTTGGTTCTATTCCAGCTTTAGCATTATTTGATTCAGGTACTTCCCATAGTTTTGTATCTATTTCCTTTGCTCTGAAGCATCATTTGTTAGCTGATTCTTTGCTTAGGACTTGCAAGATCATGATCGATGGAGGCATTATCCTGGTTAGTGATGTTTGCAAGGATCGGAGAGTTATGCTGGAATGCCGGGAGTTAAGTGCGTGTCTACTTGTAATGCCACTTTTGAGCTACGATATTGTACTCGGGATAGATTGGTTAAGTAAGCACCATGCTAGTATAGATTTTAGAGGAGATATAGTTTTGTTCAGTCTGCCAGGAGAGCCAGAGTTTGAGTTTGCTAGAGGAGCTTCGGAGCAATGAGAAGTCATTATCTGTGGAGCTATGGTAGAAGACAAAGAGTTGGTGCATCTCTTGATAGCAGAGTTATTGGATATGTTTCCTAAGGAATTGCCAATATTGCCGCCAGATCGAGATGTTGAGTTCTCTATAGACTTGGTGCCAGCTGCAGAGACAATTTTACAGTATATTTATAGAGTTAACAACAACGAGCTAGTCGAGATGAAGAAGCAAGTGGATGAACTATAGGATAAAGGATTTATCAGATCCAGTTCTTCATCGTGGGGTGCCCCATTATTGTTTTTACCGAAAAAAGATGGATCGGTGTGCATGTACATCGATTATAGGGCATTGAATAATCTCACTATTAAGAATAAATACCCGTTGCCACGGATTAACGATCGGTTCGATCAATTGAGTGGCGCCAAGGTATTTTCCAAGATTGACTTGAGATCAGGCTACCACCAGGTGAAAGTGAAGTTGAAGGAAATTTCGAAGACTACTTTTAGGACTCGGTATGGACAGTACGAGTTTATGGTGATGTCGTTTGGGTTGACTAATGCTCCGGTGGTATTTATGAATTTAATGAACAATGTGTTCCACCAGTACCTTAACAAGTTCGTGGTGGTGTTCATCGATGTCATTCTCATATACTCGAAGATGGCAGAGGAGCACGAGGAGCATCTGCGGATTATGTTGGATGTGCTGAGGAAAGAGAAGCTATATAGGAAGCTGTCCAAGTGTGAGTTCTTCATGGACGAGGTGGAGTTCTTAGGACATGTTGTAATTGGTGATGGGATTTCAGTGGACCCGAAGAAGATCATAGCAGTGGAGTCTTGGAAGACCCCAAGTTCAGTGGCAGAGATCAGGAGTTTCTTGGGTCAGGCAAGTTACTACAGAAAGCTTGTGCAGTATTTTTTGAGGATTGCTGAGCCGATGACTAGACTCACCACGAAGGACGCAGAGTTTGTTTAGACAGATGGGTGTTAGGCTAATTTTGAGGAATAGAAGAAGAGGTTGACATCTGCTCCTATTTTGATATTGCCACCAGGGTCTGGAGGATTCACTATCTATAATGATGCATCAGAAAAAGGTCTAGGTTGTGTTCTTTAGCAGAATGGGAAGATAGGCAACCTATGCATCCTGGCAATTATGTCCGCATGAGAAGAACTATCCTACCCACAATTTAGAGTTGGCAGTGGTCATCTTTGCTTTGATGTTGTGGAAACACTATCTATATGGAGAGCGTGTGGAGATCTTCACAAACCATAAGAGCTTGAAGTACATTTTCACTCAGAAGGAGCTGAACATGAGGCAACATCGGTAGCTGAAACTGATGAAAGATTTTGATATATCCTTATAGTATCATCCATGGAAGGCCAATGTAGTTGCCAATACCTTGAGCAGGTATCCGATAACTATGTTTTTAATGAAGGACCAGTATTTGTTGGAGGATCTGGAGAGTTTGGATATTAAGGTGATAGTTCATGGGATTGCGATGTAGATGTAGGGTTTGCAGATACATTCAGAGTTGATAGACATGTTCAAGGCAGCCTAGTATGAGGATGTGTCTCTGAGGAGCATCAGAGCTTAGGTGAGAGAAGGATTGGAGGATGATTTCACCATTGCTGAGGATGGTTCTTTGTGGCACGGTACTAGACTATATGTGCCTAGTAGGGGGTTGCGTGAGGAGGTATTACAGGAAGCGTATCGCTCTCAGTATTTTATGCATCCAGGTACGAACAAGATGTATCTGGATATGCGAGAGAGTGTGTAACGATATGGCATAAAAAGAGAAGTGGCACAGTTCGTATCCAGATGCTTAGTGTGCCAGCAGGTGAAAGTCGAGAGGCAGAGGCCAGGTGGTTTACTACAGTCATTACCCATTCCAGAGTGGAAGTGGGAGCATATTACTATAGATTTTGTGTTTAGACTTTCACGACCTCCAGGAGAAAAAGATACGATTTGGGTCATCATTGACAGGTTTACCAAGTCGGCCCGCTTTTTGCCTTTCAAGGTGGGTTTGTCTACGGAGAAGCTGGCAGAGATGTATGTGAGACAGATCATCCGAAAATATGGGGTTCCCGTCAACATAGTCTCGGATCGGGATAGTCATTTCACTTCTCATTTCTGGAGGAGTTTACAAGCAAGCTTGGGCACCCAGCTTAAGTTCAGTATTGTATATCACCCCTAGGAAGATGGGAAGTTAGAATGGACCATTCAGAATCTTGAGGATATGCTACGCACCTGTGTACTAGATTTTGGGGAACTTGTAAGGACTATCTCCATTTTGTAGAGTTTGCTTACAACAATAACTACCAGGCCAGTATAGAGATGTCACCATTTGAGACTCTGTACGGTCGGAGATGTCGTACTCCCTTGTCGTGGGACGATGTTGGAGAAAGATCTTTGATAGGGCTATGGTGGAGGATGCAACAGAAATTGTCAAGCTGATTAGAGATAGACTTCGGATGGCACAAGACAGACAACGGCATTGGGCCAATAGCCACCGGAGACTCTTGGAGTTTGAGGTATAGTTTTAGGTTTTATTTTGTGTTAATACTAGTTGTTTGTCAAATATTAAGTTCTTAAGGTTATGTTTCTTTAGGTTGGAGGTCTGGTGTTTCTGAGGATTTCTCCGACACGTGGCACGATTTGCTTCGGTGGAGGCGGGAAGCTTAGTCTGCGATTAATCGGACCCTTTAGTATTCTCGAGAGGGTCGGTGTAATTGCCTACAGACTAGACTTGCCACCTGTATTGGAGGGAGTGCACAACGTGTTTCACGTGTCACAGTTGAGACGGTACATGGCAGATCCTAGTCACGTATTGGATCGCTCGGAGATAGAGTTGGGCCCTACTCTCAGCTATCCAGAGCAACCAGTTGATATTCTGGATCGAAGAGAGAATGTGCTGAGAAACCAGACCATTCCCTTGGTACGCGTCTCATGGAGGCATCACTCTCCGGGTGAGTCTACCTGGGAGAGGGAGGATGAAATGCTAGAGCGGTACCCGTATCTTTTTGTGCCTTAAGGTAGTTCTTTCTTGTTCTGTTTTGCTTTTCTTGGGGTAGTTTTGTCTTTGAATTTCGAGGACAAAATTATGTTAAGGGGGGTAGACTTGTCACTACCAATTTTCTAGGGAAGGGGTATTTTGGTCATTTCATAATTAACTAATTCGTGTGCATATTTTATATGTATTTATAGTATTATTTATTTATTGACAGACATTGCATTACATTTTAGACTAGTGTTAGTGGACCTAACTAGACTAGACTAGACTAGACTTGACTCATGGGCCTACATTTATTTTAGTTAGACTTGAGCCCAATAACTAGCTTAATTCCTAGTTAGTGATTAATTAGTCAAACCATTAGGAATATAACCTTCTTCCTTAATCATTTTCTTTATGACAACCCAATAAGGGTATTTGTGTCTTTGTGCCATTACTTGGAGGAGGAGGCAAGTGGCCGAACTATTGAAGGGGGAAGAAATTCTCTTTCCTCATTTTATTTTAATTTATTTTATTTCACTTGGTGTTCTTCCCTAATTCACTCTATCCCTCCACCAAATTCCCACCAAATCACTTCCAAATACTCTCATTCTTCACCATTAGAAGCTCTAGAAGGAAGGAGAAGGCAAGGATCTAGAAGAAGAAGGAGATTGCACAAGTTTAGGGCTTTTTGCTTCCAATTGGAGACTTGCATTGGAAATCCATCTCCCAACAGGGACAATTCAGATTTTCCTTTCTAATTTGACTCTAAATATGTAGTTTAATTATTAGGAGTCCTTCCATGTATTAGAACTACCTATAGGAAGAAGATTTGACTACTAGGGACCCCTATTTTGGAAGTTATTGTGTATTTTATGCCCAATTTGGGAGAAATCCGAGATTTGTACACCATGTGTTTGTCAATGAGTCTAGTAGACCAAATTGACACGTGCTTGCTTGTGTGAGACTAGTATCGTGTCCACAATTAGATATGAGTAGGTCGTGTCATGATATTTTGTGATACGGGATTGTTTGGGGGTTTTTCCTTCGATACGGGAGGTTGCACATGTCATATTATGACACAGACACATAGATGAGTATCTAGCACTTTATATTATTTATAATTCTGTGGGTATATCAGTGATAGGGGGTCAGTCACGTGGTTGAGGGCAGTGTAATTATGTATCAGTTGATACATGATAAGGAGGAGGGGATGTTATATCTATTGGGTATGTTGTAGTCGGGTCAGATGTGTGGTGCTGTTGGAGCAACTGCTGCCAATAAGTGAAGGGGTCGGGCTGTGCACAAATTGCACAGCAACAGCAGTTAGGCCTCACTATTTTGATTACACAGGGGTTCAGGGGGGATATGTTAGAACCTGTTAGTATAATAGGTTGTTTTATTAGTTAAGTTTGTTAGTTGTATGTATATGTTAGATATTGGTATTAACTGTTGTTAGTTTGTTCATATGGTAGATGAGTATTAGTTAGTTAAATTGTTAATTATTAGTTAGTTATAATATGAGTTACTATATGTATTAGTAGTTATGATGTTAGTATGAGTTAGTATATATACTCTAGATAATATAGGTTAATATGAGTTAAATATTAGTTCTAATTACCTTGGGTTACACAAGGCAATGATAAGGTAATGACTTTTTCTCTAGGTATGAGTAGTGAGTGTCAAAAGAGGGTGTAGCTAGTGTGATACCGTGTTGGCTTAAAGCCAAGATATCCATTTAGTATTAGTCTAGCTAGGAGATACTAAAATATTTTATTTGTATATATAGTATTATAATATATACTATTTTACGTATCTTATAATATGAAATAATATTGATACTCTAGTATCCTAATATAACTAGTATAGCCTAGATACATAGCGTATAGACCCAATGACCTAGAAATGGACTAGTTTAACTTGTATTTATTTTAAAACCTTGTATTGATGTAATATTCCATTTTTAGGTCTCCGAGGCACCGTTTCGGACATCTTTGATACCGTTTACCATATTGCAGGCGAGTATATTCTCTGATAGTTTTCCGTTTATGATATCCTCTATATTTTTTGTGTTTAGTGTAGATACCCTTGATTTTCCTGACACTTGGTTTCACGGATTGGTATTCCTGGATTTCGTCATGAGATATTATTCCTGGTAGTTCCTGGCATATTTTTTGTGCGAGCCTGTTGTTTATGTACATGTATAGATACTAATTCATGAGAGGATTAGCGTCCTTCTCATGAAATCATGCGTCATAGCGTGTGATGGTTGGATCCACTATAACAGTTGAGGAAGGGGAGTATATAGTGTAAATATGTGATCATACCCCCGTAGTTCTTATTTTCCTTGAATAGTAATAATCATACACCACACGTATGATTAACCAGGCCATGATTTCCGAACAAGTTCCCAAGATGATCACATGTTGTCACTAGTACTCACTCACTTAGATATATTTCTTGATTCTATATATGATATTCATATCTCTTGTATGTATTTTCCGTATTACCTTATTCCTGTATATTTATGCCATGCTCTATTCATCTGGTATATGCTCTATATTTACTGCTACATAGTCTTTATCATTTATTGGAACGGCTGCTAGGGGTGTACTTTGCTCTAATCCTGACTGGATATATTTTTTTCAGATGACACTGAGGAGTGGTATCCCACTCACTACGGGCCTCAGGACATAGTTGGCTTAGAGCTAGAGACTATGGCTCAGGAGGAATTCATCCTGGTTGAGAGAGACGACACTTTTCCTATTGCTCAGTAGATAGGTTTTTATTGTACTAGATTTGTCTTCAGCTTTGACAGTTAGTTCTTTTTTTTACATAGAGACTCATTGGATATTATCTTTTATCTTGTGAGTTATATTTTTACCCTTCAGCTCTTTATATTATATTCGTGTGTTATTCCATTTTATAGTTTTGTGATTGAGTATTCATATTTTATTGGTGGCGTTATATATCTTGATGATTATTATTGATAGATAGTATAGTTTATCCAAACAACATTCTACCACCGATGTTGAGACGTAGGCTGGATATACCCACGTTCTCGTGCCCTTACATTGTGTGCGGGTCGTGACAGAGGGTCCATCTCAAAGGACAGGCTCATAACATAACTCCTCCCCTCATGGTGAAACTCTACAAGAAAGTGTCGGAAGCTCTTACCCCTCCGGAACCTCTGGTGGTAAAACTCCATAAGAAGGCACCATAACCTCCGGCCATTTGCCTACGAAGGAAAAATCGACTACCTAAAGAAGATGATGTCCCCGTTACTGCATCAGAACCACTGGTGGTAAAAATTTACAGGAGACCTCTGAAGCCGTCACTCATATTGGAGGCGAAGCCTGTGAAAGACTAACTAGAGGAATACATGGTCGCTCATGCTGATGCTCCTTCTCTTGACGATGTAATCCCCATTGAAAATATAACTTACTTCATTAATAAAGGTCTATTTTTGAACTACTCTGATGCTACACGTCTAAATACAATGTATTCCTTAGAGCACGGTATAGGCCTGCAACTTCATACACAGGTGACTACCACCTATTCAGTGAACCGAATCCTCCCTAGCTAAAACTCTTACTTTAAAGTTCCAGCAAGGAAGAGGGGTGACAAACCCATTATCTTTGGCAGAATAGAATATCCTCAGTCCTTCATCCCCGAGGAACAAGAACAGAGGGCAAAAGGATGCAAACATACCTCTACAGCTCACAAGACAAGCACCTTATCCAGAAGATGAGTTGTGATCTTAAAAGTGACCGAGGCCTAAATTATAGAAAAGGTCGACGACTGCCTCTGTGTCTCCTCACTCCTGCGAGAAAATTTAAGGATTACTACCATAAGAATTGATATGGTCTAGGGTACGATACACCTCCATCTACTCCCGAATACTCGGAGGAGGAAGGGGTGAAGTTTATTCTCACTCTTAAGAATCCTTCTCTTGGGACTCTGATACAAGCATAGGAGATGTTTAAAAACACGCTATCTGTCAACATGGCATCAATACAACGTGAGGAAGATTATGAAGACCCACTCAAACCCTTCGAGGTTGACCCATGGACCGAACGCCTGGACGCATAGTGGGAGCTACGGTTCGAGCAACGAGAACCTTTCACTAAGGACGAGGTCGTATAAGTCGACCTAGGCGATGAATCTGCCCCTAAACCTATCTTCATTAGTAAAATTCTATACGGTGGAGATCGTAAATCCCTACTGCACCTCGTAAAGGAGTATATCGATGTCTTTGCCTGGAGCTATGAAGATATGCCAGGATTGGACCCCCAAATTATAGTCCATAAACTCAACATCATGCCAAATGCTAATCCAGTGAAGCAGCAACAACGATTGTTTTATCCGGATATAATGAATAACATCAAAGCTGAGGTAAACAAACTAATTTCCAGTAGCTTCATCTAAGAATAGCAGCATCCGGATTGGGTCGCTAGCATTGTTCCCTTCATCAAGAAGAATGAAAAGATCTGAATCTTCCTAGAATTTTGTGATCTAAATGTGGCATGCCAGAAGGACGACTTTCCCCTTCCGATCACCGATATAAAGATTACACATGTGCTTCAAGCATTTGTCTTTCATGGATGTGTTTCCAGACTATAATCAGATTAAGATATCCCTAGACGAGGGGAAGCATACGTCATTCCGAATACCAACAAGGGTATATTGCTACACAGTTTTGCCCTTTGGTCTGAAGAATGCTGGTGCTACATACCAGCAAGATATGAGCACCATCTTCAGTGAACATCTGCGTAAGATATTATATCGATAACATCGCTGTCAAAAGCCGCTTCCGAGATAACCACCTCCAAGATCTGAGGACGGTATTCGATCTAATACGGGCGCACCATTTAAAAATAAACCCTACGAAGTCTTTCCTGGGAGTCTCTAGTAGAAAGTTCCTGGGTTTCATCATAAGTTCAAAGGGCATTCATATAGACCCTGAGAATATCAAAGCAATCCTTGGAATGCATTCGCCGATAAATCTCAAAGAGCTTTGCGGTCTTCAAGGGAGATTGACATATATCAGAAGGTTCATATCAAGCCTCTCTGGACGTTGCCAGCCGTTCACTCAGCTCATGAAGAAGGGAGTATCTTTCTTCTGGACTGAAGAATGCCAACAAGCATTCGACGACATCAAGAGGTACCTCACAAGTCCCCACTCTTGGTGGCTTCCATAATGGGAAGACCCTTCTTGCTATATGTGCGTGCAATGGATCACTCCCTCGATGCTCTACTAGTCCAAAAAAGTAATGCGGGTCATGAACAGGCCATCTACTACCTCAATAGGATGATGGTTGACACGGAGCAAAGATATAATCCTGTTAAGAAGGAGTATTTAGCTCTGGTCTTTGCCATTCAAAAAACTTGACATTATGTGTCAGGGCAGACCATTCATGTAGTCTCGCGAGTGAACCCCCTCAGGGTTCTCATGACCAAACCAGGGGCACTCAATTCCTGCTTGGCTACGTGGGCGATACTGTTGTCACCATACGACATGGTATAGTTTCCACAAAAGGCCATCAAGGGCGAAGTATTGGCCAATTTTTTGGCTTTCCATCCAGTTCCAGAATAACAATAATCTTCGATGAGATTCCAAATGAAGTAGCGGACTCCAACGTGACGAGCGTAGAGGCCGTTTGGCAAATATTCTTCGACGACACTTCAAGAATAGGGCCCAAAGGCGATATTATCACTGGAGTCTGGATAGTGCTGATCTTCCTGGACGATCTAGTCATCAACAGTGCTTACTCTCTCACAGAGTCATGCTCCAATAATGTGGCAGAGTATAACGCTCTCGTTATGGGGATCCAACTTACCAAACAAGTAGGAGTAAACTAGTTAGAGGCCTACGATGACTCTAAGCTGATAGTCAGTCAGGTCTAGGACGAATATGAAGTCCGGCATTAAGATCTGATTCCTTACCACAAAGTCGTGCTCAGTATAATCTCCACATTCGATGGGTTCTTTATAGAACACGTGCCCCGACTATAAAATATCGAGGCGGACGCTATAGCCAGCCTCGTGACCTCTGTGGCCAGCCCAATCAATACTCATGAACGCATCACTATGATCGGATAAGAGCTGGTCTGTCCAAAAAATAACCTCCGGTGTCTAAGGAAAAGCACATGTCTGAGTTATTCAGTCAGGACAGACACCACCACCCAGGACTGGAGACTCCTATTCATAGACAACGTTGTCTATGGAATTCTCCCCGAGGACTAGAGGGAAGCAACTTCCATCAAGAGAAGCTCCCTCCGGTTCTATTATGATGCAGCCACTATGATATTGTATCGACGTTCCTATAATGGTCTTCTGTTATGATGATTATTGAATGCAGAAGAGAAGCAAGCACTTCATGAAGCTCACGACGGTGTTTACGGCGCACATCAACCTGGACCAAAGCTACAGGATCGTCTTTGGAGGATGGGTTTTTATTGGCCAACAATAGTGGCAGATGCCGTCGTTTACGTAAGAAAATACAAAATATATCAAATCCATGCAGACTTCATCCAACAGCCCTCAGAATTTCTACACCCAATAGTAGCATCTTGGTCGTTCGAAGCATGGGGAATAGATATTATTGGACCGATTAGTCCACCTTCGTCTAAGGGACATCGGTTTATCTTGGCTATCATTGACTACTTCTCTATATGAGCGGAAGTCATGCCACTGGCTGAAGTAAAGACGTCGAACATGATCAACTTCGTCAAGCATCATGTTATATACTGCTTCAACTTGCCACGGAGGATCATCCATAATGGTCCACAGTTACGAGATACGCCTTCTACCAATTTTGCGATAAAACCCGAATCCAAAATGTAGCTTCGACCGCCTACAATCCTGCAGCCAATGGGTTGGCAGAGACATTCAAAAAAATAATCATCAACCACCTCAAGAAGTTCTTATCATCCAAAAAGTACGACTAGAATGAGAAGCTGGGTGAATGTCTCTGGGCCTATCATACAACGGTCCGAACACACATTGGCAGCCTGCCATTTGCCTTGGTCTAGGAGAGCGAAGTAGTCCTCCCCCTCGAGGTCTAGATTTCCTTCTTCTGAGTGCCTCTCTCCAACCAGTTGATCATTGACGACAACCACCATCGATAACTACAAGAGTTGGAAGTACTCGACGAGAAACACCTTCTAGCTCAACAACGTATTGAGTTATATTAGGCACGCATTTTAGGTTCCTTCAAAAGTTATGTCAAGGAAAGGGCATTCCAAGTAGGAAAACTCGTCCTAGCCATAAGAAGCCTTTATCCAGCAACTCATCCACCTGCTTCTTCAGTTCTTCCAGTTCACTGTTGTTAATCCTATAGATGTGTTGTGATATCGACTCTGCACCTGGCACCAAATCTATAAAGAACACAACATCTCTATCTGGCGGTAAATCTGGCAATTCCTTTCGAAAAACATCCATAAAGTCTGCTATCAAAGGATGTGGCGGCTCTTTCTCTTCCACCAAAGCTCCATAGAAGACTCCCTCGCTCTACTCCGCTGCTCCTCTGGCGAACTAAAACTCTAGCACTCTTGGATGTCTAAACAAAACTCTGCCTCTATGAAAGTCGATACTAGCATGGTGCCTACTCAACCAATCAATCCTTAGTACTATATCGTAACTCAGAAGTGGCACTACGAGCTAGTAAGCACGTGCTGAACTCCCGACCCCCAATGTGACTCTCTGATCCTTGCAACCATCACTGACCAGGATAATACCACCCCAGGCCATAATCTTGTAAGTCCTCGCCTACGATTCAGTCTTAAGATGATGGTTCAAAGCAAAAGATACAGATACAAAACTATGTGAAGCACCAGAATCAAATAAAATATGAGCTAAAATAGAATCAAGATAGACTGAACCTGAAATGACATATCCGACTGACTCATCCTCCTCAACTGCCATGATGAAAGCTTGCCCCTGCTGTATACCTCTTTGTTGTTGTTAGTGCTGTACGAACCTCTTCTGCTATATCGGCAATGGAGGCCCTCTCTGCTGTCCAGCTGGCAGCCTCGCAGGTGCTCTTTGTGTATGTGCTCCACCCGGAGCTGGACGAGCCAGAGCCTAACAACAATATCTCAGCTGGTGGTCTCCTGATCCGCAGAATAAGCACTTGCCCAATCTCATTCTGCACACATCCCATCCATGAAACAGCTTCTGGCATAATGGACAAAAAATAGCTGGCTAAGCTGGCCTCTGAATTTGGTGCGCCTGCTGCTCTGGTGCTCTAAACTGTACGGGTAACTGCTGTCTTTGAGGCTGGAAGTGCCTATGATGGTGCTGAAAGTGAGGCCATTTTACTGGGCCCATACTACTACTAGCTCTTGATACCTTATCCTCTTGTAGTCGAGCTCCAAATCATTCTCTTCCTGCTGTGCCTCCGCTAGTATCTTCTCAAATGTAGCGGTACGGGGTCCACTAGAATGAGATTTGATCTCCCTGTTCAGACTCTTTTTTAACTTCCTAGCCTTCCCCCGGGGATTTTGCCCCTCCATAAAGCGACCAATCTGCAGAACTCCGTCGCGTACTCATCCATTAATATGCTCTCCTGGACGAGGTCCTGGAACTGACTCTCCAGGGAACTCATAGCCACGTCCGAAAAGAACTTACCCTTGAAAAGCTCCTTAAAAGCCTCCCAAGTAAGTCATGGTTCTGTGATCCTCGGGTTTGTCCTGAACCATGTCAAAGCAATATCAAACATCATGCTCCCCGCTCCCTCCACCTGTAGGCTCTCTGGAATCTGCGCCAGCCGCAGGTTCCGCTCAATGTCCTCGATCCAATCATCTGCATAAAAATCTCCTCGGTGCCCTTAAAGTCCTTGTGCTCCATCCTCTTAAAGCCAATGATAGTCCCCGGCCTCGACTGTTGCGGGGCAGGATGAGGTGGTGGCACCTGTGGCTGGACTGAGGCAACCCTTTCTATTGCGGCGAGTACTAACTGGTGGGCATTCTCAATGCCATGTTGCATCACCTCATATTGACAGTGCTGGGCCTCCTCCAGGGCCCTTTGGGCCTCTATCATCTGCTAAAATAATACAAATATCTGCACCGGATCGACTGCTGGTGGGGGTGGTGGAAGCTCCTCAAATACTGTAGGCACGATCCTCTTTACTGTAGGTGGAACACCCCTGAAAGCTGTTGCAGTAAAGCCCACCTAAACCGAGAAAGAGGCCCTATAAGATAGAGTGGATAGAGCAATGGCTGCAGCTACACTCCTCGGAGGCAACGAACTAACCGACATCACTGACACTGCGCCTGAGTGCTGGGAACGCATCTTCGGCGATATCCTAAAGATAGATGGAAACAAAGGAATCAATATTTAGTAAGATATGGTATCATCAAAGAAAGACATAATTATTCAAAGTAAACAAGCATTCAGATTGATAATGATAGCAAAAGTAATAAGTTGGAAGTGTTCCTAGTTGTGATTAAGTATATTCTCATCCTACATCCTATATCCTAAAGCAGGCTCGTAGCAGTACTCTAAATCTGAGCACTACTACGATATCGTACTAATTGCGACCTCTAGGACCTGCATGGGTCACCACTAAAAAAGTGTCTCGACCCGCATCCGGAATGAGGGTACAAGTACATGAACAACGCCCAGCCTAGGCCGCCATCCACTGTCTCTCTATAGAGGACAGTCAGGATCCGATGTACATCATTCTGGGTTCTCCTCTGTCTCTGATATCAACGGCATCGACTGTAGAACGTTGTTTGGGTTAACAATACTATCTAACATCACACACAATATTTGTATAGTACCTATCATGCTATCTCAACTCCAAATAGAGGAACAATATGATGATATAATAATGGAAGATAATACTCAATCACAATATCAAACTAGAGGAAGAAATAGCACGATATGGAGTAAAGAAAAAAAGTACAAGTGTCATGTCCCAGTACCAAAATATATAGGACTAGGTATACATACACATGCCAGTTGTACGAACATATATAGTAACCTAATTTAATGGACCTAACCAGTCGTAGTACGCTATAAAATATAACTAAGTCTCAATATCACAGGCAGATAAAATCTAGTTTCATCCTCAAAATATCACAGAATAGAAAACTGAATGAAATAGATAAGTCTCAAAATCCACTATAAAATAATATCTAGTGGAGAACAATCCACAAATACATAAGACTACTAAAAGGATAACTAAGCAATAAATAAATAGAACAAAAATAATACGCAACTATCTTCCAAGAAGCTCAAGGAAACTCCCGTGGCTCCACCTCAAGGTCCCCGTCACTTGTACCCGACGGACTACAGAGTTAGAGATCTTGTTGACGAGGGCCTTAAGGTGGATCCACTGGAGTTTCCTTGAGCATCCTGGATGACATTTGCTTAGAGTCTTGGATGTCATTATCTAGTTAGCTGACGCCCGGACTATTTTTATTATTTCTTTATTACTTAGTTGTATTCTTTCAGTAATTATTTGTACTCATTTTTCATGGATTATTCTCCACTAAATATTCTTTTGTAGTGGACTTGAGACTAATCTATTTATTCAATTCTTTATTCTGTAAATTTTATGGATGAGACTAGATTATACATGCATGTGTTGTTGTAACTTAGTTATATTTTATAGCGTACTACGACTGGTTAGGTCTATTAAATTGAGTTCCTACACTTGTTCGTACGGCTGGCATGTGTACGTATACCCTGTCCTATGTATTTTGGGATTGGGGCGTAAAATCTATGTTATTAATGTTCAAACTACGGTGAATTATCCTAATGCAATAAGTGGATTTAAATTGATGCATAAATAAATACAAAAAATATAAAATACACACAAAATACCTATTTTTGAGTGAGGGGGTTTACAACAAGAGACACAAATACAAGTCCAAGTCTAACATCTAGTCACAACATAATAGTCTCCAACATAATAATACATGCCAAGGCTCAAATAAGTCAAATACAAAGCAATAATAAAAGCTAAGTCTCCTCTGTGGCTAGTGCTACGTCCTCATGTAATAGAGGTGCTATCTCTCCTATTGGCCCACCATCTTGTGCCCCGTAATATGTGGGACACATCCCCTCTATCCAGGCATCTAAAAATTATATTCAATCAGGATTGGAGCGAAGTACAAAACTCTGAAAGATGTACCAAATACATGGTAGAGCATATATGACATGTAATAGAAAAGAATACAAGATATACTAGCAACTAGGAAATGGAAATGAACTAGAATAAGAATGTAAAGTACTTGAAGGAAAGAACAGGCAATAAGAAATAACTGCAAGTAATAGAAATAGGTAATGCTTAGCTAATGTGCCATAGAGTACAAGTTCGTTATGTGATCGATTTAGGTTGAGCACGAATGCAATTAGGTAACTAGATTACACGTATGATGTATAATCAACATATACATGAATACACTGGGCTTTGATCACATAACCAACTCCTACTATCCTGTCTCCAACCAATACTCATGGATCCAATTACGACATATTACGAACACGAGTAATATAGGCGCACGGTACACGAGACAGTGTGTGAATACGAAATGCATGATAATCAATACCCAATGCACACGATAAAATACATATAAAGGAGTACCCGTTGAATATGGTAAGGGGATAACATCTCCTGACAGGATCCATATAGTACCAGACCGTGTAACCACTGTGTCAGAATCAATTAACCACTTCTAGAATATGTGATATATACACAATCATGAAATAAAAATTAACAGAGAGATGTACTCGCATATGGTCCTGAAAAAAGGGTGTATCTCGATACCCTAGCTAGTGTCACACAATCCTTTTTAGGAAATATCATGTCAGATGGTATAATGAATGAGAATTTAGTTAAAGAATGCACTAATATGCTTCTAAGCCAATTTCTAAGTCATTCTAGCTTAACTAAGTTGTACTAGGTCCATACTAAGTTATTTAGTCTATAATTGCTATTAACTACCTATTACAAGTCAATACTAGCTATATTAGTTAATAACACTAATAACTAAATAATAATATACTCTACATATATATATACTGTCCTACCTATATATACTACTAAGTAATAAACTAACTGATACATAACTACTTAACTATACTAATGCTAACTAACATTCATTTATAAATAACTAACTAACTTCTACACCTAACAACAGACATCTAATCATAACTCACAACTGATATCTTAACTTCTCCTTAATTGCAGTGTTGTATCAAGACATAATAACACCAACACTCAAAACCAACACCTATTCTTTCCAATTTGCTGCTCATATAACAGTTGCCACTAGTTAAGTACTGCAGCTGCAACTGCTACCTTGCCCCCCCCTCAACTCAGTACTTAAATATTATCGAAGTTTACCTGAGCACAAGCTCCAGGTTTTTAGATGCATGAACTTAAAAGACACTTGCACTGATACATAATGTATTATCATATTCTCCAGAACCTAAATAAGATGAACCCCCTTTAGTTGATGTTACATGTTGCTCGTCATGTCAGCAAGTTGTTGCAACTTGCTACCACTGTTGTTGTTATTGGTATAATGCAACTAAGTTGCTGCAGTAACATGCCTTAACCCGACCCCATATAATCACACACACACTGTCACACAACTGATACAACTCATCATCCTACTTGTTGTGCACTAACACCCCCTTACCTGTATCAGTCTTCTTACTCTAACTGGATGCCTGCATTACAACTAACCTATCATGCTCACTGTTAACAACTCCTTTACTGATACACCACAAGACTCGAATTCTCCACCTGAACACCCCCTATTGCTAAGTCCAACTGAACTGATTCATTTCAGTAGAAGAACATGAGCACTTAGCAGACATGCATGTGTTAAAGCCTCCATCCAATGCCCTGAACTTACAACCAAAACCATAATAGAAGTAGCACTGCTCCCCACACAGACTTACTCCTGGAGCAAAATCCTCATATGCACTCAACATACACACATGATCCCTTTCTCTCCCTCATGTAACCATCATACCATATCAGCCACAACTCCTATACACTTGAGACACAACCACATACACATGGCATTCACACCAGTGCAACACTCACACACACACACACTAGAGACATTTAACCAACTACTTGGCATGCTATATATAATAATCCATGACACTCTCTCTAAGAAAGTGTCAAAACTCATAATACACCATAATAATCATTCCTACAAACCAAGTACACTTATAAATAACTAATACAAATAGTTACAATGGGGATTGAAGGAAATTTACACAAATCACCTAAAATGAGCCCATATCATAATGTATTACAAAATATCATGATACGGTCTACTCGTATCCATTTGTGGATACATATCTAGTCTCACACCATCAATCTCAGTCTAATTAGACCAATTTAGCCAAATGAGAAACACTTAGTGCACCAATCTCGGATTTCTCCCAAATTGGGCACAAAAACCTATGTAAAAATTACCATAGGATCAATTTGGACTAGAACTTCTTCATATGGGTAGCCCTAACTCATGGGATGGTTTCTAATGGTCAAATACATAAATTAGAGTCAAGAATAATAGAAAATTTATAATTATATCTATTGGAAGATGGATTTCCACTAAATTTCTTAAATAGACCTGATTAGGACACAAGCTCCTTGCCAAATACTCCTTCTCCAAATGCTCCTTGCAAATCCAAGCTCCAATACTCCTTACTTGAAGAAATTAAAAAGAAATAGAAGATATTGGGTTAAAATGATATAGGGGTGAAGTGAATTGGGGATCTAAAAAATTGGGGATCTAAATTGCTTGAACAAATAAAGAGGATAGAGAATGAGAGCCCTATATGTGGCCGACCCCCTCCTTTTCCCTCCTCCAAGCAACAACCAATAACCAAGGTGCCCCTACTTAGTTAATATAAAGAATATTAAGGTAGGCTATTTTGGGAAGTCTCTAAACTAATGCCAATTAAGCTAATCCTCCTAATTATCTAGAGAAAATAGGTCTAATATGCCTAGTCCATGTTGGACTCAATTGTTGTCATGACAAGTCTAATTGGGTTCACTATTGTCAAGTCTAAATAATAGGCTAGCCTAATATCTATAAATAAATAATACAAAGCACAATTAAATTAAATTATACTATAATAATTATTAATCACAAGAAATAAATAGATATTCAAAATAACCAAAATATCCTCATTTGGAAAAGTGAGGCTGACAATCCTAGCCTCCTTAGAAAATTGTGTCCTCAAAAATTTACGGAAGGAACCAATTACAACAAGCAATCACAACAAGCAAGAAAGAATTATACCTCACGGCTCAAAAAGATAAGGTTATCACTCACGCATCTCAGCTTCTCTCCCCCAGGTAGACTCTCCTGGAGAGTGATGCCTCCACGCGACGTATACCAAGAAAATTATCTGCTTTTGTAGCACCTTCTTCCTGCGATCCAGAATCTCCGCTAGCTGCTCTGGATAACTGAGAGTCGGACCCAACTCGATCTCCGAGAGATCCAATACATGGCTAGGATCTGCCACATACCGTCTCATCTGTGACACGTGGAATACATTGTGCACTCCCCCTAGTAAAGGCGGCAAGTCTAGTATGTAGGCCACTGCACCGACCCTCTCAAGAACACCGAAGGGTCCGATGTACCATGGAATAAGCTTTCCACCTCCACCAAAGTGAATCATGTCCCGCGTCGGCAAAATCCTTAAGAACACCAGATCTCCAACCTAGAACAAAAACACAGCCTTAGCTCTCTAACTAAAATAACGCAAACACAAAAAATATAACAAAACCTATACCTAAAACTCCAAGGGTCTCCGGTGGCTGTCGGCCTAATGCCGCTATCTGTCCAGCACCACTCGAAGCCTATCTCTAATAAGCTTCACCTTCTCAGCTGCATCAAAAACTATCTCTGGCCCCAACAAGTCTCTCTTACCAACATCATCCCATGACAACGAAGTACGACATCTCCGTCCATAAAATACCTTAAATGGTGACATCTCAATGCTGGTCTGGTAGCTGTTGTTGTAAACAAACTCTACCAGGTAAAGATGATCCTCCCATGAGCCTCTGAAATCCAAAACACAAGTGTGAAGCATATCCTCGATAGTCTGAATAGTCCTCTCTGATTTTCCGCCTGTCTGGGGGTGATATGAGGTACTAACCTTGAGCTGGGTGCCCAAGCTAGCCTACAAACTCCTTCAAAAGTGGGATATGAAGAAACTATCACAATCTGAGATGATGCTCACAGGAACTCTATGCAATCTGACTATCTATCGCACTTACATCTCTACGAGCTTCTCCATAGACGTACCCACCTTGAATGGCAAAAAGTGGGCCGATTTAGTCAACCTGTCTACGATGACCCAAATTGCGTCTTTACCTCCTAGAGAACGCGGAAGCCCCGAAACAAAATCCATCATCACATGCTCCCATTTTTACTTTGGAATGAGTAAAGGCTGAAGCAATCCACCTGGCCGCGGTCTCTCCGCCTTTACCTGCTACCATACTAGACATCTGGATACGAAGTGCGCCACCTCACGCTTTATACCATACCACCAAATATGCTCTCTCATATCTCTATACATCTTGTTGGCACCTGGATACATAGAGTACTGAGATCGATGCGCCTCCAGAAGAACCTCCCCATGCAATGCTCTACTCGGCACACACAATCTGGTACCGTGCCGCAATGATCCATCCTCAGCAATAGTGAATTCCTCTGCTAATCTCATTCGAACCTGTTCTCTGATACTCCTCGGAGACTCAACTTTGAACTATGCAGCTCTGATTCAGTCCATCAACTCTGACTGTATCTGTAGTCCTCATATCTGTGCCAAAACACCAGGAACTAACACCTCAATACATAAGCTATCAAGATCAGCCAATAAGTGTTTGTCCCTCATCAAGTACGTAGCCATTGGATACTTGCTCAAGGCATCAGCGACTACGTTGGCCTTTCCTGGATGGTACTGCAAGGATATATCAAAATCCTTCATCAACTCCAACCAACGTCTCTGCCTCATGTTGAGCTCCTTCTATGTAAACATATACTTCAAGCTCTTTTGGTCTGTGAAGATCTCTACACGCTCTCCATATAAGTAGTGTTTCCACAGCTTTAGAGCAAAAATGACCACTGCCAACTCTAAATCATGGGTATGGTAATTCTTTTCATGAGGGCATAATTGTCTAGATGCATAGGCAATCACCTTCCCGTTCTGCTGTAACACACAAACCAATCCCTTACCCGAAGCATCACTATAGATGTTAAATCTTATTATCCTCGATGGCAACATCAAAACTGGAGTTGTAGTCAACCTCTTCTTTAGCTCCTCAAAAGTAGCCTGATACTCCTCTGTCCAGACAAACTCTACGTCTTTCCTAATCAGCCTAGTCATCGATTCTGTAATCTTGGAGAAGTCCTAAACAAATCTCCGATAATAGCCTGCCAATCCAAGAAAGCTCTTGATCCCTACCATTAAACTCGGGGAAGACCATGACTCAACTGCTGATATCTTCTTTGGGTCCACTGAGATCCCGTCTCCTATAACCACATGTCCAAGGAATTCAACCTTGTCAAGGAAGAACTCACACTTTGAAAGCTTGCCATAAAATTTTTCCTTCCTGAGAGTCTCCAGAACTATCCTCAGGTACTCCTTATGCTCCTCCGAGGTCTTCAAATACACCACAATATCATCAATGAATACCACCATGAACTTATCAAGATACTGGTGGAACACATTATTTATCAGGTTTATGAATACCGTTGGGGCATTGGTTAACCCAAACGGGATCACCAAGAGCTCAAATTTTCCATACCGAGTCCTGAAAGATGTCTTCCAAAAATCTTTCTTCTTCACTTTCACCTGGTGGTAACCCGACCTCAAGTCTATCTTCGAAAATACTTTTGCTCTACTCAACTGATTAAAGAGATCATCTATCCATGGCATCGGGTATTTGTTCTTGATAGTAAGGTTGTTTAAAGCTTTTTAGTCGATACACATGCATACCGACACATCCTTCTTTGGTAAAAGTAATACAGGAGCACCTTACGGTAATAAACTAGATCTGATGAAGCCTTTGTCCTATAACACATCCACCTGCTTCTTCAGTTCTGCCAGTTCGTTATTGTTAACCCTATAGATGTGTTATTATATCGGCTCTGCACTTGGCACCAAATCTATAGAGAACTCAATATCTCGATCTGGCGGCAAACCTGGCAATTCCTCCAGGAAAACTTTTATAAAATGTGCTATCAAATGATGTGGTGGCTCCTTCTCTTCCAAAAAATCTCCACAGAAGACTCCCTCGCTCTGCTCCGCTACTCCCCTAGCGAACTCAAACTATGTTTCTCCTAGCGGTATAAACAAAACTCTACCTCCAGGACAATCGATACTAACATGGTGCCTACTCAACCAATCTATCCCAAGTACTATATCGTAACTCAAAATTGGCATTACAAGTAAGCACGCGCTCAACTCCCGGCCTCCCAATGTGACTCTCCGACCCTTGCAACCATCACTGACCAGGACAATGCCACCCCCAGTCATGATCTTACAAGTCCCCGCCAACGGTTCAGTCTCAAGAAGATCCTTGAAAGCAAAAGAAACAGATACGAAACTATATGAAGCACCAAAATCAAATAAAGCATGAGCTAGAAAATAATCAAGATAGACTGAACTTAAAATAACATCTTCGACTGGCTCCTCCTCCTCAACTTCCATGGAGAAAGCTCTCCCCTGTTGCACACTCTCTGTTGCTGTTGGTGTTGTGAGAACCTCTGTTGTTGTGTCGGTAATGGATGTCCTCTCCATGGTCCCATTGGTGGCCTCGTGGGTACTCTTTGTGCCTGTGCTCCACCCTGAGCTGGACGAGCTAGAGCTTGATGACAATCTCTCAGCTGGTGGTCTTTTGATCCAGAGAATAAGTACTTGCCCAATCTCATTCTTCACACATCCCATCCATGACCCGGCTTCTTACAAAATGGGCAAGGAATAGCTGGCTGAGCTGGCATCTGAATCTGGTGTGCCTATTGTACTGGCGCTCTAAACGGTGCAGGTAATTGCTGCCCCTGAGGCTGGAAGTGCCTTTGCTGCTACTTAAAGTTAGGCCATTTCACTGGCCCCCCACTACTATGAGCTCCTAGATTATCCCTCATCCTCTTAGAACCGAGCTCTAAATCATCCTCTGTCTGTTGTTCCACTGCCAGAATCTCCTCAAATGTAGCAGTACGATGTCCACTAGTATGAGATTGATCTCCTTGTTTAGACCCTTTCTGAACTTCCTGGCCTTCCTCGAGGATTCTGCCCCACCACAAAGCGACCTAATCTGTAGAACTCTGCTACATACTCATCAACTAAAATGCTTCCCTGGAGGAGGTCCAGGAACTGACTATCCAGGAAAATCATAGCCACGTCCGGAAAGAACTTAACCTTGAAAATCTTCTTAAAAGCCTCCTAAATCAGTCCTAGTGTTGTGATCCTCTGGTCTGTCCTGTACCATGTCAAAGAAATATCAAACATCATGCTCCCCGCTGCCTCCAACTATAGGCTCTCTGGATTATGCGTCAGCCGCAGGTTCTGCTCAATGTCGTCGATCCAATCATCCGTATACAAAATCCCCTCGGTGCCCTTAAAATTCTTGGGTACCATCCTCTTGAAGTCAATTATAGTCCTCGGCCTCGGCTGATGCGGGACGGGATGAGGTGATGCTACATGTGGCTGGACTGAGGCAACCCTCTCTACTACAGCTAGTGCTAGCTGGTGGGCCTGACGCTGCTGGGCCTCCACCTCGGCCCTCTGGGCCTCCATTATCTGCTGGAATAACGCAAATATTTGTGCCGAATCAACTACTGGTGGGGTTGGTGAAAGATCCCCAGATATTGTAGGTACGGTCCTCTGTACTAGAGGTGGAGAACCCCCAAAATCTGATGTAGTAACACCTACCTGGAGCGGGGAAGCAACCCTCTGAGCTGGAGCTGATAGAACAGTGGTTGCTGCTACCCTACTCGAAGGCGACCAAGTTATCGACTGCGCTGACACTGTGCCTGAGCACTGGGATCGCGGCTTCGACGGCACCCTGATGATAGATTAAAACAAAGGAATCAATATTGAGTAAGATATGGTATCATTAAAGAGGGACATAATTATTTAAAGTAAACAAGCATTCAGATTGATAAGGATAGCAAAAGCAATAAGTTGGAAGTGTTCCTAGCTGTGATTGAGTATACTCTCATCCTACATCCTATATCCTACAACAGGCTCGTAGCAGCACTCTAAATCTGAGCACTACTACGATATCGCACTAATTGTGACCTCGAGGGCCTGAATGGACTACCACTAAAAATGTGTCATAACCTGCACCCGGAATGAGGGTATGAGAACATGAACAACGCTCAGCCTATGTCGCACCATCGATGGTAGAACGTTGTTTGGGTCAATAATACTATCTAACATCATACACAATAATGTATGGTACATTTTATGCCATCTCAACTCCAAATGAAGGAACAATATGATGATATAATAATGGAAGACAATACTCAATCATAATATCAAACTAGAGGAAGAAATGGCACGATATAGAGTAAAGGAAAGAAGTACAAGAGTCATAAATACAAGTCCAAGTCTAACATCTAGTCACAACACAATAGTCTCCAATATAATAATACATGCCAAGGCTCTAAAGGGTCAAATACAAATCAATAATAAAAGCTAAGTGTCCTCTGTGGCTAGTGCTATATCCTCCTATACTGTAGGTGCTATCTCTCCTGCTGGCTCACCATCTTGTGCCCCATAATATGCGGGACACATCCCCTCTAGCCAGTCATCTAAAAAATATATCTAATCAGGATTGGAGCGAAGTAAAGAACTCTGAAAGCATTTTCAAATACATGGTAGAGCATATATAACAGATAATAGAAAAGAATACAAGATATACTAGCAACTAGGAAATGGAAATAAACTAGAATAAGCATGTAAAGTACTGCAAGAAAAGAACATGCAATAAGAAATAACTACAAGTAATGGAAATAGGTAATACTTAACTAATGTGCCATAGAGTACAAGTTCATTATATGATCGGTTTAGGTTGGACACGAATACAATTAGGTAACTCGATTACACGTGTGATGTATAATCGATATATACACGAATACACTGGGCTTTGATCACATAACAAACTTCTACTCTCCTGTCCCCAACTAATACTCATGGATCCGATCATGACACATTACGAACACGAGTAATATAGGCACACTGTACATGAGACAGTGTATGAACACGAAATGCATGATAATCAATACCTGATGCACACGATAAAATACATGTGAAGGAGTACCCGCTGAACATAGTAAGGGGATAACATCTCCTGACAGGATCTATATAGTACCAGTCTGTGTAACCGCTATATCGGAATCAAGTAACCAGTTCTAAAACATGTGATATATACACAATCATGAAATTAAAACTAACAAAGAGATTTACTCGCCTCTGGTCCTGAGGAAAGGGTGTATCTCGATGCCCAAGCTAGTGTCACATAATCCTATTTAGGAAATATCATGTCAGATGGTGTAATGAATGAGAATTTAGTTAAAGAATGCACTATTATGCTTCTAGGATAATTTCTAAGTCATTCTAGCTTGACTAAGTCGTACTAGGTCCATACTAAGTTATTTAGTCTATAATAGATATTAACTAGCTATTACAAGTCAATACTAGCTATAATAGTTAATAATAATAATAACTATATAATAATATACTCTAGATATTTATATATACTATCTTACCTATATATACCACTAAGTAATAAGCTTTCTGATACATAACTACTTAACTATATTAATGTTAACTAACATTCATTTGTAAACAAATAACTAACTTGTACACCTAACAACTGACATCTAATCATAACACACAACTGATATCTTAACATCCCCTAAACTGCAGTGTTGTATCCACACAGTCACACCAACACTCAAAACTAACACCTATTCTTCCCAATTTGCTGCTCATATAGCAGTTGCCACTAGTTAAGCATTGCAGCTGTAGTTGCTACCTCCCCCCACCCCTCAACTCAGTACTTAAATGTTACTGAAGTTTACCTGAGAACAAGCTCCAGATTTCTAGTTGCCTGAATTTAAAAACCACTTGCACTGATACATGATGTATCCTATTCTCAAGAACCTACATCAGATGAACCCCCTTCACTTGTTGTTACATGTTGATCTTTATGTCAGCAAGTTGTTGTTGCAACTTGATTTCACTGTTGTTGTTGTTGGTATAATGCAACTATGTTGATGTAGTAACATGACTTAACCCGACCCCATATAATTACACACACACTTGTGTTTGATGATAAAACAAAATGTGAATGTTCGTACGAAGCTCTTTCTGGTTTACAAACTCAGGCTATTAAACTCACATGGTATACAAAATACTATCAGAGGTAATATGAACATGATAGGTTTTGAAAATTCACCCGGCGAGTCGCCATTTTATTTGAGATAAAACAGATAGAGGGTTTGTACGAAACCTTTCTTCTTTTGCTTACAAACAAGAAAAAGAGTACAATTAATCCTATACGAGGATATTAAGTACAATAAAAAAATAATTTTGGGGAAAAATTGCTATAGGAGTCTAATCTGCGGTCGATCACTTTGTCCCTTGGATCACACGATGACGAAGAAGTGCTGTAGAAGAAGGAGAAGAAGCTTCAAATATTGCAGCAGGGATTGGAAAAGCCGTCAATCACTACTCTCTGTCTGTGCTCTCTGCTATTTCTTTTCTGACCTTGCCTCTCCTGACCGATCGATGCCCTTGATTCCTTTGACCGGAGGTCTTGTCACGCCCCAGTCCCAAAAATACGTAGGACTAGGACACGTAAGCATGCCAGCCGCATGGATATGGCAACTCCAATATATGGAAACCAAATCCACACGTACGCTGTAATATGAATATCAAATCCACAAGTGGTATAAAATGTATCGCAAGCCACAGGGTATAATCTAAATCTCATCCACCAAAATCATATAGAAATAAATAACCAGTATCTATGAACTAGATCTCAATAAGAAGTATCTAAGGATGATAGTTGGATGGAAACAAATCCACTACCAACTCAAATGGGAAAAGTAAATACAATATAAGTACCACTCACTCAAATAATATAAGTACCAGCTACCAATCACGGCTCGAAGAGAAGACATCCACGAAGCATCTATATCCTTCCAAATCTGCGCTCCTGCAATTACTCAAGAACAGGTACACCTGGCAGCGGACCAGGTCCTCAGAGGGACGTAACAAGATACTTAAACACATGCCAATAAAGTACTGAAATAAATATCCAAAGGGGTCGCCTAACCGTCTAAGTGAATGCAGTTAAGAACAACTTTCCCCACAAGTGAGCTATCTAGCTGAAAACTGGGATTTGGCATGGTTCTCTTTTGAAGATCCAGGGGCCCAAAGGCACGTCATCTTTTGAACGGCGGAGGCCCGCCAATGTACATAATATATATATGGGTCATCACCACCCGTATCTCCAGCGGAGAATCCGGGCGTCACAGAAAAAGTGCAAAGGAGCTCAAATGCGGTACTTGTTGTTCTCCCCACCCAATGCTCTAAGCATGTCATGTCCATGACACGATAAACCTCTAATAACCGCCAGTTCTACTAGCATGCAAAGTTTCTAACAGCAGTTATTCCTAACGCACGATCCATACGTACAGGAGGCCAGACCTGTCACGCAGTCCGTGATCTATATGAGACTCACACTCGTGTAACCACTGTGTCACGGCCAATGAACCTAATGGTGCTACATGATAATGGGGTAGTCTCATGAACAAGGTCAATGCAATACATAAATAAAAACATTCGCGACGTCACCGTCGCGCGCATTTTATATAACAATTAAAATATATGAACTAAAGACAGAAAATAAAGATGCGTGCAACATATGGAATAAGAATAACAGTACAATGGCAAGGTATACTTGCCTGGCAAGGAAGCTGCAATGTACCAATAACCTGCTCCAGAAATTGCACAGAACAAATCCAACATCCTATGCACATATAATATAATGCAAATAAAATCATTAGTTATTACACTAGTGCACACACAACAATATTTACACGGGACTCAGGGGGTATACTAGGGGTGGCATTAATTATCTAGCACGATCAATTACGCGTTGAATTACGCGAGGTCATATCTTCAAGTGTTGTACACAAAATCAGACAGTCAACTGACAGGTGTCTACGCCAGTACGTTAATGTACGCAAGGCGGACAATTCCCAAGTGTTTAGGGTCAACATGGTCAAGGTGAGTACGGGACAGTCCACGGTGTCCTAGGGTCGTACAGTCTGGATATATAGTCCTAATTATTATTAACATATGATTAATTACAATATACATATATACCATATATATATATGTGTACATATATGTCATCCAATAATTATATGTATTCCAAGTTGAATAGTATGCAAATACTAAATATATATATAAATATATCAAACTAAATAGTATACGCGTACGTGTACAAGTTTGTGTACGCAGTACTGGGTTCACCGACTCAGGGTCAAATAACAGCTAGCAGTCAATAAGCAATCCTAATATCCTACTGGCACACACACACAAACTCACATAATGAGGAGAAGACGGGACAGGTTCATACCTCGGAGTACGTGCACGGTACGATGGTGAGATTGACGATGATGATGACGAGGGTGAATCGAGATTGTCACGACCCGCACCCGGTTTAGGGGCACGAGTGCGTGGGTACGTCCAGCCTACGCCGCAGTGTCGGCGGTAGAACGCTGTCAAGGTCTTGATACTATCTAACTAATGTCACGCAAGCATCCAATCTCCATTAGGAGGCACGGATGACACAAATAGATGAACATATACTCAAATCATAGGATTACAGCATGATAAGATTTCGAAACAGAAATTAAAATTAAACACACCACAAGTCCACAAGGAGTACTTAACTTAACAATATCCAAGAATCATCAAAATGCCGGAGACAAATCCGGTACCAAATAGTCTACTTAAGAACTAACAATGAATAATAATTTCGGCTAGACCTCCAGAATCACAACTAAACTACCAAGTCTGCAGCTACTCACCATATGGTCCATAAAGTGTCGGACAGCGGTCCTCTAAGGCATAGTCTGGAAAAATATTTCCAGTCAGGAAGGAGCAAAGCAACAATCTCAAATAACAGTTCCATTAATTGATAATGTCTATAATACAATAAAACATGTCATGCTAGCTACTGAGAAGACATTGAAATAAATGCAATGGCAATTTAAGAGAGACAGGCAATGTAAAGAGACAGGCAATAGGCAATATGATACAGTCAGTGCATGTATGAAAATAAAAGAACAAGGAACAGTATCATATACGGGTGATGTAGTATATGATTTAAAATAGGGAACTGTAATCTATTCTAAGTGTTTGAAATATTAGTTTATTATGTGATCGGCTTGGGACTGGATCAGGCTGGTTATATATGATCAGCTATGATTCATGAAGGTCAGGCTAACCATATGGTTTAGCTATGATGCATGATAATGGTCAGGCTAATCATATATAACAGCTATGAGGCATGATGGTGGTCAGGCCGCACCCGACGTGAGAAGTGGGGTGAGCTATGATGCATGGTAGTTTGGATATGATCACATAATCTACTAATAGTTCCCCATATCCCCAGCTAGCACGGTGGATTCCAATCACGACTCCTCATGATGGGGATCTAGGGTGCTAACCCGTGTATCCACAGTGTCAAGGATTCAGATGTAACATTTCATGATTGTTGAACTTATAGAAATTATCAAAGAATTGGAAATTATCAGAGAATGTACTTGCCTTTGGTCCTTAGCTGGTATTTATGGATGTCCTGTTCCAGAGTATCCCCTGGGTGAACCAACAGTCCTATAAACATATCACAATTACAACACTTGTATCAGGGACTATACTAACACACAATAGAAATACACTGGCCTTAGGGCTACGCTAGGTACGGTAAGGGTCATCTACTAGATAGGCCAACTATATATATATATATATCCCTTAATTACAATAATAGATATAAGTACAATATATACACTTTAAATAAAACTAATACCTGTATGTACATACAACCATATCTCCAATTAACTACGAAATATACATGTATATATTATAAAAATGTACTAAGGGTTTATACAAAAAATATATATACATATATATATGTCAAAAATAATTATACACATAAGAATATACATACCTATTTACCAGTTAAATTTAATGCATACACCTTGGTTAAATACCTACAATATATACTTTTAAAATAAGTGATACTTGTATATATATATAAACTTAATAAATAACACTATACATTTACATATTTAATATACATAGTCTATATGAAAATACAATACAATATTCAAATATATATAGCATTTAAATATGTATATACCAATTTACATATTAAGAGTATACTAATGCTTATACAAAATATACATTTAAGAATATACTAATTACTTATACAAAATATATGTATACTATACATGTATGTATTAAACATAAATTAAATAAATATACACTAAGTATTATTTTAATACACACACCAATACACGTATACGTATTTATTTTTATATATATAAATCTACACATTAATAATATATACAAATACAGGTACTATTAAACATTAATTTAAAATAATACTATACACATTTATATCTACACAACTACATCCTTAATTATACAATTTTATTTGAATACATACTATACTCATACAATTAAATAAAAATAATTACTATACATATTCATATTTTAAATACATACATTATATATACTATACGTATACAAAATATATATACTTATACATATATATACATTAATTATATACATATATATAATACACTATACATACCAATTTATATATATTTTGAAATACGCTAAGTAGATAAATGAAATACATGTATATACATTTACCAATTTACATGTACTAGAATACGTAGTTATATATATCTACCAAATTATATTAAATATATACACATATACTTATACATATACATATGAACTAAAATACGTTTTATTAAACATACCAAAATAAATATGTATATACATATCTATATATATATATATATATATATATATATATATATCAATTAATATACATATCTAATATGTATACTCATTCAATTGCTAAAAAATATATTTTAAAATATATATATATACATATAAATACACGTATACGTACATACACATACCCGTATATACGTATTTACATAATCGCATATTTATACCCACAAATTGAATAATACATATACAATATCATTTAAATATACACACACATATACAATGGAGTGAAAGAGGGAATGGGAAGAAGAAGAGAAGCTTACAGTGGGTTGGGCGCTGGCCGGCCGGAAAGATCGCCGGAGTACAGCAGGGAGTGGTGGAGGTAATGGTGTTGATGGTGGTGGTGGTGAATAGCACAGCCGGGAACAGGGAATGGCCGGGGCGCCGGAGTTGGCCGCTCGAGGGTGAACGCAGAGGGGGATCGGCAGCGCCGCCGGGCTGGATGAGTTCAGCGGCTGCAGCGGGATGCTGCTCGCCGGAGTTCACCGAGGGCCGCCGGACTGAGCAGTCGCCGCCGGGCTGATCGGAGCAGCGGGGAACGGCAGCGAGCCGGGCTGGATGCTGCACCGAGGAGCAGCGGGCTGACCGCCGGAGCAGGCCGGACTGCGAGCAGCGGAGGCTGGCTGATGGCGGTCGGCCTGGCCGCCGGCTGAAGGAGTTGACCGCCGGACTGAAGGGGACCGTGCGGGGAGTACACAGAGCCGTCGGCTGGAGTCGGCCTGAGAATGGCCGGCTGGACAGTTATATGGGGGGAGTTGAGGAACAGTATTCCCCCCCCCTTAGCTATTTGAAATTTCAAATGAAAGAAAAATTAAAGAAGGAGGAGGAAGGAAGAAGGAGAAGAAAAGAAGAAAAGAGAAGAAGAAAGGAAGAGGAGTTTCTTCCTACGTTGGAGGCTTGTGAGGAGGTGGGGGCTTGCTTAGGGATTAGGGTTTTCTAGGGAAATGTGTTGATGTGACAATATATAGGGAGAGAGGTTGGATGAAGGGTGAGGATTTGACCCCTAGAATGAGTGGCTCAAATTGGACATGGGAAAATAATTCATGGGGGATTTAGGGTGAGGTTTAATTAAAATATTAGGTTCCCTCATTGTTTAAACAATTGGGTGTTGACACAAAAATGCAAATTTGCAATTTAGCCCCCTTGAATTTGGGAAATTGCACAAACACATAAAATGACGAAAATTTGGCGGGCGATTCGGGGTCCGGTATTTTGTAGGGTCAGGGGGCGCTATAAGACTGGTACGGGCTCAATTAGCAGGACACAGGAATTAAATTGGGATTTTAGAATCAGATAAAATAGTATCCTCAATTTAAATAGAAATAAATGCAAGTTATGTTCAACAATTAATTATGAGTACATGGGGTCAAAATCAGGTCAGGTCATCAATACCAATATTGAAGAAGACTCAGAACAGAATATTACCCTAATTTGGGCCGTACGAAAAATAGGTCAAGATGGCCTCCAATTTTCGATTGGAACGCACAACGATACAAAATAGGAATTTAAAAATAAACGTCCGCGACGATTTTTGTGCGGCTAGAAATAATGCACAGAGAGCATAATCACGAGTTGCAAAAATAGCAGAAATGAAGGCGGGCATGTCTAGAGCAAGATTGTAAAATTTGTTGGAAGACAAAAGTCTGGATAGTGCTCCAAATATCGAAGCAAAGGCAATGCGCAAAAATATTAAATAAAATACAGTAATTAATTACAATCTCCAAATATTAAATTCTAGATAAATAATAAAATCCAGAACCCTATAATTCCGACAGGTGTTCGTCTACTGGGCTTCTAGGTCTAGTCTGCTAGCAAAAATAAAATAAAATAAATAAACACTGCATATAATTATATATTTAATTACACATCGCACAAAATTATTTAAATCAAATACACTATCATGCAATTAATTAATTAATAATATTAAATATTATGAAAAGTCGAAAATACCCCTGTTTTCAGAATGTGGTAGTGACAAGTCTACCCACCTTAAAAGAATTTCGTCCTCGAAATTTAAAATCCTCATATTAGTGTTTGATCATACACATTATTATTTCCCTCAAAATTTAAATTCAGCATCCATGAAAATGCCTTTGCACAATTTCAAAATTCTAAAATTATTGCATTCCTAAAAATCCTCCAAATAAAATCAAAGTCTATTTTTATCAAAAATTTCCTGAAAGTTTTTAGTTAATACTTCAATACTCAGAATTTAATATCCACTCCTCAAATTTGATTTAATCAATGCACAGATATATATAATGTAATCTCGTCCCACAAGATTTGAATTTAAACATAAATCCATAAATGATTTTTATTCCTCGATTTCCTCTTTCCTCAAAATACTCAACAATGCCACATCCAAATATAATATTTTAAAATTCATAACTTGCAATCAATTAAATATATTGATAATCCCCCAATTTTCCAAATTTTTTATAACCCATTTAATCATGTCATAATCTTCCTGGAATTAATAAGTCATAATTTCTGCCATGTTAAATTCTTAACCCTCTATTTAAATCAATGTTTATCCTCGAATTTTTAAATCCTCAATTGTTTTATTTATTTATTTACTACCATCAAAATTAAATTCATCAAATCATATAATCATGAACTACTCCATATTGTTATCTCACAATATTTTTTTTTTTTTTTTCAAAATTCTATAAATATCATATCCCTAAAAATTTTCAAAAATAAATCAAATCCCCTTCTTATCACAATATCCTCCAAAATTTTAAGTTAATAACGAAATACAAGAATTTAATATTCAATCCTCTAATCGAAATCCAATCAATGCATATTTCAAAATTGAATCTCGTCCCAAATTTGAATTTAACACTAATCCATTTGTGTTCTTATCCCTCGATTTTTTTTTTTTTTTCCACATAATATGCAACGATGTAATACTTATGCAACCTCCAATACAATATTCAAGATATAAGTTTATAACTTGCAGTCCAATAAATATATCGATGGCCTTCTTAAATTCCTCAAATTCAATGATAAATTCAATCATTTCACAATCTTCTTGAAATCAATGATTTAACAAAACTTCAATTACGCCATATTAAATTCCCAACTCTTTATTTAATTTAATATTTTTCCTCAAAATTTTAGGCACCTTGTCTCTCTTTGTCAAGTCATAACCTCTTCGTTAATCTTTACTACAGTTAAATCCTCAACAATCAAAGTCTAAGAGAATTCTACCTACACCCATACAACATGCAACCTAAGGGAAATATGTATGATCATGGTGTCTTTTGTCATGGTATTTCAGTCTCGGTATCAGGGGTACTACTAACTACATTATAATAAGAAATCATGCATACAAGCTACGGTACTAAGGTATCAATCAATCAGAAGACACAAAGGAACACGAGGAAAGAAAAGAAAGAACCTGCTAACACCTTACCTGCAGTATCTTCTATCTCTAACATAATCATAGGTCAAATGATGCATGTAAAGTTTGATACCTCTATCTCTTTAGGTACCACACTCTACTACAAGCATACTCACTGCTAGCTTCCTTACCTACTGCAATAGTTGATACTAGTTATTCTTATCACTCAAGTGCATATCAATTGTAACACACTATACTAAGTACTGCTCTCTCTAATACAACCCTAGATTGACACCCAAGTCAGTTGGCAGTGAGATCTCAATCATACTCAAGCCAACAGATCCTTACACATGTATCTTACCTACTTATATTATAATATATCTCTCTCACTATAAGATTTTATCCTCAAATAAAATTCCTCAAAAATAACTCCTTGAATAAAATTTAAAGTAAATGCATACACTTTCCTCAAGGTCAATTATTTAAATACTGAATGAAACTTAATCACTAAAAGACCCTTACAGACTTGTCTATGTTCATCAAATTGAATCTGAATTCCTCAAAAATAAAATTTTAATAACCATATTTCAACTCCTCAATTTCAAAGTTTTGCAATTCATTGAAATCTTCAAAATAAGATTTTAATAACATAATATCTCAACCTCTCAAATTCTAAAATTTGAAATTCATTTTCAATCTTCAATTAAAAATTTTAAATCCACCTTCTGTAGTCCAATAGCTCAAATGTTTAATCATTTTCACTGTCCTCATTGACGGGCATCATCAAATAGTACCATAAATCAGTCTGCAATTTACCTTGATATGAAATCAACTCTATAATGAAACCAAAATCCTAATTTAATACCTAATCAATAACAACAAGCAAATTCAACATCAATAAGTGAGAATGGACGGAACAAAGGAATGATTTAAATTGGAAATTTTAACAAGGAATCCTTAGAGAATAGGAGCTCAAAAGAACTGGATTGAGGACGGAAGGTATCTTTACTGCTAGTAAAGAAAAGAAGCGATGGAACAAAGTCCTGGAATAACAGAAATAGGTAAGTCTTGAGATGATACTTTAAGAACCAATTTAAGATACAACCTGATAATCATACACGTCTCGTCAGAAATCATGATACTTAGAATCCTCGCCACGCCAGTAAGCATAGATGCGATAAACGACAGGTTCCTTAACTAAGGTATGCAACTCTCTAATCATGTCATCTAGAATCCTCACCACGCCAACCGGTATGGCTGCGAGAGACCCTAAATCTCATAACTAAAGTATGTACATCCAAGTTAGGTTCCTACGTTCTCGTCACGACAGCTAATATGGCTGCGATAAACTCTAGGTTCCATAACCAAAGTAGACGTTTTACCTTTCTCGCTGTCCTCATCAATATATGTCATCAGATGATACCGTAAATTTTAGCCCATAAAATTCATCTCAATATGAAATCAACTCAACAACGATACCAAGAATTAAAGTTAACAACTGGTCAACAAGGATCAAACTCAATATCAATAAGTGAGAACGGAAGAAAACAAGGGGAAAGGATTTAAATTGGAATTTATAATGAGATTCTCAAGGGTCATCCCAGGAATCTCTCAAGGAATTGTGATTGAGTATTTGCTCTCGTCCTAGTATCCTATGTCCTAGATTCAATCGCAGGCACGCAGTAGTATAACAAGGATGTCACACTACCACGATATCGCACAACTCGCGAAGTCTGACCTGCATGGGCCACCACTAAAAACGTGTCACGACCCGCACCCGGTTTAGGGGCACGAGTGCGTGGGTACGTCCAGCCTACGCCGCAGTGTCGGCGGTAGAACGCTGTCAAGGTCTTGATACTATCTAACTAATGTCACGCAAGCATCCAATCTCCATTAGGAGGCACGGATGACACAAATAGATGAACATATACTCAAATCACAGGATTACAGCACGATAAGATTTCGAAACAGAAATTAAAATTAAACACACCACAAGTCCACAAGGAGTACTTAACTTAACAATATCCAAGAATCATCAAAATGCCGGAGACAAATCCGGTACCAAATAGTCTACTTAAGAAATAACAATGAATAATAATTTCGGCTAGACCTCCAGAATCACAACTAAACTACCAAGTCTGCAGCTACTCACCATATGGTCCATAAAGTGTCGGACAGCGGTCCTCTAAGGCATAGTCTGGAAAAATATTTCCAGTCAGGAAGGAGCAAAGCAACAATCTCAAATAACAGTTCCATTAATTGATAATGTCTATAATACAATAAAACATGTCATGCTAGCTACTGAGAAGACATTGAAATAAATGCAATGGCAATTTAAGAGAGACAGGCAATGTAAAGAGACAGGCAATAGGCAATATGATACAGTCAGTGCATGTATGAAAATAAAAGAACAAGGAACAGTATCATATACGGGTGATGTAGTATATGATTTAAAATAGGGAACTGTAATCTATTCTAAGTGTTTGAAATATTAGTTTATTATGTGATCGGCTTGGGACTGGATCAGGCTGGTTATATATGATCAGCTATGATTCATGAAGGTCAGGCTAACCATATGGTTTAGCTATGATGCATGATAATGGTCAGGCTAATCATATATAACAGCTATGAGGCATGATGGTGGTCAGGCCGCACCCGACGTGAGAAGTGGGGTGAGCTATGATGCATGGTAGTTTGGATATGATCACATAATCTACTAATAGTTCCCCATATCCCCAGCTAGCACGGTGGATTCCAATCACGACTCCTCATGATGGGGATCTAGGGTGCTAACCCGTGTATCCACAGTGTCAAGGATTCAGATGTAACATTTCATGATTGTTGAACTTATAGAAATTATCAAAGAATTGGAAATTATCAGAGAATGTACTTGCCTTTGGTCCTTAGCTGGTATTTATGGATGTCCTGTTCCAGAGTATCCCCTGGGTGAACCAACAGTCCTATAAACATATCACAATTACAACACTTGTATCAGGGACTATACTAACACACAATAGAAATACACTGGCCTTAGGGCTACGCTAGGTACGGTAAGGGTCATCTACTAGATAGGCCAACTATATATATATATATATCCCTTAATTACAATAATAGATATAAGTACAATATATACACTTTAAATAAAACTAATACCTGTATGTACATACAACCATATCTCCAATTAACTACGAAATATACATGTATATATTATAAAAATGTACTAAGGGTTTATACAAAAAATATATATACATATATATATGTCAAAAATAATTATACACATAAGAATATACATACCTATTTACCAGTTAAATTTAATGCATACACCTTGGTTAAATACCTACAATATATACTTTTAAAATAAGTGATACTTGTATATATATATAAACTTAATAAATAACACTATACATTTACATATTTAATATACATAGTCTATATGAAAATACAATACAATATTCAAATATATATAGCATTTAAATATGTATATACCAATTTACATATTAAGAGTATACTAATGCTTATACAAAATATACATTTAAGAATATACTAATTACTTATACAAAATATATGTATACTATACATGTATGTATTAAACATAAATTAAATAAATATACACTAAGTATTATTTTAATACACACACCAATACACGTATACGTATTTATTTTTATATATATAAATCTACACATTAATAATATATACAAATACAGGTACTATTAAACATTAATTTAAAATAATACTATACACATTTATATCTACACAACTACATCCTTAATTATACAATTTTATTTGAATACATACTATACTCATACAATTAAATAAAAATAATTACTATACATATTCATATTTTAAATACATACATTATATATACTATACATATACAAAATATATATACTTATACATATATATACATTAATTATATACATATATATAATACACTATACATACCAATTTATATATATTTTGAAATACGCTAAGTAGATAAATGAAATACATGTATATACATTTACCAATTTACATGTACTAGAATACGTAGTTATATATATCTACCAAATTATATTAAATATATACACATATACTTATACATATACATATGAACTAAAATACGTTTTATTAAACATACCAAAATAAATATGTATATACATATCTATATATATATATATATATATATATATATCAATTAATATACATATCTAATATGTATACTCATTCAATTGCTAAAAAATATATTTTAAAATATATATATATACATATAAATACACGTATACGTACATACACATACCCGTATATACGTATTTACATAATCGCATATTTATACCCACAAATTGAATAATACATATACAATATCATTTAAATATACACACACATATACAATGGAGTGAAAGAGGGAATGGGAAGAAGAAGAGAAGCTTACAGTGGGTTGGGCGCTGGCCGGCCGGAAAGATCGCCGGAGTACAGCAGGGAGTGGTGGAGGTAATGGTGTTGATGGTGGTGGTGGTGAATAGCACAGCCGGGAACAGGGAATGGCCGGGGCGCCGGAGTTGGCCGCTCGAGGGTGAACGCAGAGGGGGATCGGCAGCGCCGCCGGGCTGGATGAGTTCAGCGGCTGCAGCGGGATGCTGCTCGCCGGAGTTCACCGAGGGCCGCCGGACTGAGCAGTCGCCGCCGGGCTGATCGGAGCAGCGGGGAACGGCAGCGAGCCGGGCTGGATGCTGCACCGAGGAGCAGCGGGCTGACCGCCGGAGCAGGCCGGACTGCGAGCAGCGGAGGCTGGCTGATGGCGGTCGGCCTGGCCGCCGGCTGAAGGAGTTGACCGCCGGACTGAAGGGGACCGTGCGGGGAGTACACAGAGCCGCCGGCTGGAGTCGGCCTGAGAATGGCCGGCTGGACAGTTATATGGGGGGAGTTGAGGAACAGTATTCCCCCCCCCCTTAGCTATTTGAAATTTCAAATGAAAGAAAAATTAAAGAAGGAGGAGGAAGGAAGAAGGAGAAGAAAAGAAGAAAAGAGAAGAAGAAAGGAAGAGGAGTTTCTTCCTACGTTGGAGGCTTGTGAGGAGGTGGGGGCTTGCTTAGGGATTAGGGTTTTCTAGGAAAATGTGTTGATGTGACAATATATAGGGAGAGAGGTTGGATGAAGGGTGAGGATTTGACCCCTAGAATGAGTGGCTCAGATTGGACATGGGAAAATAATTCATGGGGGATTTAGGGTGAGGTTTAATTAAAATATTAGGTTCCCTCATTGTTTAAACAATTGGGTGTTGACACAAAAATGCAAATTTGTAATTTAGCCCCCTTGAATTTGGGAAATTGCACAAACACATAAAATGACGAAAATTTGGCGGGCGATTCGGGGTCCGGTATTTTGTAGGGTCAGGGGGCGCTATAAGACTGGTACGGGCTCAATTAGCAGGACACAGGAATTAAATTGGGATTTTAGAATCAGATAAAATAGTATCCTCAATTTAAATAGAAATAAATGCAAGTTATGTTCAACAATTAATTATGAGTACATGGGGTCAAAATCAGGTCAGGTCATCAATACCAATATTGAAGAAGACTCAGAACAGAATATTACCCTAATTTGGGCCGTACGAAAAATAGGTCAAGATGGCCTCCAATTTTCGATTGGAACGCATAACGATACAAAATAGGAATTTAAAAATAAACGTCCGCGACGATTTTTGTGCGTCTAGAAATAATGCACAGAGAGCATAATCACGAGTTGCAAAAATAGCAGAAATGAAGGCGGGCATGTCTAGAGCAAGATTGTAAAATTTGTTGGAAGACAAAAGTCTGGATAGTGCTCCAAATATCGAAGCAAAGGCAATGCGCAAAAATATTAAATAAAATACAGTAATTAATTACAATCTCCAAATATTAAATTCTAGATAAATAATAAAATCCAGAACCCTATAATTCCGACAGGTGTTCGTCTACTGGGCTTCTAGGTCTAGTCTGCTAGCAAAAATAAAATAAAATAAATAAACACTGCATATAATTATATATTTAATTACACATCACACAAAATTATTTAAATCAAATACACTATCATGCAATTAATTAATTAATAATATTAAATATTATGAAAAGTCGAAAATACCCCTGTTTTCAGAATGTGGTAGTGACAGAGATGATGACGACGAGGGTGGTGAGATGATGGATGACGATGGTGCGATGCTGATAATGAATCGAGAGATGTTTAGGGTTACTGTGTTGAATGAATGGTGGTGGTGATGATTACAGGATGGTGATGACGAGGGAGAGGATGATGTGGATGATGGTGATGATGATAACGATGATGGGGGTTGATGAAGTTTATGATGAAGATGATGATGAGCATGATGATGGTTAGGATATTGATAACGACGATGATGATACAACAACGTTGATAGTGGCGACGATGACTGGAGGATGAGATATTGATAATTGGAATAGGGTGTTAAGGAGATGATGATGGCGAGGAGGTGGAGGTGTTAATGAGGTGTTGATGGTGATGTATTGATATGGTGATGGGGTGGTGAAGATGCCCGGCCAGGGAAGGAGGTCCGGCCAGGGTGGTCCGGTCAGGGAGGGGCTGTGGCCGAGGAGCAGCGCGGGGAGGAGTCGAGGAGGAGGAGAGGCAGGAAGCGGGTGGTGAAGGGCTGGTGGTGTGATGGCGTTGGCCTGGGTGTTAATGGGGATGGTGATGCCGGCAATGATGGATGGTCGGAGGCACAGGGAGGTGATCCGGCCAGAAGGAGGAGGAGAGGAGGATGACAGGGTGGTCTAGTTGTTTGGTCGGGGAAGGAGGCAACAATGGTGGACTCGGTGGAGGACGACCAGACGTTGCTCGACGTCGACGATAACCTCAGCAGAAAAAAAAGACGTGTTCATTGCCGTCGATGAGCTCAGCCACTGATCGGAGCAGACGACCGGACGGAGAAACTCGTCTATCCGAGCTCGGCGAGGAGGGAGGAGTCACCGGCGTAGGAAAAGGTTAGTGGCCGGAGAAGAGTCCATCGGTTCGAACTCGTCGCTGCCGAGTTCACAGAGTTCGTGAATCTCGCCTGTTAGTCGTCGTCTCTCGGCCTGAGTAGATGACCAAAGAAGAACCGCCGACAGGGAAGATGATGCTCGCCGCCGGTTGGAGGAGGGTCGAGGTGCTGCGGACAGTTCCAGCCATGGGTGTCCGGCGAGGAAGGCTCGGGAGGAAGAAGGAGGAGAAGAGGTGATGATGATGGGATGAGGTGGCAGCGGAGAAGGGCTTCTCCGACGAGGGGTTGGCGAGGCTCACGGGGGAGCTCCGGCCAGCGAGGGTGCACAGGGAGAGGGAAGGGGAAGAAGGAGGAGTCGGCTGAGTAAATTGCATTGGTTTTGGTTTTTAGGTGAAAGGAAATATTAAAGTATATTTATATACAAAGAGGTGGAAATTTGAGTTGACCTAGGGTTTCATGTTTGACCTAGGTTTGGACTTGGTCAACATTCCTCTTGGGTTGGGCCTTGGGCTTGCCATGGGGGTGTTGGGGCTTCAAATTACATGGTTTAAAATGCAAGGATGGGGAATTAAAATAAATGGGGCGATGTGCGTGCTGCACATGCTGAAAATTACGGAAAAATTCATGTGAAGGGAAAATTGAGTTTCTTCATGGATTGTCCAATGGTAGGGACACCTCAGTGCATTTTTGCATAAAATCCCCCCAACAATTGGAAAATTGCACAAAGGCAAAAATTGAATTTAATTAATTAAATCGAAACGCGCACGATGTTCTAGAATTAATTAGGAGTACATGGGATTAAATCAGGCGGGACACAATTATCAGGGGCGTAGAGAGGACAGTGTAGAATATTAATAAAATTCGGTTTGCCCAAAACGGTCAAGATTGTGTCCCTAATTTCGATAGGAACGCATAGGGGTACAAAATTAGATTTTATATTGAATTCAGAAATAACGTCCGCAACGTTTATTGTGCGGCTAAAATATAGCACCAGAGAGCAATATTATAAGTTGCACAAGGGTCAGAATAGTAGACGGGCATGTCTAGGATGAGGTTGTGAAGTTTGTTGGAAGGCAATGGTTAGTGAGGTGCTTCAATTATAGAAGCGACGGTAATGTGCGCTACGCGATATTAATTATTTCATAATTAAATAAATGCTGTGTTCTAATTCTAATTGGGTTCAAACTAGCCCTAATTTCACTATCTAAGCCAAGTAGCCCTAATTTTGGGTGAGGGGGTTTACAGGTCTCTATTTATAGAGCTCAGTCACAGTAACTGTCCAGTCGGCGTAGAAACCAGACTGTGAAGAGAGTGGCACTTTTTATGCGGCGGTTATAATAACTGCTACCCACGTCTGAATGATCTCCTGAATCCGCGTGTGACGCGTGTCCCATTATGAGGTAACGCGTATAACTTCCTCTCGAAGATCACGGCATGCAAGCCACGTAGGTAACTGCCCCTCGCATAGAGATGGTTGGCATAAAAGCCAAATAACTGACTTGTTGGCGTAAAAGCCAAATAGTTGTCTTGTTGGCATAAAAGGCAAGTTGCTGTCTTGTTGGCGTAAAAGCCAAATAGCTGTCTGTTGGCATAAAAGTCAAATTCTGCGTAAAGCCTGATGCTGCATAATAGGTAACCAGCGTAAAGATAGCCAATCATCCTTCCTTGACTGAGGTCTTGAGCGTATTCTGGGCCAAGTAGTCTTATCACGTACCTTGGCAAATATAACCTGAGTTGGCGTATTTCGAGAAGATAGCATACGGCGTACTCCTATAGTTGAAAATAGCCAGGTTGCCGTATTTCGAGGAGATAGCGTACGCCGTGCTCCTATATTTGAAAATAGCCTGGTTGGTATAAAATGCCAGGATGGTGATGTGAGCGTATTAGCCCTAGTTTTAACTCTCCCAGTCATAAAAATAGAACAGAATCTCGTACATTAAATGCAGAGATCTGCCCCTATCTCGCGCATTAACTGCAGAGATATGCCTCGAGTTCTGTACGAAGAACAGCTTTTGACGTGGCGTCTAATTTCGTCTCATGTTGAGCATAAAAGCTCGTCTCTGCCTGTGTAAAATAGGTAGCGTATTCCTTGAATGTGTAGAAAACGACTTATATCAAAGATACGTCCCTAAACGATAGTCTGGGCTTCTGTGCAAAAAATCATTATTACAGCCGTCCACTTGATCGTCGTGTAGTACTCTTTGTCAGGAGTCAGGTGCACTATTTTGTCTGACAGGTTCATTCGAGGAATATGAAGAGTTCCTCGTACAACTTCACGCCGCATTAAAAGCAAGCGTATTATACGCCGGAGGGAGGTGTAGCAACCTTTTTACGCCAAAATCAGCCTGGAAATGCTGACTTACGCAGGTTGTTTTGGGGCTCTGTTTTACGCTGAATAGCGTTGAAGCTCTGTTGTACGCCAATGGCTCTGAAGTCATATTTTTACGCCACACAGCGTTGGAGCTCTGTTTTACGCGGGCTTCATGCATGTTGGGGTTTTATGCGTATAATTCCCCAGCGTATTTTTATGCTTCTACAAGACCCCCTTCAAAGTTTTCAAATTCCTCATAATTTGAAATACTTTGAATGAAGCATAAAACGATCAATTTTGACTCGTTCTGCGAGGCTGATTTTTCAGAGATATTTAGGAAGTTGTTGGGATTGGGTATGTTCTCTTCTGCCTATATAAAGGCAAGTGAGTGAACATATTTTTCCATACTTCCTTCACCCAAAAGATGGTTGCCGAGATTCATCGGGCTGACCTAAGGAAGAAGAAGATTATGCTCTTCCAGCATGTAAGGAGCCATAAAATGAGGCGTCTTCAAGCAAATATCATCTGCAACGATGGATCATGGAAGGATATCATAGCTTTCTTTGCTCGGGATAATCAGCAATTTCATATGGTGATTCGTCCAGGAGAGGGGAAGGGTCTCATCGGACCACACAGCTTGCTAGCTGTATTTTCTCCCATTATGAAGCTGGACGTAGGTAGGCAGTTTGGCCCTGTCTTCGAGTATTATGTTGGGTCTGAATCCCTAACACAATTCTAAGGCGTAGCTGCCATGGCGTATGGAAGGTGGGCTTGAATAATGCAGGCCCAGTTTTGTATTCTCCCGCCAGTAATCATTTTCTTGTTCATCGGTCGCAGAAGCCGATGAAGTACCGTAGAAGAAGAAAAAGATCTCCACCAATATGAGAACCTGGCATAACAGATTCCCAGTGAGATCTTAAATGAGAATGAGAAACCCTTTGTAGAAAAAGGATTTCCATCATATGTAATCATGAAAATGAAAAATCCTTTGTAACCTGGATTTCCATCATACGTAATCATGATTAATAGACTTATCTTCTTTTACGCATAGCTGATTTGCCATATTTGCTGATAATATGCAGCTTCGACACGTCTGAGTAATTTTATGCTAACTTTGATAACCGCTTATCCGGTCATGTCCCGACTTTTATGCGTAACGGAAGATGCGTAAAAAAGCTCTTTAGCATTAAGTTGTCTTAAAGATCAAACTGGCATGCTATTTTTGGATGAGGAGTCGCATAAAATTCTGAACTGTCACTTCTCTGATACGAAGAATTTTTGTTCAGAACATCATCTTCAAGACTGGCTTTCCGAAAGTTTCTCGAAACAGGGCAAGAAATACCCGCCGAACAGGCCATACTTGAGTCTAGATGTAAAGGATTCTGGCTAGACTTCGAATGAACTTCTAATGGCCCAAGAAGAAGAGTCATTTTCAATGCTGACATCTATGTGTTTCAGGCACTTAGAATATCTTGTAGCCAAAAAGGAGCATTTTTTGCGTAAAAAACCTTATAATTGGCTTTTTGTAGCTTCTGAGCGTAGAATCATAGATTTATAGCTTCTGTGCGTAAAACTGTAGATTTGTAGCTTCTGAGCGTAAAAGTTCCTGAGCATAAAATCGTAGATTTGTAGCCTCTGAGCGTAAAACCGTAGATTTGTAGCTTCTGAGCGTAAAAAGCTCTTGAGCGTAAAAAGCTCTTGAGCGTAAAATCGTAGATTTGTTACACAGTATGACTGTCCGTCTTCTTTTTTCAAATGATAGGCTGACGTGGTCCCCAATCATAACCGACTATTAAATATCGGATTTGGTTAGGGATTCGAAGAGTTATCTGAACTCTATAAATAGCCCAAGGTCTTGAGAGAAAAAACTCTTCATCTGTTTCTGCAAAACCCTTCGTCTCTTTGAGAACTCTTTGTCTTTGTCTCTTTTCTGAGAACTTTGAGCTTCGCCATGGCACCGAAACAGGCTTCCACTGCTAAGGGAAAGAAAGTCGCCTCTTCTTCATCTCGCTCCTCTGCTCAAGCACGAGCAACCCCCATTAGGGTGAGCGAGCCCCGATCTGAGTGCAGTGCTCCACCGTCGAGCTGCGCACCGGGCATTACAGGTAAAGACTTTGAGAGGAATAAAATCCTTCACACACGTTGTATGTGTATGCGCAAGGTCATGTTTTATGCTAAGAGTCTCTTCGGGGAAGATGATGCACAGAGATATTTTATCATTACGCCCACATTTCTAATGTGTCAGCGTAAAACTCCATCTTTTGCAGTCTGGCGTAGAAACTCAGACTGTCAAATTTTGGTGTATACTGCAAATTTTGAGTTTTACGCGCTGGCGTAAATTCCAGCGATAAAACTCAAATTTTGGCAGTCTGGCGTAAAAAACTCAGACTGTTAGACTTTGACGTATACTGCCAACCTTGAGTTTTACGCACTGGAAATAGATTCCAGCGTAAAAAATGTTTTTTTTTGCAGTCTGGTGTAAAAGCTCAGACTGTTAAGCTTTGGTGTATACTGCAAGAGTATTACGTCTAGCGTAAAAACTGACTTATTTTCTTGCATTTTGCAGTGGACCTGCAGATCCCTCCTTTGGCTGAAGTGATGAGCTCTGCTGCTGGGATGCTGAATTCCAACTATCTGGAGGACTTGTCCCACGTGACATTCCCCATCTCTGGAAGCAAGTATCCTCAAGAAAGAGGAACTCTGATCTCGGTCCAAGGAGAACGCATGTTGCTGAGTATGATCAGTGGGGAGCCCCTGACATACATAGATGGGACTGAGTATAGGAAACCAGCTTTCCTATTCGGTGACATCATTGATAAGCAGTCCCAGACCAAGCCCAAGAAGGAAGATTGGGTATTTTCTGCTGAGGGCATGATCATGTATCTGCCAAAGATGTCCAGAGATTACCCTATCTCTGAGTTCCTCTATGCCACGCATCCTAGGAAGATGTTATGGACTCTGACTCCTGACCTTCACGGCCAGCCGGGAAAGATCTTTTATAGGAAAGGGTTAAACCGGGGGGCCTTTGTAAGCAGTCTCTCAGGTCCTGTTATGCCCTTCAGAGGGTTACTACCGGGCAGCGTCCCGAGTGAAGATACTTCACTGATCCAACCGCGTCAAATATCGACTTTCTGCAATGACTTCATGGGGCATGGAGGAGTGTACCCTAAGGTTAACCCTCGAACCAGTGGGTGGCTTAGCCCTGGGAATCTTCGATGGGCCAGTTTAACTGCCTCGGCCCTGAAGCACTTCCAGACGGAGCTGGAAAGTATTGGCTTGTTCGCAGCTATGAGCGCTACTAGTGTTGGGCTGCCTCTCAACCCCAACTTGTTCTTAGCTTTGATGGAGCGATATAACTCGCTCACTGGGACTTTTGCCACTCCGATAGGTGAGTTGGGGCTAGCCCTTCATGAGATGGCAGACATCTCAAGGCTGCCAATAGGAGACACTCCTTATAAAGAGTACGTTCCCACAAATAGGGAGCTGAAGGACACAAACACTCGGGCAGTGGCAGTGTATCAAGAGCTGATGAGCCACTATCTTGTATGCACTACCTTCTACGGGGAGCCCTCTGGTTTAGCCCATACCAACAAATGGGCATCCTACCTCTTCTTCCATCAGGCCAGAAATACCAAGCCTGACAAGGTTGTAGATAGCAAAGATAAGCCTTTGAACTTTCTGAGCATGCTTAGTGCCAACACAGTCGATGATCTCATCGAAGATGCGGGGGCTCCAGATTATGTTCTCGATGAGGAGATAGGGGGTTATCCTGCAGGCACTAAAGCCTACAGTTATATGAGGCATTGTCGCAAGCCTCTGTCAAGGGAAGCTCAACTGGCTGGCTTCCTCTCTATCTGGCTACGCCGATGGGTAGTGCCTGGCATCGCGTCTGCGGATCGCATTCATCGCAATATCTTATGGCCCATAGTACGTTTGGTATTTGGAGCCAGATTGGGCCTTCTTCCTGCCATGGTATGCAGGATACAAGCTGGCCTGAGAGCTATTACTGATGGGCTGCTGGCTGATGCTACACAGCGTGAAGCATATCCCAGAGTGGAACTACCATTCCAATATCTGATGGGATGGTTGATCCTTCACAACACCAAAGTGATGTCTCCCGGATCCTCCAGTGGTTCGGGCAATAACTTTCTGTTGAATTACAGGAATTCTTCTTGGAATGTGACTAGCGGCATAGACTGTCGGCTAGCACTAAATTTTGCCCATAGTTGGAAGCTTTTCTGCACCGTCCCCTGCGTGCATATCAACCAACATGGGACTAAGCTTCAGGATACAGGTCAGGGGAAGACTATTCTCTCTCTTGAAGCTTTTTACTAGTTGGTCTGCATTAGACCTTCCCATCTGCTGTACAGAAGTGAGGACCACTGCTACTTGGAGCCTTATCTGCCAAGTCGGTTCGCCAGGCAATTTGGGTATGACCAGTTGCACGTGGGGAATCCTATCACCAGCTTCAAGTTCAAAGGTGGACTCATTGATGGATCTATAGGATGGCGGTATTTTATCATGGATTATACTGCAGCAACCTTTACTGTGCCTGCGACTTCTCTCTCCATGGAGTTGTGCATCCTTCATTCGTACGCGCAATTTTATGTGTCCATCAATACCTTCCATCGTGATTTTGATATACATGGAAGTTTAAGAATGCCATCTCATAGGTCCGCTGGAAGAGAGGAGATACCATCTGTCTCATCTGATGAAGGGGACAAAATCATCGGTGCAGATGACTATTTGGTAATTTTATCGAGAGGCGTAATAGCTCTGCCAGCAGAGCCTCTCATAATTTCCCATAAACGGAAGGCTTCTACTCAAAAAGAGCCTTCCCCCCGCAAGAAGAAGCATACTACCGGAGGTCCTAAGAAGACTTCTACCAAGGGGGCTTCTAGGAGTGAGTCCATTCTTTTCCCTGTTGGGGTGATTCTTTGATCAGGGGTCCTTCGCCTTTTAGAGAGGGAACCTCCACAGTCCCAACTGATAGTGCTGGAGATTCTTTGCCCACGATTGCTGCTGCTACCACTGTTCCTGGTAGTGCTTCGAGATCGCCTTCGAGGCCGTGTGTGATAAGGTTCAATATACCTTTATCAAGACAAATAATGGGTCTAGCCCCTCCTTCGTCTGTAAGTATTTCCAGCAAAATTCTACCCGATGAGCCTCGGGTAGATCTGGGTGATGAATGGGATGACTACTCCCTGGCGTCAGTTGGTGCACCCTCTTCTCTAGGTATGACAGCTTGCTTAGCATCATTAAGAAATAATTTAGCTGTACAGGCTACAGACGCAACATACCTACCATCAGCCATGGGTAAATATTGTCTTCACGCTTTTTTAGGAAAATTAACATCAATTTGATATTAACTTTCTCTTGTCTTCTTTTCAGGCGAAGACATCTTTGGGGAGGGCGGAGTTGACGCAACTTCTGACTTTGTTGTGGATCCTGCTAATGAAACGGCGATGCCCGACGTCGAAGAAGCATGCTTTGAAACAGCCGACCTTTCATCCGCAACATTCTCGGGTGTCGTCCCGCCAATAGCAGTTCAAATAACATCAGAGAAGGATGAGCCTACCATCTCGATAGTGCCTCCTTCGTTGAGCATGCCAGCAACTTCAACCGTTGCTGGTGTCACTTCTTTTGTCGTGCTATCCGTTGAAGCAACGAATATGGCAACCTCCTCTGCATTCATTCCAGAAGGGAGATTTACCGGTATTGCAGCCACTCCCAGCGTACATCCGATCTATGCTATGCTAGTTGAACAATACACTAGCATATTCTACCGCACTTTAAAAAAGCTGATATCCATGGTGCTGGAGAAGAACCTAGGCTTTGATGCTCTGAAGACGTCCTCTCAGCTTACTATAGCGCCGATTAGAAATTTCAATGACGCAGAAAGAACTGATGCGCTAGAGCAAATAGTTAATGGTTTAGAACAACTAATTAACGAATATTTGCAACTATCCCGAGGCAGCATCGACGATCTGGTTTAGGCTGAGTATGACTCCTTAACTGCAGAATTTGCTCAGCAGATAGAATCTCTGAACAAATCCATCCAGGAACAGCAGCAAGAGATGGATAAAGAGCAGGCTGTCTTAGTGGAGGTTATTCCCCAGCTAGCTAAGTGCCAGGCCGAGTATGAGGGAAATAAAGCGAGGGTTCGAGAATTGGAAGCTGAACTCGCTCAGGCAAGGGAGAGGCTTCTCAAGACATCGGTAGTTCGTGATGTATTTGAGGGCCAAGTGAAGGCAGCTCAGCAGAACTTGGCACATATGAGTGTCATCCACGCAAGTTCTATTGATGCTCGGTCCGAACTATCTCACTTGAACAATGAGGAGGCAAGGCTGGAACGGGCTCGTACTAACATTTTAAACTCCAGGAATGAGAGGATGGCTGCTTTGGCGCGACAGATTCGCGATTTAACTGCTCCTCCCCAATGATGTACCTTTTTGGTTCTTCTGTAATTTGCTATTCCCAGAGATAATAAAGATACTTTTTCTGACTTTGTGGACCCATCAATTTAGAATATGAATGATAGGCTAAGATGAAAGTGATATCAGAGGTAATATGAACATGATATATTTTCGGTAAGGTTTAGCTAAATGTAAAACTATTCAGGAGTAATATGAACCTTCTAGAATATAATCCAACTAGATTTGTATACTAAACACTATCAGAGGTAATATGAACATGATAGGTTTAAAAATTAGTTAAGGATATCTATTCATAGGTCATACGAACCTGATAGAATATAATCCAGCTAACCTTTGTAAGTAGTATTGCCAGAATAAGATCTTCATCATACTCCGTTTAAGCAAGGGAGATAAAGCATAGTACTTCTTCAGGGATTTGCTGTTTGATAGGAGACATTATCAGATTTTCGATAGGTTTGGCTCATCTGTTAACGCCATTTGGGAATGTTGTTTCAATCACATAAGGACCCTCCATTTCTTTGTGATTGTTTGTGTGAACTTCGGATATCGTACCAGAGGAAATATAGGCGTAGTACAAAACCATATTTATTGGGGACATCCTACTGGGGGATCTTTGGTGGACCTATTATTTGTTGTGCACGTTGAGTGCAAATAATAAGTTCGAAACAAGCCCTATCAGAGGTAATATGGACGTGATATGTTTTGTGGCTGGTAAAGACATCCTGCTGGAGAATTTTTATGGACCCATTACTTGTTTGCGCATGTTAGTGCAAGTAACGAGTTTGAGACAAGTCCTAACAGAGGTAATATAGATGTTTATAAAATACGACTCTGTGGGGATAGTGGAGATATGTAGTTCAGAGGTAATATGAACGTGAACTGACTTTTTCTCTGTTAGGGAATATAAAAATAGTTCAGGGGTAATATGGATTTGAACTATTCGTTTCCATTATGGACCTATTACTTGTTGTGCACAAGAGTGCAAGTAATAAGTTTAAGACAAGCCATGCCAGAGGTAATATGGACGTGGCAGTTTTTGTGGACCTAACACCACTGCCGTATTTAAAGTTAAGTACGGGTGCTAAGTTGAGATGACCACCGATATCAGAGGTAATATGGACATGATAATCGATAGCCAAAACTCGGAAGGTTTGTTCAGAGGTAATATGGACATGACAAACTCATTCGGAGTAAAATATTATGACAGCAGCTCAGAGGTAATATGGATGTGAACTGATGTCCGAAGAACTCATTGAGGAGTGATTCGTTGAGTGTGGTCTATCCGAATATGAAGATAGACCAAAGGATTTCTCCGTTGGGGAGATTAATGGGACGATAGCTCAGAGGCAATATGAGCATGGCTAGCGTCTAACGAGATTGGTTTGAATAGTCACTGCGGGAGTGTGTAAGTAGACCTAAGGATTGCTCCTCTGGGGATATTTTGAGGATCCATCATCCATTGCGTATCCGGGACTCTTGGATATGGATGATGGCTTTTTTTACAAAAAAATTTAACGGAGGAGAAAATGTTGCATATAGGCACTTGCTGGGGATGAAGATCCAAGAGTTGATTTGTACCTCTGGGTTGTCCCGCTGGGGATGAGGGGAGTACAAGTCTAGCCTAGACATAGTACTTCTTTTTTAGGAATAATATTTGTTCAGAGGTGAGATTGACATGACAAACTCTTGAGTTGTGACCCTACTGGGGATGGTGGTATATATTTGGTCAGAGGCAGAATATAACCTGATTAGAACTCTGCAAAAGAGTTTTAGTGGACTTATCATCATGGACATGCTTAAAGTTAAGTATGGATGACAAGTTAAAACGACTGACACCATTAATGGTAGTAGAAAGTCGATGGACAAGAATGTTTGCTCAGAGGTAAGATGGACATGGCAAACTTAACTGGGGGAATTTTTAAGGACTCATCATCCGGCATTTCTTGAAGGAGAAAATTGTCACATTGGAGTGAGACCCATATGCAGTGACCGTCTTCTTGTTTATAAATACAAAGTGATGACCTTGGCGTCGATCAACTCATAGATTCTTCTTTTCAGTATGTAGCATTCCCTTGTGGGGTGATGAACGTACCGATGAAAGAGACAATATTCTGGGTCATCGATATTGCCAGCCCTTTCAGGGTATCTGATGTTGGGTAGCCGAAGCTTGTTTTCCTTCATCAATATATTGAAGATTTCAATGATGTCATCATCATTGAAGGAGAAAGTCCCCTTTGGCTTTCGGGCTTTTGATACCTGAGTCGTACGGTCTTCAGGGAAGATTATCTTAGTTGCATCATCTTCGGACTCAGAGGGAATTCTACCCCCAGCTTTGGATGCTGCTCCCTTTTGTCGAGGAAGACTACCCCCAGACATGTCGTTGTCCACAGAAGTTGATTTAGAAAGACCTGTCTTTGGTATTACAGGATCAGACTCTGGAGGTCTGGGGTTTGCAAGAGAGGTGGTATACCCTAGCCCGAAACGAGTTCGTTGACAGTAGGGATCACCATGCAACGGTATTCGTCTGCTTTTTCCATAATTGAGGCCTTGCTTCAACTTCAAATCATAACCCATATTTTGCATAATCTTTAAAGCTTGTGGGCTATATCGGTGGACTTGCATTCTCCCAGCATCAGACTCGTAAGAATCTTCTTGTACAGTCGGTCTATTCCGTATTCGACCGAAGACTATTTGATGTTGATCATCGCGAGTAGGTGGAACAATAAAGATAGATTCTTCATGTGGTCCATATGTCGTGATGACATTAGCTGTTGACGCTACTTCCCATATGATCTCCCCATGCTTGGTAGTTAGGGGCACTAAGTCATGATTTTGACCCTTGTCTTTGCGTTTCTGGATCAAGAAATTGCGCAAATCAGGGAGATTACAAGAAGAAAAAGAAGGCTTATTCTGCCCTTTTACATCAGTAGGGACGTGGAGATTGGGAACCATAACCCTTTCTCTGCCATAAGAATACAGCAGTTCACCCATGTGAGTGATGTACGATCCATCATCCATCTGAGGAGCGTATTTTCCCGTGAAACGGGTCTTCTTTACGCGGATGAGTTTATCCTGGCATAATCTGGAGTTCTGCACAGGCTCGCGTAAAATATGGGAAGTCCTCAAACGGCCTCCAGTGTCACTCGTAATCTGAAGAGTGGGCAACTTTTTCTCTTGTGGGCGTACAGGCCTGGAGGTTGAGAGATTTGCCACTCATTTTCCCTTGATGTGATCCAGGGGTCCATCTGCTTCGTCAGAGACGAGAGATATATTTTTATGCGTAGGGCGCGTTTAAAATTTCTGAATTGGCACTGAGGCCTTGTCAGAAATTTTGTCTGCCATGTCACAGACGGGAGACAAAGTTTTACGCGCAGGGCACGTTCTAGACTTCTGGATTGGCACTGGGCATTGGCAGAAGTTTTGTCTGCCACGTCACGGACGGGAGATAAGATTTTACGTGCAGGGCGCGTTCTAGACTTCTGGATTGGCACTGAGGCACTGCCAGAAGCTTTGTCTGCCACGTCACGGATGGGAGACATAGTTTTACACACAGAGCGCGTAGGTTGCGTTGTCACAACCTTGCTGATCGGAGAGAGAGAGCCTACAGGAAGGGTAGAGGATGTCTGGGGCATCCAAAGTTTATGCAGCTTCCTGTTGTCCCGAACAGAGAGGGAATGAGAGCTACCCCCTGCGCGAAGCATGTCTTCATAAGCAGATTGGTCGAATTTGACGACCAAAGTCTTCTTCGTCGATCCGACGGATACAGCATCGTGTTGAGCAATGCCTTTCTCGTCAGATGAGAAAGTAATCCCCAACAGAGTCGCCATCTTGTGTTTGATGATAAAACAAAATGTGAATGTTCGTACGAAGCTCTTTCTGGTTTATAAACTCAGGCTATTAAACTCACATGGTATACAAAACACTATCAGAGGTAATATGAACATGATAGGTTTTGAAAATTCACCCGGCGAGTCGCTATTTTGTTTGAGATAAAACAGATAGAGGGTTTGTACGAAACCTTTCTTCTTTTGCTTACAAACAAGAAAAAGAGTACAATTAATCCTATACGAGGATATTAAGTACAAGAAAAAAAATGATTCTGGAGAAAAATTGCTATAGGAGTCTGATCTGCGGTCGATCTCTTTGTCCCTTGGACCACATAATGACGAAGAAGTGCTGTAGAAGAAGGAGAAGAAGCTTCAAATATTGCAACAGGGATTGGAAAAGTCGTCAATCACTACTCTTTGTCTGTGCTCTCTGCTCTTTCTTTTCCGACCTTGCCTCTCCTGACCGATCGATGCCCTTGATTCCTGTGATCGGAGGTCTCTATTTATAGAGCTCAGTCACAGTAACTATCCAGTCGGCGTAGAAAGCAGACTGTGAAGAGAGTGGCACTTTTTACGTGGCGGTTATAATAACTGCTACCCACGTCTGAATGATCTCCTGAATCTGCGTGTGACGCGTGTCCCATTATGAGGTAACGCGTATAACTGCCTCTCGAAGATCACGGCATGCAAGCCACGTAGGTAACTGTCCCTCGCGTAGAGATGGTTGGCATAAAAGCCAAATAACTGACTTGTTGGTGTAAAAGCCAAATAGTTGTCTTGTTGGAGTAAAAGCCAAGTTGCTGTCTTGTTGGCGTAAAAGCCAAATAGCTGTTTGTTGGCGTAAAAGCCAAATTCTGCGTAAAGCTTGATGCTGCATAATAGGTTACCAGCGTAAAGATAGCCAATCATCCTTCCTTGACTGAGGTCTTGAGCGTATTCTGGGCCAAGTAGCCTTATTACGTACCTTGGCAAATATAAATTGAGTTGACGTATTTCGAGGAGATATCATACGGCGTACTCCTATAGTTGAAAATAGCCAGGTTGGCGTATTTCGAGGAGATAGCGTACGGCGTGCTCCTATATTTGAAAATAGCCTGGTTGGCATAAAATGACAGGATGGTGATGTGAGCGTATTAGCCCTAGTTTTAGCTCTCCCAGTCATAAAAATAGAACAAAATCACGTGCATTAAATGCAGAGATCTGCCCCCATCTCGTGCATTAACTGCAGAGGTATGCCTCGAGTTCTGTACGAAGAACAGCTTTTGACGTGGCGTCTAATTTTGTCTCATGTTGAGCGTAAAAGTGCTTCTCTGCCTGTGTAAAATAGGCAATTTATTCCTTGAATGCGTAGAAAATGACTTGTATCAAGGATACGTCACTAAACGACAGTCTGGGCTTCTGTGCAAAAAATTATTATTATAGCCGTCCTCTTGATCGTCGTGCAGTACTCTTTGTCAGGAGTCAGGTTCACTGTTCTGTCTGACAGGTTCATTCGAGGAATACGAAGAGTTCCTCGTACAACTTCATGCTGCATTAAAAGCAAGCGTATTATACGCTAGAGGGAGGTGTAGCAACCTTTTTATGCCAAAATTAGCCTAGAAATTCTGACTTACGTAGGTTGTTTTGGGGCTCTGTTTTACGTTGAATAGCGTTGAAACTCTGTTGTACGCTAATGGCTCTGAAGTCATATTTTTACGCCACACAGCGCTGGAGCTCTGTTTTACGCGGGCTTCATACATGTTGGGGTTTTATGCATATAATTCCCCAGCGTATTTTCATGCTTCTACAACACTGTCACACAACTGTTACAACTCCTCATCCTACTTTTTGTGCACCAACACCCCCTTACTTGTATCAGTCTCCTTACTCTAACTGGATGCCTGCATTACAACTAACCTCTCATGCTTACTTCTAACTACTCCTATACTAATACACCCCAAGCCTCGAATTATCCAACTGAATACCCCCTGTTAAGTCCAACTGAACTGATTTATTTTAGTAGCAGAACTTGAGCACTTAGCCTATATGCATGTGCTAAAGCCTTCATCCAATGCACTGAACTTACAACCAAAACTACAACAGCAGTAGCACTGTTCCCCAGACATACTTACTCCTGGAGCACAGACCTCATGTACACTCAACATACACACAAGCTTCCTTTCTCTCCCTCATGTAACTATCATACCACATCAGCCACAAATCCTACACACTTGATACACAACCACATAAATATGGCATTCACACTAATGCAACACTCACACACACACTAGAGATATTTAACCAAACACTTGGCATGCTATATATAATAATCCATGATACTCTCTCTAAGGAAGTGTCAAAACTCACAATATACCACAATAATCATTACTAAAAACCAAGTACACTTATAAATAACTAATACAAATAGTTATAATATGGAATGAAGAAAATTCACACAAATCATCCAAAATGAGCCCCGTATCATAACGTATCACAAAATACCATGATACAGCCTACTCGTATCCATTTGTGGACACGTATCTAGTCTCACACTATTAATCTAAGTCTAATTAGATCAATTTGGCCAAATGATAAATACTTGGTGCACCAATCTCGAATTTCCTCCAAATTGGACACAAAAACCTACGTAGAACACCATAGGTTCAATTTGGCCTAGAACTTCTTCCTATTGGTAGCCCTAAGCCATGGGATGGTTCCTAATAGTAAAATGCATGAATTAGACTCTTAAATGGTGGGGAATTCAGAATTATACCTATTGGAAGATAGATTCCCAATGAATTGCTCAAATGGACCCAATCCGGACACAAGCTCTTTGCCAAATGCCCCTCCTCCAAGTGCTCCTTGCAAATCCAAGCTCCAATGCTCCTTGCTTGAAGATATTGAAAGAAAATGGAAGATATTGGGTGGAAATGATGTAGGGATAAAGTGAATTGGGGATCTAGAAAATTGGAGATCTAAATTTCACGAACAAATAAAGAGGAGAGAGAATGAGAGCTCTATATGTGGTCGGCCCCCTCCTTTTCCTGCCTCCAAGCAACAACCAAGGACCAATGTGCCCCTACTTAGTTAATATGAAGAATATTAAGGAAGGCTATTTTGGGAAGTCTCTAAACTAATACCAATTAAGCTAATCCTCCTAATTAACTCAAGGAAATAGGTCTAATGAGTCTAGTCCATGTTAGGCTCAATTATTGTCATAACAAGTCTAATTGGGTTTACTAGTATCAAGTCTAAATAATATGCTAGCCCACTATCTATAAATAAATAATATAAGGCACAATTAAATTAAATAACACTATAATAATTATTAATCACTATAAATAAATAGATATTCAAAATGACCAAAATATTCTTATTTGGAAAAGAGAGGGTGACACACTTGCTCACGTCCATATCACCTTTGAACTAAGGTCCTAATATATTTTCCCAATTTTCCCACGTTCACATCACCTCTGGACAAAACTTCTCGTTTGACTATCGACTGTCACGTCCACAAGACCTCTGGTATCGGTCGTCATCCAAGCTTATCACCCGTACTCAAGTTTAAGTACACCAGTGAAGATAGGTCCATAGACCCATCACGTCCATATTACCTCTGATAGGACTTCATTTCGAACTTATTACTTGCATTCAAGTGCGCAGGAAGTAATAAGTCTACTATAGAACCCCCAGTGTGATGTCCGTGATAACTATGGTATTATACTACGTCCATATTGCCTCTAATACCATACCCAAGTTTACAACATATACCATGACAAATATAGGAAGACATTCTGGAAAAGAAGTGACTTTCTTATTAATATTCAAGATCGTGAGTACATATGATGAAAATCTATTTTTTAAGGGTTTCTATGAAGTCTCGCTGATACGAACATTTTCCATTAAAGGCGCCCCTCCGTGTTGTTTCTGCTACTAACACAAGTGAAGCCGGCGACAAAACTCAATGCACTTTAGGTCATCCCTCCACAGCGCAAATCTCAGTATATAGAAAAGAATCCATATTTATGGACAAAAAAAGTGGAAACGACCATGCGCTCCTCGGCCACACGGAAAGACTGGATGCTAGAAATGGCAATCAATCTAAATCCAGTAATCAGCATCGCAGGGCCACATAAAGAGGAAACACACAACTAGCATATTGCCTAAACAAGGACTATTCCACTTGCAACGACAGGCGTTTCACCCTCGTCTCATGGATCAGTTCTTGGCGAACAGTCGCATAAAGTTGGCCTTTTTCATGAACAACGGACGTTATGATATTCTTCCATGCTCTATCATAGGCAGCACGAGCGAGGATAAAACCTGCACAAAAAGAACGCATATCATCAACATACAAAAAAGTTGTGTCTAGTCTAGATGAATTGTCATACGACTGGTCATGTTAGGAGCCTGCGCATAATTCTAGATGACCCTTCATCCATACGGCAGAGCTCAGAGGAAAGGCCGCACATGTCTCTTCATCCATGCGACAAGCCATGACGTATCTCTGCATCCCAGACATCATGAAGTAAAGGCTAAAATGCCCTCATACCTCATGTTGGGAGGACAACATCAGGCGGCCACGCGTCCTCCTAATTTTCGTCAGACTCCTTAGACAAAGAGAGAACCTTTAAAATCTTTTTAAAGAAAGAAGGATCAGAGGAAATGAACCTCTCTCTCTCTCTCTCTCTCTCTCTCTCTCTCTCCTCCCTGGGCAGCCAATTTATAGGCTCCAAAGCCGCGTAGGGAGATCGAGGCAATAAAACAACTAGTTATGGGAATGAATCTGACGTCTCGATTCGCATAATCCACTTTCAACTCCTTAGAAACTGTCTTCCCGACAAATACGTCAAAGGGTGGCTCAGAATCCCAAGAGATTAGTTTGAAGATCGAGCTAAATCTTGGCATTTAATATAGATTTGACAACATGGCAGACCCGTCCATGCAACAATAATTGTATGCGTCAAAGAACCTCCAAGCGACAGACAACTCATGCGTTCAAAAGATACTTTTTCCATGTTTCTTATTCAAAGTATTCCAAACTTTTTAGTTTAAAAACTTTGAAGGGGGCCTTGTAGAAGCATAAAAAATCACAGAAGTGCCTATGCGCCTCAGTCCTCATGTGTCGAAGAAAATAAACTGCATTCGTCAAAACTCAAGTGGCGCATGGCTAGTTAGACTCATAATGTCATCTCAATCAAGTCAGATAATTTTTTGACTCTGACAAGCAATGATGCTCTTAAATGCCTCAATTCTGAAGCTGACAGTTGGTGTCATAGTGTCAGTCACTGCCATAATTATCTTTATCATTTTGCAGTCGTACAATGACACGTGTATGAGAGACAAAGTTTTATGCGTCACTGGTTCCATCGCCCCAGACTCCATGTGTCCCATGCATCTTTGGCCCCATGTGCCCCAGACTCTATGAGTTCCATGTATCTTTGACTCCATGCATCTTTGGACCTATGCGTCCTAGACTCCTTGCGTTTAATATGGCAGTGCTCCTCCAGTCAAGATATTTTTGTTACAATTGGGAAGATTCTCTATAGGCCAAGTGTCAAGCTGACCAAGTCATGCACACCAAGTATGAGAACCAACCATATTTTAAGTAATAGCAGATCCCAACAATGAATCCACGTTGCATTTAACCGTGACATATGTCCATGGTTGCAACCGCACCCTGTTGAGGATGGACACGTGGCAGCTCCAGCATCCATGCACGCCTATCATACGCACGCTTGAGCCCGTCAGCATGACGGCTATAAATAGTAGGGTTGCATACCCACTAGAGGGCACAGGGAGACATACATACAGACAATCACAAGAGAGATAATAGTAGAAAGCATTCTTATTCCCTCGTCGGACCTCCAACGGAGTAAAGGAGTCACTACAATACTCAATCTCTAACGTCACATTCTCCAGAATCAAAAATAATTGTACTTAGATTTTCTGTCTAGGAGTTTTATGTACTCTTTTGTTTGTTAAACCCACAAAGTTTATTTCGACTTTGGATCAATGGTAAACAGTACTTTAATATTCCTCGTAACAGATACCACGTGTTGTGTAGCCCATAATATGTGCATACGTTCAGATCTGTGACATGTGCATAAGTTAGTGCAGAATCCTATATGCATGTGCATAGAAGCAAAAAATAGTGTATTTATGTTTCTTATGCGCGCATAGCCATTACAGTGCAAATGACTATAAGTAGCAGGGATATGTGCTTCCCAAATCATTTAATATCGGAGCATATCGAGAGCTTACAGTGTTGAGCCTGTTTGCTACCCAATTGTGCCCATGAGCCAAAGTTAGCAAGTTCTTCAATCTTCACATCGGATCATCAATGGAGTAAAAATGTCGACGGCAGACTTGATCTCCATCGCTCTTACTCTCTAGATTTTCTTTCTTTTACTTAGAGTTCAGTGTTATGATTCTTTTGTACAAATCAAAAGTTTTATATAAAAATCTTTATACACTTTTTGTAATGGAAATACTCTGATTATGCACATAGCCTAGTAAGGGTCTATGACAATGCCAATAGGTATTCCATGAGTCCAGGGTAGTCTCTTGAATAATTATCTTGTATAAAATTAGAAACCCAAATATAGTTGCAAAAGTCAATTAATCAATTTATACCTATCAATCACTTTACAGGTGGTCTGCCAACACGGCTCTTAAAACTACCACAGAAAAACCAATAACATGATACATAGATCCACTAATGGATACGGGTACTCGCACCACGTACAAGATATCGTATCGATACTGGATATAGGAAATATGAAATACAAGATAAATAAATAAATACACGTACAAATACGTATATCAGGATCAATGACTATCAACACTACCCTCCTTAGAAAAATTCTATCCTCAGAATTTCAACCAATGCAACACTAAACAATCAAGACAATCACTATGCTACTAAAATATATAAATGAAAAAACAACCATCCACACACATATCTATTTACCAATCACTTAAAATGAGATATGAAGGCATAAGAAGCAATATACCTCCTCCAAAGTCGAACAAGTATGGATATCTGGATCTGTTATCATCCTTGCACTCCCACGTCAACTATTCCAATGAGTGATGGCCCCAAGCAACAAGGACAAGACTGGTAGACCGGTTATTAAGCACCTTCTCTCTCCGGTGCAAAATAGATATAGGGTGATCCTTATAGAACAAGTCGGTACTGATGACTAGCTCTTAATACTCGAGAATATGGTTCAGATTCGGTATATACCTATAGAATTGAGATACAAAATAGTGAAACTATGTCAACTCTAAGTCAAACCGGTCAAACTTGGTCAAACTACCTATTTCTAGGTTGCATGAGTCTATCTCAAAGATGTTGGGTTCATACACTATGTAACTAGACCATACAAGCTAAATCTTAGGATACTAGGATACCGTATCTCAGGATACGCAAATAGGAGATATAAAATATCACATATATACATATCAAACAATATTAACTATAAAATCCCAATTACCAAAAGCTATGTGGATACCTTTGTTTCGAACCAGCTCGGTATCGCACCACTAGACACTCATCTTGATACCCAAACCCAATACCTTGGGTATCCTTAAATACCTTGATACTTACCTTGCTATCTCAAGGTAATTGTCAATACCTCATATATACTAACTACCCACTAATAACTATATGCTAACAACCTACTACTAAAAATATAGTATACTAATGCATAAATACCAATTATGAAATATATATATATATATATATATATATATATATATATATATATATATATATATATATATATATATATATATATATATATATGCCAATACCATATATACACCTATTAGCTACAAAAGATACATATTTATAACTAAAACTGTCACCTAAAGTTGTTGTTGCCGTCTAAATGCTGCTGCTACGGAAATTGTTGCTGCTGTCGCTGAAGGCTGCTGCTGTTGCTGAAGCTGCTGTCGCTAAAGCCGTTGTTGTTGTTGTATACTACTGTTGTCGCTAATGTTGTTGTTGCTGCTGTCGCTGAGGCCGCTGCTGCTATTGCTAATACTGATGTTGTTGCTAATACGTTGTTGCTGCTGTTGCTAATGCGCTGCTGCTGTCGCTGAATGTTGTTGCCCCTCTCTCTCTTATATACTAAAATATATACAAATATATATACTAATATATTATACTAACTACATCTATTTATATATATACACATGCTCATCTATATATATGTATATACATCTCCACAATAATATATATAGTATAACATACACATATTATAGTATCCTATACATATTTATTCATAACATCACATATACGTACACGTATATGTATAATCATGCAAGTATATATATATATATATATATATATATATATATATATATATATATATATATATATATATATATAACATAACTTATATATACACACATAACATATATACATATACACTACTATATATATATATACACTACTATAATTACTAGCTATTACATATGTACAAATATAGCATCATATATACATAACACATAGGTACATAAATATATGATACACTAACACATAAACATATATATATATATACATAACAATATATATATATATATATATATATGCATATAATTACATATTATAAATGACTAAGAACAATAGGAAATAGATCTAGAAATGCAATATCACAAACACATGGAGTGTATCGCACTCGTATCACACTAGATCTATGATACGCTTGCGACACGAGTCCACCACACATCCAAACGTATCCTGAAGGACATGAGCAACTCTAATATATTATTTATGAACAATACGAAGAGTCAAACATAAATCTACGTGTCCGTGTCAAAATATGACATGCACAAAGTCCCGTGTCGGAGGAAAAACCTCCAAATCAATACGTATCACCAAATTATTGGGATATGACCTACACATATCCAATTGTGGACACGACACTAGCCCCAAACACACAAACACATGTCAAATTGATCTATAGAACCAATTGACAAATAGAACAAGTGTCAATCTCAAAATTCCCCTAAAATTGACAAAAAAAGCACCATAACTTTCTCAATAGGCCTCATATGAACTCAAAACCAAATCCTATGGGTAGCCTATGCATATGGGTTGATTTCTCATATTTAATTCTCATATTTAGACTCTAAATTAAGGGGAAAAACTAAATTGTACCTATTGGGAGATGGATTCCCAATGCAACCTCCAAATGTGATAAAATTAGCCTCCAACTTGTAGATCATTGCTCCTCTTTGTAGATCCTTGCTTCCTCCTTCTAGATCCTTACTCCACTAGCCTCCAATGGTGATTTGGAAAGAATTGGAATAAAATTTGGTAGTAAAAATGATGTGGGAATAAAAAAAAATTGTTGAGGAAAATTCTAGGTCTAGATTTCAAATGAAAAGAGGAGAGAAAAACTTTCTTCCTCTTCTTTAATAGGCCGGCCCCCCTTACCCCTTCCTCAAGTCACTATGTAATATCCATTATACCCCTTGGGGACTCTCATGAAGAAATAATTAAGGAGGGAAGGTTCTAGTCTAATGGTTTAATTAAATTAATTATCCTCCTAATCAATGGGCTTTCTAGTTGGGCTCAAATCTAACAATTAATACATGTTGGTCCATGAGTCTAAACTAAACTAGTTAGATCCACTAACGCAAGTCTAAAACAAATAACTAACATCTAACAACAATTAAATAATACAATAAATAATTATCTAACATGCACAATATTTAAATAAATTATAAAATTACTAAAATATCATTTCCTAGAAAATATGGTAGTGACAAGTCTACCCTCCTTAAAATAATTTTGTCCTCGAAATTCAAAGACGAAAACTACCCCCAAAAAATAATAGAATATAACAAAAGAACATAACATAACTATGAAAGAACATACCGCAAGGCACAAACAAATATGGGTAACGCTCTCGTATTTCATCCTCTCTCTCCCATGTAGACTCCCCCGGAGAGTGATGCCTCCATGCGACGCGTACTAAAGAAATAGTCTGGTTCCTAAGCACCTTCTCTCTCCCATCCAGAATCTTAACTGGCTGCTCTGGATAGCTAAGAGTTCTGTCCACCTCTATTTCTGAGTGATCAAATACGTGACTAGGATCTGCCATGTACCGTCTCAACTGTGACACGTAAAACACGTTGTGCACTCCCTCCAATGCAGATGGCAAGTCTAGTCTATAAGCAACTGTACCGACCCTCTCGAGAATAATGAAAGGTCTGATGAATCGCGGACAAAGCTTCCTGCCTCCACCAAAACGAATCGTGCCTCGTGTCGGAGAAATCCTCAGAAACACCAAACCACCCACCTAGAACAAAATATAGCCCTAAGAACTTAATCTATAACAAACAACCAATAACAAGCATAAAATTAAAATCTAAAACTATACCTCAAACTCCAAAGGTCTCGGTGGCTATCGGCCCAATGCCGATGTTTGTCATGCGCCACTCGAAGTCTGTCTCTGATCAACTGAACCTTCTCTGCTGCATCCACAACCATCTCTAGCCCAAGCAAAACTCTCTCTCCAATATCGTTCTATGACAAGGGAGTACGACATCTCCGACCATACAGATCTTCAAAAGGTAACATCTCTATACTAGCCTGGTAGCTGTTGTTGTAAGAAAACTCTACCAAATGGATATGGTCCTCCCAAGAACCCCCAAAATCTAGTACACAAGTGCACAACATATCCTCGAGAGTCTGAATAGTCCTCTCTGACTGCCCATCTGTCTGGGGATGATATGTAGTACTGAACTTAAGCTGAGGCCCAAACTCGCTGGAAAACTTCTCCAGAAATGAGAAGTGAAACGACTATCCCAATCCGAGACTATGCTGACGGGAACTTCATGTATCCTGACGATCTACCTCACATACATCTCTGCCAGCTTCTCCGTAGACAAACCCACCTTGAAAGGCAAAAAGTGGGCCGACTTGGTCAACCTATCAATGATGACCCAAATCGCGTCTTTCCCTCCTGGAGATCGTGGAAGTTCAGAAACAAAATCCATAGTAATGTGCTCCCACTTCCACTCTGGAATGGATAATGGCTGAAGTAAACCTCCTGGCCTCTGCCTCTCGACTTTCACCTGCTGGCACACTAAGCATCTGGATACAAACTGTGCTACTTCCCTCTTTATGCCATACTACCATACACACTCTCTCATATCCCGATACATCTTATTGGCACCTGGATGTATGGAATACTGAGAGCGATGCGCTTCCTGTAATACCTCCTAACACAGCTCCCCACTAGGCACACACAATCTAACTCCATGCTGCAAAGACCCATCTTCAGCAATGGTGAACTCATCCTCCAATCCTGCTCTCACTTGAGCTCTGATGCTCCTCAGAAATACATCCTCATACTGGGTTGCCTTGATCCTGTCCATCAATTCTGAATGTATCTGCAATCCCCATATCTGCATAGCCAAACCAGGAAGTACCACCTCAATGCCCAAGCTCTCCAAGTCCTCCAACAAATACCGATCCTGTATCAAGAACATAGCTACCGGATACCTACTCAAAGAATCAGCAACTACATTAGCTTTTCCAGGATAATACTGCAAAGATATATCAAAATCCTTCATCAGTTCCAACCACCGACGTTGCCTCATGTTCAACTCCTTCTGCGTGAAAACGTACTTCAAGCTTTTGTGGCCTGTGAAGATCTCCACACGTTATCCGTACAAATAGTATTTCTACAACTTCAGGGCGAAGAAGACTGCTACCAACTCCAAATCATGGGTAGGATAGTTCTTCTCATGAGGACACAATTGCCTGGATGCATAGGCAATCACTTTCCTATTCTGCTAGAGAACATAACCCAAACCTTTCCCCGATGCATCACTATAAATAGTGAAACCTCCAGACCCTGATGGCAACGTCAAAATAGGAACAGACGTCAACCTCTTCTTCAATTACTCAAAAGCAACCTAGAAATTCTCTGTCCAAACAAACTCTACATCCTTCCTGGTAAGTCTGGTCATTGGCTCGGTAATCCTCAAAAAATCTTGCACAAACTTCCTGTAGTAGCCTACCAATCCCAAGAAACTCCTTATCTCTGCTACCGAACTCGGGGTCTTCCAAGACTCCACTGCTACGATCTTCTTCGGATCCACTAAAATACCATCACCAGTCAGAACATGCCCCAAGAACTCCACCTTATCCAGGAAGAACTCACACTTGGACAGCTTTCCATACAGCTTCTCCTTCCTCAGCACATCCAACACAATCTATAAATGCTTCTCGTGCTCCTCTGGTGCCTTCGAGTATATGAGTATGTCATCGATGAACACCACCATGAACTTGTCAAGGTACTGATGGAACACCGTGTTTATCAAGTTCATAAATACTGCCGGTGCATTAGTCAAACCAAACGACATCACCATAAACTCGTACTGACCATACCGAGTTTTAAAAGCACTCTTCGGTATGTCCTCCGGCTTCACTTTCACCTGGTGGTATCCTGATCTCAAATCTATCTTAGAAAATACCTTGGCACCACTCAACTGATCGAACAGATCATTAATTCGTGGCAAAGGGTACTTATTCTTGATATTGAGATTATTCAATGCCCTGTAATCAATGCACATGCGCACTGATCTATTCTTCTTCGGTACAAACAATACCGGGGCTCCCTACGGTGAAGAACTCGATCTGATAAACCCCTTATCCTATAATTCGTCCACCTGCTTCTTCAGCTCGACCAGCTCGCTGTTGTTTACTCTATAGACATGTTACAAAATTGGTTCTGCACCTGGCACCAAGTCTATAGAGAATTCAACATCTCGATCTGGCGACAATCCTGGCAATTCCTCAGGAAACACATCCAAGAACTCTGCTATCAACGGATGTGGCAACTTCTTGTCTTCCACCATAGCTCTACAAATAATGCCTTCTCCCTGCTCTACAGATCCTCCAGCAAACTCAAACTCTGGGTCTCCTGGCAGACTAAATAGAACTCTACCTCCTCTACAATCTATACTAGCACGGTGCCTACTCAACCAATCTATCCCGAGTACAATGTCGTAACTCGGAAGTGGCATTACAAGTAGACACGTACTCAACTCTTGACCTCCCAGAGTAACTCTCCGATCCTTGCAAATAGCATTAACTAGGATAATGCCTCCCCCGGTCATAATCTTGCAAGTCCTAAGCAAAGACTCAGCTACCAAATCATGCTTCAGAGCAAAAGAAACAGATACAAAACTATGGGAAGCACCACTATCAAACAAAGTTAAAGCTGGAATAGAATCAATATGGCACATGATGTAAGACACTCAAGGAAAGGACAGTTTAAAGATCAAATGTCAATATCAAGAAAGAATAGTTGAATGAATCAAAATAATTTTTTCTAGATGTGATTAAGTATTCTCAACCTATATCCTATATCCTGAAACAGGCTTGTAATAGCACTCAAATAAGAGCACCACTATGAATCGTACTAATTGCGACCTCGAAGAGACCTGCATGGGCCACCACTAAAAATATGTCATGATCCGCACCCGATATAGGGATGCAAGTCAGAAACAACTCCCCTCCTACGCCGCAAAATCGGCGGTAGAACGATGTTAGGATAATCTATCTAGCAATATAATGAGCCATCAACGATATCAATATACTCAATCACAGATCTAAGATAGAAATGAGCACGAATCAGATAAAGAATAGAATAGTCACAAACAACTCATGAGTCAAATAATAACATCACTGAGTCTGAAGAAATACTAAAAAAATAAGCTGGAGACAAATCCAGTACAAAGAATACTAAGAAGCTACAAGTCCCGGGTCATCTGTCTCAGTCGGAATAAGTCCCTCCTGAGCCAGGGTCTCTGACTCTAATCCCACAACATCCTGAGGTCCATAATGTGTAGGATACCACTCCTTAGTGTCATCTAGGAAAAATATATCCAGTCAGGAAAGGAGCAGATTACATCTCTAACAGCAGTTCTAATCAATGATAAAAACTATATAACAGTAAATATATGTGAATATACAAGATGCAACAATAGATACAAGAGATATATAATAAGAAAATACTGGAATAAATACAATAATGAACAATATGACAATGAACAAGAATACTAATGACTAAGTGTGTGAGTACTAGCTTTAACATGTGATCGGCTTGGGAACTTGCACAAGAAACTTGCACAGGAATAATGGTCTGGTTAGTCATACGTGCGGTGTATGACCAACACTCACAGGAAAACAAGACATGCACAAGAAGGGTATGATCATATATCTACACTAAAATACTTCCCACCCCCGACTGGTATAGTGGATCCAACCATGGTATGTTATGGCACGGGATTCTCTAGGAAGGTAGCAAGTCTCCCCGAGAATCAGTATATGTAGATGTACAAGATAATCAATGAAACAAGGCTTGCACAAGATACACCATATATCAAGGAATAACATCTCATGACGAGATCAGGATATACCAATCCGTGTAACCATCGTGTCAAGAAACATGGATATCTACACTAGATACAATAAACATAGAGGATATCATAAATGAGAAACTATCAGAGAATATATTCGCCTGAAGTCCGGTGAATAATCTCACAGATGTCTGATACGGTGCCTCAAAGACCTAGATATGGAATATAACATCAATACAAGATTTCGAAAAGGAAATAAGTTAAACTTGTCAACATCTAGGTTAAAGAGCCATTTCTAAGTCAAAACAGTCAAACTAGGTCAACTTTAAGTCAAACCGGTCAAACTTGATCAAACTACCAATTTTTAGGTTGCATGAGTCTATCTAAAAGATGTTGGGTTCATACACTACGTAACTGGGCCATACAAGCTAAATCTTAGGATACTAGGATACCGTATCTCAGGATACGCAAATAGGAGATATGAAATATCACATATGTACATATCAAACAATATTAACTATAAAATCCTAATTACCAAAAGCTATATGGATACCTTGGTTTCGAACCAACTCGATATCGCACCACTAGACACTCATCTTGATACCCAAACCTAATACCTTGGGTATCCTTAAATACCTTGATACTTACCTTGGTATCTCAAGGTAATTGTCAATACCTCATATATACTAACTACCCACTAATAACTATATGCTAACAACCTACTACTTAAAATATAGTATACTAATGCATAAATACCAATTATGAAATATATATATATATATATATATGCCAATACCATATATACACCTATTAGCTACAAAAGATACATATTTATAACTATACCCGCAAAACTGTCACCTAAAGCTGTTGCCGCCGTCGCTAAATGTTGTTGCTGCTGCGGAAACTGTTGATGCTGTCGCTGAAGGCTGCTGTTGTTGCTGAAGCTGCTGTCGCTGAAGCCGATGTTGTTGATGTATACTGTTGCTGTCGCTAATGTTGTTGTTGCTGCTGTCGCTGAAGTCGCTGCTACTGTTGCTAATACTGTTGCTAATGCGCTGTCGCTGAATGTTGTTGCCCCTCTCTCTCTTATATACTAAAATATATACAAATATATATACTAATATATTATACTAACTATATTTATTTATATATATACACATGCTCATCTATATATATGTATATACATCTCCACAATAATACATATAGTATAACATACACATAATATAGTATCCTATACATATTTATTCATAACATCACATATACATACACGTATATGTATAATCATGCAAGTATATATATATATATATATATATATATATATATATATATATATATATATAACATAACTTATATATACACATAACATATATACATATACACTACTATATATTTATATATTTATGTGTTAGTGTATCATATATCTATGTACATATGTGTTATGTATATATGTAGGTATATTTCTACATATGTAATAGCTATTATATATATATATATATATATATATATGTGTGTTAGTGTATCATATATCTATGTACCTATGTGTTATGTATATATGTAGCTATATTATATGACTAAGAATAATAGGAAATAGATCTAGAAATGCAACATCACAAACACATGGAGTGTATCACACTCGTATCATACTAGATCTATGATATGCTTGCGACACGAGTCCACCACACATCCAAATGTACCCCGAAGGACACGAGCAAGTCTAATATATTATTTATGAATAATATGAAGAGTCAAACACAAATCTACGTGTCCGTGTCAAAATGTGACATGCACAAAATCCCGTATCGGAGGAAAAACTCCCAAATCAATACGTATCACCAAATTATTAGGATACGACCTACACGTACCCAATTGTGGACATGATACTAGCCCCAAACACATAAAAACATTTCAAATTGATCTATAGGACCAATTGACAAACATAACAAGTGTCAATCTCGGAATTCCCCCAAAATTGACACAAAAAGCACCATAACTTTCTCAATAGGCCTCCTATGAACTCAAAACCAAATCCTATGGGTAGCCTATGCATATGGGTTGATTTATCATGGTTAATTCTCAAATTTAGACTCTAAATTAAGGGTTAAATGAATTGCACCTATTGGGAGATGGATTCCTAATGCAACCTCCAAATATGATGAAATTGGCCTCCAACTTGTAGTTATTTGCTCCTCTTTGTAGATCATTGCTTCCTCCTTCTAGATCCTTGCTCCACTAGCCTCCAATGGTGATTTGGGAAGAAATTGGGATAAAATTTGGTAGGAAAAATGATGTGAGAATGAAGGAATTTGGTTGAGGGAAATTCTAGATCTAGATTTCAAATGAAAAGATGAGAGAGAAACTTTCTCCCTCTTCTTTAATAGGCCAGCCCCCCTTACCCCTTTATCAAGTCACTATGTAATGTCCATTATGCCCCTTGGGGCCTCTCATGAAGAAATAATTAAGGAGGGAAGGTTCTAGTCTAATGGTTTAATTAAATTAATCATCCTCATAATCAATGGGCTTTCTAGTTGGGCTCAAATCTAACAATTAATACATGTTGGTCCATGAGTCTAAACTAAACTAGTTAGGTCCACTAACACAAGTCCAAAACAAATAACTAACATCTAATAATAATTAAATAATACAATAAATAATTATCTAACATGCACAATATTTAAATAAATTTTAAAATTACTAAAATATCCTTTTCTAGAAAATGTGGTAGTGACACTTAGCTAGTATTTATTGTACTAGATAGGTCTCCAATATTAGACTATGGCATGTTGATTACATTGAGACCATTTATGTTTATTGTTAGACTATAGACTTGTTATTACTATGACTTGTGATTCTCTTCTATTTATGACATCGTTCCATTATCTATCTCTAGTTTGATTGATTGAGTATTGATGCTATATATTCATCTTGTCCTAATTTTGGAGTTGAGTTACCATTGACAGGTTGTATATATATCTTGTGCGAGTTTGTTCGATAGTATTATGGACATTTTACAATGTTCTACCGTCGATGCTGCGGCGTAGGCTGGACGTACCCATGACTCACCAATTTTTGGGTGCAGGTCGTGACATTAATACCGTGCCATCTCATCTGCATTGATCCACTTCTTATAAGCCTCTTTGACTTCTTCATCAGAATTAGCATCTGGCTTAGGAGGACACTCCTCATGGAGTACATATTTGTACTCTTCAGCAGTTACGACAATATCCAAGTTACGTTTTCAGTCAATGTAATTAGGGCCAGTAAGTTTGTTTTCTTTAAGAATCACCATAAGTGGACTGAATAAACCTATTTTTAAAATTTTAAGAATCACATAAATAATAATTATGTAGGGCAAAAAAAAAATGAACTAAAAATATATTGATTCCCTCAAAACAATAATAAAAATTTCACCAACACCTTATACACCATGAATTTAATATGCCACGATAGTGTGGACGTATACTAATTCAGTATTTGTCCAAGGAAATTTTTCCTATTAATTTTACTATCATGTCAACCTAACTTTATGACAAATAAAATTAATTTGTTGGTCTTTCTTTTGGTCCTACAAATAATAGCAGTGACTCCGATGGAGAGGATACCATTATTTGTATCTAAGTGTACACAATTACTTAATATTAAGTCCATTACTTCGTAATGTATTTTTTCAAATGGAGAAGTAAACACACACTAGGTAATTTTCTATAATTATCCCAAACGAAGTATGTACTAGTGATCAATGATTATACTCATCGATATGGAGGAAGGTTTAGTGCCAACACGCAAGTATAATTACATTACCTACAAACCAGTAATGGAGAACATGGGATTTATACTAAATAAATTCTCTCTCCCACTTAGTTATTTAACAATGAGGCTTTTTCTACTAGTTGACGTATGTCCATGTTGTCCATTATTAATGTGGGCTTAGTTTAAAGAAAACATCTACAAAATAATAAACATGCATAACAGAATAAGCAGATATAGCAATAAAGAAAAAATAAAAATTGAACTATTATGGCCATATATCCTGCTTCTTTCTCAACTGTCGAATTCAGAATCTTGCTCTACGTAGAGTTATTCGAGGTTCGACCTGCCTGGTCAGGTCGCGGGGTTCGGGCAGCGCCCCTTTTTTTTAGGTTTGGTTATCTTTTTCCTTAATCAAAAATTATTTGTCTGCCTCCGGACTGCTAAAAAAGTATCTCGTCCCGTATCAGAAATAGCCACCATCGCCATCATGATAGATCAAAAATTTAAAATTACATCAATCATATGACTCCGGAAGAAGTTTACACATAATCTAGATAGAAGAAATTTAAATAATTAAGCACGATCAACCCTCATGATTTTAGTTACATCCATGAACAACAACAGCCATGATATACCGTGGGTTTAAATCACAGAAATAAAATATGTACACAGACCATAATAGTTGGATCTAAGATGCCTGCAAAACCAAGTTAGAACATATCTACATCTATCGACTATTTTTAATGCGAGTTTTATTAGACAACATAGATTTATCAATTGATACGCAGATCCAAACCTGGCTCTGATACCAATTGATGGAACTAGGGATCCCCAGGACTGTAGATTGGTGTGCATATCAATTGATAGAAGATTAACAAATTTAATACGTGATCTAACCCTTCAAAGGCGGAAACTAAGGTTCACGAATTATACATGAAGTAACGAGAAGAAGATGAAGGATTTCAGCAACCTTAATCAGTTAGCGACCCCAAGATCTTCTGTACGTATTCCTTCCTCGGATTGGACGTTGTGTGGGCGACGATCTTCCAACCTTTTCTTCTCCTTGGTTGACCCTCTTTCTTTCCTTATGTGAAAAATGAATTTAGAGAAAGATGCTTCCTTTTTATGACCATGACGGCCAGAGAATAGAGGATATATATAGGCTACGGTAGGGACCATGAGGAAAAATTAGGGTTAGGTCTCCTAACTGATCTAGGTATCCCATGTTCAGCCCGAACACACAACCCTGGCCCGTTAACAATAGCTCGGTCCACTAAAGATCTTGCACTACCTTCCTAATCCCAAATTACGATAATGGGCTCCTTCTTATTATATGCTTGTTTGTCTCCCCATGTTAAGATATTAAATGTCTGTCGATCAAATTAAGTTACTAACAACTATATTGATCGATATCTTTTATCCTTACGTAGTACCACTCAACTTGATTTTTCATATCGGATATAATCCACCTATAGGGTTTATATGACAATCCTTATGAGTTCCTTAAGGGGACATCATCAACCAGATGTATCGGGACATGGATTTCTTGTACAAGATTTTTTAAGGATTGCCGAGCCGATGACCAGACTTACCAGGAAGGATGTAGAGTTTGTTTGGATGGAGGAATGCCAGGTTGCTTTTGAGGAATTGAAGAAGAGGTTGACGTCTGCCAGGGTCTGGAGGTTTCACTATTTATAGTGATGCATCGGAGAAAGGTTTGGATTATGTTTTTCAGCAGAATGGGAAAGTGATTGCCTATATATCCAGACAATTGCGTCCTCATAAGAAGAACTATCTTACCTATAATTTGGAGTTGGCAGTAGTCATCTTTGTCCTGAAGTTATAGAAATACTATTTGTACGGAGAGCGTGTGGAGATCTTCATAAACCACAAGAGCTTGAAGTAAATTTTTACGCAGAAGGAGTTGAACATGAGGCCTGTTCAATACACACAAAGTGTACTAGTATAAACCTATAGTCAAGATAGACTAATACCAGATTATACTACAATACTTTTAATGGTTTGTCCAAGTCTATCTAGGTTGTGAACTATTTATATATTCCACAGAAAACTGATAATATTATCTTTTGTGTGACACCGCACACCATATTATCTACAATATAGAATATCAGATACTTGCATTAATATTATAACAAATACAATATACAAATATTTGCCCATATGATTCTCATTTTAAAATAAGGAAATGTAGTTAATATAATTTGATGCTTTTAGTATATAACCCTAACAGTAACGAAGTACGGGCATGCTGGATACGAATCCACTTTGTCTCTTGATAGTTCAATTTGGATTCATCCAGCATGATGCAATAATGAACACAAGTTCTAGCCACACCTGTTTATCGACCAACTATGATGTCCATGCTGGAGGCAATCGTATCATATTACATGTCGTATAGCACGTAAGAATACCTCGGTATAAATTATGTACCATAATCACGTTGGAACACTTAGCACATAGGAACATGTAGCGCGTAGAAAGTGCATTGGCACGGATATCATTAGCCGGGTCAAGTTACCAATCATTGGTAAATCACATGAGTTTTAGCACATAGCAACACATTAGTTAAGTCAGGCACATAGGTGGTCATAGTTACTTGGCTCATGGGTAATATGGCCACTTGGCGCATAGCCTAGTCTTGCACATAGTAGGGTCAGGAACTTAGTTGAGTCTAAAACATGGTCACTTAGCTCACATACATTCACAAAATACAATAAAACACCAACCCAGAAAAATCAATAAATCATGCATATAGGACCGTATAGGTCAATGACACATAGGTCAAGGCCGTAGAGAATCAAGGCTGCATAGGAGTCAGTGTCACATAGGTCAGTATTGCATAGGTCAAGGCAAAGTCCACTCCTTGGGACAAATACTTAGTGACGGCCAATAAATTCATGTCAGAGAAGTGACTGAAGTAATGGACGTGGCAAGCTATAAATTAAGTCAGGAAAAAAAGACAAATTTATGAAAAAATATGGAAGGCGAACAGAGTTATGCGTCCAAAAGAGAAGAGACACATAGGGTCACTGCCGCATAAGTCCCCTTGTCGTATGCTCTAATTGCCACATAGATTTCTCTTAGACTTAGTAAATTTCTCATTCGTTCAACGAGTGAAATACAAGGAGTTTTGTTACTTAGGACTTTTTCAAGTACTTAGCTCCAGAACACTTTGTGTAATAATCGGTCATGCATCCAACAAGATGGACGCATGTTGTGAAAGCATATGCGGTAAAGAGTCCAAGCCGCATAAGGATCAGACCGCATAGAACTCTCTGCCGCATAGATATTGTCCGCATGAGAACTTCGTCTTCTCCAGCCAGCAAGTTCATCCATGGTAGAAAGCTCAAAGCCAAAGATTTGTTTTCTTCATAAAAACTTTATTTTAAATCCAAATCAAGTGAAACAAAAGTCAAAATCGCAAAAAATTGAATGATTTACAACATGGAATAATTAATTTTCAAAGATACTAAGTTTAAGTAGATCAAAACAAAAAAAACTTGTGGAACCAAAGAAAACCCTAATCTTCAAATGTAGATCTACTCATATCCATCCATCAAAATCAAAAACTCCAAGTATTAAAAGTGCTTAGAATCATAATGCACACATATTAAACAAATAAAATATAAGAAAAAGACAAAAATTAAAATTAAAATCTAAGGGTTTCTCTATGTCATGCAAAGTGTACTTGCCTAAAATGAAAAAAGAGAAAAAAATGAGAGAATGAGGGAAGAGAGAGAAAGAAGTTGTCTTATATAGTTAGGATTGAGGTTTAGACCATGGGTTCAACTCATGACCAAACTAACTCAAACAAATAAAACATGAACCAATCTAAACCAAAGAATGGGCCTAGTCTCCATGCAACTTAATTAACATGCAAGCAAGAAATAATACGTTCCAAATACGTATATCGAAAATGGGGAGTAACAATTGAGGAGCCCGTTGTACCAGTCACTGAGGTTGTTATGGCATCTGTTGTACTGGAGCTTATACTGGAGTACGAATCGGTGCCTGAAATTGTTGTTGCTACTGGAATATTCTCTACTGGCACTAGGGATGCTTGGCAGGTCCCGTACAGCTACCCGCACAACCAGAAGCATCCCGACCCCTCTTGGATTTGAGATCCAAATCCTTCCCAACAATCTGAGAATCTACAAAAATGTCCTCAAAGATAGCGGTACGACGACCAGAAGTGCGCGACTTGATCTCCCTGATCAGTACCTTCCTGAACTTCCAGACCCAATCTCCTTGGTGTCGTACTATGGACTCAGAAAAATGGCTCAAATGGCAAAACTTTGCGGCAAACTCATCCACTGACATGTTCTCCTAGATTAAGTCATAAAACTGACTCTCCAAAGCTCCCAGGGCCACATCGAGGAAGAACTTCTCCTTAAAAAGCTCTTTGAAAGCCTCCCAAGTAAGTCATTGTGTGGTAAGCCTAGGCTCTGTTCGATACCAAGTGAGAGCGATATCAAACATCTAAAAACTGGTCGTCTTGATCTGTAAGCCCTCTGGAATCTGGGCCAATTGCAGGATCCTCTCTATATCCTCTAACCAGTCATCAGCGTAGACTTAACAACCTCTGCTATGGAACCCAAGCCCACTGCCTACCTATCCATACTGTCTTCACTGACTTCCCCTATTACCAGAGCCTAAGAGCTTAGTGGCCTGCACACAACATCTGGGCATACACATCTCACTCCCCTCTGAACTGAAATGATACCCTTTATCACCATTACTGATACCCTGGTCCCCACACACATATCTGTAATTCCCCCATGGTCTTGCACCCTAGGCCAATACGAATTATACTGAAACATGCCTCTTCCAACCAGAACACAGTGCTACCTTCACAATGTGTGGTTGAACACCATACTCACAAATACCTCACTAATTCACTCACCCGCATCCACAACTCCACAATATACTAACCATCTATAACTGCAACCTGCACTCAAACTAGAGTTAACAACCTGCACTAAGACTCAACCATACTTCACACTCCACACAATTAACATACACACTGACATGCCTAATACCCTAAGTTTAGACACTCACACACAAACACTATTTGGCAATAACATACACACATAACCTCCTTACCTTGCTCTGTTCAAGTTTGAACACAAAACCCTAACTTGCTGTTACTACTGTCCAGCTCGAGACTGTGCACATACAACATACAGTATGCTGCAGCCAGAGCTGTGCTAAACCACCCCCAATACTTGTTGTATAGCACATCTCACTGACACTTCACACCACAACTGATATTCCATCACACTCCAGAGCCTGACCCTCACCTCATGTGAACAATACGTACACCAGCACCACACTCACTCTCTACATACTGGCACATATACTAATGCTCACAAGTGCACCCACTGACACTCACATACAGTCACACACAACTGAACATATTATTTCCCTCCCCCCCTTCCCCCTCCCCACACACACACACACACACACACACACACACACACACACACACACACACACATATATATATATATATATATATATATATATATATATATATATATATATATATATATATATATTAGTTAGTATAGCATAGTAGTTAGTATTAATATTCATTTTAGTATATACTAGTAGTTGATATTAATGAATACTAAAAATTACATTGAATTGATATATAGCTAGTGGGGTAGTTAACTATATGCTAAAGCGACATTACCTTGAGATACCAAGGTAAGTGTCAAGGTATTGAGGATATTCAAGGTATTTGGGTTCGAGTATCAAAATGGGTGTTTAGTGGTGCGATACCGAGTTAGTTCAAAACCAAGGTATCCATTTAGTAATTGTAATAAGGATAAGTATATATATATTATTGATTGAATATGCATATATGCTATTTCATATCTCTTGTTTGCGTATCTTGCGATACGGTATCTTAGTATCCTAGTTTAAATTGTTTGGCCTAGATTCTTAGTGTATGGATCCAATATCCTAGAGATAGACTCATGCAACCTAGAAATAGGTAGTTTGACCAAGTTTGACCGGTTTGACATTGAGTTGACCTAGTTTGACTATTTTGACTTAAAAATGGCTTTATGACCTAGAAGTTGACTAGTTTAACTTATTTTCATTCTAAAATCTTGTATTGATATTATATTCCATATCTAGGTCTTCGAGGCACCGTACCAGACATCTGCGATACTATTCACCAGACTACAGACGAGTACATTCTCTGATAGCTTCTCATTTATGTATCCTCTATGTTCATTGTATCTAGTGTAGATATCCTTGATTTCTTGACACGATGGTTACACGGATTGGTATATCCGGATCTCATCATGAGATGTTATTCCTTGGTATATATGGTGTATCTTGTACAAGCCTTGTTTTCTTGTTTCTTGTACATGTACAGACACTGATTCTCGGGAAGACTAGCTACCTTCCTAGAGAATCTCGTGCCATAGCGTACCATGGTTGGATCCCCTATACCAGTCGGGGGTGGGGAGTCTTTTAGTGTAGATATGTGATCATACCCTCCTTGTGCATGTCTTGTTTCTTATGAGTGTTGGTCATACACCGCACGTATGACCAGCTAGGCCCTTATCCTTGTGCAAGTTCCCAAGCCGATCACATGTTAAAGCTAGTACTCACACATTTAGTCATTATTATTCTTGTCTATTGCCATATTGTTCATTCTTGTATTTATTCTAGTATTTCCTTTATTGTATATCTCTTGTATCTATTGTTGCATCTTGTATATTCATATCTATTTACTGTTACATAGTTTATATCATTGATTAGAACTGCTATTAGAGATGTACTATGCTCCTTTCCTGACTAGATATATTTTTTCCAGATGATACTGAGGAGTGGTACCCTACTCATTACGGGCCTCAGGATGTTGTGGGCTTAGAGTTAGAGGCCCTGGCTCAGGAGGGACTCATCCCGACTGAGACAGATGACCCAGGACTTATAGTATCTTAGTTATTCTCTTGTACTGGATTTGTCTCCAGCTTGTTGTTTAGTAGTTCTCTCAGACTCATTGATGTTATTATTTTGACTCATGAGTTATATGTGACTATTCTATTCTTTATCATATTCGTGCTATTCTCTATCTTAGATCTATGATTGAGAATATTGATATTATTGGTGGCTTATTATATTGTTAGATAGATTACCCAAACAACGTTCTACCGTCGATTCTGCAACGTAGGCTGGGCGTTGTTCCTGACTTAAATCCCTACGCCGGGTGCGGGTCATGACACATTTTTAGTGGTGGCCTATGTAGGTCTTCGAGGTCGCAATTAGTACGATTCATAGTGGTGCTCTGAATTGAGTGCTATTACGAGACTGTTCAAGGATATAGGTTATAGACTATAGGCTAAGAATACTCAATCACATTTAGGGGAAAAAATTTGATTCATTTAATTATTCTTCCTTGATATTGATATTTGATCTTTAAACTGTCATTTTCTTGAGTGTCTTATATCATGTGCCATATTGATTCTTTCTTTCGCTTTGTCTCAGGATGCCGCCTAAGACTAGATCACAACGGGGAGAGCAGCTTCTGAGAGGTCTGCGACTTCCCGAGGGCCTGCACCAGTCACTTCTCCTGTGATTGGAGTGTCAACTGCTTTCGGAGGTCCATCTCCTACTCAGAGGACTATGCCAGCTGTATCTGAGGGACTTCCACCTCCACCTTCCGTGCCAGCAGATATGACACAGATGTTCACATTATTTTGAAGATGTTGGAGGCGTAGAAGGCTCAATTTGAGGTACACTAGAGACAGATCGACATCTTACTATAGGGCATCGAGAGTGCTCATCAACTTGCTCATGCCGTAGTAGAGATAGGAGTTTCTGTCCAGCAGCAGGTTGCTCCTCAGGTTGCTCAGCCTCGGCCAGGCAATATTCAGGACTTCAAGAAGCTGGAACCTCAGGTCTTCAAGGGGACGGAGGGCATCGTCTATGCTGATGATTGGCTCAATGATATTGAGCGTCTCATGAGGGTGTCCCGTCTTTCTGAGGATCTGAAGGTTGAGATGGTAGGACTTCAGCTGTTCGACGTTGCTCGCACTTGATTCAGGAATGAGCCAATTCTTGCTGATGCAGGGCAGTCTTGGAAGGTGTTCAATGACCTCTTCAAGAAGAAGTTTTTTTTTCGGGAAGACAGGTTAGACTTGGGGAGGCAGTTTGAGAGCCTCATTTAGGAGAGCATATCTGTGGAGGAATACGCTACAGAGTTCGGTAGGCTGAGCCGATTTACGGAGTATTTGGTGAGAGAGCCAGAGGTTTGAGCTATTTGTTTTTGCGATGGTCTAAACCGGGAAATGAATATCCTCATTCCATCTTTTTATGAGACATATCGGAGATACTTGTGGAGGCACGAAAGGTTGAGCGGGAGTTGGGTTTGAAGCCCAAGAGAGATCACAATTATATTCTGGGGGCAAACAACAGCATAGTATCTGCCAAGCATCCTTATTTCTAGTCCAGGCCTTTTCAGCAGCTGCAGCAGCACCAGACTCGAGCTAGGGCACTATTTTACCAGGCACCGCAGCAGCAGAGACAGTACAGCAAGCTTCCTGCCACTTTTGCAGGAAGTCCGGCCATATCTGGGAAGTTTGCAGGAAGAGGTTGGGAGTTTGTTTGTATTATGGTACCGAAGGGCATCAACTGAGAGAGTATCCTTCCAACCCTTGTCGTGCAGTTCAGGGAGTAGCTCCAGCTCCAAGGACACAGGTGATACCACCTGCAGTACAGCCGAGGGGACCGCCGCTTTCGACCCAGCAGCAGCGTTATGTCCAGCATCAGCATCAGGGAGGTGCACGTCAGGGACGAGCATTTGCTATGACCGTCGAGGAGGACGAGCCCACCGGAGATGTCATCGCAGGTTTTATTCTTCTTGATTCTATTCCAGCTTTAGCTTTGTTTGATAGTAGTACTTCCCATAGTTTTGTATCCGTTTATTTTACTCTGAAGCATGGTTTGGTAGCTGAGTCTTCGCTTAGGACTTACAAGATTATGATCGGGGGAGGTATTATCCTGGTTAATAATATTTGTAAGGATCGGAGAGTTACTCTAGGAGGCCAGGAACTGAGTGCGTGTCTACTTGTAATGCCACTTCTGAGCTATGACATTGTACTCGGGATAGATTGGTTGAGTAGGTACTGTGCTAGTATAGATTGTAGAGGAGGTAGAGTTTTGTTTGGTCTGCCAGGAAAGCCAGTGTTCGAGTTTTCTAGAGGAGCTACAGAGCAGGAAGAAGACATTATCTATAGAGCTATGGTGGAAGACAAGGAGTTGCCGCATCCGTTGATAGCAGAGTTCTTGGATGTGTTTCCTGAGGAATTGCCAGGATTGCCGCCAGATCGAGATATCAAATTCTCTATAGACTTGGTGCCAGGTACAGAACCAATTTTACAGCATGTCTATAGAGTGAAAAACAGCGAGTTGGTCGAGCTGAAGAAGCAGGTGGACAAATTACAGGATAAAGGGTTTATCAGATCGAGTTATTCACCGTGGGGAGCCCCGATATTGTTTATACCGAAGAAGGATGGATCAGTGCATGTGCATTGATTACAGGGTATTGAATAATCTCATTATCAAGAATAAATACCATTTGCCATGGATTAATGACTTGTTCGATCAGTTGAGTGGTGCCAAGGTATTTTCCAAGATAGACTTGAGATCAAGCTACCACCAGGTGAAAGTGAAGCCGAAGGACATACCGAAGACTGCTTTTAGAACTCGGTATGGCAAGTATGAGTTTATGGTGATGCCGTTTGGGTTGACTAATGCCCCGGTGATGTTTATGAATTTGATAAACAAGATGTTCCATCAGTACCTTGACAAGTTCGTGGTGGTGTTCATCAATGACATACTCATTTACTCAAAAATACCGGAGAAGCACGAAGAGCATTTACGGATTTTATTGGATATGCTAAGGAAGAAGAAGCTGTATGGGAAGCTGTCCAAGTATGAGTTCTTCCTGGACAAGGTAGAGTTCTTGGGACATGTTGTGACTGGTGATGGTATTTCAATGGATCCGAAGAAGATTGCAGCAGTGGAGTTGTCACGACCCGCACCCGGTGTAAGGGTACAAGTCGGGAATAACGCCCAGCCTATGCCGCAGAATCGGCGGTAGAACGCTGTCTGGGTAATCTATCTAGCAATATAAAGAACCACCAACAATAACAATAAACTCAATCACAGATCTAAGATAGAACGAGGACGAATATGATAAAGAATAGAATAGTCACATACAACTCATGAGTCTAAAATAATACATCAATGAGTCTGAAAGAATACTAACAAATAAGCTGGAGACAAATCCAGTACAAAAGAATACTAAGAAACTACTAAACTCAGGTTATCTGTCTCAGTTGGGATAAGTCCCTCCTGAGCCAGGGTCTCTGACTCTAAACCCACAACATCCTGAGGTCCATAATGTGTAGGGTACCAGTCCTCAGTATCATCTGGGAAAAATATATCCAGTCAGGAAAGGAGCAGAGTACATCTCTAACAGCAGTTCTAATTAATGATAAAAACTATGTAACAGTAAATAGATATGAATATACAAGATGCAACAATAGATACAAGAGATATACAATAAGGAAATACTGGAATAAATACAATAATAAACAATATGTCAATGAACAAGAATACTAATGACTAAGTGAGTGAGCACTAGCTTTAACATGTGATCGGCTTGGGAACTTGCACAAGAAAACTTGTACATGAATAATGGCCTGGTTAGTCATACGTGCAGTGTATGACCAACACTCACAGGAAAATAATACTTGCACAGGAAGGTATGATCACATATCTCTACTAAATACTCCCCATCCCCGACTGGTATAATAAATCCAACCATGGTATGCTATGGCACGGGATTCTCTAGGAAGGTAGCAAATCTCCCCGAGAATCGATGTCTGTACATGCACAAGATAATCAATGAAACAAGACTTGCACAAGATACACCATATACAAGGAATAACATCTCATGACGAGATCTGGATATACCAATCCGTGTAACGATCGTGTCAAGAAACATGGATATATACACTAGATACAATAAACATAGAGGATATCATAAATGAGAAACTATCAGAGAATGTATTCGCCTGAAGTCCAATGAATAGTCTCACAGATGTCTAATATGGTACCTCGAAGACCTAAATATGGAATACAACATCAATACAAGGTTCCGGAAAGAAAATAAGTTAAACTAGTCAACTTCTAGGTCAACAAGTCAATTCTAAGTCAAAAGTCAAACTAAGTCAACTCTAAGGTCAACTATGGTCAACTGCCGAATTCTAGGTTGCACAAGTCTAACACAAAAATATTGGGTTCAAATACTAAAGTCTAGGTCACAAAACTATATCTTAAAATACTAGGATACCGTATCTCCGGATACGTAAATCCATAGGTAAAATATCACATACAAATGCCAAGACAATATTATTAAATAAAATCTCAAAGATAAACATCAAATAGGTACCTTGGTTTTGAACCAACATGGTATCATAACATAAACCCATAATCTTAATACCCAAACCTAATACCTTGGGTATCCCCAATTACCTTGGTACTTACCTTGGTATCTCAAGGTAATACCCCAAACTTGTTTATACTAACTACCCGTAATATACATACACACAATACTAATTTATCACACACATAGTATACAATAAATACTATTAGCATATTAGGAAGTATTTACATATATATTAAATACTATATACATATATATATATATATCTATATATATATAATAATAGAAAACTGTCAAACCGTCGCTAAAACCATGCCCGCTGTCGCTGAAGACTACTGTTGATGCTGATATACTGCTAATTTAGTGACAGTTTTCTGCAACTGTCGCCAAAGATGTCGCTAAAGCTCCTGATACGCTGCTGATACTGCTGTTGTTTCAGCGACAGTTTCCTGCAACTGTCGCCAACTACTGTCGCTGTTTCTTCTGTTGCTGTTTCTGCCAGCTGTTGCTGCCTTTCAGCGACGCTTGTCGTCGTTGTTGCTCTTGCGGCTGCTGTTATTGTTGGCATTTGTTGCTGTTGTTGCGACGCTCTTGCCCGCTGTCACTAATACGTATATATATATACAATATATATATATATATAATAACATATATATATATATATATATATATATATATATAATCATTCACCATATATAACACATATTATATAATTATAATTATAACAACCCATAAATATCTATTTACATATGCATATTTATACATGCTACCATATACAATTATATATACATATATAAGAGTAGCTACATACAATATATACACATATAATATATACATAGATACATAGATTTAAGACACAAAATTACATAAATATATATACACCACCTTATATATATATATATATATATATATATATATATATATTCTCCATGAAATAAGAACACAAGAATAGATCTACATACAATTGCACAAATACATGGAGAGTATCACACCGTATCCCACTAGATCTAGGATACGTATGTGACACGAGTCTACCACACATCCAAATGTACCTCGAAGGACACGAACAAGTCACATATATTATTTATGAACAATACGAAGAGTCAAACACAAATCTACGTGTCCGTGTCAAAATATAACATGTACAAAGTCCCGTGTCAGAGGAAAAACCTCCAAATCAACACGTATCACCAAATTGATGGGATACGACCTACACGTACCCAATTGTGGACACGACACTAGCCCCAAACACACAAGCATATGCCAAATTGATCTATAGGACTAATTGACACACACACAAAAAGTACCATAACTTTTACAATAGGCCTCCTATGAACACAAAACCAAATCCTATGGGTAGCCTATGCATATGGGTTGATTTTCCATGGTTAAATCTCATATTTAGAACCTAATTTAAGGGGAAAAACTGAATTGTACCTATTGGGAGATGGATTCTCAATGAAACCTCTAAATATGATAAAATTGGCCTCCAACTTGTAGATTATTGCTCCTCTTTGTAGATCCTTGCTTCTTCCTTCTAGATCCTTGCTCCACTAGTCTCTAATGGTGATTTGGGAAGGAATTCGAATGAAATTTGGTAGGCAAATGAAGTGGAAATGAAGGAATTTGGTTGAGGGAAATTCTAGATCTAATTTCCAAATGAAATGAGGAGAGAGAAATTTATTCCCCCTCTCTATATAGGCTGACCCCTCTTTCCCCTCCCTCAAGCTACTATGAATTGTACAATATACCCCTTGGGGCCTCTCATAAAGAAATAATTAAGGAGGGAAGCTTCTAGTCTAATGGTTTAATTAATTTAATCCATCTTCTTAACAATGGGCTTTCTAAATGGGCTAAATTCTATCAATTAATACATGTTGGTCCATGAGTCTAAACTAAACTAGTTAGGTCCACTAACACAAGTCCAAAATAAATAACTAACATCTAACAATAATTAAATAATACAACAAATAATTATTTATCATCCACAATATTTAATTAAATATGAATTTACTAAAATACCCTTTCCTAGAAAATGTGGTAGTGACAGGAGTCTTGGAAGACCCCAAGTTTAGTAGCAGAGATCAGGAGTTTCTTGGGATTGGCAGGCTACTACAGAAAGTTTGTGCAAGATTTTTTGAGGATTGCCGAGCCTATGACCAGACTCACCAGGAAGGATGTAGAGTTTGTTTGGATGGAGGACTGCCAGGTTGATTTTGAGTAATTGAAAAAGAGGTTGACATCTGCTTCTATTTTGACGTTGCCATCAGGGTCTGGAGGTTTTACTATTTATAGTGATGCATCGGGGAAAGGTTTGGGTTGTGTTTTTCAGCAGAATGGAAAATTTATTGCCTATGTATCCAGGCAATTGCGTCCTCATAAGAAAAACTATCCTACCCACGATTTGGAGTTGGCAGTAGTCATTTTTGCCCTGAAGTTGTGGAAATACTATTTGTACGAAGCGCGTGTGGAGATCTTCACAGACCACAAGAGCTTGAAGTATGTTTTTATGCAGAAAGAGTTGAACATGAGGCAGCATCGATGGTTGAAACTGATAAAGTATTTTGACATCTCTTTGCAATATCATCCTGGAAAAGCTAATGTAGTTGTCGATGCCTTGAGCATGTATCTGGTAGCGTTGTTCTTGACACAGGATCGATATTTATTGGAGGCCTTAAAGCGCTTGGGCATCGAGGTGATAGTTCCTGGTTTGGCTATGCAGATGTGGGGGTTGCAGATACACTCAGAGTTGATGGACAGGATCAAGGCAGCCCAATATGAGGATGTATCTCTGAGGAGCATCAGAGCTCAGGTGAGAGCAGGATTGGAGGATGATTTTACCATTACTGAGGATGGTTCTTTGCGGCATGGTGTTAGATTATGTGCGCCTAGTGGGAAGCTGCGTGAGGAGGTGTTGCATTAAGCGCATCGCTCTCAGTATTCCATACATCAATGTGCCAACATGATGTATCGGGATATGCGAGAGAGTGTGTGGTGGTATGGCATGAAGAGGGAAGTGGCACAGTTTGTATCCAGATGCTTAATATGCCAGCAGGTGAAAGACGAGAGGCAGAGGCAAGGTGGTTTACTTCAGCCATTACCCATTCTAGAGTGGAAGTGGGAGCATATTACTATAGATTTTGTGTTCAGACTTCTACGATCTCCAGGAGAAAAAGACACGATTTGGGTCATCGTTGACAGGTTGACCAAGTCGGCCCACTTTTTGCCTTTCAAGGTGGGTTTGTCGACGAAAAAGCTGGCAGAGATGTATGTGAGGCAGATCATCAGGATACATGGAGTTTCCGTCAGCATAGTCTCAGATCAGGATAGTCGTTTCACTTCTCATTTCTGGAGGAGTTTGTAGGCGAGTTTGGGCAACCAGCTCAAGTTAAGTACTGCATTTCATCCCCAGACAGATGGGCAGTCAGAGAGGACAATTCAGACTCTCGAGGATATATTGCGCACTTGTGTACTAGATTTTGGGGGTTCTTGGGAGGATCATCTCCATTTGGTAGATTTTGATTACAACAACAGCTATCAGGCTAGTATAGAGATGTCACCATTTGAGGCTCTGTACAGTCGAAGATTTCGTACTCCCTTGTCTTGGGACGATGTTGGAGAGAGAGTTTTCTTAGGGCCAGAGATGGTTGTGGATACAGCAGAGAAGGTTAAGCTGATCAGAGACAGACTTCGAGTGGCGCATGACAGACAACGGCATTGGGCCGATAGCCACCGGAGACCTTTGGAGTTTGAGGTATAGTTTTAGATTTTTGTTTTGTGCTTGTTATTGGTTGTTTGTTATTGATTAAGTTCTTAAGGTTGTGTTTTGTTCTAGGTTGGTGGTTTGGTGTTTCTGAGGATTTCTCTGACATGAGACACGATTCATTTCGGTGGAGGCGGGAAGCTTAGTCCATGATTCATCTGACTTTTCACCATTCTAGAGAGGGTCGGTGCAGTTGCATACAGACTAGACTTGCCACCTACATTGGAGGGAGTGCACAACGTATTTTACGTATCGCAGTTGAGACAGTACATGGCGTATCCTAGTCACGTGTTGGATCACTCAGAGATAGAGGTGGGCCCTACTCTTAGCTATCCAGAACAGCCAGTTGAGATTCTGAATAGGAGAGAGAAGGTGCTGAGGAACCAGACTATTTCCTTGGTACGCGTTGCATGGAGGCATCACTCTCTGGGGGAGTCTACCTGGGAGAGAGAGGATGAAATGCGAGAGTGTTATCCATATTTGTTTGTGCCTCGAGGTATGTTTTGATATGTTCTTTCTGAGTTATATTCTGTTCTTTTCTGTTTTGTTCTGTTATTTTCTGCGGGTAGTTTTCGTCTTGAATTTCGAGGACAAAAATATTTTAAGGAGGGTAGACTTGTCACTACCATATTTTCTAGAAAAGGGTATTTTGGTTATTTCATAATTAATTAAATTTTGTGCATGTTGAATAATTATTTATTGTGTTATTTAATTATTATTAGATATTAGTTTATTATTTTGGACTTGTGTTAGTGGACCTAACTAGTTTAGTTTAAACTCATGGACCAACATTTACAATTAGTTAGAATTGAGCCCAATTAGAAGCACATTCATTAGAAGGAGGATTAGTTTAATTAAAACCATTAGACTAGAACCTTCCCTCCTTAATTATTTCTTTATGAGAGGCCCCAACGGGTATAATGGATATTACATAGTGACTTGGGGAGGGGGTCAAGTGGCCAGCCTAATAAAAGAGGGGGGGGAGTTTCTCTCTCTTCTTTTTATTTTAAATCTAGATCTAGAATTTCCCTCAACCAAATTTCTTCATTCCCACATCAATTCTCTACCAAAATTCTTTCCAATTTCTTTCCAAATCACCATTGGAGGCTAGTAGAGCAAGGATCTAGAAGGAAGAAGCAAGGATCTACAAAAAAGAGCAAGGATCTACAAGTTAAAGGCCAATTTTATCAAATTTGGAGATTTCATTGGGAATCCATCTTCCAATAGGTACAATTCAATTTTTCCTCTTTAATTAGGTTCTAATTCTGAGATTTAACCATGAGAAACTACCCCATATGCATAGGTTACCCATAGGAATTGGAATTAGGTTCATAGGAGGCCTATGGAGAAAGTTATGGTACTTTTGTGTCAATTTTGGAAGAATTCCGAGATTGACACTTGTTGTGTTTGTCAATTGGTCATATAAAATTAACATTTGTTTGTTTGTTTATGGCTAGTATCATGTCCACAATTGGATACGTGTAGGTCGTATCCCAACAATTTGGTGATACGTATTGATTTGGGAGTTTTTCCTCCGACACGGGGCTTTGTGCATGTCACATTTTGATACGGACACGTAGATATATATTTTACTCTTCGTATTATTCATAAATAGTAATTTAGACTTGCTCGTATCCTTCGGGATACGTTTGGTTGTGTGGTGGACTCGTATCGTAAGCGTATCATAGATCTAGTGTGATACAGGTGCGATGCACTCCACGTATTTGTTGTGTTGCATTTCTAGATCCAATCTCCATTATTCATAGCTATTAATATATTAATTATCCATATATATATATATATATATATATATATATATATTGAGTTGTATATATCCTTCTGTTGTTCATATATTATATATGTATGAGTTATAGATACATAGCTATGTGTGTGGTTGATACCTATGTATATATATTCATAGAGAGTGTATGAATGTATATATATATATATATATATATATATATATATATATATATATATATATATATATATATATATATATATATATGAGAGGTGTATACATAGATTGATATATAGGTATTGATGGTTATATGTTATATACATAGAGATATTGTATATGGAGATGTGTTATGCTCATATGTAGATATATACATAGAGGTGTTTATATATATATATATATATATATATATATATATATATATATATATATATATATATATATATATATATATATATATATGTATGTTGATGGTTATATATATATATATATATATATGTTGATATGTACTTATATGCTTATATGTATGTTTACACATGGTTACCTATATATATATTGCTAAGTATATATCTATGAATATATATACAGGTGTATCTACATATAGGTATTTATTAGTGTTGAAAAGATGATTGTGTGTGTGGTTGTGTGGATGTGAGAAAGGGGGGGGGTCGACAGAAAACACCAAAAGAGCAGCAGCAGCAGTTATGCAAAGCAAAAGAGCAGCAGCATTAGTTATGCAAAGCAAAAGAGTAGCAGCAGCAACAGCTCGAAGGGGGGGCTCGGTCAGTGAGTACAGAGGACAGCAACAGCTCGAGAAGGCTATGAGCACTACAGCTATTAACAAGTGCAGTAGCACTGCAGCAGGATAGTTGTATAGTATAGTAGCAGAAACCACCACCAGCAGCAGCAACTTGGAGATCACCAACAGCAGCAACTTGGAGACCACCAGCAACAGCAGCAACTTGGAGACGAGCAGCAGCACCAACAGCATGTTTTAGTAAGGTATTGGTTAGTTGAGTTGGGTAGTGTTTGAGTTTAGCTTAAGTTGAGTAGTTGGTTAGCTAATTAGTTGGATACCTATTTAATTAGTTATCTAGTTAGCTAGTAGATATATGTATGTATGTAAATATGTATATATGTATATGTATTAGTTGTAATGATAGTTAGTATAGCATAGTAGTTAGTATTAATATTTATTTTAGTATATACTAGTAGTTGATATTTGTGAATACTAGAAATTATATTGAATTGATATATACATGTATTAGTATATATAGCTAGTGGGGTGGTTAACTATATGCTAGAGCGACATTACCTTGAGGTACCAAGGTAAGTGTCACGGTATTGAGGATATTCAAGGTATTTAGGTTCGAGTATCAAAATGGGTGTTTAGTGGTGCGATACCGAGTTAGTTCAAACCAAGGTATTCATTTAGTAATTGTAATAAGGATAAGTATATATATTATTGATTGAATATGCATATATGCTATTTCATATCTCTTGTTTGCATATCTTGCGAGACAGTATCTTAGTATCCTAGTTTAGCTTGTTTGGCCTAGATTCTTAGTATATGGACCCAATATTCTAGAGATAGACTCATGCAACCTAGAAATAGGTAGTTTGACCAAGTTTGACCGGTTTGACATAGAGTTGACCTAGTTTGACTGTTTTAACTTAGAAACAACTTTATGACCTAGAAGTTTACTAGTTTAACTTATTTTTATTCTGAAACCCTGTATTGATATTATATTCCATATCTAGGTCTTCGAGGTACCATACCAGACATCTGCGATACTATTTATCGGACTATAGATGAGTACATTCTCTGATAGTTTCTCATTTATGATATCCTTTATGTTCATTGTATCTAGTGTAGATATCATTAATTTCTTGACACGATGGTTACACGGATTGGTATATCTGGATCTCGTCATGAGATATTATTCCTTGGTATATATGGTTATCTTGTGCAAGCCTTGTTTTCTTATTTCTTGTACATGTACAAACACTGATTCTCGGGGAGACTAGCTACCTTCCTAGAGAATCTCGTGCCATAGCGTACCATGGTTGGATACCGATAGGGAGTAATCGAAGTGAGACGACCGAAGGCGCCCTACTACAGAGGGAGCTAATAGGCAGTGAGAAGTCCCCTATACCAGTCGGGGGTGGAGAGTATTTTAGTGCAGATATGTGATCATACCCTACTTGTGCATGTCTTGTTCCTTGTGAGTGTTGGTCATACACCGCATGTATGACCAGCCAGGCCCTTATCCTTGTGCAAGTTTCTTGTACAAGTTTCCAAACCGATCACATGTTAAAGCTAGTACTCACACACTTAGTTATTATTATTCTTGTTCATTGCCATATTTTTCATGCTTGTATTTATTCCAGTATTTCCTTTATTGTATATCTCTTGTATCTATTGTTGCATCTTGTATATTCACATCTATTTATTGTTACATAGTTTATATCATTGATTAGAACTGTTGTTAGAGATGTACTCTGCTCCTTTTCTGACTGGATATATTTTTCCCAGATGACACTGAGGAGTAGTACCCTACTCATTACGGGCCTCAGGATGTTGTGGGCTTAGAGTCAGAGACCCTGGCTCAGGAGTGACTCATCCCGACTGAGACAGATGACCCGGGACTTATAGTATCTTAGTTATTCTCTTGTACTGGATTTGTCTCCAGCTTGTTGTTTAGTAGTTCTCTCAGACTCATCGATGTTATTATTTTGACTCATGAGTTGTATTGTGACTATTCTATTCTTTTATCATATTCATGCTATTCTCCATCTTAGATCTGTGATTGAGTATATTGACATTGTTTGTGGCTTATTATATTATTAGATAGATTATCCAAACAGTGTTCTACCGCTAATTTTGCGGTATAGGCTGGGCGTTATTCCTGACTTGCATCCCTACACCGGGTGTGGGTCGTGATAAAATCTTCCAGGGCCATATCGAAAAAGAACTTCTCCTTAAACATTTTTTGAAAGCCTTCCAAGTAAGTCCTTATACGGTAAGCCTGGGATTTGTGCGATACTAAGTGAGAGCGATATCAAATATCTGATTGTCGGCCGCCTCGATCTGCAAGCCCTCTAGAATCTGGGTCAATCGCAGGATCCTCTCTATATCCTCTAACAAGTTATGAGCATAGAGTATCCCCTCAATACCCTTGAACTCTCGAGGCAGCATCCTCTTGAAGTCCACTGTAGTGCCTGGCCTCTGTTACTGAGCTGACCAAGATATGGCTGGGAAACTCTCTCTACTGCCTATAGGGCCACCTGATATACATTCTTTATGACCTCTCTCAACACGGCGGTGTGAGCTCGGTATGCCTCTTCCTGTACCCTATACGCCTCTGCCTGAATACGTTGGGCCTCGTCGACACCCTTTGGCATCTACCATATCCTAGATCAAAGCAAAAATTTGTGCCCTGTCAGTAGGTACACCCCCAGGAAAAGAAAACTAAGTCAGAGGAGGAAGGTTCTCCGAAATAATCGGGCCAGCCATCTAGAAAGGTAGGGGAGGAGGACCCCCAAAAGCTGCTAAAACTCCTATATGGACAGAAGGTGAAGGAACAGTCCTTGCCACTCCCTGGGTAGGAGGTCGAGAAGTTGCTGAGCTCTACGAAGCTACAACAGCTCCCGAACGTTGTGACCTAGTCTTCGGCGGCATCCTGAAGACAGATCGAAGCAAAAGAAATTAATAAGGCACAAGATACGATATTATTAAAAAAAAAGGACAGCAATATTCAAGAAAACAATATTCAGAATGAATAAGGATAACAAAATTAATATATTGGAAGTTTCCTAGTTGTGATTGAGTATCCTCTCTCTCATCCTAGTAACCTATATCCTATATCCTATCGCAGGCTTGTAGTAGTACAACTAAGTCGTTGCACTATAATGATATCGTACTAATTGCAAAGCCTGACCAACATGGGCCACCACAAAAATGTGTCACGACCCGCACCCGGATGATCGGGCATGAGTATGTGGGTACGTCTAGCCTACACCATAGCATTGGTGGTAGAATGTTGTCTATGTCAACTAACTATCAATCCATCTCACACAATAATACAAACAAGATGTCAATGGTATCTCAACACCAAAAGGAGGAAACTATGATAATAGTGTAATGATAATCATAATATTCTATAAGGAGGAATTGGCACGATAAGACATAAAGAAATAAAGTCACAAAATCACAATACTAAATAGTCTATAATACTAGCATCCAACTAAATAAGTCTAACAAACTACATAAGTCTAGGAGTAATAACATCTCAAAGTATTAAAGGAGCTGGAGACAAATTTACTACAAAAGCTAAGTAATGTAACTAAGGTATCTAGTGACACCGGCTAGTCCACCTAGCATTCACTCATGAACGTCAGGACCCATGGTTCCCACTCCCTCCTGTGGATCGTAAAACATCGGACACCAGTCCTCTAAGTCATCGTCTAAAAAAAATCCAGTTAGGATTGGAGCAAAGTACAACCCAATAGCAGTTCCAATTAATTGACAAAGACTAAAAAATAGTAAATAGAGAATTATATGTCCGATGGGAAAATAATAATTTGATGTAATGGTAAATAGTAAGTGAGACAGGCAATGTAAGCAATGTTCCATAACTAATGCATATAAGAAGTGAAAAAGAAGGGAACTACAATATCAGGTACAAGGAAATGTAATATATGAACTGAATAAGAAGAACTGCAACTATACTAAGTGTTTTAAAATACTATTTAGATATGTGATCGCCTTAGGAGATTCAATGATTTACATTAAAAAAACTAGCTCAACCATACGTGAAGTGTATGATTAGCTAGTAGCCGATGATTTACACTAGTTGCCAATAATTCTTGATTAAATATCTAGCTAGTACTTTCTCTGCCCCGACTGGTACGATAGATCCAACCATGACACGTCACTAGCCAAAGTATCCAATATTATCCAATGTTAATACGATAAAAATATTCAATACCAATGCATTGAGTCAAGGTAACATCTCATGATTGAAGATCCAATACATGTACCAATCCGTGTACTATAGTATCAAGAATCAGATGTAACATTTCTAAATACCTGAAATATAGTAATTGTCAAATAATGAAAACTATCAGAGAATGTACTCGTCTGTAATCCGGTGCAGAATGTCAACAGTATATGTATCAGTGCCTCAAGGACCTAAATATGAATATCAAGTCAAAATAGTGTTTTGGAAACATAAACATACTATACTAACTTGCAACATGGTCTCTAAAGTCATTTCTAGGTTACACTAAGTCATACTAGGTCCATACCTTGATTCTAGGTTCCTACTAGTTATACTTGCTATTATCTAAAGTATATTAGTTAATACTAGGTATACTAACTAATGCTTGATGTACTAACAAATATACTAAATTATATATTATATATAATACATATAACTCTAATATAACATTTACTTATAGTACGTATCTTAATCTATAACCTCATTGCCTATACCCAATACCTACTTACCTTGCTACTACTTCAAGGTGAAACCAATACCTTAACTATATTTATTTATATAGTATCTTAATGCTTAATTAACACCTTAACTTGAACTCAACTCAATACCTACTTACCTAGATCATTACCTTAGTCAAAGCTCATAACCAACATTTATCTTAGTTCTAGTACTAACACCCTGCTTCATGGTAATATGATACCAAACACACACCTATAGCCCAAGTCTATTCTCATCACTTGCTAACCAACCCTATCTACTGGTGTCAGACCACAATGACACCCTCATCCAAATCCCAACCTCTTCCACCTAATCTTTCAAGATCTGGTATAATCTCCCCAATATCTGCCTATAAAAGCATCACACTAGCACATTCCTAACTCATAAACTCCCAACTCATCCAAACATGCACTTAGACCTAAAAATAACCTTCATTTACATCAAAACCTCTTATATATACAACTAATACATAATACTAACACACTATCACCCTCACACCATTGTGCTCGAACAACCCTTCCCAAGCATGTTGTTGATACACCCCACTGTCTGTGCTCAGACCCCAGTGAACTCCCCTGCAGTTCACTACTTGGCACTCTTAGCCTATTACCTGCATCACTCACAGCAACACTCTGAACATACAGAACAACTGATTCAATTTTGAACTGAATCTAATACATCAAAACAATTGGCTAGCACATATTAACACCATTCTAGTACATCAAAATGTGTATAGCTAATATCACCTCCGCTAAATGCATTCAGTATCAGAAATCCTACCCATCACATACCCACAACTGTTCAGTATCTGACCCCCTAGACTTAACACCCTCTACTATGGAACCCAAGCCCACTGCCTACCTATCCATATTGTCTTCACTGGCTTCCCCTATTACCAGATCCTAAGAGCTTAGTGGCCTGCACACAACATCTGGGCATACATATCTCACTCCCCTCTAAACTGAAATGCTACCCTCCATCACCATTACTGATACCCTGGTCCTTACACACATATTTATAATTCCCTCATGGTCTTGCACCGTAGGTCAACACGAATCACACTAAAACATGACCCCTCCAACCTGAACACAGTACTACCTTCACAATGTGTGGTTGAACACCTAACTCACAGACACCTCACTGATTCACTAACCCTCATCCAAAACTCCATAATACACCTACCAACTGTAACTACAACCTTCACTCAAACTAGAGTTAACAACCTGCACTAAGACTCAACCATACTTCATACTACGCACAATGAACATACACACCCACATGCCTAATACCCCAGGTTTAGATACTCACACACACACTTTTTGGCAAAAACATACATACATAACCTCACGTATCTTGTTACTATTGTCCAGCTCGAGACTGTGCACATACAACACACAGTATGCTGCAGCCAGAGCTGTGTTAAACCACCCCCAATACTTGTTATAGAGCACATCTTACTGACACTTCACACCATAACTAATACTCTATCTCACTCCAGAGCCAAACCCTAACCTTATGTGCACAATACATACACCATCACCATACTCACTCTCTACAAACTGGCACGCATATTAATGCTCACAAGAGCACCCACTGACACTCACACGCAATCACACACAACTGAACATCTATTTTCCCTCTACCACACTACTATACAATCATAAACACACAAAATATAATAAAACACTCATCCTACAATACAATACCATGGTGTATCAAGATACGGACTCTCCATGCCCGAATGTGGACACATAAACACACCCCAATACTAATCTAATGTCAATATACATAATAGACATAGAATCAAACACTTGGTATCCCAAATTTGGAATTTTCCCAAATGTACATAAAAGTCTATGTAACTTTCTCCATAGGCCTCCTATGGACCTAGTTCTTCTTCCTATGGGTAGCCCTTAGCCAAGGAAGGGTTCCTATAGGTCTAATGCATCATATTAACAATAAAATTGATAGAGAAATATAAATTTATCTATTGGAAGTTGGATTCCCAAAGCATCACCACCAAATGGACACAAGGGAGAGATTGGACACAATCCCTAGCCAATGCTTTCCTCCAAGCTTTCTCTTGCAATGACAAGCTCTTTAGCGTCCTTGGAATAAAAATAAGAGGGATGAGGTTTGAAAATAAAAGGATTAGGGTTTTCTTCCAATTTGGCGATAAATTAATTTGAAAAAACAAATGGAGGCTATTAATGAATAATGAGGTTTATATAGCCTCCTAATAGGGTTAGAAATAGATAATAAGACTTAAAAGTCCATCTCCATGTCATGAATAGAATATATTTTATTTAAGTAGGCATCTCTACAACTAGTGGGAATATTCTATTCTCCTTAGCCTAATTAACCAAGTCATGACTAATCTAATTAGTTGAACCAATGGGTCAGGTCAAGCCTAGTTGGGTTCACTTGAGCTTACTAGCACTAAGTTAAACTAATAGGGTAACACACTAACCACTAACCACTAATTATACTAGCAATATATATATATATATATATATATATATATATATATATATATATATATATATATATATATATATATATATATATATATTATTAACAATATACGAATTAAATAAAATGACAAAATTTTCCCTCTTCCAAAATTGGGTGATTACGGTGGATGAAGTCATTATGGATTTGACACATCCTGCATTTTTTTGCATACTCTAAGATATCTGCCACCAAAGTGGGCCAATAATAGCCCATCCATCGGAGATGGGCCTGCAGCTTAGGACCTGGTTGATGTGCCATGCAAGTACCGTCGTGAGCTTCACGAAGTGCCTGCTTTGCTTCTGCATCCGATAGGCATCGTAAATGGAATTTGTCGTATGATCAGCGATACAAAAAATTTGTAGTTGTATCATAGTAGAACTTGAGGGAGCGTCTCTTGACGGAAATAGCTTCCATCGGGATATTTGGAAGAATTTTGTAGACACTGTAGTCTATGAAGGAAAACCTTTAATCCTTGATGTCGATGCCGTTCTCAGTGGCATGGCTTTGACAACCACGCAGATCATCTCTGACACAAACCAGTTCTTGACTAATCACCATGATCGAACGTTGGGTTCTGGTTGGGAGAGCAGGGAGGCTGCGAGACCAGCTAAAGCTTTGGCTTCAGCGTTCTGTAACTGGGGTATGTGCTCTATACAGAATCCGGCGAAGGTGGAGATTATATCAATCACCGTTTGATTATAAAGGATCAGATCCCCATGTTGGATTTTATACTCGCATCGGACCTGGTTGACTATCAGCTTGTAGTCACCGTAGGCTTCTAGGTAATCCACCCCCAACTGTTTAGCCAGTTGGAGCGCGATGATAAGAGCGTTATATTCTGCCATATTATTGGAGCATGCCTCCATGAGATAATACGTGTTGTGGATGACCAAGCTATCGGGAGAGACCAATACTACCCCCACTCCCACGATAATATGGCCTTTGGGCCTCATCCTTGAAGAACCGTCGAAGAATATTCGCCAAATAGACTCTTCCATTGTTGTGTTGGACTCCAACACTTTATCTGAAATATCATCGCAGAATTTTGATGTCTCTAGCACGGGATGAGCTTCCAAAAAATTGGCCAATGCTTGACCTTTGACTACCTTTTGAGGGACAAAAATCATATCATAAGGCAAAAGCAGCATTGCCCATGTGGCTAGGCAAGAATTTAGCGCCCCTAGCTTAGTCATGAGCACTCTGAGAGGGTTGACTCAAAAAATAATGTGAATTGTCTGCCCAATCATGTAATGGCACGTCTTCTGGATGGAGAAGATTAAGGCGAGGCACTCCTTTTCGACAGGATTGTACCTATGCTCGACACCGACCATCGTCCTACTGAGATAGTAGATGGCATGTTCATGGCATGCGTCCCTCTTTTGAGCTAGCAGAGCGCCAAGAGAATGATCCATTGCACGAACGTAGAGCAAGAAGGGTTTTCCCATAACTGGAGCCACCAACACTGGGGGATTCGTGAGATGTCTCCTGATGTCATCAAACGCTCGCTGGCATTCTTTCTTCAAACAAAGTATACTCCTTTCTTCATGAGCTGGGTGAATGGCTAACATCGCCCAGAGAGGTTGAATATGAACCTCCTGATGTATGCCAACCTTCCTTGCAGACTGCAAAATTTTCTAAGATTCTTCGGGGGGTGCATATCGAGGATAGCTTTTATCTTTTAAGGTCTATATGGATACCCATCGAAGTTATAATAAAACCCAAAAACTTGCCATTAGAGACTCCCAGGAAGGACTTGGTTGGATTCATCTTGAGTTGATGTGTTCGCATCAGATCGAGCATTGTCTTTAGATCATGGAGATGATCATCTTTAAAATAGCTCTTGACAGCAATATCGTCAACATAATATTCCACTATTTTGCGCAGATGCTCACAAAAAATGGTGCTCATAGCTTGCTGGTATGTTGCACCCGCATTCTTCAAACCGAAGGGCATTATCGTGTAACAGTATATCCCCAACGGTGTCCAAAATAATGTGTATTTCTCATCATCTGGGAATATCTTGATCTTGTTGTAGCCGAAGAACCCATCCAAAAAGGACATACGTTTGAAGCCACATGTGTTGTCGATCATCACATCTATGATCGGAAGAAGGAATTTGTCCTTTGGGCATGCCGTATTTAAATCACAAAATTCTATACAGACTCGGATTTTTTTATTCTTTTTGATGACAAGGACGATATTGGCTATCCAGTCTGAATGTTCCTCCTCGCGAATAAATACACTTGCTATCAGCTTATTTACTTCATCTTCGATGGAATCTATGATATCTGGATGGAACATCTATTGTTGTTGCTTTACTGGCTTAGAATTCGACAGGATATTGAGCTTATGCATCACGATCTGAGGTCCAAACCTGGCAAATCTTTATAGCTCCATACAAAGAAATCGATGTATTCCCGTATGAGCTGTATAAGGCATTCATGATCTTCTTTGGACAGACTCTTGCTGATAAAGATAGGCTTGGGAGAGGATTCGCTGCCCAAGTTGACTTGTATTACTTTATCTTCGATTGGAGGTTCTCGTTGCTCGAAATATAGCTCCTATTGAGATTCTAACCGCTGTGTCCAAGTCTCAACTTCAAAGAATTTTAGCTCTGATCATTATCTTTGACGTATCCACTGAGGTCATATTGATATATAACGTTTGCTTGAACATCTCTTTGATGCTTGTATTGGAGTCCCAGGTAGAAGACCCTGAAGAGTGAGAATACATCTCAACTTTTGCTTCCGAGCACTCGGGAGTTATAGGAGGTGTTACATATCCTAAACCATGGCGGGTTCATTGATATATATATTTGTCTTTGTTTGCCATTTAAATCAAAAAGAGAACTGGAAGAACTGGATTTGATTAATAAACTAAGAAAAAGTACAAAAAGTCCTAGAAGACAATCTAAGTACAAAGTTGTTTTCTAGGGGGTGACAATGGAGGGTTAGTAGTGTAGCAACTCTCTTTACTCCGTGGATGATCTGGTGCAGAAGCTATTCTCTCTTGCTCGAGTGTAAATCCGTAGATAGCTAGCCAGCCTCTTGTCTGGGTCTGGTACCCTACTATTTATAGTCATATTTTTTGCCGCATGGATGGCGGGGTTTGCCACGTGTCCCCTTTCAATGGAAGGGTGCTATAGCTATGCACGAGAATTCGGGCTCTGCTTCCATATGAACATTTGTTAGGATTTTATTGTTTGTTGAGTATTTGGGTGGTTATCAAATATTATAAGCATGACTTGGTCAAATGGATACGTGGCCGCTATTTGGTTGGAGAGGACCACTCAGTTGTAACAGTAAGACTTTGTCAATATAGAATCTAGGACACACGAAATCTGGGATGCACGGGGCCAGAGATGCATGGACCGCGTGGAGTCTGGAACGCATGGGCCAGAGTTACATGGGACGCATGGAGTCTGGGACGCATGGGCCAGAGATGCACGGACCACATGGAGTCTGGGACGCATGGGCAATAGATGTCGTGCTCCCTATTTTATACCCTTGTAGTGAGTAGTCTTCAAGGAGGGTGGGATGCATTGTGTCCTCCTCGGATTTGGAGGGGATACTACCCCCAGCGTAGAAGATTGTGTCACCTTGGTGAGAGTAGAAGCTACCCTCGGGGATCTCGGAGTCCGTTCCTTGGGAATTACTATCCCCTCAGAATGCCAGGTAGTTGCGTACGTCCAGGGGGACACTACCCCAAGCTTGGGCCCCCCCAGAGTTTCTGAGGAAGAACAACCCCCAGTGGCCGACAGCTTCTTCCTTGATCGGGTACCTTGGAAGACGCCTTCCGCAGGTGTCATCGTCAGCCCTTCGGGTAGTCGCCTTCGCGATATAGTGGTAGAGAGCGTCGGACTAGAGGTATTTGACTTCTTTCTTCCTTTGACAACGGAAAGCTTTCCAGTTGAGTAGCATAAGGCGAAGGGCAACTCCTCCTCCTTCGGTACTTGCACCTGATCTCTAGGTTATTGTCAGGTAGGCATTTTCTGGTGTAGTCGCTGGAAGGTCGACTGCCTGTCTGTGAGTACTGTCACTTTATTGCAGCAGCAGTTGATAATGATGTTGGCGCAGCAGTGCCTTGGAGAGGGCACGTCGCACGCCGTAGTTATTTCCCTTGCTTTGCGCTTGTGAGTAATCATGTCATACAAATCATAGAAGGGTGTTTTACTTTTGCATCCTCTTTGTGAGTTTGGGTATCCCGGGCACACGATTGTGAAGGTGCTGTATTTGCTCCCTGGCCTGGAGTTCATATACGAACTTGCCCAGAGGTACTGGTTGAAGACTTTTGAGACTGACCCTGTCCATTGGTCTATATGGGCTGGATGCATGGGTCAGTCTTGTACAACTTCCCGTCAGAGGCTCGCATAAAAGTTAGCGATGCCTGTTGGCGGTTTATCTTTCGAGCAGTTATTTGATCTTGACGGGCTCGTACTGCCATAAACTTCTTCAGCTTAACAACCGCAGGCACGTAGTATGAAGAGTCCATATTTGGGTTTTTATCATTCTCAGTGGGTCGCATAGGATCTGCACCGTATGAGATACGATCAAAAACTGAGGTTTTCTTGCTATCAGGACTATGTGTGACCGTCTATCTATGGTTGTGAGTTGATGCCGCATGGCCAGTCTTATGTGGCCTCCTTCTTGGCCGCATAGAAGCTGGCTCAGCACCAGAACGTATGGCATCATAGTATTTTCCTCTGCCAGAGTCTGGGTGCTGAATAGTTTTTGTGTCAGCCCAGGATGCGGCATAGACGTGGACGTTCTGGGTGTTCGTTCGACAATCGTCATTGGCAACAGAGTGAGAGGCTGAAAGAGTCTGCTCCGTATCTGGGTGGGGCATAGCGGCCTTGGCCACCCAAGTTCTGTGGGTCTTTTTGGCTTGGCTATCCTTGCCGAAGGATTAGCACTTTCCTCGGAGAGCATGTCCTCAAACGCTTGCTGGTCGAAGCAGACCACCAGCATCTTTTGCGTCGAGTCGAGCTTGACCGTATCGAATTATGTTACCGACTTCACAATAGTGGAGAAGGATGTCCCCAGCAAAGTCGCCACCCTATTTTCTATTTAAATCAAAAAGAGAACTGGAAGAACTGGATTTGATTAACAAACTAAGAAAAAGTACAGAGAAGTCCTAGAAGACAATCTAAGTACAAAGTTATTTTTTGGGCGTGATAATGGAGGGTTAGGAGTGTAGCAACTCTCTTTACTCGATGGACGATCTGATGTAGAAGCTTTTCTCTCTTGTTCGAGTATAAATTCGTAGATAGCCAGCCAGCCTCTTGTCCGGGTCTGGTGCCCTACTATTTATAGTCATATTTGTGGCCGCATGGATTTTGGGCCGCATGGATGGTGGAATTTTCCATGTGTCCCTTCTCAACGGAAGGGTGCTAAAGCTTTGCAAAGGAATTCGGGCATCGCTGCCATGTGCATATTTGTTGGGATTTTGTTGTTTGCTGAGTATTTGGGCAATTCTCAACTGTTGTAGGCGCGACTTGGTCAAATGAACATGTGGCCGCTATTTGGTTGGAGAGGACCACTCAGTTGTAACAGTAAGACTTGATCGATGCAGAATTTAGGACACATGTGGCCAAAGATGCACGGGGCCAGAGACAAATAGACCGCATGGAGTCTGGAACTCATAGGCCAGAGTCTCATAGTGTCACGCCCCGATCTCCCGCAGGCAAATCGGCCGTTCCCGCTAGGCGAGAATCACCGCGCCAGCGCTCCCGCAGAACGATCGCTTTGACCCATCTAGGCGTGATACCGCACGAGCGTGAGCCACGCCCGTGCAAGGCCGTGGTCCATTGGCTGGCGGTAAGAGTTCTAAGCCACAGAGTCGCACAAATTGTCCGAGTGCAGCAGAGTCATGAATGCATAGGCGATCGGTAACAGGTTCACTGAGTTGACAATATAGCGGAAGCATTGAATAACACAAGCATGAAGTAAAGTAACTCTTTATTGATATGAACAAGTGTTACAGGCGGCTCATGGCCGAGATTATAAGTCGCTCAAGCCTCTCTCTATGAAACAGTAAAACGTGCCAAGTGGCTATAATTATGGAATAATTGTACAGGCGATGATCAGGCGATGTTCACAACATTATGTCTTGTATATGTGCTTCAGTTCCGGACACAGCGTTTCAAGGCTTCAGAGGGAACTCCTGGCCTTAGCGACGCATGAAGGGGGCATCCACACCGAACGAGGTTCTCCCGTACCCTGCATACAAACTGGTGGATTATCAGTACATTGAATGCACTGGTGGGGAAGCTACTCGCCCGCTCGACAAATCCAAACACGTAATACAGGTTCCGTGCACCAACTATTAAGTTGTCTTTCTAGTTGCCTTAGGATCAATTTCATGCAAGATTTGAATAGCCTAACTCGTGTGGCAGTGCGCCGTGCAACATAAGAGGAAACACGGCTAGACTTACCAACTTACCATTTATTTCTTCCCTGTCCAAGGCAAACATTATAAATTCAAGCACGGACAAGTACAACGTTCAGGGGCATTCATAATGAAAACCAAGGCAATAGCATATGCAACACGAGAGTCGTTGTATCATGATCGTTCAGGTGTTTAGTTGTTCTTGATGCGATGCAATGACTCGCACGCGGATAGCCGCTAAGCGAGGATGACTTATCTATATGACATAAGTCGCTGGCATAGCCATTATGGACGGTTCACAGTCTCAAGACACAGAATGATATGCAACGCAGGTGGCGAGCCCCGCTGCATAACACCTTGCCCCATAACATACGACTGCTCATACGTCCCATCCGGATCGGATCGGTCCCAGTGCCCCGACGACCGTCCGCGGAACTCAACATAACATACCTTGTGCACAAGTTGTCCGCGATAATGCAGGTCAGGGTCTATCGTTATTCCATAGCTTGACATGATAATCATGAAACTTAAACTTATTCTGAACGAGCATATTGTTCCACGAGCTGGGATTCCATCAGTACATGACACGATCCTCGTTCAGATGCATACTTGGCATGATTATCATTCAAGTGTGATTCTTGTTCAATAATCGTTCTTGCTTGATGCATTCCCCTGGTTCGGGGATTTGCCTTGGGTGACCTAACGGTCCCGGATACTTGCAGGTTCGATTACACAGAAGGACTAGTTGATAGTCTCCAGGCTAACAAGAATGAATGCACAATACAATAACGTTAGATATTCGTAAGCAGGCAAGCATGTGTTTCTAAGGAACATAAGCAGACACGTTTGCTCGGACCCGAAGGTAAGCCGAAAGATAAAACCGTAAGGGACTTAGCATGCGATGGTCTGAATATAAGTAGTATTTCAATTTCCATGTTCTAGCATAAGCAATACAAGTTGGGATTATTCCCTTAGCTAGGTGCGTTGAATTCTTATTAGCATGCAGGGGGTGATACACCTAGCAACTAGCATGAAACATTCCAGATTTTATGTGTGCTAGCTAAGCAAAGACAAGTTCACCGTAGCCACCCACCTTAGCGATGATTCGCCTCGGTAGAGCAATACGTCAAGCGAGCCTCTGAAAGCCTAAGCCGGATTCCTGTAGGGACAAGTCTGGATATCCTTTCTTCTCGTTTGAGGCAAAGCGGGTCAGGACAGTTGCACTTTTGCCGTTTGAGTCAGCAGTCCGCTAGAACGGAATGGGGTGTTACATCCTACCCAACTTAGAAAAAGTCTCATCCTCGAGACTTACTGAGGACAAGCAGTACATTTCAATCAATTTTGATTTAATGACACAAGGCTGAGGCAAACCTACACAAGTCGTTGTACTTGTTTATTTGGATATTCACTTGCACTAGCATTGAGATCGGCATATCGCTTAGTCTGGATCGTGCGCACTTTCGAAGTGCACCTCTAGCGTGAGCACGTCAACCAGCTTAGTGATAGCGAAGTCTTAGCACTCGAGTTTCACCTTTTCTTAAGTCTTGGATCGTGCACAAGTTCAAGGCGTCCCTCGAATAGATGCATTCAACCAAACTTAGAGTTAGTGAAATCGGACAAGCTACTGCGATACTCTCAAGGGTTCGCACAGGTTGGCAGAAAGGCCACTCGCAGCACACTATTATATAAGCAATCATATCATTCAAAACGTATTTTGAAAGTATTTAGACTTATTGTTGGAATATCCCATTGAGGCATTGAGAGAGAGCATGCACATAACCCACGAACAAGCTTTCGAAACTGAGATAATCGAAATGAAGTCCAAAGGCATAGAAGCCAGGCTCTGATACCAACATGTTATGCCCCGATCTCCCGTAGGCAAATCGGCCGTTCCCGCTAGGCGAGAATCACCACGCCAGCGCTCCCGCGGAACGATCGCTTTGACCCATCTGAGCGTGATGCCGCACGAGCGTGAGCCACGCCCGTGCAAGGCCATGGTCCATTGGCTGGCGGTAAGAGTTCTAAGCCACAGAGTCGCACAGATTGTCCGAGTGCAGCAGAGTCATGAACGCATAGGCGATCGGTAACAGGTTCACTGAGTTGACAATATAGCGGAATCATTGAATAACACAAGCATGAAGTAAAGCAACTCTTTATTGATATGAACAAGTGTTACAGGCGGCGCATGGCCGAGATTATAAGTCGCTCAAGCCTCTCTCTCTGAAATAGTAAAACGTGCCAAGTGGCTACAATTGTGGAATGATTGTACAGGCGATGATCAGGCGATGTTCATAATATTATGTCTTGTATATGTGCTTCAGTTCTGGACGCAGTGTTCCAAGGCTTCAGAGGGAACTCCTGGCCTTAGCGACGCACGAAGGCGGCATCCGCACCTAACGAGGTTCTCCCGCATCCTGCATATAAACTGGTAGATTATCAGTACATTGAATGCACTGGTGGGGAAGCTACTCACCCGCTCGATAAATCCAAACACGTAATACAGGTTCCGTGCACCAACTATTAAGTTGTCTTTCTAGTTGCCTTAGGATCAGTTTCATGCAAGATTTGAATAGCCTAACTCGTGTGGCAGTGCACCATGCAACATGAGAGGAAACACGGCGAGACTTACCAACTTACCATTTGCTTCTTCCCTGTCCAAGGCAAACATTATAAATTCAAGCACGGGCAAGTATAAGGTTCAGGGGCATACATAATGAAAACCAAGGCAATAGCATATGCAACACGAGAGTCATTGTATCATGATCGTTCAGGTGTTTAGTTGTTCTTGATGCGATGCAATGACTCACACGCGGATAGCCGCTAAGCGAGGATGACTTATCTATATGACATAAGTCGCTGGCATAGCCATTATGGACGGTTCACAGTCTCAAGACACAGAATTATATGCAACGCAGGTGGCGAGCCCCGCTGCATAACACCTTGCCCTATAACATACGACTGCTCATACGTCCCGTCCGGATCGGATCGGTCCCAGTGCCCGGCGACCGTCCGCGGAACTCAACATAACATACCTTGTGCACAAGTTGTCCGCGATAATGCAGGTCAGGGTCTATCCTTATTCCATAGCTTGACATGATAATCACAAAACTTAAACTTATTCTGAACAAGCATATTGCTCCACGAGCTGGGATTCCATCAGTACATGACACGATCCTCGTTCAGATGCATACTTGGCATGATTATCATTCAAGTGTGATTCTTGTTCAATAATCGTTCTTGCTTGATGCATTCCCCTGGTTCGGGGATTTGCCTTGGGTGACCTAACGGTCCCGGATACTTGCAGGTTCGATTGCACAGAAGGACTAGTTGATAGTCTCCTGGCTAACAAGAATGAATGCACAATATAATAACGTTAGACATTCGTAAGCAGGCAAGCATGCGTTTCTAAGGAACATAAGCAGACACGTTTGCTCGGACCCGAAGGTAAGCCGAGAGATGAAACCGTAAGGGACTTAGCATGCGAGGGTCTGAATATAAGCAGTATTTCAATTTCCATGTTCTAGCATAAGCAATACAAGTTGAGATTATTCCCTTAGCTAGGTGCGTTGAATTCTTATTAGCATGCAGGGGTGATTCACCTAGCGACTAGCATGAAATATTCTAGATTTTATGTGTGCTGGCTAAGCAAAGACAAGTTCACCGTGCCACCCACCTTAGCGATGATTCGCCTCGGTAGAGCGATACGTCAAGCGAGCCTCTGAAAGCCTAAGCCGGATTCCGATAGGGACAAGTCTGGATATCCTTTGCTTCTCGTTTGAGGCAAAGCGGGTCGGGACAGTTGCACTTTTGCCGTTTGAGTCGGCAGTCCGCTAGAACGTTACGGGGTGTTACACATAGGATGCATGGAGTCTGGGACGCATGGGTCATAGACGCATGGACCGCATGAAGTCTGGGAAGTATGGGCCAGAGCCGCATGGAATCTTTTTGTTGTGTTGTCCACGTGGCTCTGTAATATCCTTGGGACTTCTGCCTCTTAGTGTGTCTCGTCCTTCGAGGCGATCAGGAAATTTATTTTTATCATAATTCTGTGTCAAGCGCTATCTTTATTGTCAGGACGTCATGTCAAGTCGACCTGCGGCCAGTTGTCAGGGCGCTCGTTTGGACTGCCTGGGTGTCCCCTTTTATAGGCTGCATTGTGTCCATGCGGTCCAACATCTATTGAGTTTTATTTAGGGGTACATGGACATCGGTCGCATGGATGCACATTTTCCATGCTTCTACAGTCTTGCCTTTATGAGCGAAATGACGCAATGGTAGACGTCGCACTTTGCCATAATTTAGACCTTTGTCGCTCTTCAAGTCGTAGCCCATTGCCTGGATGAGGTACTTAGCCTGCAAGCTATAACGTTAAATCTGTATTTTACTACCGTCGAGCTCTGGTTCATCTAAGAGGTAGTCTCGACAGCCTTCCATATTACCGAAGATGATAGGATTTTCTTCCCTCTTTCTTGTCAGAATTATGAAACAACTACCCCCATATGGGAATATCTTGTTTACCACATAATTTTTTGTTACTGGTATGTGTAGTTGTAGACCTAGATTATATTCTAAAGAGTACATAGTCTACATATATTCGACATCTGAGTATATGTGCTTCAGTTCCGGATACAGCGTTTCAAGGCTTCAGAGGGAACTCCTGGCCTTAGCGACGCACGAAGGGGGCATCCACACCGAACGAGGTTCTCCCGTACCCTGCATACAAACTGGTGGATTATCAGTACATTGAATGCACTGGTGGGGAAGCTACTCGCCCGCTCGACAAATCCAAACACGTAATACAGGTTCCGTGCACCAACTATTAAGTTGTCTTTCTAGTTGCCTTAGGATCAATTTCTTGCAAGATTTGAATAGCCTAACTCGTGTGGCAGTGCGCCGTGCAACATAAGAGGAAACACGGCTAGACTTACCAACTTACCATTTGCTTCTTCCCTGTCCAAGGCAAACATTATAAATTCAAGCACGGGCAAGTACAACGTTCAGGGGCATTCATAATGAAAACCAAGGCAATAGCATATGCAACACGAGAGTCGTTGTATCATGATCGTTCAGGTGTTTAGTTGTTCTTGATGCGATGCAATGACTCGCACGCGGATAGCCGCTAAGCGAGGATGACTTATCTATATGACATAAGTCGCTGGCATAGCCATTATGGACGGTTCACAGTCTCAAGACACAGAATGATATGCAACGCAGGTGGCGAGCCCCGCTGCATAACACCTTGCCCCATAACATACGACTGCTCATACGTCCCATCCGGATCGGATCGGTCCCAGTGCCCCGACGACCGTCCGCGAAACTCAACATAACATACCTTGTGCACAAGTTGTCCGCGATAATGCAGGTCAGGGTCTATCGTTATTCCATAGCTTGACATGATAATCATGAAACTTAAACTTATTCTGAACGAGCATATTGTTCCACGAGCTGGGATTCCATCAGTACATGACACGATCCTCGTTCAGATGCATACTTGGCATGATTATCATTCAAGTGTGATTCTTGTTCAATAATCGTTCTTGCTTGATGCATTCCCCTGGTTCGGGGATTTGCCTTGGGTGACCTAACGGTCCCGGATACTTGCAGGTTCGATTACACAGAAGGACTAGTTGATAGTCTCCAGGCTAACAAGAATGAATGCACAATACAATAACGTTAGATATTCGTAAGCAGGCAAGCATGTGTTTCTAAGGAACATAAGCAGACACGTTTGCTCGGACCCGAAGGTAAGCCGAAAGATAAAACCGTAAGGGACTTAGCATGCGATGGTCTGAATATAAGTAGTATTTCAATTTCCATGTTCTAGCATAAGCAATACAAGTTGGGATTATTCCCTTAGCTAGGTGCGTTGAATTCTTATTAGCATGCAGGGGGTGATACACCTAGCAACTAGTATGAAACATTCCAGATTTTATGTGTGCTAGCTAAGAAAAGACAAGTTCACCGTAGCCACCCACCTTAGCGATGATTCGCCTCGGTAGAGCAATACGTCAAGCGAGCCTCTGAAATCCTAAGCCGGATTCCTGTAGGGACAAGTCTGGATATCCTTTCTTCTCGTTTGAGGCAAAGCGGGTCAGGACAGTTGCACTTTTGCCGTTTGAGTCAGCAGTCCGCTAGAACGGAATGGGGTGTTACATCCTACCCAACTTAGAAAAAGTCTCATCCTCGAGACTTACTGAGGACAAGCAGTACATTTCAATCAATTTTGATTTAATGACACAAGGCTGAGGCAAACCTACACAAGTCGTTGTACTTGTTTATTTGGATATTCACTTGCACTAGCATTGAGATCGGCATATCGCTTAGTCTGGATCGTGCGCACTTTCGAAGTGCACCTCTAGCGTGAGCACGTCAACCAGCTTAGTGATAGCGAAGTCTTAGCACTCGAGTTTCACCTTTTCTTAAGTCTTGGATCGTGCACAAGTTCAAGGCGTCCCTCGAATAGATGCATTCAACCAAACTTAGAGTTAGTGAAATCGGACAAGCTACTGCGATACTCTCAAGGGTTCGCACAGGTTGGCACAAAGGCCACTCGCAGCACACTATTATATAAGCAATCATATCATTCAAAACGTATTTTGAAAGTATTTAGACTTATTGTTGGAATATCCCATTGAGGCATTGAGAGAGAGCATGCACATAACCCACGAACAAGCTTTCGAAACTGAGATAATCGAAATGAAGTCCAAAGGCATAGAAGCCAGGCTCTGATACCAACATGTTATGCCCCGATCTCCCGTAGGCAAATCGGCCGTTCCCGCTAGGCGAGAATCACCACGCCAGCGCTCCCGCGGAACGATCGCTTTGACCCATCTGAGCGTGATGCCGCACGAGCGTGAGCCACGCCCGTGCAAGGCCATGGTCCATTGGCTGGCGGTAAGAGTTCTAAGCCACAGAGTCGCACAGATTGTCCGAGTGCAGCAGAGTCATGAACGCATAGGCGATCGGTAACAGGTTCACTGAGTTGACAATATAGCGGAATCATTGAATAACACAAGCACGAAGTAAAGCAACTCTTTATTGATATGAACAAGTGTTACAGGCGGCGCATGGCCGAGATTATAAGTCGCTCAAGCCTCTCTCTCTGAAATAGTAAAACGTGCCAAGTGGCTACAATTGTGGAATGATTGTACAGGCGATGATCAGGCGATGTTCATAATATTATGTCTTGTATATGTGCTTCAGTTCTGGACGCAGTGTTCCAAGGCTTCAGAGGGAACTCCTGGCCTTAGCGACGCACGAAGGCGGCATCCGCACCTAACGAGGTTCTCCCGCATCCTGCATATAAACTGGTGGATTATCAGTACATTGAATGCACTGGTGGGGAAGCTACTCACCCGCTCGATAAATCCAAACACGTAATACAGGTTCCGTGCACCAACTATTAAGTTGTCTTTCTAGTTGCCTTAGGATCAGTTTCATGCAAGATTTGAATAGCCTAACTCGTGTGGCAGTGCACCATGCAACATGAGAGGAAACACGGCGAGACTTACCAACTTACCATTTGCTTCTTCCCTGTCCAAGGCAAACATTATAAATTCAAGCACGGGCAAGTATAAGGTTCAGGGGCATACATAATGAAAACCAAGGCAATAGCATATGCAACACGAGAGTCATTGTATCATGATCGTTCAGGTGTTTAGTTGTTCTTGATGCGATGCAATGACTCACACGCGGATAGCCGCTAAGCGAGGATGACTTATCTATATGACATAAGTCGCTGGCATAGCCATTATGGACGGTTCACAGTCTCAAGACACAGAATTATATGCAACGCAGGTGGCGAGCCCCGCTGCATAACACCTTGCCCTATAACATACGACTGCTCATACGTCCCGTCCGGATCGGATCGATCCCAGTGCCCGGCGACCGTCCGCGGAACTCAACATAACATACCTTGTGCACAAGTTGTCCGCGATAATGCAGGTCAGGGTCTATCCTTATTCCATAGCTTGACATGATAATCACAAAACTTAAACTTATTCTGAACAAGCATATTGCTCCACGAGCTGGGATTCCATCAGTACATGACACGATCCTCGTTCAGATGCATACTTGGCATGATTATCATTCAAGTGTGATTCTTGTTCAATAATCGTTCTTGCTTGATGCATTCCCCTGGTTCGGGGATTTGCCTTGGGTGACCTAACGGTCCCGGATACTTGCAGGTTCGATTGCACAGAAGGACTAGTTGATAGTCTCCTGGCTAACAAGAATGAATGCACAATATAATAACGTTAGACATTCGTAAGCAGGCAAGCATGCGTTTCTAAGGAACATAAGCAGACACGTTTGCTCGGACCCGAAGGTAAGCCGAGAGATGAAACCGTAAGGGACTTAGCATGCGAGGGTCTGAATATAAGCAGTATTTCAATTTCCATGTTCTAGCATAAGCAATACAAGTTGAGATTATTCCCTTAGCTAGGTGCGTTGAATTCTTATTAGCATGCAGGGGGTGATTCACCTAGCGACTAGCATGAAATATTCTAGATTTTATGTGTGCTGGCTAAGCAAAGACAAGTTTACCGTAGCCACCCACCTTAGCGATGATTCGCCTCGGTAGAGCGATACGTCAAGCGAGCCTCTGAAAGCCTAAGCCGGATTCCGATAGGGACAAGTCTGGATATCCTTTGCTTCTCGTTTGAGGCAAAGCGGGTCGGGACAGTTGCACTTTTGCCGTTTGAGTCGGCAGTCCGCTAGAACGTTACGGGGTGTTACACATAGGATGCATGGAGTCTGGGACGCATGGGTCATAGACGCATGGACCGCATGAAGTCTGGGAAGTATGGGCCAGAGCCGCATGGAATCTTTTTGTTGTGTTGTCCACGTGGCTCTGTAATATCCTTGGGACTTCTGCCTCTTAGTGTGTCTCGTCCTTCGAGGCGATCAGGAAATTTATTTTTATCATAATTCTGTGTCAAGCGCTATCTTTATTGTCAGGACGTCATGTCAAGTCGACCTGCGGCCAGTTGTCAGGGCGCTCGTTTGGACTGCCTGGGTGTCCCCTTTTATAGGCTGCATTGTGTCCATGCGGTCCAACATCTATTGAGTTTTATTTAGGGGTACATGGACATCGGTCGCATGGATGCACATTTTCCATGCTTCTACAGTCTTGCCTTTATGAGCGAAATGACGCAATGGTAGACGTCGCACTTTGCCATAATTTAGACCTTTGTCGCTCTTCAAGTCGTAGCCCATTGCCTGGATGAGGTACTTAGCCTGCAAGCTATAACGTTAAATCTGTATTTTACTACCGTCGAGCTCTGGTTCATCTAAGAGGTAGTCTCGACAGCCTTCCATATTACCGAAGATGATAGGATTTTCTTCCCTCTTTCTTGTCAGAATTATGAAACAACTACCCCCATATGGGAATATCTTGTTTACCACATAATTTTTCGTTACTGGTATGTGTAGTTGTAGACCTAGATTATATTCTAAAGAGTACATAGTCTACATATATTCGACATCTGAGTAGTTCAAAGATAGACCTTTATTCAGAAAATAAATTATCTCCTCATTGGGGATTATATCAACAAAAAAGGGCACATTGGCCAGGGGCTGACAAATTCCTCTAGTTCGTTACTTTTGGTGTCTGTCGTCAATACAAGAGGCGGATCTGGAACCTTCTTATTGGGATGATGGAGGGTTATAACCAGAGGTTGTAGTCTCATTTCCTGTGGGAGCTCAGACTTTCCCTCGCGGGATGTCTTATGAGTGTTTTTTGCAGGATGCCCTACGACTTTCTTGTGAATCTTGACAACCAAGGGGTTGGGGTATTTGTGACCCGTCCTTTCAAGTAGATCCTCAATGGTCCCTCAGAAGCAGAGTCTGCCTCGACTTCGTCATTAGCATCCATGTCTTCTTCTTCCTAGTGCATTTTCTTGTATAGCACAGAGTCAGAGTAGTAAGCTTGCACACCTTTGAAAGGGTTGACATCAGCGAACTCAGTTCTGACGACTTCTTCGCTATCGACGTACTTCAGGCACTGATGAAGAGTAGATAGTATAATCATATGCTCGTATATCCAAAGATTCTCCAGCAAGACATTATAGGATACGTCTACGTCAATAACATAGCAAGTGAACTCATTTCGCAGATGTAGAAGCATAAAATATGCTGGGGAATTGTCCGCATATTTTACAGTCAAAACCCCCAACATACATGAAGTCCCTCCCCGCATAAAACAGAGCTTCAAGGTTGTTTGGCGTAAAATAGGCTTTAGAGCTCCCCGCATAAAATAGAGCTTCAAGGATGTTTGGCGTAAAATAGGGCCTCAGAGCTATCCGCGTAAAACAGATCTTCAAAATTGTTTGGCGTAAAATAGGGCTTCAGAGCTGTCTGCGTAAAACAGAGATTCAAGGCTGTTTGGCATAAAATAGGGCTTCAGAGCTGTCTACGTAAAACAGAGCTTCAAGGTTGTTTGGCATAAAATAAGGCTTCAGAGCTGTCTGCGTAAAGCAGAGCTTCAAGGCTGTTCTGCGTAAAAGGTTGCTATACCTTCCTGCGTAAAGTTCAGGGCTGTTCTGCGTAAAAGGTTGCTATACCTTCCTGCGTAAAGTTCAAGGCTGTTCTGCGTAAAAGGTTGCTATACCTTCCTGCGTAAAGTTCAAGGCTGTTCTACGTAAAAGGTTGCTATACCTTCCTACGTAAAGTTCAAGGTTGTTCTGCGTAAAAGGTTGCTATACCTTCCTGCGTAAAGTTCAAGGTTGTTCTGCTTAAAAGGTTGCTATACCTTCCTGCATAAAGTTTAAGCCTGTTCTGCGTAAAAGGTTGCTATACCATCCTGCATAAAGTTTAAAATATGTTGTTTTTAATGCAGCATAAAGTTGTACGAGGAACTCTTCGTATTTCTCGAATGAATTTGTCAGTCAAATCAGTGAACCTGACATTTGACAAAAGTACTGCATGATGATCGAGAGAACGGCTGTGATGATAATTTTGCAAAGAGACCCAGAAATGAGTTTTTACGCTCAAGACAAGACAAAATCAGACGCCACGTCAAAAGCTGTTTCTTGTATAGAACTCGAGGCATATCTCTGTATTTTATGCACGAGATTGAGGCATATCTCTGCATTTAATGCACGAGATTTTGTTCTATTTTTAATTTGTCATGACTGAGAAAGCTAAGACTGTGACTAATACGCTCACATCACCATCCTTGCATTTTTATACCAACCAGGCTATTTTCAACTATAGGAGTACGTTGTATGCTATCTCCTCAAAATATGCCAACTCGGCTATATTTGCAAAGGTACGTTGATAAGGCTATTTAGCCCAGAATACGCTCAAGATCTCAGTCGTGAAGGATAATTGGCTATTTTACGCTGGTTATCTATTATTCATGAATCATCAAGTTTTACGCAGGGGCAGTTACCTAAGTGGCTTGCATGCCATGATCTTCGAGAAGCAGTTATACGCGTTACCTTATAAAGGGATACGTGTCATATGCAAATTCAAAAGATTATTTGAATGTAGGTAGCAGTTGTCATAACCGCAGCGTAAAGGAGGCAATCTTCTTCACAGTTTGGCCTTTTACGCCAACAAGACAGTCATTTGGCTTTTACGCCAACCATTTTACGCAGGGGCAGTTACCTACGTGGCTTGCATGCCATGATCTTTGAGAAGCAGTTATACGTGTTACCTTATAAAGGGATACGTGTCATACGCAGATTCAGAAGATTATTGGAACGTGGGTAGCAGTTGTCATAACCGCAACGTAAAGGAGGCAATCTTCTTCACAGTTTGGCCTTTTACGCCAACAAGATTTCTGGCAAGGCCTCAGTGCCAATTCAAAAATTTCAAATACGACCTGCGCGTAAAATTATAACATCTCCCATCTATGATGAGGCAGATGTACACTTTGATCACATCAAAGGAACAGACAATAACAGGCTGAGGGGGAGTCACCCTCGAATAGTCAGAGCATCATCTGAAGCTGAGAGTAGCATCTCCTTTGAGTCTGAAGATGAGGCAACTATGACTGTCTTCCCTGAGGACAGTGCGACTCAAGAACCCAAGGCGAAAGGGCTCACCGATCGCCAACGACTCGATGCTCTTGAGGTAATGATGCACACCATGAGTGCCACAACGCAGACTCTGGCTCTCAAGGCAAACATGGTCCTGCTGACCTCAGGGTCCGCAGTAACTCTGTAAGCTGGGAGTATCAATCTTCTGGTGATCCACACCAACCCGTTATGCCGTGAGGACGGTGATTCCCAAGAATCAGACAATGACATGTCTAGGTGTAGTCTCCCTCAACAAGATAGACCAGCATCCAAAGCTGGGGGTAGAATTCCCTCTGAGTCCGAAAATGATGCAAAATTATCAGTCTTCCCTGAGGATCGTACGACTCAGGTATCGGAAGCCCTAAATCCAAAGGGGACTTTCTCCTTCAATGATGATGACATCATTGAAATCTTCAATATATTGATGAAGGAAAACAAACTTTGGCTACCCAACATCAGATGCCTGAAAAGGCTGACAAGGTCGATGACCCAAAATATTGTCTCTTTCATCGGTACATTCATCACCCCACAAAGGAATGCTATGTACTGAAAAGAAAAATCTAGGAGTTGATCGACGCCAAAGTCATCACTTTGCATAATAACGAAAAGTCGGTCACTGCAAATATGATCTCACTCCAATTTGGCAATTTCCCCCTCAAGAAGTACCGGATGATGAGTCCCCAAAGTCTCCCCAGCGGAGCAACCTTCAGGTCTATCCTCATCTTCAGATAGACCACATTTAGCAAACTACCCTTCAGTGAGTTTATTGAACACTGGTTTACGTCTATATTACTCTGAACTATTGTCCTAACATTTTTTCCCAGCCGAGTTTGCCATGTCCATATTACCTCTGAGAAAACCTTCCGGGTTCGGCTATCGATTATCATGTCCATATTACCTCTGATATCGGTTATCATCTCAACTTAGCACCCGTACTTAAATTGAAGTATGCCAGTGGTGTTAAATTCACAAAATCTGCCACGTCAATATTACCTCTAGCAGAGCTTGTCTCAAACCTATTACTTGCACTTAGGTGCACAAAAAGTAATGGGTCCACAAAACAAGCCATGTCCATATTACCTCTGAGCTATCGTTCCTAAAGTCTCCCCGGCGGAGCAGTCCTCAGGTCCACTCGCAGACTCCCGCAGTGACCACTCAAAAACTAATTCCGTTAGACTCTAGCCATGTTCATATTACCTCTGAGCTATCGTCCTAACAATCTCCCCAACGGAGCAACCTTCAGGTCTATCCACATTTTCGGATAGACCATACTTAGCAAACCACTCTTCAGTGAGTTTATTGAACACTGGTTCACATCTATATTACCTCTGAACTATTGTCCGAACTATTTTTCCCGGTAGAGTTTGTCATGTCCATATTACCTCTGAGCAAACCTCCCAGGTTTTGGCTATCGATCATCATATCCACAGTACCTCTGATATTGATCGTCGTCTAAACCACACTCAACAAACTACTCCCTAGCAAATTTTTTGGATATGGGTTCACGTCCATATTACCTCTGAACTGTTGTCCAAACATTTTTTTCCGGCTGAGTTTGCCATGTCCAAGTGACCTCTGAGCAAACCTCCCAGGTTTTGGCTATCGATCATCACATCCATAATACCTCTGATATTGATCGTCGTCTAAACTTATCACCTGTACTTAAATTTAAGTACGCCAATGGTGTTAAGTCCACCAAACTTGCCACCTCTGGTAAGGCATATTTCAAATTTATTATTTGCACTCTCGCGCGCAAGAAGTAATAAATCCACCAAAAATCCTCCAGTGGGATATCCTCATGATCGTACCTAACCTCTCGGTATGGCTATTGATCAGCTCATGTCTACGTCACCTCTGAGCTTTCATCCTCCCCCAAAAGTCTGCCATGTCCAAATGACCTCTGAGCAAATCTCTCCCTACGACTACCATCAGTCGTCATCTCAACTTATCACCCGTGCTTAAATTTAGGTACGCCAGCGGTGTTAAGTCCACAAAACCTATCATGACCATATTACCTCTGACAGGATTTTATCTTGAACTTATTACTTGTACTCTCGTGCACAAGAAGTAATAGGTCCACAAAAAATCTTTCGGTGGGATATCGGCAATAGAAACAAATAGTTCAAGTACACATTACCTCTGAACTACTTTCATGTTCCCTTGTAGAGAAAAATCCAGTTCATGTTCATATTACCTATGAACTATGACTCTGCATTATCCCCACAGAGTCATATCTTACCATGTCCACATGACCTCTGAGTAAGATATTTTCAGAACTTTTTTATGTCCATATCACCTATGAGTAAAGTTCTGCTCTTCGACTTTCTACTATCACGTTCGTATAACCCCTGATAGTGCTAGTCATTTTATCTTATTATCTATATTTAAAGTATGCCATGGGTAATAAGTCCACAACCCAAGAGTTTGCCATGTCCATATTACCCATGAGCAAACATTCTTGCCCATCGACTTTCTACCGCTATATCCATAATACCTCTGATGGTGTCAGTTATTTCAACTTGTCATCCATACTTAGCTTTAAGTATGTCCATGATGATAAGTCCACTAAAAAAATTTTGCGGAGTTCTAATCAGGTTATATTCTGCCACGTCCATATTACCTCTGAGCAGATATATACCACCATCCCCAGTAGGGTCACAACTCAAAAGTTTGCCATATCCATATTACCTCTGAGCAAACATTATTGCCCATCGACTTTCTACCATCATGTCCATAATACCTTTGATGGTGTTAGTCATTCAAACTTATCATCTGTACTAAACCCTAGGTACGCCAACGATGATGAGTCCACAAAAATGCTACAGCAAAATTATCTCAAAATAATCATGTCCATAATACCTCTGAATTATTTTCCCATAAAAACTCTAGTCCCATAAAAGTTTATTTTACCATGTCCACATCACCTCTGAGTAAGATACCTCCAACAGAATTCTAAATTTCGCCACGTCCATATTACCTCTGAGCAGATATATACCATCATCCCCAGCGGGACAACCCAGATGTATAAATCAACTCTTGGTTCTTCATCCCCAGAAAGTGCCTATGTGCAATATTTTCTCCTTCATTAAAAATTCTTGTAAAAAAAACCATCATCCGTATCCAAGAGTCCCGGATACGCAATGGATGATGGATCCTCAAAATCTCCCCAACGGAGCAATCCTTAGGTCTACTCGCACACTCCCGTGGTGACTATTCAAACCAATCTCGTTAGACGCTAGCCATGCTCATATTGTCTCTGAGCTATCGTCCCATCAATCTCCCTAGCGGAGCGATCCTTTGGTCTATCTTCATGTTCGGATAGACCACACTCAACAAATCACTCCTCAGTAAATTTTTTGGATATTAGTTTACGTCCATATTACCTCTGAACTGGTGTCATAATATTTCTCCCCAACTGGGTTTGTCATGTCCATATTACCTCTGAGCAAACCCCCCGGGTCTTAGCTATCGATCATCACGTCCATATTACCTCTGATATCGGTTGTCATCTCCACTTATCACTAGTACTCACCAAGATACAACAACGGTGTTAAGTTCACAAAATCTGCCACGTCCATATTACCTCTGGCAGGGCTTGTCTTAAACCCGTTACTTACACTCTAGTACACAAAAAGTAATAAAGTCCACTAAAATCCTCCAGTGGGATGTCCTCAATGAAAACGAATAGTTCAAGTCCACATTACCTCTGAACTACTTTTCTTTATTTTTTTTTCCTGTAGAGAGAAGGTCGGTTCATGTCCATATTACCTCTGAACTACATCTCTCCACTTTTCCCACAGAGTCATATCTTACCACGTCCACATTACCTCTGAGTAAGATATTTCCAAAACTTTTCCACATCTATATTACCTCTGAGTAAAGTTCTGCTTTTCAACTTTCTACTATCACGTTCGCGTAACCCCTGATAGTGCTGTCGTTTCAGCTTATTATCCGTACTTAAGGTACGTCATGGGTAATAAGTCCACAACCCAAGAGTCTACCATGTCCATATTACCTCTGAGCAAGCTTTTTGGCTTTGGCTATCGATCATCACGTCAATATTACCTCTGATATCGATTGTCTTCCATTAATTACCTGTACCCAATCCGGAGTATGCCAACGGTGCTAAGTCCACAAAACCTATCACGTCCATATTACCTCTGATAGGGATTATTTTCGAGTTTATTATTTGCATTCAACTTGCACAACAAATAATAAGTCCACCAAAAATTCCCCAGTAGGGTTTGCCATGTCCTTCGCACCTCTGAGCAAACCTTTTGGGTTGGCTATCGATCATCACGTCCACAGTACCTCTGATATCGATCGTCGTCAACCTCAAATGAACCAACGCTTCAGGCTCCGTGTTATCAGATGGTTCAGAATCCCAACAGACCGACTCAAAGATATAATCAAATCTTGCTATTTAATACAGATTTGACAACATGAAAGAGCCCTCCATGCGATAACTTCTACGTGGTCAACCTGACGAACTTATCATAAGGAGACAGACAGTGAATGTGTGGTAATTTTATGCTTCTTATTCAAAGTATTCCAAACTTAGCCAAGTCTAAAAACTTTGAAGGGGGTCTTATAGAAGCATAAAATATGCTGGGGAATTGTTCGCATATTTTACAGTCAAAACCCCCAACATACATGAAGTCCCTCCCCGTGTAAAACAGATCTTCAAGGTTGTTTGGCGTAAAATAGGGCTTCAGAGCTCCCCGTGTAAAATAGAGCTTCAAGGCTGTTTGGCGTAAAATAGGGCCTCAGAGCTGTCCGCGTAAAACAGATCTTCAAGATTGTTTGGCATAAAATAGGGCTTCAGAGCTGTCTGCGTAAAATAGAGATTCAAGGCTGTTTGGCATAAAATAGGGCTTCAGAGCTATCTGCGTAAAACAGAGCTTCAAGGCTGTTTGGCATAAAATAAGGCTTTAGAGCTGTCTGCGTAAAGCAGAGCTTCAAGGCTGTTCTGCGTAAAAGGTTGCTATACCTTCCTGCATAAAGTTCAGGGCTGTTCTGCGTAAAAGGTTGTTATACCTTCCTGCGTAAAGTTCAAGGCTGTTCTGCGTAAAAGGTTGCTATACCTTCCTGCGTAAAGTTCAAGGTTGTTCTGCATAAAAGGTTGCTATACCTTCCTGCGTAAAGTTCAAGGTTGTTATGCGTAAAAGGTTGTTATACCTTCCTGCGTAAAGTTCAAGGTTGTTCTGCTTAAAAGGTTGTTATACCTTCCTGCGTAAAGTTCAAGGCTGTTCTACGTAAAAGGTTGCTATACCTTCCTACGTAAAGTTTAAAATATGTTGTTTCTAATGCAGCATAAAGTTGTACAAGGAACTCTTCGTATTTCTCGGATGAATTTGTCAGTCAAATCAGTGAACCTGATATTCGACAAAAGTACTGCATGATGATCGAGAGAACGGCTGTGATAATGATTTTGCACAGAGACCCAAAAATGAGTTTTTACGCTCAAGACAAGACAAAATCAGACGCCACATCAAAAGCTGTTTCTTGTACAGAACTCGAGGCATATCTCTGTATTTTATGCATGAGATTGAGGCATATCTCTGCATTTAATGCACGAGATTTTGTTCTATTTTTAATTTGTCATGACTGGAAAAGCTAAGACTATGACTAATACGCTCACATCACCATCCTTGCATTTTTATGCCAACCAGGCTATTTTCAACTATAGGAGTATGCCGTATGCTATCTCCTCGAAATATGCCAACTCGGCTATATTTGTATAGGTACGTTGATAAGGATATTTAGCCCAGAATATGCTCAAGACCTCAGTCGTGAAGGATAATTGGCTATTTTACGCTGGTTATCTATTATTCATGAATCATCAAGTTTTACGCAGGGGCAGTTACCTAAGTGGCTTGCATGCCATGATCTTCGAGAAGCAGTTATACGCGTTATCTTATAAAGGGATACGTGTCATACGCAGATTCAGAAGATTATTTGAACATGGGTAGCAGTTGTCATAACCGCAGCGTAAAGGAGGTAATCTTCTTCATAGTTTGGCCTTTTACGCTAACAAGACAGTCATTTGGCTTTTACGCCAACCATTTTATCCAGGGACAGTTACCTATGTGGCTTGCATGCCATAATCTTTGAGAAGCAGTTATACGCATTACCTTATAAAGGGATACGTGTCATACGCAGATTTAGAAGATTATTGGAACGTGGGTAGCAGTTGTCATAACCGCAGCGTAAAGGAGGCAATATTCTTCATAATTTGGCCTTTTATGCCAAGAAGATGGTTATTTGGCTTTTACGCCAACCAGGCAGTTATTTGATTGATCTCTATAAATAGAGACCCTTGGTCACAGGATAAAGGGAGGGAATTGGTTTTGGCTGACAACTTGGGCAACAAGAATTCGATCCTACTTGCAACTTTCCTTTGGCCGGCTTTTGCCTTCAGTTCAGAGAAAGTTTGAAGCTTCTTCTACATCACTTCTTCATCATCATGTAGTCCAAGGAACAAAGTGATCAACTGCAGATCAGACTTCCATAGAAATACTTCCCCAGAATCATTTTATTGTACTTAATATCCTCGTATAGGATTATTTGTACTTTTCCCTTTTCTCGTTTGTAAGCAAAAGTTTCGTATAAACTTTGTTTATCCAAACAGCAGATAGCCTATCTGACACTTCAGACGGATCTTGCCCAGGGTGTAGCTTCTTCCTGCATTAAAGCCGTTGATGGTTGTGTTGGTAGCAGACAATCGGTGCATTAGAATTCCTAAATTTTGAAGCAGGCTTTGTGGGATGATGCTGAGGGACGAGCCAAGATCTATATATATTCGGTCCACTTTGATGGCACCAATATACCATGTATAGTACAGAGGTGTATCTTGCCTGTTATTCTTCAATAACATATCCTGCTGAGAGAATGTTATATTTAGGATCCTCTCCATCACGATGTGGCAATGGGGACATACCGTAGGGTCTTTAGCTGGCTCCTTGACTTGGTCCAAATAAGTGTCAGCATGTTGGAGTACCTCGCACAGGGCATCCTGAATCTCTTTAGAGAGACGGATGAGCTCAAAAAGTGAAAATCTTACTAGTGTTTAGCAAGTTGTGCCAATATGTCAAAGTTGTAGGGTTTAACCAACCCTAGCGCAGAATCTTTCTTCAGAGACTTGTCAAAGCGAGTCTCTTTATGCTTTTGCTTATCCATCGTAGAAGGATGGGACAGACCTGCTTCAGATACCACTAGAGCAGCAGGGACGGTTGGAGGTGTAGCATCCTCCAATACTAGCTCATTGTTGCCTAGATAGGTCTTGCCAGACCTAGTTCCTTCTAATAAGGCTTCATCAGTTACAGGAGAGACCATGTGACATGGTTTCGGCTTTCTTCCTTTTAACCTGGTAGTTAAAGGTGATGCTTGTTGTATCAGATTTGCAGATTTTGCCTATTTGCAGATTTTGCCTATCTGCATATTTTAGTTTCAGTTTTGAGGTGTTGGATACTTAGTATCAGTTGGTTATTTTGTGGGTATCATACATTTCTTTATGTTGTTTCATAAGTTATATATTTTTCCAGTGTTAGTTAGTTTAGATGGGTGTTAGTGTATATGGAATTTGTACCATGATACACATGTGATAGAAAGGGGGGTAATAAGTTAAGGTACCAAGAAAATTATATAGTTAAAGTGTATATATATGTGTGTGTGTGTGTGTGTGTGTGTGGTGTGTGTGTGTGTGTGTGTGTGTGTGTGTGTGTACTATGAGCTTAGATAGGGGTGTTGAGAGTTAAGTATCAGAGCAGATACCAAAGGGGTGACTGATACCTAGAGTATCAGTTAGGTGGAGAGTAATAGCCAGGGTATAGGATAGTTGAGTTAAGGAATATAAATATGTTAGTCAGTTACTACTAGTAGCTAGTTATCTATATACTAGTGTAAACCCTCTCAACCAATTTAGGATTTATTTAATTTAAATTAAGAGACTAGGATTAATTTGGATACAATTAGAATTAATGTGCAACAATTATGTGACTTAATACACCTTACCGTTGCTTCGATGTTTGGAGCGCTACACTAGTAGGTACCCTCAAACTAATCAAATACACATCTCCTAGACATGCCAGACTGCCCATCTGACCCTTGTGTAGCTTTTAGATACTCAATATTGTGCTTCATATGAGCTGCACAATATTCATTACAAACGTCTATGTATTATGCCAACAAAACCAATTTCTCGTAATTGCCCATTCCTATTTGAATTTGAGGCACAACCGCAACCCAATTCCCTATAACCCAAATTAAGGTATTAACCTATTCTGAGCCTGCTACGCTCATGACTCTTGTGTTTCACCCAAATTTAATCCCATGTGTTTTCAATCTACAGAAGAACAACTGGTGCATTATTTTAATTAAATTAAATTGGAGGCCAGCCTTACCCCAAAGCGAGACCTAACCAAGCCCGTGTACATCTTCAAGTGGACTAGCCCCCATCCGAGGAGCCAGACCGGCCCAAATCCTGAGGTTAACCCTAATTCCCTCATATATATATAAATACACATATTCACTAACATTAAAACCCTAAAACTCATTTTTCATCACCACCTCCAAAGAAACCCTAGCTGAACCCCTTCTCTTAACCGAGCATCCCCTGCCCCCTCCCCGACCAGACACCCACTTCGACCAACTTCAGGCCGCCACCGCCGCAGACTAGACTGCCGCATGTACCCCTAGTCACCGGACCCCTTTCCCCAGGCCGCTGGCACCGGCTGCACCACCACCATCATCGACAACCCCTCCAACCCTATCTACCCGACCCCCTCTCAACTCCACCACCTCAGACCGCCACCCCCCTATGAGCCTCTTCCACCGCCTACCCCTGCCAGACCACTGTCTCCACCACCTAACATCGCCCCCAGCCGCTGCTGCCGTTGCTGTAACCTACTGCAGCTAGTGCCGCTGTCGCTGCTGCCTGCTTCCCGCCGTCGACGTCGGAGCTCCGCCCACACCGGAGGACGGTCACTGACGAGCCAGACCCCCTCTCGGCTACGACCAGGTAATACTTGTTATACTAGTAATAGTTTCTTGTGTCGTCGAGTCATCGTGTCTTGGTATCATCTAACGGACACAAACATATTAAAATAAAATCTATTGGGGTATGTAGGTAATTAGATTAGGGTAACACTTAATAAAATTAGTGAATGACCCTAAACATATGACTTGTTACATAGACTTGTAATTCACCTAAAAACCTGGACCTCTACATGTATGCTCAACCATGGAAAACAAGGACATATAATTGTACTAAACATAAATAGTTTCATAACCCATAACTTAGTATTTATTGTCGCGAGAGACACGATAACTTAGGACAGGACACGTGTGCACCTTACCTACGTGCACATGCGACTCTGTAGTCGACCAGCCGTTACCTTGCGTCAGTACCTAAGAGCAGCGTCGTAGTTGTCTGCATGTATTGCTTTAGGGTCTGATGCTAGATTTCTATATTATATTGTATGTATAGGGTCACTGGACCAGCCCGGAGATACTGTAGGAGCAGGCTATTGGCATTCACAGCTTGAGGACCTAGGCAAGATATATTGTTGTTTAAATTAAATGATGCATATGTTGTATGATATCTTGTTGCTTTATTTTATATGACTGTGTGCGTCCGAGATTGACTCGGGTGCAGTCGACGGATGCGTCGATGAATAGTATACTTGACCTAGTTGGTAGCAGACTCACCCTTGGGAGGATACCTTTGTATTTTTCGAGACCTGACACTCTTACACGTATCACTGTGACAAATCCATATTGGGATACGGGTTCGCGTACTCGACTAGCTATCGGTGCGTGTGACATGCATCACAGTTAGTACGTAACTTAAGATTATTTTATTTGTAGAGACTTGGCATATAGTTACATGGTATGCACGTCGAGTATTCGACTTGTGTATCTATATTGGGCGGGGAGGACAACTAGTAGGCGTATGGGATACACACATTGGAATCTGTAGTATCCGGAGGAGCCACGGATCCAATGACTTCCATTATTCAGATGCCACGTTCTTCGGAGCGATATGGACGATATATTATTCAGATGCCACGTTCTTCGGAGTGATATGGATGATATACTATTCAGATGCTACGTTCTTCGGAGCGATATGGATGATACATTATGCAGATGCCACTCTCTTCGGAGTGTGGACGTTATATACCTATGCCTACCCATACGTACCAATGTTGTCCTCACATTGCATTCACTTAGATGGTTAGCACACCCTTTATTTTATTTATTTTATTCAATATTTATATATGGTATGCTTCTATGTATCTTGTTACGTCCCTCTTAGGACCTGGTACCTTTCCAGATTTGGACGAGGCATATTACCCCACAGTGTATGGGCTAGGACAGGAGACTAGGTACGCTATAGCTGAGGAGCTAGAGGTGCTACCGTCAGAGTTTCCGTGATCAGTTGGTAGGCCTTCCGCCTAGGATTGGGGGCATCATTATCTAGTTAGCCGATGCCCTAGTCATTACTCTTTTACCTATCCTTTCAGTATTTTTATTTCGTCATAGTAGTGGGTTTGTTTCCACCAGACATTCTTGGTTGTACTTTGATATTTTGAGACTGGCATTTATCTTCCAGCATTTATTATTAGTACATTCTTGCTGTTTATATTATGGATGAGATTAGATTACCTGTTGTTGATTGATATTGGACATGTTAGTATTTTAGGATAGCGTAGCACTCTTCGTTAGGATCCATTAAATTGGGATATCCTCGGAGACGTGACAGCTGGCTATTGCCACGTGGCCTGGTCCCGTGTATTTTTGGGACTAGGGTGTGACATCGTTTTAGTGGTGGCCCATACAGGTCCACTTATTCGCTTGTGGTATGGTAACATGCCCAGCGAGCCTGCAATAGGATAGAAATTACTATGTCTCATCCACTTTGATTACGTCTTTGAACTTCCTTCGCATTACTTCTAAATATCTGCATCCTGTTTGCTTGATTTCGTACTCTTTTTAATGAAGTCCTATCTCTTGCAGCAAGATGAACTTGTACAGTGGACGAGGAGCACCCAGTGCCGCGGTGCCAGATGACACCACCCAAAGGGAGGAGGTACCCCAAGGACTACCTGGAGGGCAACCCCCATTACAGGCCCCGCTGATACATTGGCGCGAGACTTCTCAGGGTGATCCTACACCGCAGCACGAGGGACAGACTTTCCAGACGATCCCCATACAGCATTTCGAGGGCCAGACTTCAGGAGCTACACTGATGCCGCAGACCGAGAGGCCGACATCTGAGGAGACACCTACTGCACAACCAGAGGTTCCATTACCACCACCTCCCCCTTATCCACCCCAGATGCCACAATCAGATGGACAGCCATAGTTGCTTCAGTTCTTCCAGACTATGATACAAGCACAGTGGCATCAGACCGAGACGTTGCGACAGAGTTTGATGGCAGTACTAGAGAAGACACATGTCACAGCACCAGGACCAGCACCTCCACCAGCTCAGACAGGTGGTACAGTACGATGGTTCCGATAGATGGGACCAGATACTTTCTCAGGCAACGAGACTGTAGAGGAGATCTCCGATTGGGTTGCCAACACAGAGATGCTACTAGAGGCTTCACAACTGCATCCAGACCTATAGATGACCGCAGTGAGGGCCCAACTAAAAGGCAATGCCCATCACTGGTGGGATTCTATTGAGCGCAGTGTAGGCAAGAACCAGACTTGGGAGCAGATCTTAGAGTACTTCAATGCGAAGTATTTTCCTGCTACAGTCAGAAATGCCGTATACTTTCAGTTCCTATACCTAGAATAAGGGAATATGACTGTAGACGCATACGACACAGAGTTCAGCCGTCTTAGCAAATTTGGTGCCGTCCTGATACCCAACGACCTAGAGAAGGCCCAGAGATTCCATCACGGCCTCACCTTCGAGCTACAGAGGTATACCACCACACAGGCGACAATTTCTTATGAGGAGGTACTTGCAGAGGCGACGATCCAGGAGGCCATCGGCAGAGGAGCAAGACGTTCCAGCATGACCACACCAGCCAGAGCCCAGCCCGGAGCAGGAGGACCGATCCGTCGTCCCGGAGCACAGACACAGCAGAGGACAGCACCATACCAGCAAAGAGAGCTTTCGACTTGCTACTACTGTGGTAAGAGAGGACATTTCGAGAAGGACTGCCGAAAAAGAATGGGGACATACATAATTTATGGAGCAAACCAGCACCAAGCCCGAGACTGCCCACAGCGTAGAGACGCAGCACCCCAGACAGGACAGAGGCCAGCAGCACCAGTTTCGAGGATACTACCCCCACCAGGAGGCCAGCATCCACCAGCACCCGAAGGATTTCAGAGGGGACCACCCTTGGCCCCACAGCAGGCACAGTTTGATCAAGCCCGACAGCAGACCGGAGGGCAGAGACACGGACAGGCCTTTGTATTAGCAGCTACTGAGGAGGAAACAAAAGGGGAAGCTATCACAGATACCATTTTAGTTGCATCATTACCAACAACTGCATTGTTTGATTCTGGAGCTACATTATCGTTCATATCTAATTGATTTATGGCAATGCATAGAGTAGCTACTTCTCCCTTACCTAAGAGTTGGAAGATCCTTACCGGAGGAGGTATCGTGCCGGTTACCAGCACTATTAGAACGTGTTTGATAGTCGTATGTGGTAGAGAGATGAGAGCGTGATTCTTGGTATTGCCCATGCCGTACTTTGATGTTGTGCTAGGCATGGACTAGTTAAGCCAGTATAATATCGTACTGGACTACCGGAAAGGTAGTGTCACTTTTAGACCGTTAGATCAACCGAATTTCGAGTACATGCGAGGGACCGTCGAATAAGGAGTAGGACAGATAGCTGGAGCTTATATGGCTATGGAGATGGTACCCCCACCAATAGTTGTAGAATTCGAGGATATTTTTCCTGAAGAATTGCCAGGCTTACCGCCAGATAGAGATGTAGAGTTCACTATTGAGCTAGTACCCGAAGCAGCACCGGTATCTTCTAATATATACCGATTGGCGAAGAAGGAGCTAGATGAGCTAAAGCTACAATTAGAGGAGTTGCAGAGCAAGGGATTTATCCGTCCTAGTGCATCACCCTAGGGAGCACCAGTGTTGTTTATACCTAAGAAGGATGGAACAGTACGTATGTGCATTGATTACATAGCCCTTAATGCTTTGACCATCAAGAACAAGTACCCCCTGCCATGGATCGACGATTTATTCGACCAGCTGACAGGAGCAGTGGTGTTCACCAAGATCGACTTGAGATCTGGGTATCATCAAGTAAAAGTACGAAGAGAAGACATTCAAAAGACAGCATTCAGGACTCGTTATGGTTACTACGAGTTCTTAGTGATGCCTTTTGGACTGACGAATGCACCTGCTGTATTTATGAACTTGATGAACAGAGTCTTCCACCAGTACCTAGACCAATTTATGGTAGTCTTCATCGACGACATCTTGGTGTATTCGAAGAGCCACGAGGAGCACGAGAAGCACTTGAGACTAGTGTTAGAGATACTGAGAAGAGAGAGGCTTTATGCCAAGCTGAGCAAGTGTGAGTTTCTCCTAGATCATGTCGCTTTCCTTGGACATGTTATCTCAGGAGATGGTATTTCAGTAGATCCAGCGAAGATTTCATCAGTAGAGACATGGCCAACCCCTACCAATGTCTCGGAGGTGAGAAGTTTCCTAGGACTTGCCGGATATTATCGGAGGTTCGTAGAGAACTTCGCGAAGATTGCAGAGCCGATGACCCGCTTGACCCGTAAGGAGCAGGAGTTCACTTGGACAGAGGAGTGTCAGAAGGCATTCGATAAGCTGAAGAAGCGTCTGACTACAGCACCTATCTTGACCATACCTTCTGGACCCGGAGGATATGTGATCTATAGCGATGCATCCGGGAAAGGATTAGGATGTGTCTTGATGCAGCATGGAAAGGTTGTGGCCTATGCCTCTAGGCAGTTAAGGACCCATGAGAAGAACTATCCTACTCACGACTTAGAGCTTGCCGCAGTGATCTTTGCTTTGAAGCTTTAGAGGCACTACCTATATGGAGAAAGAGTGGAGATATTCACAGATCATAAGAGCCTAAAGTACGTCTACACCCAGAATGACCTTAACCAGAGGCAGAGACGTTGGCTCGAGGTGATGACAGACTTCGAGATTAAGCTACAGTACCATCCGGGAAAGGCCAACGTAGTAGCTGACGGGTTGAGCAGAAGACCCATGGCATTCTTCTTGACTACCCAATAATATCTGTTGAGAGATCTAAAGCAGATGGGTATAGAGGTTGTTATGCCCGGAGTAGACGGACAGTTGTCGAGTTTTCAGTTACAATCGAGATTAGTGGAGAGGATCAAGGCTGTTTTGCCGACAGACGCCAGATTTCAGAGTCTTCGACAGAGGACAGCGACTGGAATACAGACAGGATTGCGTATATATGAAGATAGGACTTTGAGATATGGAGATCGTCTCTATGTTCCAAATAGAGAACTTCGTCAGGATTTGATGTCAGAGGCACACAGTTCAACCTACTCTATTCACCCAGGAGGCACGAAGATGTACAGAGACTTAAGGCAGTACTACTGGTGGCATGGAATGAAGAGAGAGATAGCTCGCTTTATGGCGAAGTTCTTGGTATGTCAGCAAGTCAAGGCTGAGCATCAGAGATCTGCAGGATTACTTCAACCACTTCCGATACCTGAATGGAAATGGGAGCATATCACTATGGACTTTATAACGGGCTTTCCGAGGAGTCCTAGTGGTCGAAATGCAGTATGGGTAATCGTGGATAGACTCACCAAGTCCGCACACTTTTTACCCTTCAGATTTGGGCAATCTACAGAGGTATTAGCAGATATGTACATGAAGAAGATTGTGCGACTGCATGGAGTGCCAGTTAGTATAGTGTCTGATAGGGATACGAGGTTTACATCTTACTTTTTGCAGAGTATGCAAGAGAGTCTTGGTACCTGCCTGAAGTTTAGCATATTGTATCACCCACAGACAGATGGCCAGTCGGAGCGCACCATTCAGACATTAGAAGACATGTTAAGAGCATGCATGCTTGATTTCTGAGGATCATGGAAGGACCACTTACATTTGGTCGAGTTTTCCTACAATAACAACTATCAAGCGAGCATCCAGATGGCTCCCTATGAAGCGTTGTATGGAAGGAAGTGTCGTTCCCTAGTATGTTGGAGTGATATAGGCGAGAGACAGATTCTTGGGCCAGAGTTGGTTGTTCGTACAGTAGAGAAGGTGAAGAAGATCCAAGGACACCAGCGAGCAGCATAGGACAGACAAAGCATTGGGTGAATGCGCATCGACGACCCTTAGAGTTCCAGGTTGGAGATCACGTGTTTCTAAAGATCTCACCTACTCGAGGGTATATCAGATTTGGAGGCAGAGGAAAGCTGAGTCCGAGGTACATCAGACCATTCGATGTGTTAGAACGCATCGAAGAGGTTACTTACAGGTTAGCCTTACCACATACCGTGGAAGGAGTCCATGACGTCTTCCATGTATCTCAGCTGAGAAGGTACATGCCCGATCCGAGTCAAGTGCTTGACCATTCAGAAATCACAGTCGGCCCGAGTTTATCATACCAAGAGGAGCCTGTTGAGATTCTGGACAGAAGTGAGAAGGTATTGCGGGGTCAGACTATCCCCCTAGTTCGTATCGCATGGGGACACCATGCACCAGGCGAGTCGACCTGGGAATGTGAGGAGGATATTCGACAGCGCTATCCCCATCTCTTCGAAGGCATAGGTATGTAGTAGCTTTTAATTTCAGTCAGTAGTTCTTACCATACGTATATTTAAATTTCGAGGACGAAATACTCTAAGGAGGGTAGATTGTAAACCTCCTCGACCAATTTAGGATTTATTTAATTTAAATTAAGAGACTAGGATTAATTTGGATACAATTAGAATTAATGTGCAACAATTATGTGACTTAATACACCTTACCGTTGCTTCGATGTTTGGAGCGCTACACTAGTAGGTACCCTCAAACTAATCAAATACACATCTCATAGACATGCCAGACTACCCATCTGACCCTTGTGTAGCTTTTAGATACCCAATATTGTGCTTCATATGAGCTGCGCAATATTTGTTACAAACGTCTATGTATTATGCCAATAAAACCAATTTCTCGTAATTGCCCATTCCCATTTGAATTTGAGGCACAACTGCAACCCAATTCCCTATAACCCAAATAAGGGTATTAACCTATTCTGAGCCTGCTACGCCCATGACTCTTGTGTTTCACCCAAATTTAATCCCATGTATTTTCAATCTACAGAAGAACAACTGGTGCATTATTTTAATTAAATTAAATTGGAGGCCAGCCTCACCCCAAAGTGAAACCTAACCAAGCCTGTGTACACCTTCAAGTGGACTAGCCCCCATCCGAGGAGCCAGACCGGCCCAAATCCCGAGGTCAACCCTAATTCCCTCATATATGTATAAATACACATATTCCCTAACATTAAAACCCTAAAACTCATTTTTCATCACCACCTCCAAAGAAACCCTAGCCGAACCCCTTCACTTAAATAAGCATCCCCTGCCCCCTCCCCGACTGGACACCCACTGCCACCAACTTCAGGCCTCCACCACCGCAGACTAGACCGCCGCCTGTACCCCTAGTCACCGGACCCCTTTCCCCAGGCCGCTGGCACCGGCTGCACCACCACCATCAACCTTCCCTTCACCATCATCGACAACCCCTCCAACCCGATCTACCCGACTCCCTCTCAACTCCACCACCTCAGACCGCCACCCCCCGCGAGCCTCTTCCACCGCCTACCCCCGTCGGACCACCATCTCCACCACCTAACATCGCCCCCAGCCGCTGCTGCCGTTGCTGTAACCTACTGCAGCTACTGCCGCTGCCGCTGCTGCCTGCTTCCCGCCGTCGACGTCGGAGCTCCACCCACGCCGGAGGACGGTCACTGACGAGCCAGATCCCCTCTCAGGCACGACTAGGTAATACCTGTTGTACTAGTAATAGTTTCTTGTGTCGTCGAGTCGTCGTGTCTTGGTATCATCTAACGGACACAAGCATATTAAAATGAAATCTATTGGGGTATGTAGGTAATTAGATTAGGGTAACACTTAATAAAATTCGTGAATGACCCTAAACATATGACTTGTTACATAGACTTGTAATTCACCTAAAAACCTGGACCTCTACATGTATACTCAACCATGGGAAACAAGAACATATAATTGTACTAAACGTAAATAGTTTCGTGACCCATAACTTAGTATTTATTGTCGCGAGAGACACGATAACTGAGGACAGGACACGTGTGCATCTTAACTACGTGCACACGCGACTCTGTAGTCGACCAGCTGTTACCTTGCGTCAGTACCTAAGAGCAGCGTCCTAGTTGTCTGCATGTATTGCTTTAGTGTCTGATACTAGATTTCTATATTATATTGTATGTTTAGGGTCACTGGACCAGCCAGGAGATACTGCAGGAGCAAGCTATTGGCATTCACAGCTTGACGACCCAAGCAAGATACATTGCCATATTTACTGTTTAAATTAAATGATGCATATGTTGTATGATATCTTGTTGCTTTATTTCATATGATTGTGTGCATCCGAGATTGACTCGGGTGCAGTCGAAGAATGCGTCGATGAATAGTGTACTTGACCTAGTTGCTAGCAGACTCACCCTTGGGATGATACCCTGGTATTTTTCGAGACCTGACACTCTTACACGTATCACTGTGACAAATCCATATTGGGATGCGGGTTCGCATACTCGACTAGCTATCTGTGCGTGTGACATGCATCACGGTTAGTACGTAACTCAGGATTATTTTATTTATAGAGACTTGGTATATAGTTACGTGGTATGCACGTCGAGTATTCGACTTGTGTATCTACATTGGGCGGGGAGGACAACTAGTAGGCGTATACGATACACACATTAGAATTCGTAGTATCCGGAGGAGCCACGGATCCAATGACTTCCATTATTCAGATGCCACATTCTTCGGAGCGATATGGACGATATATTATTCAGATGCCACGTTCTTCGGAGCGATATGGACGATATACTATTCAGATGCCACGTTCTTCGGAGCGATATGGACGATACATTATGCAGATGCCACTCTCTTCGGAGTGTGGACGTTATATGCCTATGCCTACCCATACGTACCAATGTTGTCCTCATATTGCATTCACTTAGATGGTTAGCACACCCTTTATTTTATTTATTTTATTCAGTATTTATATATGGCATGCTTCTATGTATCTTGTTACGTCCCTCTTAGGACCTGGTACCTTTCCAGATTTGGACGAGGCATATTACCCCATAGTGTACGGGCCAGGACATAAGACTAGGTACGCTACAGCTGAGGAGGTAGAGGTGCTACCGTCAGAGTTTTCGTGATTAGTTGTTAGGCCTTCCTCCTAGGATTGGGGGCATCATTATCTAGTTAGCCGATGCCCTAGTCATTACTCTTTTACCTATCCTTTCAGTATTTTTATTTCGTCATAGTAGTGGGTTTGTTCCCACCAGACATTATTCGTTGTACTTTAATATTTTGAGACTGGCGTTTATCTTCCAGCATTTATTGTTAGTACATTCTTGCTGTTTATATTATGGATGAGATTAGATTACCTGTTGTTGATTGATATTGGACATGTTAGTATTTTAGGACAGCGTAGCACTCTTCGTTAGGATCCATTAAATTGGGATATCCTCGGAGACGTGATAGCTGGCTATTGCCACGTGGCCTGGTCCCATATATTTTTGGGACTGGGGCATGACAACTAGTTAGTATATAACCCAGAGTATTTAACCTATAGGTATTAGTGTTATTGATTAGCCTAGTAAGAGACCAAGTGACCTAGAAATACTACAACAAGTTTATTAATCATGTTTTCAACTCCACATCACTCATTGACACTTAATTTTATATTTAGGTCATTGTGATCCCATCTTGGACATCAATCCTCACACCTTTCTCAGGACCACATGCGAGTACATTCTCTGACAGTTTTTATTATGTTGATTATTACTATAATTCTTGTTGTAGCGTATGCTTAATTCTGACAATGTGGATACATGGGCTAGTATCATAGATACATGTCATGAGGAGTCATGATTGGAATCCATCGTGCAAGCTGGGGATGGGGAAATATTAGTAAGATTATGTGATCATACCCCCACTTTACATGCACCATAGCTCACCCCATATATCACGTAGGATATAGCCTGACTATTTACATGCCTCATAGTCTGTTATATATGATTAACCTGACTATTGCTCGCAACATAGCTAACCAGATGGTTAGCTTGACCTCACATGTATCATATCCAATCATATATAACAAGCCTGATCTAGTCGTAAGCCGATCACATAACAAAATGATATTTCACAACACTTAGCTAGAAATTTCATTTTTTTATTCCAGTTCACTCATTTCTAGCATTCACATATATTTGTTCATTGCTAGTTAGTACTATTGTTGATTACATATTTCTCTAGTATTTCTTATTTTTTTAGTATTTCTTCATCATGTATTTTCTTACACTGTCTTATAGTTTTTGTCAATATAAATGAAACTGCTGTTTAGTGCTTGTGCTCCGCTCTAATCCTGACTGGATAATATTTTTCAGAGGGCCTTGAGGACTTCTGTCCTACTCACTATAGCCCAGGGGTAGAGGGAGACTACATACCAAAGATTCTAGAGGAGTCACTCCCCTTAGAGGAGACACCACCCGCAGTCGTTTAGACAGCTTCTTGGTCAAGATATCTCTGTATTTATTTGTTCTAAACTTGAGACTTTGATTGTATTATTGTTGAGACTATTTATGTTGGGATAGCTAGACTCTAGATTATTATTGTATTTGGGTTGTTGTGCTTGACTTATATTAGTACTTCCTTATCTTTTATATCATATCGTGCCATCTACTTCCTATAGTTATTGTGATTGATTACATTATGAATTGTTGATCAATGCTTTATTCATTGTCCTTCTTATGGAGTTGAGATCATTGACATATTATCTTGTGAGTTACGTTTAGTAGTATTGAGACCTAAACATCATTCTACCGCCGATGTTGCGGCCTAGGCTGAACGTACCCACAGCTCATGCCCAAATTCTGGGTGCGGGTCGTGACACGTTTTTAGTCGTGGCCTATGCAGGTCTAGATTCGTAATTAGAGCGATGTCGTAGTAGTGCTCACTTAGAGTATTGCTACGAGCCTGCTTTAGGAAATAGGATTTAGGCTGAGAGTTTACTCAACCACAACTAGAAAACATTCCAATATCTGTTTTGCAATCCTTATCTATTCAATATTTGCTTTACTTTGAATAAATTATGTCCTTCGTTGATGATATCGTATCTCACTCAATATTGATTCATTTGTTCAATTCTTCTTGATTCTATTCCAGCACTTGCATTATTCGATTCTGGCACTTCTCATAGTTTCGTGTCTGTATCATATGCTCTTAAGCATCATTTAGAGGCGAAACCATTAGATATAACTTACAAGATCACAACTGGCGGAGGCATTATCCTAGCCAGTGATTATTGTAAGGACCGGAGAGTATCATTGGGAGGCCGAGAGTTGAGCATGTGCTTACTCGTCATGCCACTTCCGATATATGATATTGTACTCAGAATGGACTGGTTGAGTAGGCACCATGCTACTATAGATTGTCGTGAAGGCAGAGGGATATTTCGACCGCCAGGAGAGCAGGAGTTCAAGGTCGCCAGAGGAGCAGCGGAGCAGAGCAAGGTCATTTTTTGCGAAGCCAGGATGGAAGAAGAGGAGTTGCCACATCCTTTAATAGCAGAGTTCCTGGATGTCTTTCCAGAGGAGTTGCCAGGTTTGCCGCCAGACAAAGATGTCGAGTTCTCTATAGACTTGGTGCCAGGAGCAGAGCCTATTTTAAAACACGTCTATAGAGTCAATAACAGCGAGCTGGCAGAACTGAAGAAGCAAGTTGAGGAGTTGCAGGACAAGGGCTTCATCAAATCCAGTTCATCACCATGGGGAGGTCCGGTATTATTCGTACCGAAGAAGAATAGGATGGTATGCATGTGTATCGATTATAGAGATCTGAGCAACCTCACCATCAAGAATAAATATCCGTTGCCGAGGATAGATGATCTCTTCGATCAGTTGAGCGAAGCGAAGGCATTTTCAAATATAGACTTGAGGTCAGGCTACCACCAGGTGAAGGTAAAGAGAGAAGACATTCCGAAGACAGCTTTTCGGACCAGATATGGCTAGTTTGAGTTTATGGTAATGCCGTTTGGATTGACTAATGCACCGGTAGTATTCATGAACTTGATGAACAAGGTGTTCCACCAGTACCTTGACAAGTTCGTGGTGGTGTTCATCGACGACATTCTTGTGTATTCGAAGACCCCAAAGGAGCACGAAGAGCACCTGAGGATGGTCTTGGAGACTTTCAGGAAGGAGGAGCTTTACGGGAAGCTTTCAAAGTGCGAGTTCTTCCTTGACAAGGTTGAATTCCTTGGGCATGTGGTAACGGGTGACGGAATCTCAGTTAACCCAAAGAAGATTGAGGCAGTGGAGTCGTGGGCTACTCCTAGTTCATTAGCTGAGATCAGGAGTTTTCTCGGGCTAGCAGGTTACTACAGGAGGTTTGTACAAGACTTCTCCAGGATTATAGAGCCAATGACTAGGCTGACCAGAAAGGATGTAGATTTTGTCTGGACGGAGGATTATCAGGCCGTATTTGATGAGCTGAAGAAGAGATTGACAACAGCTCCAGTATGGACGTTGCCATTGGGGATATGTGGATTCACTATCTACAGTGATACTTCAGGGAAGGGTTTGGGTTGCGTTCTTCAGCAGCACGAGAAGGTGATTGCCTATGCTTCCAGGCAATTATATCCTCATGAGAATAACTACCCCACACATGATTTAGAGTTGGCAGCGGTTATCTTTGCTCTAAAGCTGTGAAAATACTATCTGTACTGAGAGCGTGTGGAGATCTTCACAGACCACAAGAGCTTAAAGTACGTGTTTACACAGAAAGAGCTTAACATAAGGCAGAGGAGGTGGTTGGAGTTGATGAAAGACTTCGACATTTCATTGTAGTACCACCTGGGAAAGGCCAACGTAGTCGCATTCCTTGAGAAGGTATCTGATGGCTATGTACTTGACGATAGATAGACATTGGTTGGCTAATCTTGAGAGCTTGGAAATTGAGGTGCTAGTTCCAGGTATTGAGATTCATATGTGGGGATTACAGATACAGTCTGAGCTGATGGACAGAATTAGAGCTACGCAGTATGATGATGAGGCTCTGAGGAGTATCAAGGCACAGGTTCGGACAGGATTATCAGAAGACTTTACTATTGCTGATGATGGGTCTTTACGGCACGGCATGAGGATATGTGTGCCGAGTGGGGAGCTGCGCGAGAAATTTTGCAGGAGGCACATTACTCTCAGTACTCGATGCATCCAGGTGCCAACAAGATGTATCGAGATCTGAGGGAGCACGTATGGTGGTATGGTATAAAGCACGAGGTAGCACGCTTTGTATCCCAATATTTAATATGCCAGCAGGTAAAGGTGGATCGACAGAGGTTGCTTCAGCCTTTACCTATCCCAGAATGGAAGTGGAAGCACGTAACTATAGATTTTGTTTCAGGGCTTCCGCGTTCTCCAGGAGAAAATGATTCAATTTGGATTATCATGGATAGGTTGACCAAATCAGCCCACTTCTTACCATTCAAAGTTGGTACATCGACGGAGAAGCTAGCAGAGATGTATATACGACAGATTGACAGATTATATGGGGTTCCTTTGAGCATCATTTTGGATCGGAATAGTTGTTTCACTTCCCACTTCTGAAGGAGTTTGCAGTCTAGCTTGGGCACTCAGCTCAAGTTCAGTACCACATATCACCCCTAGACAGACGGGCAGTCTGAAAGGACTATTCAGATTCTCGAGGATATGCTATGCACTTGTGTTCTATACCTCGGAGGTTCTTGGTAGGATCATCTACACTTGATAGAGTTTGCTTACAACAACAGCTACCAGGCCAGTATCGAGATGTCACCATTCGAGGCTCTATATGGACGGAGGTGTCGCATACCATTATCTTAGCATAATATTGGAGAGAGAGCCTTGTTAGGACCAGAGATGGTCATGGATGCAGTGGAAAAGGTAAAATTAATCAGAGACAGACTTCGAGTGGCGCAGGACAGACAGCGGCATTGGGCCGACAGCCACCGTAGACCCCTGGAGTTTGAGGTATAGATTTTGTTATTTTGGCTTGTGATTGTTTTATTTTAGATTGCGTGTTAAGACTGTTTTGTTCTAGGTTGGCGATCTGGTGTTCTTACGGATTTCTCTAACACGGGGCATGATTCGCTTTGGTGGAGGCGGGAAGCTTAGTCCATGGTACATCGGACCTTTCGGTATCCTTGCGAGGGTCGGTGCAGTGACCTATATACTAGACTTGCCACCTGCACTAGAGAGGGTACATGACGTGTTCTACATGTCGCAGCTGAGATGGTACGTGGCAGACCCTAGTCACGTACTAGATTACTCAGAGATCGAGGTTGGTCCGACTCTCAGCTATCCTGAGCAGCCCGTAGAGATCTTGGATTACGGGAAGAAGGTATTGCGGAACCAGACTATTCTTTTGGTTCGTATTGCATGGAGACATCACTCTCCAGGCGAGTCAACCTGGAAGAGGGAGGATGAAATGCACGAGCAGTACCCGTATCTCTTCGAGTTTTGAGATATAGTTCTTATTGTCTGATTATATTCTTGTGCTAGTTTAATTCAATTTTGTGGACGAATTTTTTTTAGGAGGGTAGACTTGTCACTACCACACTTCTAGAGTAGGGGCTTTATTGTCATTTACCATATTTATATTATTGTGTTAATAATTGCATGATAGGTAATATACATATTATATTATATTTATTAATAATATGGATTAGTGGACTAGACTTGGTGTGACCATGGATCTTGCTTAGACTTGACATTTAACCCACTAGACTAATCTCTATGCTATTAATTAGATACTAGTTAGATCCCTCACTTAAGACTAAACTCCTTAATTAAATGGCTCTTCATGACAAGCCATTGAGGGCAATAGAGACTTTATACATTAACAAACCCTAACCCTACTCTATGGCCGGCCCTATATATCTAGAGGGAGCCTCCCTCAAAGCCACTCATCATTCATAAATAAACCCTAGAAATAGCCCCCAAGAAAAACCCTTCTTTCCCTCCACTAATTTCAGATTTCTAAGCCTCAATCCCTCATTCTTCCCTCATTAAAAGAGACCTAGAAGCTTGAGCACAAGGAGTCTTGGAGAAGAAGAAGAAGATACATTGGAAATCCATCTTCCAATAGGTGAAAATCTGGAAAATACCCTTTTAATTCTGTTTTAATCATTTTGTTTGGCCATTAGAAGCCCACCCATGGTTTAAGAACACCCTTAAGGAAAGGGAATTAGTTCTATTGGGTTCTATAATATTTTCTCCATGAGATTTGTTCATAGTTTGGGTTTGGTGATCCAAGAATACATTTTTCCCTAATTTTCATATCAACTAATTATATATATATATATATATATATATATATATATATATATATATATATATATATATATATAGAGAGAGAGAGAGAGAGAGAGAGAGAGAGTATACGTAGAAGTTTAGTTGTTATTGGGGGTTTATGCATGGATATTTTTAGTGTATCATGAGTATCCCAGATTTTGCACACTAGGTGCTTGTTGAAATAATTAATAGGATGTATACCTACTCATATGATGTATTGGATATGTATACCTAAATATATGTATGTGTATATATGTGTAATTATATATATGTATATGTAATGGTGTATGTATGTTATATTTTGGTGTGGCTCAGTCATTGTGCAGTCGAGATTTCGACTAAAACTGTGCACTGTGTATCAGTGTAGTTGGGGAGTCAGTTCCTGAGTTCATTGTGTGTGGTATGTGCTAGGGTTAGTGTGTTGAGGTAGAGTATTCTATCTAGGCAGCATTGTGCAGTCGGGTACTAGGAGATACTGCAGCTCCAAACTCGTGCAGCAGTGCTAGTAAGGTGTTCATGTGACTGTGCCCGTGTGTGTGATGGTAGAGAGCAGTATCAGGTTCCTCAGTCTTGTGTGTTCGCTATGGTTGAACATACGAGGAGGTGCACAGTTGTACTAGATTTGCACTGATACTGAGGGTATCAGCATTCGGTTCATGTAAGTGAGCAATTATATATGTATATAGTAGTCATGTATATATATATATATATATATATATATATATATATATATATATATATATATATATATATATATATATATATATATATATATGTGTGTGTGTGTGTGTGTGTGTGTGTGTGTGTGTGTGTGTTGGTTGTGAGCTATGTATATATGTGTCGAGAGGAGATAGGTATATGTATATGTGTAGTTTGATATATAGATACATGTGTATAGGTATATAGGTGTATGTGTGTGCATTGTGTGTGTGTATTAGTGTATTCTTAGTAATTGACACTGTGTTGGCACTGATACCTCAGTATATCAGTCAGTGGAGAGGGGTCGGGTTCATCAGTGTGTTATGTGTGTTATGTGTGAATGTTAAAGGTAGCAGTATCGAGTTCACTGTGATGTGTACAGTGCACTGGGGATGTGCACTGATACTGAACATATCATTATATGAGTATCAGTAGAGTGATGGGGGGGTTTGTTGGTTGAGAATCATGTTATTGTATATTATGTATAAGTGTATTAATTTAGTTGAGAGTGTTTAGTGTTGAAGGTGTAGATATTGGGTGTTGGTGTAGTTGGGGGAGTCGGGATTCCTCAGTCACTGTGACACTGTGTGTCAGTGTCAAAGGGGAGACCTGGGAAGTGCATAGATGCACAGCAAGGAAGTATGGTTCAGCAGTAGTGCATAGTTGCACAACAAGAAAGTGTGCAGTAGCCATAACAAGGGGGGTGTGGTGATGATCACTGCACAACAAGGTGTGCATTGAGCAGTGCACAGCAAGAGGAAGATTCAGTGAAGTGCACTTGGTATTAGATGATTAGGTTGTGTGCATTTGAGTGTGGGCATTGTGGTTTTGGTGGTGATGAGTGGTGTTGTGCCATCGAGTTAGTGTATCAGTCAGTGAGTGAATGAGTGAGCAGTGAGTGAGGTATCAGTCAGTCAGTTTAGTATTAGTGTAGTGTAAGTGAGTTATATAGTTGAGTATCTAGTGTATTAGTTAGTTGGTCAGTATCAGTTCAGTGTCAGGGGTTTCTTTATGTGGGTATCAGTAGCAGCTTTGCATCTATTACAGATTTCATTATGTGGTTTGCCTGTGTGCTGCCTCTATAGGGCAAAGCACAACAGTTTGATTTTGCTGCCTATTTGCAGATTTTGCTTTGCCTATCTGCATATTTCAGTTTCAGTTTTAAGGTGTTGGATACTTAGTGTCAGTTGGTTATTTTATGGGTATCATATATTTCTTTATGTTGTTTCCTAAGTTATATATTTTTTCAGTGTTAGTTAGTTTAGATGGGTGTTAGTGTCTATGGAATTTGTACCATGATACACATGTGCTAGAAAGGGGGGTAATAAGTTAAGGTGCCAAGAAAATTATATAGTTAAAGTATATATATATATATATATATATATATATATATATATATATATATATATATATATATATATATATATATATAAGTGTACTATGAGCTTAGATAGGGGTGTTGAGAGTTAAGTATCAGGGCAGATACCAAAGGGGTGACTGATACCTAGAGTATCAGTTAGGTGGAGAGTAATAGCCAGGGTATAGGATGGTTGAGTTAAGGAATATAAACATGTTAGTCAATTACTACCAGTAGCTAGTTATCTATATACTAGTTAGTATATAACCCAGAGTATTTAACCTATAGGTATTAGTGTTATTGATTAGCCTAGTAAGAGACCAAGTGACCTAGAAACACCACAACAAGTTTATTAATCATGTTTTCAACTCCACATCACTCATTGACACTTAATTTTATATCTAGGTCAATGTGATCCCATCTTGGACATCGATCCTCACACCTTGCTCAGGACCACAGGCGAGTACATTCTTTGTCAGTTTTTATCATGTTGATTATTACTATGATTTTAGTTGTAGCGTATGATTGATTCTGACACTGTGGATACACGGGCTAGTATCATAGATACCTGTCATGAGGATTCATGATTGGAATCCATCGTGCTAGCTGGGGATAGGGAAATATTAGCAAGATTATGTGATCATACCCCACTTTATATGCATCATAGCTCACCCCACATATCATGTAGGGTGTAGCCTGACCATTTACATGTCTCATAGCCTGTTATATTTTATTAGCCTGACTATTGCTCGCATTATAGCAAACCAGATGGTTAGCCTGACCTCACATGTATCATAGCCAATCATATATAACAAGCCTGATCTAGTCCCAAGTCGATCACATAACAAACTGATATTTCACAACACTTAGTTAGAAACTCTATTTCTTTATTCCAGTTTACTCATTTCTAGCATTCACATATATATGTTCATTGCTAGTTAGTACTATTGCTGATTACATATTTCTCCAGTATTCCTTACTTTTCCAGTATTTCTTTATCATGTATTTCCTTACACTGTCTTATAGTTTTTGTCAATATAAATGAAATTGCTATTTAGTGCTTGTGCTTCGCTCCAATCCTGACTGGATAACATTTTTCAGAGGACCTTGAGGACTTCTGTCCTACTCACTATGGCCCAAGAGTAGAGGGAGACTACATACCAGAGATTCTAGAGGAGTCACTCTCCTTAGAGGAGACACCACCCGCAGTCGTTTAGATAGCTTCTTGGTCTAGATATCTCTGTATTTATTTGTTCTAAACTTGAGACTTGGATTGTATTATTGTTGAGACTATTTATACTGGGATAGCTAGATTCTAGATTATTGTTGTATTTAGGTTGTTGTGCTTGACTTATGTCGGTACTTCTTTATCTTTTATATCTTATTGTGCCATCTACATCCTATAATTATTGTGATTGAGTACATAATAAATTATTGATCAATGCTTTATTCATCGTCCTCGTTATGGAGTTGAGATCATTGACAGGTTATCTTGTGAGTTATGTTTAGTAGTAGTATTAAGACCTAGACAGCGTTCTACCGCTGATGCTATGGCATAGGCTGGACGTACCCACGGCTCATGCCCAAATTTTGGGTACGGGTCATGACAGCTACGCACCTGTGTTTTGGATTTTGGATGCTCTTGGTAGGATCACATTCACTTGGTAGAGTTTTCTTACAACAAAAGCTACCAAGCCAGTATAGAGATGTCACTGTTTGAGGCATTGTATGGACGGAGATGCCGTACTCCGTTATTATGGGATAATGTTGGTGAGAGAGCCTTATTGGGACCAGAGATGGTCGTGGATGCAGTTGAGAAGGTGAAGCTCATCTGGGATAGACTTCGGGTGGCGCAGGACAGACAGCAGCATTGGGCCGATAGCAACCGGAGACCATTGGAGTTTGAGGTATAGATTTTATTTTGCATTGTTTGTGATTACTTATTTTAGTTAGAGTGATAAGGTTCTACTTTGAGCTAGGTTAGCGATCTGGTGTTCTTGAGAATTTCTCCGACACGGGGCACGATTTGTTTTGGTGGAGGCAGGAAGCTTAGTCCACGGTACATCGGACCCTTCGGTGTTCTTAAGAGGGTCGGTACGGTGGCCTACAGACTAGACTTGCCGTCTACATTAGAGGGAGTGCACAACGTGTTCCACGTGTCATACCTGAGACAATACGTGGCAGATCCTAGCCATGTACTAGATCACTCGGAGATTGAGGTTGGTCCGACTCTCAGCTACCCAGAGCAGCCCGTAGAGATTTTGGACAGCAGAAAGAATGTGATGCAAAACCAGATGATTCCTTTGGTGCGCATCGTGTGGAGGCATCACTTTCTAGGAGAGAGCACCTGGAAGGGAGAGGCCGAGATGTGCGAGCTATATCCTTATATGTTTGAGCCGTGAGGTATAATTATTTCTTGCTTGTATTGATTGTTCTTAGTAGTTAGTTTCTTCCTTCATTTTGAGGACAAAATTTTTCTAAGGTGGATAGGATTGTCACCCTCACTTTTCCAGCGAGGGATAGTTTGGTAATTTGGCATAGATATTTAATTTTAGGAATATAATATTGAATATAAAATAATAATTGTATTAATTATTTATTTATGTTGAGCTATAATTATTTGTGGCTAGTATTAGTTATTTAATTAGAGACGTGTTATTTAGTTTAGTTAGAGAGACGAGCCCAATATTTAGACTTGACACATATGGACCTATTTAGACTTGTCTTGACAACATGAGCCCAACTTGGACCCAAGCCCATTAGTTATTTCCACTAATTAATTAAGGAGATTTAGTTAATTACAATTAGTTAGAGACTTTCAAAAATGCCCACCCTTATTTATTTCTCATAATTCACCATGTAGGAATAACTTGGACACTTATTTTTGCTTGGGGAAGAGGAGAATAGGCCGGCCACTATTAGAGGGGGGTTATCCTCTCTCTCCCCTCATTTACATTATATTTTGCTCCCAAATTATAGATCCCCAATTTCCTATTTTCTCTCCATTGATTTTCTACTCAATTCATCATCATTTCCTTCTCAAATTCATCCCTCTTGGAGCTTTAAAGCTTGGAGAAGCAAGGAGCACAATGAGGAGGAACTTGGAGCTAGAGATTGTGTCCGGATCATATCCAATTATATTTTAATTTGGAATCCATCTCCCAATTAGTAATTTCTGAATTTTTCTCTCATTATAGCTTCTTAATCATGCATTTGACAATTATAAATGATCCCATGGCATAGGACTACCTATAGGAGCAATTTCTAGGCCAGTTGGTTATGTTTAGTGAGTTCTATATGGTAATTTATGGGTATGTTGGGAGAATTACAAGATTGACACATAAATTATGTGTCATGAGACCAATTAGATCTAATTAGACTTAGATCGGGATTATAGGACATGGTACGTATCCACAAAAGGATACATGTAGGCCGTATCATGGTATTTTGTGATACGGTGCGATACGTGGCCCAATTTTGGGTATTTTGTGTGCATACCCTTCAAACAACTATTGTAATTAGTTATATAGATGTATTATTATGCAATTAGTATGTGGGAAGATTTATTGTGGGGGATTGGAGTCATTGACCCGTTGTTTGGGATGCGTATCATGACGTATCATGATACACACGCCAAGTGTTCGATAAATTGACTTTGTGGCCATTCCTTATTCTAATTCCAGATTTTGCACTTGTTATAGATTGTATACTCATTATAGATTAGTATATATTGAACTCTAGTGTTATATATAGATATACATATAGGTATCTATGGTTATATATGTGAATGTGTTTATATGTGTATAAGTGATAATGTAGTATGTGTGCTTGTGACACACACAGGTGACTGTGTGTGTAGGGAGAGGTGTCGGGTTACACACAACAGCAGTATCAGTGGGGGGGCACTGACATATGTATCAGTGTTGTGGGTGAAAGAGCTGGAGGATTAGTTAGCAGTGAACTAGAGTTAGGGCTCGAGCACTACTGTATTGGCACCAGTGTGTAGACACAGACCAGTGAGAGTAGATGGGGGTTAAGGTGTATCAGTGTATTTGTGTTTAAGGGGCATTTACCAAGTAAACCTGGGAGCATTCTTGTCCCAACAGACCCAACAGTAGCATTGGCAGTTTTAGTTAGGAGGGTTCGGGTTATAGCAAGGTGTGCAGCAGTGGTGTATCGAAGATGAGGAAGTGTCATTTAGGTCTATGCAGTGTAAGGATGACTGGTACCAAGTTGTATCTGTGAGGTAATATTTGTGAGGAAGTAAACAGAGGCTCGAGCAACCCTGATACAAGTGTATCAGTGTATCAGAGGTCGGTTGTGCAGTTCGCTACACTAGCAGTGATCAAGTGATCGTGTGTAGTGCGGTGTTCCTCTATAGTGTTGTGGACTGATACAAGGCTATACTAGTAATATAGTTGTGTGAGGGTATTGATGTGTATATCAGTTCACTGATGAGTACACTAGTTTACTGATACATGAAGGTATATGAGAATGAAGGACTCGAATACTGGATGTTGGTATCTAAGACCAGAAGCAGCAGTAACTCAGTGAGCAGGATGCATGATGTTATGTTGGGGGTGATTAAGTTATTTGTTGTGCAATCCACATAGAGGTGAGACCAAGTCAGATATTAAGCTAGGAAGATGTATCAGTTGTTGAGATGTGTCAGTTAATAATTGTTAGTAGATAATTAATTAGATAGGCCAGTATCAGTTACTCAGGTCAGTTAGTGTATTATGATTTGTGATGTGTTAGTGTCACTCCCAGTTAGTTTAATTAGTTAGTTTACATAGCTAATATTTGAAGGTTAAGTAGATGCCCAGGTTATATATTTTGTACCAGTGTATTAATTAAGATATATCTTAATTGGTATGAGTTAGCTATTTGATACTAGTTAGTATATAGATACATAGGATATCTTACGATAGAGTTATTAGTGGTATTTACTAGCATAGCTAGTATTGACTTAAAGTAGCTAGTAGTTTATTTGAGCCTAAAATCTTAGTAGGGACCTAGTTAGCTAGAAATGGCCTAGAAGTGCATGCTAGTGCATTCTTTAACTCATTTTCCTTTCAGCATACCAATAACTTGATATCTCATATATATAGGTCTGTGTTGTACCAGCTCGGATACCGAGTTACCTCTTTTATTCAGGATCAGAGGTGAGTATATTTCTCTGTTAGTTTTTATTTCATGATAGAGTATATATCACATATTCTAGAACTGTATACTTGATTCCGACACAGTGGTTACACGGACTTGTACTATATGGATCCTGTTAGGAGATGTTATCCCTTACCGTGTTTAGCGGGTACTCTTTCACATGTATTTCATCGTATGTATCGGGTATTGAATTAGTGCACTACGTGTTCACACATTGTTTATGTTTAGTGTGCCCATATCCGTGTTCGTAACGTGTCATAATTGGATCCATAAGTATTGGTTGGGAATGGGGGAGTAGGAGTTGGTTATGTGATTAAGTTCAAGTGTATTAGTGTACATGTCGATTACATATCACACATGTAATCGAGTTACCATATTATATTCGTGTTCAACCCAAATCGATCACATAATGAACTTGTACTCTATGGCACATTAGCTAGTTTCAGTTATTTCTATTGCTTGCAGTTATTCATATTGCATGTTCTTCATTCCAGTACATTACCTATTCATTCTAGTTTACTCTATTTCTGATGTTTAGTTATCTTGTATTCTTTTCTATTATCTGTTATATATGCTCGATTATGTATTTGAAACTGCTTTCAGAGGTATGTACTTTGCTCCAATCATGACCGAATATATTTTTCAGATAATTTGCTTGTGGACCAGTGTCCCATCTATTACGGACCGCAGGACGGCGTACATTTAGAGGATACTCCTTTAGAGCAGGAGGACCTAGTACCAGAGGCTGAGGAGGCTTGGATTATTTGTTTAGACTTATATTAGACTTTATTGAGGTTATTGGCATGTATATATACTATTTCGGACTTGTGGATGTATTGTGACTCTTTTCTTTCGTTAATCCATCTCGTGCTTTATCTTTCTTAGTTTGCTATGTGATTGAGTATAGTTTACATTTATCAGATACTGTTCCTCCGATTGGAGCTGAGATGAGTGACAGGTACCATGTATATATTGTATAAGATGTTTAGATAGTAGAGTTGACCCAGACATCGTTCTATCGCCGATGCTGCGGCATAAGCTGGGCGTTGCTCACTACTCGTGCCCTTATTCTGGATGCGGATCATGACACAATATATAACATGAAAGAGAACATGTGACGATGACACATATGATAACAATAACAAAATGATATTAAATACTTGCTTGTTGACAATGACTTAACGAAGAATCGAATCCCAAGCTAAGCCTAACAACGATCTATATCCATGAGCATATAATCCATAACCCATCTACCATAGCCCAAACCAACTAAAACATACAAACAAATACATATTAGGCAGGACTTATTAAATATGTGATATCAGTCTGGGTTATTTATCAACCAAGGTATATAGGTCATTTATAAGTCAATTCCTCGCGATATATGTTACCCTAGTCTTCATACTCAATAACTATTCAAAGCTAATTCTATTTTATAGGAAAAAGTTTAATTTATCAAATTTGAATCTTGTTATTCATACTGCTGGACATATGACACATAAATTGAGATAAGATCTTCAATCATAAGATTAACGATCTTGTTTTTGTAATCTGTACAGTCACTTTGTCAATGTCAGTGATACGATATCATTATAATCGACATATTTTAGTTTTATGACACAATTTTGAAATATGAATCTGATGAAAACTAATTAATAAATTAAAGGTGGGGTGGTTTGACTTAGCTAATGGCATTAGGTTTCTATAAAAAAATTGGTACACAAGGGTAAAAACTAATTATGAACATAATGGAATTGATGAAACAAAGATCCAACGATCGAATCTTTTAAAAAGTATGAAATAACATTTTTTGACAATATGTGAAGTTTGGAGTCGCACAAAGTATACGGTTAAGATCTGGATGATTAAATCGTACAAGTAAAAATTGATATAGAAGGGAGAAGTTACCTAAAAGTAGGTATGGAATCAAAGATCATGGCACGAAGATACGATTTCAGGAAGATAGGTAGGATATTGGATACGATCTTTACACGTTGTACTGTTACGATCGAAATTCGTCAACCAAACAATGATGTGGTCATGGAAAATTTACCATGATTGAGTTTCAACATGTTGTAAGCACAACGACGAAGATGGATCATGACCATCGAATTTTGCTTTGCACTCCTAGGAAGATGACTACTATAACTTTTGTGTTGTATCTTATTGTGTTGGACACAATAGTGTCGTATGTAGTACAAGGTTGTCAAGATGGTGAGGGAATAGGCTAGGATGGAAGAGAAAGGATAGAGAAAGAGTTTGGTGTGGTGGATCTCAATTTGGGGGCTGGAAAGGAGTTGGACACATCTAAGGACACATGGTGATACGTGCTAACAAGGGATTGGGGTCTTAACTAAATTTTTTGTTGTTACAACAACCAATATATTTAAGGAGACACAAGGGACTGGTCGGGTTTAGAATTCAGATTCCTAATCCAAATTCAACTAGGAAGATATATTCTACAATATGGTTTCTTCCCACTTGAGTTCAGTAGTGAGGATTGAGCAATAAGCCATTTCGACTACAACACAAGTCAGGTTCCATATAAGAAAATGGATGGTTGTGCCTTAAATAAGATGCATATCAACGGCTATTAATTGTGACTTGACTCACGAGTGACATGTACGGGTTGGTAGACGGCGGGTTTGTAGACCTTAATCCACTAGAAGCTAGGTGGGCTGGGTGTTAAGTAGGCAGGGCTGGAACTTAAGGAAGCTGGAAAATAATTCCAGTAGAAATTATCCACTAGGATGGCCCAAGGAAAAGAATTACAACATTATTTTTGCCAGCTTCTAACATGAGCCACAAGTCTGGTTTGTGCTGGATTAAATTATAAGAAAATAGAAAAAGAAATTTTAGAGTTTTATTAATTTCAAAATCTTAATTTAATTATTTATTTCATTTTAAAACTAGATTTAAGGTCTAGAAAATACCAAAAAGATACGAAAAAGAAAAAAATATCGTAGCAAGATAATAGAATAATATAAATATTTGAAATAGGGAGTGACAATACTATCTCGGTATACTTAATCTACGTATTACGAGAAACCTCAACCCCATGATCAGGATACCAAAACATGAAATATGAGCAAAATACAAATATACACATGTATCCATATAAAATATTGACATAAGAAAACAAATGTTACATTCTAGCACCGTGGTCGCTAAATTGGTTGCTTAACTAACACATGTCAACATGCATATCAATGCACAACTTCTCAAACTTTGCATTTGTTCGGCAAACCTATGGTCCGTATTTTCTATATTTTCAAGAATTAACTGAAGTGTGTCATGGTAAAACATATCAATCTTATATAATTCTACCACTAAGAAATTGCATAAATTAGCCTAAAAACTAGGCTATGATATGAGAAACTACGTTACGGCGGATATGTAAAGTCCACACACAATATCAAAAATAATAGCGCAAGCAATTTATAATAAACTAATTATCAACATATCAATGAAATTATTCTAACAATTTATGTAATATTCACAAAAAAAATAAAGGATAAGTGTCGAGTTTACCCAATTTTCAAAGATTCCACTTGTTTCAAAGCGGCCGAAAGAAAAATCTGGATGATGGAAGTCCCATTGAGTGAACCTTGACTTTATTGAGGGCCTCAATGAAAGTGTAAGAAGTTGGGGACTTGAATAAAAACTATAGCAATGAACACATAGTCTTCTTTTGTCTCTTCGTTAGCATGTGATTATAACACAAAGCAACAAAAACTTTAGTATAAAGTCTACTTGACCCAAGCTCTAAAGGACGATTCCAAATTAACAATGAAAAGATGGTAACCAATTCTAAAACCTCGAGAATCCCTTTAGATTATTGTGTGGAAACTATAAAAATGTGTTGGGTCCAGTTTGGATATAAATGGACAAAACTCGGCCAGAATTAGGTCCTGACCGAGTTCGGTCTGAACTCGGGTATTCCAAACCGAAAATGAGGATACTCGACTAATCGAGTTTGGTTAGAACTCAGTTTGTCGGCACTAAACGTAGTTAAAGTTTAATTTGTACTACTGGATGCTGGTGGACGGCCAGATTTGATGGTGGGCTATTTTAGGGATTTTTTAAACCCAAAAATAGGTTTCTCAACCTATTTATAAGCGTTGAGGGTGGTGGCACAAAGAATAGAACAAGAAGGGAGATTTATGGTGCTTGTCCATAGAAAATTTAAGAGAAAGTTTATACTTTGCTCTTAGGGCTCGCAATTGAAGAGAGTAGGAAGAGATGAACTGATCGAGGAGTCTACATCTTCGAGATATTTTAAGGGATACGGAGGATTCAGTTCGTTGAGACAAAGTAACGAATGATGAGGAGTTAAATATTGAGGGTCAGTCTGTCGGTCCCATGACAACTGGTCGATCTCTAGGTGGGAGTTGTTCTACGAATCTGATTTTGGTGATGGGTGGTTTGCCAAAGCTTCATAGTGCAACATTAGTTTAAGCAGTTCGAAGCCAGGATGGAGATCAAGGTGTGTAGAAAACTCAATCTGAGGTAGGTGCATCTCTATTTGCATAGTTTCGTGGGAGCTGTCGGTCATCGATGGCATGAACAGTGCATAATGTTTTGCTCGAGGATGCATGTATATGGGAAGCTTCAGTACTGGACACGAAGGTGTGCAGGATTGAATCTCGAGGGAACCACACCGTTCGCTTGGTTGGGCCGACCAAGGGTGAAGAAGCTCGTGAAAATGGTAGCACGTTCCGGTGGAAGACAGAAGTCAGAGACATGCAGCCAAGACTTATGATTAGTATTATCGTCAGGGACTTCTGTCTTGGTTGTGTTATTGATATCGTAGGATCCCAGTGATTTAGGAGATGCTACGCATGGAAACTAGCATCTATGTTGTAATAAAGGAGCTGGAGATGAAGGAAGATGCACATCAGCTCGGGGGTTCGAAGATCAGTGACAAGGGAGGCAAGAACTTTGTTATGGGACAACATGCATGGAGTCTTGTTGAGGATTCATGGGGTCAGCACGTCTCATCAGACTGGAGTAAGAGAATGTTAGGTCCAGTCTGGATATAAAAGGATCAAACTCGGCCAGAATTCCCTGGATATAAAAGGATCAAACTCGGCCAGAACTCGAGTTTGGTCAGAACTCAGTTTTGTCGGAGCTGAACGTAGTTCAAGTTTAATCTACACCATTAGACTCCAGTGGACATCTAGATCTGATGGTAGGCTATTTTAGGGATTTTTTAAATCCTAAAATAGGTTTCTCAACCTATTTATACGAGTTGGGGGTGGAAGCACAAAGAATATCACAAGACAGGATATTCATGGTGCTTGCCCACAAAAAATCTAAGAGAAAGTCCGTACTTTTCTCTTAGGGCGCGCTATCCAAGACAGTAAGAAGATCTAATCTTATCGAGGAGTCATCATCTTTGTTTAGGGAGATAGCTACGGGTAGGGTGAGTAATTTCATTATAATCTTTATCTTTCTACTTGAGTTTGGTGAGGGGGCTGAATCTATGGATAAATAATTCATTATATTTTTATTCAATCATTGTCACGACCCACACCCAAAAATTCGGGCATGAGTCATAGGAACGTACATCCTACGCCATAGTATCGACGGTAGAACAATGTCTAATACCCCACAAATATAATTCATAACTCATGCAATAATATCTCAACTCCTCAAAGGGAGAACATGTTATATAATAAATGATAATACTCAATCACAAGATCTAAGGAAGATAAAGCACGATAGAATATAACAAGGAGAAACAATAGTCACAAGTTCCAAAGTTGGTAAAACCAAATAGAGTACTAAACCAAGTAGTAAACATATCCAAATCTCAAATATGTCTCCAGAGACAAATCCGGTCTCAAAATACTAGAATATGAAATCTAAGCTAACTAGATAACCCCGGGGCCGGGTCTCTCCTATAATCAATTCCTGGTCCTCCTGAGCAATATGATCAAACTATACTACTTTGTCCTCCTGGGGCCCATAGTAGGTTGGGCACAAATCCTTATAATCATTGCCTAAAAATATTATCCAATCAGGATGGAACAAGTACAAACACTAAAATCAGTTCTAATACATGGTAGATACTATAAAATAATAAATAGTAATAAAATAAATGATGAACATGTAAAGCTAGAATCATAGTATGATAAACAGAGTGAAACAAATAAGTATGGCAATCATGGCATGTTAAGTAAAGTGAATCAAATAAACATAAGCAAGTATGGCATATAACAGCAAGTATAGAGTGAAACAAAGAGACTACACCTATCTAAGTATTTTGAAATATCATGTTTGACATGTAAACGACTATAGGATAATGTACGACAGCCCACACGTGTGTTGTGCGACTGTTATCTGTCCAGATTAGACTAGAGGATATGGTTTTAGATAGTTTACATGTCTATTAAAGTATTTTTTTTGTCTGACTAGTACTAATGGATCCAAGTTCTGACACGTAGATCAAAAGACAAGACCAACCAGATAAATATAAAAGATACCAACAAGAAAATCTTTATAAACCAGACAAACCTGAAACAACGTATCTCATGACGATGAATCCATATAATACTAATCCGTGTAACAAACGTGTAGAGAATCAAGTAAAATATCACTAAAAGTATGCATTATATAAGCTATCAAGTAATAGAAACTATCAGAAAATGTACTCGCATGTGGTCCTTAGCTGATGGTACAAGTTATAATCCGTATCGAAGTCCAAGTGACCTATATTATTAGTTTACAATGTCAATACATGATTTGAAAACAATATCAATCCTATATACTTGATTATTAGGTTTCTAGGTAAATTCTAAGTCAACTGGGTTTATACTAGGTAGGTTGGTTTTGGTTTACCTATTCCTACTTGTAATGGTAATCATATATCCATTATCTAGCTTGTATCATATACTTAGTTATCTCAACCTATACAAAGTATTACCTATGTGAAACTTATAACTTAAGTTATATAGCTATCCTTATATATAGTTATGTACACTTATCTATATATATATATATATATATATATATATATATATATATATATATATATATATATATATATATATATATATATATATATATATATATATATATATATATATATATATGTGGATGGTATGTAGGTATCACTTGATAACCACATAATCCAAAGTACTAGAATACCCAACTATGACACATACCCAAGATACCTATTATCTCTTATAACCATATACTTAGGATACACAATTGTATTTAATACCCAAAATACTAACCCATATACCCATGATACTAGGATACATAACTTGACACATAGATACCCAAGATACCTATGCTCTTAGGACACACACACACACACACACACACACTATAATACACTCACTACCCAAGATACTCCCTATTGTTACACTAGATACACATTTCTACACAGGTTCACATTGATATTTGATTACCACAAGTTAACCAAAAACCTACACTTGATACTAGATACAACCCATTGACATAAACTCACATTCACCCTTGCACTTGGATACTCAGTTACACCCTTCACCGTGCACAGATTTTGTGCACTCCCCTTGCTGCTACCCTATGGAGGTGCTGCCCCTACTACATCTGTTGCAGCATGCAACTGCAACTACAGCTACTACTATTGTTGATCCTTGTTGCAGGAGATGTAGTTTTTGCCGTTGCAGCTTCCTGCCAGAACTTCTTACCCAATCAGTTATACACTATCCATTGCATCAGTTAGTTGCTCGATTTGAAGCTTGCTGCCTGTGCACTGCCTGCTATCTAGACTTCCCCATTGCTCTGATACATACACACATCCAAGCTCAAATATGACTCTAAAATTCTGCACTTGAGCATACACACACTTGTCATGCACACTTTATACTCTCATTCTATATGCATATTGATACATGCACTCAACCCAATGAAACACTCTCATGGTATCCATGATACACAAGTATCAATAACTAATTAAATTCAACTACCTATTGATACACATGTATCAATCTATGATACTCAAATCTTATTGATACCAAGGAATACATCACATCTACATATGATTCATGGATATATCAACACACTTGTATAATACCAACATCAATAGATACTCAAACACAAAGATAAATAGAACTAATTAACAAATATGTATAATTAACAATTATGAACTAAAATACTATGAATTACCAATTTTCACTATGTGTATCCTAAAGTATCATGACACGAATACTAGGTTCCTATTTAGGACACAAGGATACAAGCACAACTCAAATTAGACACACAAATTTCTTTGGAAACATGTATCAAACACTCGGTGGACACAAATTCGTAATTATACTAAATTGACCATTCTAACACATAGATCTAGTAGGAATTGGTTCTCTACAACATAATTCACCACCTAGAGGGTTAGATCTAACTATTGGAGATCTCCTACTAGGTCAAATTAGAGTTTTACCATAGAATTTGGGGGAAAATTGAGAATTACCTATTGGGAGTGGGTTCCCAATAAAGATCAACAAATTTGGATACAAGAAAGATGAATTGGACACGATCCTCCTAACTTGACACTGTTTCCAAGCTCCTCTTGTGCTCCCAAGCTCTAGCTCTCTATTGGAAGAAGAATTAAAGTAAATTTGGGTTGATTTAGGGGTGGTGGAGGAGAAATTAGGATTTGGAAGTGGGTTGGATTGGTGGAGAAGATGACTTAAGGAAGGAGTTATGGAGTGGAAAAAAAATAAAATGAATGGTATGGAATATGTGGCCGACCACTATAGGGGATTGTTTGTTGGTGAAAAATTATAATTTTACCCTCTTTCCACTCTAATTTGAATCCTAGATCTAATAGAAAATGAATACTTGGTTATGAATGAAATATAATTAGTTATGGAAGAATATTCTATCCATGACTAAGAGTATAATCAACTCTAAACTAAACTAATAAATTTAATATAGCTAATATTATTAGCAATAAAAATAAGTTGACAAAAATACCCCTAATCAGTTTTAGGTGGTTACAATCTTGAATCTCTAGTTGAAGTTATATAGATTGAGATTTGTCTAGGTGACGTAGTCACCGAACATATAGTGTGTTTTGTTTGTCTTGGCATTCTGGTCACTACCAGAAAAAGTCAAATTAGCGACGCCTAAAAATGTCGCTAAATAACCAAAAAATGTCGCTAAGTAACTTTAGCGACGTTTTAAAGAAGTCAGAAAAAAGTAACTCGCTAAAACAAAAAACGTCGCTAAACGTCGCTATGCCGACGTTTTTTAGCGACTTTAATGTGTCGCTACATTTAGCGACGTTTAGCGACGCAGCGTCACTAATTAGCGACGTTTAGTAAAGTCACTAAACGTTGCTAATTAGCGACTTATATAGCGACGTTACACCGACGTCTTTAATGACCTGGCAATACTGCCATGTCAGCAGTTTGCGACGTACAACGACGATTTTAGCGACTTTGTTAGCGACGTATTTAGCGACGTATAACAGCATCGCTAATTAGCGACGTAGTTAGCGACGTATATGAACGTCGCTAAACTCGCTAAACGTCACTAAAAATGTCGCTAATATTATAGAAAAAAATAAAAAAAAATATTACTGAATTGCATTTCTGGGTTTGCCAACCCCCTTGGGTTCATTATCAGGTATATGATGGTAGTAGAAATAATTGAATAAGGGACACAATAGCAGCACCTAGGGGGAAAATTCTAGTGCACTGGGTAAATACAGGCCAAGTATCAGTCATCAGTTGTAAACCAAAATATATTAGGAACTGTTTGAATATCAGTGAATTAAGACAGTACTATCTGTGTTGTGTGTTGTTCTTAATGTGCTCAGAGATAGGGAGAGTGTGTGTATTATAATTCAGTATGTTTGAGTTTGTACAGGGACTGTGTATTATATTGCAACTTGTATCATTGAACTGGAAAAAAATAGGGAAAAACAGGCACTGAACACTCAACACCGGTAAAATAACATATTTAATATGAATAATATAATAAAATTTGAAGAAAAGAAAGCATCCAGCAAATCTAATCGTAAAGAATATGGCAACAATCGCATCCTAAATAATAATAAAAAATATAAATATCCAGTAACTAGCTATACTACTGCGGATCTGCAGGAGGCTGACCACCGGCGCGCTTGAAGGATAAGAAATGCTCATACTCGTCCTGTGGAATCGACACCGATGTCGATGGAGAAGGCAGTGACGTCGGTGGAGTCTGTGTCGATGTAGGCACACCAGGAGGCCGTGCCCGCTCCAAGTCTGCGAGTCGCTGGTTGTAAGAATCTATGGTAGATAACAGCCTCGTACTGCTATGAACCATTGAATCCTGCATCATCGTCAGCCTCTCGCCCATCGATAGTTGTGATGCATGCAGCTCCATGATGTTGCGGTCGGTCGAGGCTCTAATATCATGTGTCAAATCCCGGAGCTCCGTCATGCTGCGGTCGAGCATAGCGAATCGTGCGATGAGCATCGGATCGTCCGCCTGCGACTGGGACCGGGGCTGCTCCTCCATCCTTCGCAGCAACTCGTCACAGAGAGACGCAATTTGACGGTCAACGGCCTCCTGGACGGCCTCCTGGACTGGCCGACGACTGGAAGGGCTGCGACTGCGAGGGCTGTATGGAATGCGCAGCTGTCGGGGAGGCCCTAGATGACTGCGTCGCAACCAGGGCGCCATAGGAGCCCGTACCATAGTACGTACCCCTCTGGAGACCACCAGCTGCGGTCACCTACAGGTCGTCCGCCGACAGAGCAGGAGCGGGCTGCGACGAAGTACCAGCCTCTCCAGGTGTAGGTGCACTAGCAATCGCCCGCTCACGCAGCCTAAGACACTCGGCCTAGAAAGGTTTGGAAACTCGATAATTGCCTAAGTTATATTAAAATTAACACAAAGTAAAGTAATACTTACATAGGTCTGCGAGGCCCTCTCATCAATGAGATTTTCGTCCTTGCAATGGGTGGCCAAGAAGACGGTCACCATGTTTGCATCCTCACCCCTCTGTACCTGTTAAAAATATATTATTTATTACCAAATTTAAACATTTTTTCCAAGTACCATTTTATGGTACTTCCATTAAAATAATATATTTTAAAAGAAAAAACATACCAAACGACGGAAATGTTCCGTCATCGGAATCGAGCCACCACACCACTTGGCAGCATTCCGCCTAGCCACCTTGGCCTTCTCAGACCTTTCCTTGTAGCTCGGATCGTCGAATCTAGCCCTCATCGCAGTCCACTGCTCAGGCGTGATCCAACCTTGGATTGGTTTTCCAGCACGATCACGAGCCTTCTGGTCATCCAGAGCATCTCGGATAAGCTTGGCGGCAACAGTAGGAAAGAGCCGCTCGATCAACTCGGCCCGGTGCGGAGGATAAAAATACATTTGCTACAATAAATAATTTAGTAAGTTAGCATCACTGATAGGTTATATAATATGCATAAATTAGAGGATTTATTTAATATACTTTTACCTGGAAATGCGCAAACCAGAATGCCTTCCTCTCCTCCGGAGCCTCAGAGTAGTTGATCCAAGGGCCACCGTAGTTGTTCCTCAGAAATTGGCACAGGCGTCTCTGAACCGACGATGGACGATATCTATACAAAGATAATAATTTAGAATACTGAAAAAGTCAATATACGATGAATAAAGAAATACACGATATATATTATACTAAACCATCTAATTGACTTACTTTGTACCGTCGGCCCAAATCTCTGTTCTCGTCTCCTCCGGAGGTGCGCATGGAGGATCTTGCTGATGTTGGGACAACGTGGGCACGACCTCCTCGACATGCTCATCTGTCCCCATGGTTCCGTCAGCAGAAGGAACACTGGACGAGGGTGTACTATCACGCCTGGAACTACTCGTCCCAACAGTCGGAGATGTGAGTGATCGATATACTGGAGTACTGGGCGACGATGATCCGGAACCAACAGTAGGCAGTACCGGAGGAGCACTCTGTCTACCTCAGGACCTGCCGAATCCTCCGCGTCGTCCTGTCATATCTGATAATAACATATAATGAATATAGAGAAACACAAATATATAGTACATTCTACAGTCGAAATGTGATGCATATCTCAAAGCATTCTACAGTCGAAATATAATACATATATTCGTTAAAATAGTACATCTACTTCATCAATTTTCCAACCTTGATCTACATTCTACAGTCAAAATATAGTTACATTCTACAGGCAATATATTTTATTTTCAATCATCTTTAGAAAATTCATCTTCTTCGTCTTCCTCGTCCTCCTCTTCCTCTTCCTCCTCCTCGTCTTCACTTTCATCTACTTCGTCTTCCTCTTCGAATAATTCTACATCTTCTACATTATTACTCGTGTAATGAGTAACTTCCGTTGATTCCACATCTACAATATTTGTTACAAGAGGTAGATCGTCCTCCTGATAAGCTATTTCGTCAATGTCAAAGGTATTTCTAGCTTTAGTCTTGCATACTGCCCACCAATTCGACCTCGCTGTCCCCCGTCTAGGATAAGTTATGAAGTACACGAGCTGAGCCTGACTTGATAGGACAAATGGTTCGTAGCCTTAATATCTACGCTTGTAGTTTATATCCACAAGGCCATGCTTGTCAATTTTCCAACCTTGATCTTGAATCGGATCGAACCATTCACACCTGAATAGCACGATATTAGCAGGTTCTGTGCCATAATTATATGTCAACTCCACAATCTCTCGTAAGATGCCAAAAAAATCATTGCCCGGATTGACGTCTTTGTAGTTCGAAGTTTTGATACACAAACAACTATTTTTCGTGGAATCAAGATCCAGAAAGCTGTCTCTGATAGGAGCATTTGTTGACTTGAACCTGAACCCATTCACACAGAAACTTGGCCATATTTTTACGGCAGTAATTGGTCCCTTGACTAGAGTTCTAATAGATTCAGTCTCGGGTGTTATTAGACGATCGACCTAAATACCAAAGTAGCGATAGTAAGTTATTTATTTTGCAAGTGCAGAAATAAAAAGTAATTACCAAGCATCTTACATATGCGCTCAACCAAGAAGGAAAATGGCATCTCATATCTTGTTCTACTTCTTCGTCTGTTATGTAGGGTCTAACCGACCTCAACTCATCATTATATGTGCTGAAAAACAATGAAGCAACTGCTGATTAGTAGCATAATAGTATCTTATACTATTACATTGAGATGATGTAAACGTGGACATATTAATTACTTACCCCTCTAGCTTCTCAACTTTATCCTCGTCGCAATTGAGTAATATATACAATTGAGCAGCCCTTAGCTCATCGTCATTCAAATATCTCTTCTTTATTTTTTCCGAAGGCTTTCCGGACGCATTGAATACTATGAGTATTGCATCATTAGATTCCTGATATGCGTCGTCGTTTCTCGGAGCTTTCGTCCTATTAGTAGCAACATGCTGTTTGAAATACGTCGAGCAAAAGTTTGTAATCTCCTCGAGAACATAAGCTTCACAAATAGAGCCCTCAACCCGTGCCTTGTTTTTTACCTTTATCTTTAGGTGATTCAGATGCCGCTCGAAGGGGTACATCCACCGATAACCGACAGGACCACCAACACGTGCCTCATAGGAAAGATGAATTGGCAAATGCTCCATAGAGTCGAAGAATCCAGGAGGAAACACATTTTCGAGCTTACATAGTGTTACCGCAATGTCCTTCTCTTGCTTTTTTAGACGATCGACGAGCAACTTAGTACAACAAAGATCTCTGAAGAATATGCTCAGCTCTGTCAATGGGTCCCAAACGACCTGCGGTAAGAATTCCTGAAATGCAATCGGAATTAACCTCTCCATGAATACGTGACAATCGTGGCTCTTCATACCCACCAGTTTGTTCTCCTTGAGATCGACGCATCTTCTCAAGTTCGACACATACCCGTCTGGATACTTTAGACCCTGAATCCACCTACAAAGTCTACCTTTATCCTCTTTCTCCGGTGAGAAAACTGACTTAGGTTGCTTTAACTTTCCATTCCCCTCCTCTATCAAATGCAATGCAGGACGTCTACATATTTCTTCTAAGTCCAACCTGGCCTTCGAATTATCTTTCGTCTTCCCCTTTACCTCCATTACAGTATTAATTATGTTATCAAACACATTCTTCTCGATATGCATGACATCAAGGTTATGTCTAATCAGATTGGTGCTCCAATATGGCAGATCCCAGAATATACTCCTCTTCGTCCAGTTATGGGTGCGACCAAATCCGTCACACTTGTACCCCTTAGCAGGATCTTCGATAGCACTTGGTAAATCTTTTACCTCTTCCCATATTGTGTATCCGGGCCACCTTGGCGGTGGATTGGCCTTCTCCACAACTCCCGCACGAAAAGCATTCCGGTTCCTCCGGTATGGATGATCCTTCGGCAAAAATTGTCGATGACAATCGAAGAAGCATGGTTTGCCTCCGTATTTCAAATGGAAAGCCTGAGTACGGTCCATTCAATACGGACATGAGAGACGACCATGGGTGCTCCATCCCGATAATATTCCATAGGCCGAAAAGTCGTTGATGGTCCACATAAGTGCTGCCCTCATCTAAAAATTCTGCTTTCTAGAAACATCGTACATGTTGGCACCTACTTCCCACAGCTGATTCAACTCATCTATCAAAGGATGTAAATATACATCGATGTTCCTCTTCGGATTGTTCAGACCCAGGATAATAACGCTTAGGAACATATACAGAGTCTTCATGCACATCCAAGGCGGTAGATTGTACGGAGTGACGATCACAGGCCAACACGAATACTGGGAGCCCGAAAGTCCAAATGGGGTAAAATCGTCAGAGGAGAGCCCCAATCTGACATTACGCGCGCGCTTCCTCGGCAAAATGTGGATACTCTCGATCAAAGTGCTTCCATGCTTCTCCATCGGATGGATGATCCAATACTCTTTCGATCTGTTTTCGCCTATGCCAACTCATGTTTTCTGCAGTCTCCTTAACCATAAACAACCGCTGCAACCGCAACGTCAAAGGCAAGTAGTGCATCGAATCGGTAGGCTTCCTTGCACCGACAGACTTTCCTCTAACAGTGGCCTTGTAGCGATCAGTACCACAGAATCTGCACGCATCTTTATCCTTGTCGTCTTTGTAGTACAACATGCACCCGTTGCGACATGCATCGATTTTCTCGTATCCCATCCAAAGCGATCTCACCATCCTCTTAGATCGATAGAAGTCTTTAGGCAACTTTACACCCTCGGGCAAGATCTCTATAATCAAATCGAGCAGTCGATTATAGCATTCTTGCGACATGTTAAAATCGGACTTGATGCTCAATAATCTTGTAACCTCCTACGGTGAATGTTCCTCACAACCAGGATATAGTAGAGTCCTTGCATTCTCCAGCAACTCCATAAACTTTGCAGCATCGGCATTCGGTACCTCCTCAGCTGCATCATAATTTTTCGGATTGAAACTAGGTCCCGTCGCATCATAATTGTCCGGATTGAAACTAGGCCCCACCGCATCATAATTGTCCGGATTGAAACTAAGCCCCGCCGCATCATAAACCATGTTCACCAACCCGTCGTCGTAAGTATCGTGGTCGTGGACATCCATATACGGCTCCACATAGGGCTCCGACTCCGATGCTAGAGATACAAGTTCTCCGTGCGCGGTCCACTGATAGTAATTCGGCATGAAGCCCTTCGAGTACAAATGATATGTAACTTCCACTTCTGGATGATATTTCCTGTTGCGACATCTCACACACGGACACTTGATTTTGGTACCGTCCATGTACTGAGGGAACGCCTTGGTGAACTGCAGGAACTGCTATACACCCTCAATGAATTCATCCCGCACACCGCACATGTCATCAGGATGACGGTTGTACATCCACTAACGATGATGCAGATAGTAATTCATATCTATTTCTAGACACTTCTACATAAATGACAGTATGTATCATATAAAGCATTACATACAGTGGTTTATCACCTAACTTCATAACTTAACCGTACTATAAAAATCATAACTGATATAATACATACTTTCATTTATCAAAGTCTAAAATAAGCAATATTCAAAACAACTGACCATTTATCAAAGTCTAAATTAAGCAATACTTTCATTTCATAACTGATATAATATATACTTTCATTTATCAAAGTCCAAGAGCCCTAGATATGGAATATAAATGTTAATGAGTGTTTTGAAATGATAAACAGGGTTAACTAGTTAATGGTGATGTTTCTAAGCCACTTCTAGATCCATACTAGTTTATACTAGTCAATACTAGGTTAATACCTTGCTACACTATGTCTTCTAGGTCGTACTAAGGAATTCTAGTTTATACTAGTTAATGCCTAGCTAATACTAGTTATTACTAAGTATACTAGTTAATATTAGCTATACTAAATACTACTAGTATAACTTAACTAATATCCTACCTTACCCCAACTCACATCTTAGCTCATAAATGTATGTCACAATAATACCTGATACCATAGTATCAGTTCACTTCACAGCACTGTTGTGCTCTAATTGAACTGCACTGCACTGATCACTCTTGCCAATTAAATCCCTGATACCACAATATCAGTTAAGGGCTGTATTGGCATGCAACAAGTGACCTGTGAACACCTACCCGATACTTGGCTATACCTTAACCCAAACACATGCCTGCAGACCCTAACTAAGTCTGCAACCTCTGATACTTTGCACTGCTGCTGCAGTGGCTAAATCTTCCCTTCACAGTTGTTTCCAACTGCCCTTAGCTACTGCCATGGCTCACAGCAGTGCTTGCTGCTGCTTTGCCGTTGCTCAAGCATGCATGTGTTTGATGCTGCTCAAGTGTGCACCAACACTCTCCCACTACAGAAGATGACAGGAACCAATCCCCTCCTCACAGTGCCAACCTGACACCACTGCAACACATTGCCAGCTTGCCTAATGCACTAGGCCAAACTGAATTGAGTTCAGTTCCTGAAGTCTCATAGTTCAGTAGTGACACCCATACAACTCGACTCCTTCATATACCACACCACCATGATACCAACCGTCAATTCACATGGACAGATCCAATAGATCAAATATTGTATGAATAAACTAATAGTTGACAATATTGAATAAAATAGATGTATAGGAATCAATCCTGATTAAAAACCCTAACCCTAACCCTAACCCCAGGTCAAAAAACCTAACCCTAACCCTAGGTCCTGATCAGTGTTTGTGTCAGTGTGTCAGTGTCAGTGTCAGTGTCTGTGTGAGTGTGTGTGTGTGTGTGTGTGTGTCTGTGTCTGTGTGTGTGTGTCGTGTCTGTCTGTCAGTGTCTGTGTGTGTGTGTTGTGTCTGTCAAGTGTGTGTTGTGTTAGTGTCACATGTGTGTGTGTGTGTGTGTGAGAGAGAGAGAGAGAGAGAGGGAGAGAGAGAGGGAGAGAGAGAGTTAGGGTTTACCTAGAGCTCGAGGAGGAGGAGGGGGATGCCGGAGTAGCCGCAGCCGTGGAGAGCCGGTCGCCGGAGAGGGGGGGGTGGGGGAAATCGAAAGGTTTTGAAAACTTTCGAAATTTTCGACAGATGGGGGAAAAGAAAACTGGCCCTAATTAACCAAAATTTAGCGACGTCAAATAAAAACGTCGCTAAACGTCCAAGGCGTCGCTAAGCACGTTGCTAAATATTTTTCATTTATACGTCGCTAATTACGACGCTAAACGTCGCTAAATTAGATATATTAGCGACGTTTAACGACCTTAATTGAACTTATAGCGACTAATCTTTTAAAATCTTAATAAAAGTCGCTAAACGTCGCTATATGTCGCCATTTAGCGACGTCTAGCGACGTTTTTTATGGAGTCGCTAAATTAGCGACGTTTTTAGAGGGAGTCGCTAAAATGCGTCGCTAATCCCGCTTTTTCTAGTAGTGGGTAGACGGATGGTTAATTATCTAATTTTCGCTGTGCTCAATCTCAGACACGTAGTATCGGACGGGGTATCGACACTGTAGGTCCCAACACAATGAATACACACAGCCTTATTTTGCCTCTTTGTTAGCTTGTAATTATAACGCAAAGAAACATTAACTTTATTTGAACCAAGCTTTGGAGGACAATTTCAAAATCACATCGAAAAAGTCGGCAACGAATTATGGAAATGAATCCGAGACTCCTGTTGGGTCCTTGTGTAGGAATTCATTCCCGATTAAGCAACATGTCTCAAAGAACTTCTAGATGATAATGGAGATGGAATGCGATGGTGGTGATAACAATAACAATGATAAATGTTTTGACCACAATAGGATCTCCTAAATTTGCATAAAACTTAGTATCGCTCATATCGATGACCTCAACAAGGTCATACATGGCTCCACGGTGTGGAAAAATTTGACGGTTACCAAGAATAAAAAGCGACGAACAAAATTAAACTTATGTGAAAGTATATAAAAATCAAACCAAAAAAAGTAATTGAGAAAATCAATTAAAAATTTACCCTCTCTAAGAAGGGACACTTTTTTTTTCTCAATCCCAACCTCTGTACATTCTTTAGCTTTTCTTAAATAAAAATAAAAACCCAAATCCAACTCGGGTTGAAGTTGTAAGAAAATATAATTCAATATCTAATAGAATACAATTAATAACTAAATAAATAAATATCTATCCTGTCCATTAGGGGTAAGCATTCGGTTTATTCGGTTTCAGTCGAACCAGAATAGTCAAAACCGAATAAATCAAAATTCTAAAAATTCAAAACCAAATAAACCGAAATTCTAAAAATTCAAAACCGAAACTGAATCGAAATTAGCCAAAATCAAAACCGAACCGAACCGAACCGAACCAAATAAGCTATTTGGTTATTCGGTTTGTTCGGTTTGTTCGGTTGGACTATTGCTATTGTTTAATGGATCAGACCCAAAGTTGGAATTGTGGTTAAATTATATTAAAAGTTATAATTTTATACACACATTTGTTGTATTTCAAAGTTGTGTCCAATGTTGAGCTTCAAAACATATACATAGAATTATTGTTTTCAAAATATACACATTTTAAATTATAAAATATACAAAGAATTGAGATATTTATATAATTGCGTAAATCTTATTCGGTTTTCAGTTTTAGACCGAAACAGAAATTCAAAAATTGAAATAGAAATTTAGTATTTTCAAAATCGAAACCGAATTAGTTTTTTTTTTTTTTTTTTCCAAACCGGACCGAATCTCTTATTCAATTAGATTCGGTTCAATTTTTGCCCCAAAATCGAATAATGCTCTCCCCTACTTTCCCGTCCACGTTCAGAGCATCTCCAGTGGGGACACTCCAAACCATACTCCAAATCATACTCCAAATCACACTCCAAACTATTTTTGGAGTGTCACCTTGATATTTGCACACAATGGTACACTCCAAAATAGACACTCCAAATTAACTTCTCCCTTTCCCTCGCTATTTTTCCTCCCTATTTTTCCTCGTCATTTTCGTTTCCTTTTTCCTCCATATTTTCCCTCATTTTCATTCCCTTCATAACTATTAAAGCTTTCCCTCATTTCCCTTTAGAACCATTAACCAATACTGACAACAAAGATGTCTGGTAATTTTTTCTCTCATTTTTGTTTGAATTTTTTTATCTCATTTCTTGAAATTTTTGTATGGGTAATTTTTCTCATTTTCATTAAACAAATCAAACAAAATGAGATAAAAAAATCCACAAACAAAGCATAATTTCTTGAATAGTTCATTTTTTTCGGTTACAAACTAAGCAAAATGAGAAAAAGTATGATACATAGTTCTACAACAAAAAGAATTTCCGTATAATACTTAGTTCTACAATCAAACGAAAATGAGACTGTGCATAAATATTTTTATCTCATTTTCGTTTGATTTTTTTTCTGAAAACTTCTTCGAGTCTCTCCTTGATTTGGAACCATTGATTGTACATAAAAAATATTATTTTTTGTGCATAATTTTTAATTTTCATGGCAGGTTTTTTGCCTTGGCCTTTTAAAATGAGATTCATGGAAAAATATGTCGTCCTACAATAAAAAGAAATGGAAGATACGAGACTCTCCAAATTTGCCTTTTGGTGGGCCCATCGATTACTATAGACCAGCTACGGGACTCTCCAAATTTGGAGTGTCTTTTGGCTTTCTATCATTTTTTAAGTGTGGACAAGAGTTCATTGTAGCCCTCAAGTGCTATAAAATTTGACAAAAGTTAAAATATAGCAATTGAAACTACCCCAACTGTGAATGCTCTCAATGGCATTGCTTCTAACAGAGTCTGGATATTTTCTGAAGTTTGTTAGTCCCCTTTTCTCCTCCTCGTGAGTTGTATAACAACTATTTATTAACCGTTGACATGTGAACATACGGCCAGGGTTGCAGCCAGATTGAAATATCTATATATCACAAAGGAAAATGATACTCGGCCAAAACATTTGGACCGAGCAGCAGACCGAAAGACCACGTGGCGGACCGCAATTGGCTGACGTGTGGGTCCAAAAAAAATAGCTTCCCCATACCCGGTCTGTGTAGCAGAATTGTATCACAATATACAGCAACATAAAAAATCCCTAATCTTGCTTTCCTCCCGCTAAAACAATCTTTCTTTCTTTCCTTCCGTCCATTCCTCTCCCTGCTCTTTAGAACTTACACCCAGCTCCAATGGCGGCCATCCGAAAAAGCCTCTGGTCTATCCTCTCCTCCTCATTAGCGTCACGAGGTGAACTATTGTTTTCTCTCGACATTCTTTTGTAGGTCAAATTTTCCACGATCCTAGGGTTTTGTTTTCCTTTAATTCAGGACTCGCTGGATTTGTGCGGAGATTCAGCGGAGTGGTCTCGCCGGATGCTCTGGAGTTTAACGAGTCGTGCAATTCGAGTCCTGTGAAGCTCGGGCCCGAGATCGAGAGGGTCCGACACGAGTTCGAGGAGGCCAAGAGGAGTTTCCTCAACATCCCTATGGCCCTCGGGGAAATGCCTAACATGAATCCTGAAGGTTCTTTTTTATCTGACGTGCTCTTGCTATTAGTTTATTTATATTTACCAAATGCGTTTTGATAGTTGGAAAGTCGCTACAACAACAAAGTTCTTTTCCCAAATTAGAAATGGTAGACACTCTAAGATTTGGTGCCGAATCCATGGTGTTGTGAACGAAACACGGAAACCGTTCCCCAAACCAGAGAGTACCTGAGAGAGAACCTAAAAATCGCACAAACCAAAAAATACCAAACACAAATCGCAGACAAAGATATTTACATAAAAAATCCAGATGGAAAAAACCACAGGACGATCGGAGTCTAACCCTGAAGAACCTCCACTAATGGAATAAAGAGATTACACCCTCTACAAGCTCCTCACCGATCCAACACGGATCACCGCAACTCTTTGGAACAGAAAATAGATTACAACCATGAAGAAAAAAGATAATGATAAATATTCCAAATTGATCTCCTCCTCCGAAACGACCTCCAATTCTTGTTTCTCCTCTCCAAAGTTGCAATGACACTCTTGTCACCTTTTTTTCTCTATCTTTTTGTTGTATATTGCATGAGACTTTTTATAAACCCTTTAATAAATTCGAGTTTCCATATGGAAATCTATATATGGAAGCCAAAAATATTTATGGAAATCCAATTACATTCAATCATATATTTAATGGAAATAAAATCATAAATTAGCTTACCATAAATTGGAAATTCAATTATATGAAAAGTTAATATATGAAAGATCCAATCATAAATATATAATTAAAGTTAAAGATGGAAATCCAATATAATATTTGCTTACCATAAATGTTCCAATACACGACGCTCGATGCATTTTTTGAGCTTTTCCGACATACGGATGGCGCTCGTCGCACTCCGGGATATTCTTCACATAGGTTGGGAATCCCACCCACTCCAACAAATCTCCTCCTTCACAACTATGTGGAGGGGGTCGTCATCCCGACGATCCGCCTGCAGTACTCAAACTTTCCCCTGGGAAGAATCGTTGTGAATATGTCTACTCCGTTGTCATCTGTATGAACCTTCTCAAGAGCCGCTTCCTTCTTTTCCATAATATCTCGTATCCAATGATACCGGGTCTCAATGTGCTTGGACCGGCTATGAAATGTCTGTTTCTTCACAAGGTGAATAACACTCTGACTATCGCGAAGCAAAGGATATTGCTGTTGCTTTAACCCAGTTTTCTGCAACTTCTTCATCCACAACAACTTCTTGCAACCCTCCGTCGCCGCAATGTACTCTGCCTCTGTCGTCGACAAGACAACACACTTCTGCAACCGCGACTGCCACGATACTGCTCCACCAGCAAACATCATCACATAGCCCGAAGTCGATCGCCTCGTGTCTACATCTCCAGCCAAATCAGCGTCGGTATACCCAATCAGCTTCAGCTCGTCACCACCAAAAGAAAGTCTCCAATCGGCAGTACCCTAAAGATATCTTAGAATCCACTTGACCCTACTCCAATATACCCTTTCAGGATTAGAAGTATACCTGCTAACTGTGCCAACTGCGTGAGCGATATCTGGCCTCGTACACACCATAACATACATAAGACTCCCCACAACTGAGGCATATGGAACCCGCTCCATATCTTCCTTCTCGTCCTCGGTAGATGGACACTGCTTCTCAGTGAACTTAAAGTGAGCCGCAAAGGGGGTTACTCACTTTCTTCGACCCGTCCATCCCGAAATGCTGAAGTATCCGGTGAATGTACTTCTTTTGGGACAAGTGTAGTAGCTTGGACACTCTCTCTCTTGGCTGATCTTCATCCCAAGAATAGTCTTCTCTGCGCCCAAATTCTTCATAGAGAAGGTCGCGTCCAGTTGGCACTTCAACTCAGCTATTCTTGTGGCATTTCGACCCACCAGTAACATATCATCAACATAGAGCAGTAAAATGATGAAATCATCATCGACAAAGTATCTCACAAATACACAGTGGTCCGACGTCGTCCGTGCGTAACTATGCTTCCCCATAAACTACTCGAACTTCCTGTACCATTGTCTCGGAGCCTGCTTCAGACCATACAAGCTCTTCCTCAACTGGCAGACCAAGTGTTACTTGCCCTTCTTACAGAATCCCTCTGGCTGCTCCATGTACAACTTATTCTCAAAATCACCGTGGAGGAATGCCGTCTTCACGTCCATTTGCTCGACCTCCAAGTCGAAACTGGCTGCCAATGCTAGCACCACCCGAATAGACGACGGCTTGACGACTGGTGAAAAGATCTCATCATAATCTACGTCTTTTCGCTGACCGTAGCTTTTAACTACCAGCCTCGTTTTGTATCGAGGGCGAGTAGCATCATCTGTCTACTTCACTCTGAACACCCATCGATTCTTCAAAGTCTTCTTGTCCTTTGGCAACCACACCAGATCATAAGTAGAGTTGGCCTCCAAGAAACTCATCTCCTGCATGGCCTCCATCCACTCCTGCCTGTGTTCGTCTTCCATAGCCTATGCGAAACTTTCGGGTTCTCCACCGTCAGTCAGTAGCACATACTCATCCGGTGAGTATCTCGTAGATGGTCGACGCTCTTTATCGCTCCTCCTTAATGGAACCACTGGTGCTGGCTATATACCAACAGCCTCCTCAGGAACTGCCTCCTCAGTATGCTCATCCTCCTGAAGATCATCCTGACCACCATCAGCAGGCTGATGATCAAGGTTGGGAGCAACTTCATGTACTGGCTCCCCCATAACTGTATCCTCTGCGATGGCCTTTGGAAACTGCTCGAAACGAAATGACTCTAACTCAGGCAATTCCTCAGCCTCAAAGGCATCTCGGAATCCTGAGTGTTGGTCATGGTCTGATCCTCGACGAATATCATGTCCCTGCTTCTGTAGAGCTTTCTTCTCACTGGGTCGTATAGTCTATAGCCAAACTTATTCCGACCGTAACCGACAAAGAAGCACCGTCTCATCTTCGACTCAAGTTTGGATCTCTCGTCCTTCAGTACGTGCACGAAGACCTTGCAACCAAACACTCGCAGGTAATTGTATGGCGGCTCTTTGCCGTACCACACTTTGTCAGGCACATCACCCTGTAAAGGAGCACTAGTAGATAAATTAATAATATAAGCAGCTGTGTAAAGAGTCTTACCCCAATAGCTGTCCGGCAAGTTTGCTTCTGACAGCAAACACCGTACCCTCTCCATCAGCGTCCTGTTCATCCGCTCCGCTACACTATTGAGCTGAGGTGTCTTTGGCGGAGTTTTCTGGTGTCGTATCCCTTGCTCTCTGCAGTATGCATCAAAGGGACCGATATATTCACCGCCATTGTTCGACCGAACACATAACAGCTTCTTGTCCGTTTTCCTTTCAACGGAGGCTTGAAACTCCTTGAAAGTGGGCAGCACCTGATTCTTGGTCTTTAAGGCATATATCCAAACCTTCCTGGAATAATCATCAATAAAAGTTATAAAGTAAGAGGCACCACTAATGAATTTTACCTTTATAGGACCGCAGACATCCGAGTGAATCAACTCGAGCGACGCCGGCTTCCTTGAACTTGGGTGACTTTGGAAAGACTCCATATTTTGCTTTCCCGCCAAACAGTGCGTGCACCTCTCCAATTTTGTAGACTTTAGCCCTGGAATTACCTTCCTGTTCACCAAGTAGCTCATCCCCTTCTCGCTGATATGGCTGAGCCATATATACCACAACTCGGTAGATGCATCAGTAGTTGCGTTCACCTCCTGTGTCCCCTGTGCGCTCCCTTTCATATAGTAGAGTCCGGACCTCTTGCTTCCTCTGGCAATCACCATCGAACCTCTGGAAAGCTTCCACTGACTGTTCTCGAAGAGATTGAAGAAACTGTCGTCATCCAACCTTCCAACCGACACCATGTTGAAACGGATATCAGGGATATGACGAACATCTTTCAGAACAAGAACTGCACCTGTCTATCCTCAAATGCACATCTCCAATGGCAACTAACTTCGACACATCTCCATTTTCCATCTTCAATACTCCACAGTCGCCTGTTGTGTAAGTAGCAAATAGTGTCCTGTTATGAGATACGTGCGCTGAAGCACCTGAGTCCACTAGCCAAGAGTTGTCATTGCAGGCGAGGTTCATAACTACCTCATCACCTACAATGATCAGATCGCCTCCATGTGTCGAGGCCGCCACTGTAGTGTTCTCGCCCTGCTTCCCCTTGTCGCCCTTCTCTCTCTTCCAAGCGAAACAGTTCCACTTGATGTGGCCCTTCTTGCTACAATGGTAACACTTCGAGTCCTCGTACCGGCCCTTGGACCTTCTCCTGCTTTTGTCTCTGCCATTGTCTGGACCCCTGCTTTTACCCCTTCTGCGGCTCTCTGAAACAAACGCATCTGAGTGGGATGTGGATGAAGTACCCTGAGAACGTCTCCGCATCTCTTCATTCAGTATCCCGCTTTTGGCAAACTCCACACTGACCATGACTTTCAGAGCAGAAGCGATCATAGATACTCGTACGGTCTCCCACGAGTCTGGCAATGTACACAACAGCCATAGTTCCTGAACCTTGTCGTCGAACTTGACTTTCATCGAGGATAACTGGTCAACAACGTCCTGGAACTCACTCAAATGATCCGTAATGTACGTCCCATCTTTGTACCGCAGACCCATCATCATCCAGATCAGGAACAATTTATTTATTCCGGTCTTCTTCGTATACAAAGATTCCAGCTTATCCCACAGTGTCCTCGTGTGCTCAATACTGTTAACGTGGTTGTACACGTTCTCGTCAACGAACTGCCTGATGTACCCACACACCTGTATATGCTCGAACTTCCAGTCCTCTTCGGATTTGTCACTGGGCCTCTCGGAAGCAAATACCGGCCGATACAACTTCTTGACAAATAGCAGATCCTTCATCTTGCTCCTCCAGTAGTGATAGTTAGTACCATTCAGGTTTACCATGTGCACCGGCTTCGCGTCCGTCTCTCCTCCCTGGTTTGCCTGTCAACTCCTAACACCCTTCTGAAATTCCAGAACCTGACTTTGATACCACACTGTTGGGAACGAACGTGGAAACCGTTTCCCAAACCAGAAAGTACCTGCGAGAGAACCGAGCAAAATGCACAAACCAAAAAACACCAAACACAAATCCCAGACAGAGTGATATTTACGTGAAAAATCCAGATGGAAAAAACCACGAGACGATCGGAGTCCAACCCTGAAGAACCTCCACTAATGTAATAAATAGATTACACCCTCTACAAGCTCCTCACCGATCCAACACGGATCACAACAACTCTTTGGAACAGAAAATATATTACAACCACGAAGAAAAAAGACAATGAGAAATACCCCAAATTTATCTCCTTCTCTGAAACGGCCTCCAATCATTCTTTCTCCTCTTCAAAGTTACAATGGCACTCTTGCCATTTTTTTCCCTCTCTTTTTGTTGTATATTGCATGAGCTTTTTTATATACCCTTGCATAAATTAGGGTTTCCATATGAAAATCTATATATGGAAGCCAAAAATATTTATGGAAATCCAATTACATTCAATCATATATTTAAGGGAAATCAAATCATAAATTAGTTTTACCATAAATTGGAAATCCAATTATATGGAAAGTTAATATATGAAAGATCCAATCATAAATATATAATTAAAGTAAAAGTTGAAAATCCAATATAATATTTGTTTATCATAAATGTTCCAATACACGGCGTTCGATGCACTTTTCGAGCTTTTCCGACACACGGATGGCGCTCGTCGCACTCCGGAATATTCTCCACATAGGTTGGGAACCCCACCCACTCCAACAAATGGCTCTGTCGTGCCTGACGGACGATGGACGCGACAAACCAAATTTTGATGTCATGTCACAAACTTTTTTTTTGTCCGACCAAAATAGGTCACAAATTTTGTAGCAGGCCCTGTCTGTATCTTTTCTTTCATTCTGCAATTCCACAGCTGTTTACTTTCTGACATTGGCAAATTCGATATCCATTTTGACAATCTCATTCCAAGTTTGTTTAGGCCTTCCCCTACTTATAGTTTCTCAGTGACTTTAACTGGTATCTTATCATATATAGGAACAAATTAGAGGATTTTCTCATCCTAATCTCAATGGACTCCACCTCCAATTTCCTGTAAATATGCTCTCAACCTGTTTCCATCTTTCAACCTGTTGCTGTTTTTTTCCATCTTAGCCTTCTCATTTCTACTATGCTCAAATTTTAGATGTTTTGTTAATTCCCCAACATTTGACCTGGGAAGCATGACTGGTGATGGTGATGCTTTTGGAGCTCTGACCGAAATTCTGGTTACTGACCTGAATCCTGCCCGGTCAGACCAATCAGAGATCCGGTTTGTGCTCAAGCATACAAATTGGTGCCGGAGAAACTGCTATTCCGGTTGGCCAAATTGGAATACCGGTTCAAGGTGGCTGAGTCCATTTTTGGACGATTTTGGTTGAATCTTTTAGTATATTTTTTGTATTTATTTTTCCTAGTTTGTTTATGATTATTTCTTAGGGTTTAAGATAGACTTTTCATATAATAGGACTATGAAGAAGACAATAAACAAGTGTATTGTTATTATTTGAGTTATCAATAAGAGTTAATTCTCTTTTAATTCTCTTGTGTGGGAACTGAGATGCCAGTCCTCGTATATTGGGTCGTTGCTTTCAACGATCGGCGTTTTATGGCATCTTGTCTTGTTAACTTGCATAAAATTTCCTCTCAAGTTCAATGTTATCATATGACCACATGCACAAATCACTTGTCCCCTACGACATCCTTTAGTTCTATACATATCATTCTCAACCTCTTCATCGTGGTGGATTCATCATGATGGATGATTGATCCAAAATATATGAACCTATAAATCTTAGGTATCCGTTGTCCATGAATTTGGAGTGCTCACTCATTTCTTCTTGAACTCTAGGTAAAGCTATATTTCATATACTCTCTTGTACACCATAAAACATTTCCTAAATATGTTTTATGAGTTTGTCTATAACCTATGTTGCATGGGTATGAATATGACACGATACAAACATGGCGATATGGACTAGGCACTGCTTTTGATGTATACCTAGTGTATTTTGGAATGCTTGTGTCATGTCCGATACACATACGACATGTTGCAACACGGACGTGGCACCAGTTTTTGAGTAGACATGTTTCCTAGTCTATATCTAGTGTAAGGAGGCACAATCATTCCAAAAGATATTGCTTATTGTCAAGATGATTGTACAATTGACTACCATCAATTTAGAAGGCCATGTATGTTGATGGGGGCATAGACTGTAACTGATTAGTAAAAGACTACATGACCATGCAGGCTTAAGAGAAGGATTATATGCAAAATGTCCTTCTTTGCTAAATATGTGTACATCATAGCCATAATATTATTTCCTTGTTCAAATGTAGGTATTTATGTGAATAAGAACCTTAGATTGGACAATATCCAAGTCTATGGTTTTGACTATGACTACACACTAGCCCATTACTCATCAAATTTACAGAGTTTGATCTATGACCTAGCAAAAGGTCACCTTGTTAATGAGGTTAGTTCCCAAGTTGTTTATAGTAAATTACTTAATTATTATAAATTGGCTGACTTACATTTGCTATTATGGTGGTTATGGATGCCTCAGCTTAAGTATCCTGAGAGTTGTTTGCAGTTTGAATATGATCCTACATTTCCCATCAGGGGCTTGTACTATGACAGGCTGAAAGGATGTCTTCTGAAGCTTGATTTCTTTGGGTCCATAGAGCCGGATGGTTGTTTCTTTGGACGTCGCCAGGTAAATACATGTTTCAGCCAATGTATTAGATTGTGTATCTTCTTCTGGCTCAGAGACTTGGATATTGAACTACTGATAGGTGTGTGGAAATAAGATGAAAAATTCAGCAGATAATAAAACAAGCAGTTCTCATATGAAAAGTTACATGATTTATAATTAATTGAATGTTAGATGCAATTTTGATGCAGAGAGTGCTTCTACGCCCAATCATATGCACATAATCCGATCAACTTTGAGCTGTTATTGGTTCTATATATAAGCTTACATACTCTTTAATAGCACCCTTTGTTTCACTTGCTCTAAACTGTCATTGTATTGTGATTTCAAGCTACGTAAAATCACAATTTTTCCAAGACAAGTAATTATTCATGTTACACATAATTGAGTAGGTTTGTGATACAAAAATCATGCTTATATGAGAATCTACCAGTCACACTCGTCCATTTTGATGGATACTAGGTACTTCAAGGTTAAATAAGTCAAGGACACTCATCAAATTTTAATTTCTAGAGATCTTTGAAGACAGGAAACTGTCTAGTTAGAAAGAAAAAATTAGTAACTTTCATGTGGGAACTGTCATTTCCCATAGATAATAATTGGTATAAAATATGTTTTCTTCATTTTATATTCCTTTATTTTCTTACTTTTTCCTTATATGTATGTGCATCATACTCATATTTCATGTGTAGAAGAGTCCGTATTTGAATCTCCTCTGTGTAATTACACTCTTGCAGATGTGCCATAGACTGAGGGGGGACAACTGCTCCAGGCAACTTAGATGGATTATACTTAAATATTGATAGTATGCCAATTAGAGAGAGATCCCAACATATAAATAGGTTGACTCAACATATCTTTGGATTAGTCCATATCTATCCATAATGGACAACCATCAAGTTTATGGATTATGCTATGTTGTATGGAGTAGGGCACTAGGCTAGGCGGTGGGGTCTAAAAGTAGAGGGGCGCTAGGCTTGGTGGGGTCAAGGCGCTCTAACAGTACCTTGTATATATTGTATAAATTGTCTCTCTCATGCCAAAATCTCAAATTAATTAATAAAACTAAACCTTAACATTTCATAGTCTCAATATTTATTGTATGTTACTAAATGCTACAAGTAAAAACAAATTAATAAGTGTAATCTCATAGATCAATAAAATAAACAAAGAACAAAAAAAGATTGACATACCTTTGAGTCTTTGAGTTTGTGTTGAACTTGGTGGCTTGTTATCTTGAAGATGATATGATGAACTTGATGAGGCATGAGATGATGGAGAAGTAGAGAATACTCTCATGGTTGAGGAGGCGATGGAGAAGGAAGCCCAACAGTTGGTGGTTTGGGTTGCTAAATATTCTTTGGTCAAATCCTTTTTTTGTTACTTGTAATTAAGCGTTGGTGGTTTGGGTTGCTAAATATTCTTGGTCAAATCTTTTTTGTTACTTGTAACTTGTAATTAAGTCTTAGTTTTTAAACACAATTTTTTTAACTAACACTATGGCCCTTGGATTATCAAAATTTTGAGTTAGCATATTACATGATTATACTTAAGTCTCTGGCCCCATCGGGTAGAGAATAAGAAGGCGGCTAATCCTCTCATATATATATATATATATATATATATATATATATATATATATATATATATATATATATATATATATAATCTTTTCATCAATAAAACCATCTAATTATTCTCTCCTACATGGTATCAGAGCCAAAACCCTAGCCGCCAACCCCACCCCCCTCTCTATATCTCTCTCTCCTCTCTCTCTCTATAGCATATGCTGCTGCTACGCCGCATTGCTGCTGTTGTCTGCGCTATTGCGGTTGTTGCCGACCTCCCATCCACCACCAGCCCTTCCCTTCCCGCCTCTACAACACCACCACTCCATCGCGCCCGCCTTCGCCCAGGCTCCTCCCGACGACCCCTACAACCCTCAGCCCCGACGACCCCTACAACCCTCAGCCCCGACGACCCCCCACAACCCGACCCACCACAACCCTAGCCCTCTACCACCGACCCCTCCACACTATCTGCAAACCCTAGCCCCCTTCATATGCAAACCCTAACCCTAACTCTTATGTCTCCTTCAGCCGCCACCAATCTCCAAACACCAAACCCTAGCCTTCTCCTAAAAAAGGACATGAAAAATAGGGGACATCTGAAAAAAATCCGTCGAAATTAAGATCTTCAGAGGGCAAACTATGATCGTTTGCGTGAACTTATGAACCTCGACAATGACATCATGAGTTAAACAGACAGCAAACTTGATTGTTTGTGTGAATCTCTGTTCCTCGTCCGATATCTACATCAGGATCTAATAGAGAGCCAAGATAGTCAAAGGCGCAAACGATCTATATCACCCGAGACGTAAGGCATAGTTAAGGTGCGCGCCCGAGCGAAGCGAGGCACAAATATAAAAAATAATAAAAATATACATAAATAAATAAATTAGTAATGTAAGAAATAAAACCAAATAACATAATAAAACCAACAAAATACGTTAAAATATAACCAAGTGAACTAGCAGGGCAACAATAACAGTCAACAGAACTAACAAGAGTTTTTATTATCCCTGCCATACTTTCAGTAAATTTTAGTTTTTCCAGTTCAACTATAACCAACTACTTGTATGAGATAAGGATTATCTCCATGCCTCAAAGGTTTTTATATAGATAGAAAAAAATATCAGGCAAGCCTTTTCTTGGTTGCGTCTTGCAGAAAGGCGCATCCAAGGCGGGTGCGCCTGGAGAAAGACATCTTGCCTTGTGAGGTGCGAGGTGCAGCTACTGCGCCTTTCTGCGAGGCATGCGTCCGAGAAGCGTCTTTGACTACCATAAAGAGCAAACTCACTTTGGTGAATGATCCCAAGAACGTGAAGAATGTCTAACATTGCAGTGAATAGCAGTGCTGGTAGCACCAGTATCGAAAGCACAAAGGTGGGGGCACATATTACTAGTTCAACAATATTTTCGATTCAACTTGTCGATCGATGGTTGGATGGTCCGGACAGCTACTCCACATGGTACAAGAAGATCAAAAATATGCTTCGGAGAGTGCGGTTGCCTAAACATCTGACTGACAACCCTCCAAAGGAGAATGATCCCACATATTAGCAATGGAAGACTGATGATAGCAGACTGTTTACATAGATAATGAATTCGATGGAACCATTCGTCGAGGATATGGTTCAGAACATGGATACGATAAAAGAGTTATAGGAGGTCATAGCGACTGTGTTTGATGGAAAACGTGATTTATCTCGCATCTATGACTTGGTTGTCGGCGTCTATCGAGTTGATCAGGGAGACGAGTCACATAAGGACCACTTCCGTACCTTCAAGGCCCTGACTGATGAGGTGGATCGCGTGTTACCCTTGACGACGGATATCAATGTGACGAGAATTCAATGACAGCAGCTCTATGTCATGGCATATCTTGCCTTTGTCATGATGCAAACTCTGCATGGTCTCAGATTATTGCTGGGATCGAGGTTCTATCTCTGATGGAAGTCCACTTTCATGTCTTACGGACAACAAAGGTTGTTGGGATTGATACGAGTGATGCACCTGTTGATCGATCTGCCTTGGGTGCAGCTCGATGTGGATTTCGTGGCGGTCGGGGTGGTAGACGTGGTGGCCGAAATGCTGGCCAAAATGGTGGACGCGGTGATAGCGGCCGTGATGGATGACGACTACACACATGCTTCAACTGTGGTCAACAAAGACATTTTTAGTGGCAGTGTTCCAAAGCTCCTACCCTCAACGTTGCATCAGATGCTCATGATAATGACGGGCTATCCGTGCAGATGACGACATGGACCTATGCAGAATTCGCTAAATTCCAAGCTCAGCATCATGGTGAAGCTTATACATCTAGATTCACAGCCGGATATTCATCGACATGTGTGGTAAGATCAAAATAGTGGGTGATCGACTCAGGCGCGTCTGATCACATGACAGGTGATGACGGTATGTTGCATAATTATGAATCTGTAGGTTGTGTGACAGATATTACTGTTGCGAATGACAGTTCTCTGAAAGTTCGTGGACGAGTGAATGTCCGTCTTTCTCCCACTTTGCCACTCACCTCCGTTTTACATACACTTGGCAATCCATTCAGTTTATTTTTCATTAGTCGAATAACTTGAGACTTACACTGTTCGGTAACATTCTTTTCTGATGGTTGTGTTTTCAGGACCTGAAGTCAGGGAAAACTATTGGTAGGAGACATGTGGCTGAAGGCTTATACCTGGTTGTTTTGAATTCGTCTGTTGCCTGTGCCTGTGTGTGCCACGATCCCTTTGAGTTGTATTGTCACTTTGATCTTCCGTCTATCCAAGCTCTTCAGAAATTGTGTCCATCGCTAGATCTTCGAGTTTCTTTTCATTGTGAATCGTGTAGTCTAGCTAAACATCATCGTGCATCTTATCATGTGAGTGTGGATAAATCTGTTTTCGCTCCGTTTGAATTAGTCCACTATGATATATGGGTCCGTGTCCTGTAGAATCAGTGATGGGGTTCAAATATTTTGTCATTTATTAATAATTATTCACGAGTCATCTATGTCTACCTAATGAAGAACCGTTCTGAATTATTTGATATATGATGTACTTTCTTTGCGGAAATAAAATCCCAATATGGGATTTCCATTAAGTGTCTTCGGAGTGACAATGGACGTGCTCGGGGGTTCTCTTCCCATCTTGCTTAACATGTGATTATTCACCAAACTTTCTGTCCTATATTATACCACAACAAAATGGTGTGGCAGAACGTATGAAGCGTCATATGTTGGAAACAACTCGAGCACTTATGTTTCACGCCAGTACACCCAGAAAATTTTGGTCGGATGCTGTACTGACGACTTGTTATCTAATTAATCGTATGCCATCTCGTGTCTTCAATGGAGCCACTCCTTTTTCTTGGTTATATCCCAATCAAATGTCATTTCCTTTACCTCTCAAAATTTTTGGATGCTTGTGTTACGTTCGGGCTCGACCTACCCTTTCTAAATTATACCTAAAGGCACTCAAGTGTATTTTTCTTAGGTGTGCTAAGGATCATAAAGGGTATCGTTGTTTCCCCAACTTTGAAGATGAATATTATGTCTCAGGATCTTACCTTTGTCGAAACTGAGTTTCCCCTACCTCCTCCAACTAACGATTCTGCTCCAATAGTTTACCTAGATGAGGAATTCCTCGTGTATCCAGTTCACGTACAACAACCCTCTATAAGGGTGCCCTTTCCTACCGAGTCAGTCTTACCATCTAATGATCCACAAACACCGGCTCGGTCAGAATCGACATCTCCAGTCTCACCGTCCATCGGTCCGCGAACACCAACTCCGTCAGAACAAGCATCACCAATGGTGCCCACAGCCATAGAATCGACATCGTCATCAACATCCTCCTCTAGCTCTACCGATTTTCCATCTCCTGAAATACCAGCTCGCTCCCGTCGTTCATGCCACGACCATCCTTTGTATGTTGACAACTGCCAAGGGCTCGCGAGTCACATTTAGTCCTTGGTGGCTACTATTGATGGGATTCAGATCCTCAATTATGCAGAGGAAGGACTGAAACATCCTGTTGGCGCGCCGCTATGGAAGACGAGATGAGAGTGCTTCGAGAGAACCATACATGGGACTTGATAGATTTGCTTATTGGTAATAAGACAGTAGGTTGCAAATGGGTGTTCACAATTAAGGTGAAACCGGATGACACTCTTGATCGTCTAAAGCTCGTCTTGTGGCAAAAGTGTATTCTCAGACTTACGGTGAAGATTATTTTGAGATATTTTTTCCAGTTGCCAGAATGACATCTGTACGCGTGCTATTATCTTTAGCCGTCCGCTATGACTGACCCCTACTTCAGTTGGATGTGAAGAATGCATTTCTCCATGGGGACTTTGAAGAGGAAGTGTATGTGGTGCAACCTCCTGGGTTCTTTGCAAGGGAGGATAAATTATGTCATTTGCGAAAAGTCCTCTAAGATCTCAAACAGTCATCTCGTGTCTGGTTTGGTCGATTTACACATGTCATTATCCAGTTTGGCATGTGCCAATCAAATAAGGATCATTCAGTATTTTATCGACAGACATCATCCAGACGGATACTACTTGGTGTCTATGTGGATGACATTGTGATTACGGGAGATGACAGTAAGGGTATTGCAGGGCTGAAGAGGTTTCTAGGTGAGCAGTTTCAAACTAAATATATGAGAGCGTTGAAGTACTTTTTGGATATTGAAGCCACAAGGCAAAAGCAAGACATTGTAATGTCTCTGCGAAAATATGTGCTTGACATCCTAACTGAAGTAGGAATAATGTAAACTAAGGGAGCAATCTCACCCATGGATCCAGCGGTAAAGTTACTCCCCGATGAGGGGATGAGGGGATACTGATGTCCAATCCTGATCAGTATCGTCGGGTGGTTGAAAAACTTAACTACTTGGTAGTCATGACTCCTGTGCTATCTAGCTCATAATTCGGAGAAAGAAATTCGTATGAAAAATCAGGGACATACTCATCTTGAGTGCTTTACAGATGCTGATTGGGTGCAAGTCTTACGGATAAACGGTCTACATTTGGCTATTCGGTATTTATTGGCGGGAACCTAGTGTTTTGGAAGAGCAAGAAACATAGTGTGGTCTTACGATCCAGTTCGGAAGCGAAATACCGAGCTATTGCTCATGGCACACCAGAGGTGTCATATCTGCAGCATCTTTTAAAGGAGCTGGGAGAAGTAGCAGGATCTGAAGCAACATATATTTGGTGTGATAACCAATTTGCTATCCATATTGTTACAAATTCTGTATTCCATGAAAGGACGAAACACATTGAGATCGATATCCAATTCGTCGTGATGAGTATCAAAAGGGAATGATAATATTTCATCACGTGAGAACTGGTGATCCGATAGCTGATATCTTCATGAAGTCTTTTTTGTAACAAGCTGTACATGATTGACTTCTATGCTCCAACTTGAGGGAGGGTGTTGAGTATTAGTTATTTAGTCCCACATCGGATAGAGAATAAGGAGAAGGCTAATCCTCTTATGTAATCTCTTCATCAATAAAATCATCCAATTATTCTCTCCTACACTTAGTAACAACTAAGAAGTCCAATTGATTTAAAAAAATGTCTAGTCCAGTCACCGCTTGGGTCTGGATAGATGTTTGAGAAGTCAAAGACATTTTGGAACACGAGTACACAGGGACGGGGTGTCCTATATAAAAAAACCGCCGGGCCACCGTCGGGACGCCAAAAAGGCGGCACCTTTACAACATGGTTAACTTCGCTATTTGACGGAATAGTTGTCGATTGGATAAAACTATTAGAAGTCACTAAAGGTGACACTAGCCAACATCTTACGACATATGAGTCTAAAACATGATTTGGCTACTCTCATAAATCAGTTGTGTACCAATCTTTGTAGACAATAGATTGATCCAGATCCAAATGCTGAAAAAATTCTTATGCAAATGCAAATATCTGGTATGCTTCATTGAAGAATTTATGATCGATTATTTTAAAAAGTTTTTAAATTAAAATACGAAGCTAGAACGGATTGCTGGACAAAACAAAGTTTTAAGAACTTTCCCAGACTGTAGGATATACTTCTTGAAGAAATTAATTTTAAAAAAGTTCCATGAGAAAAAAAAAGTCTAGTGGATATGTACAAAGTTCGGTAATGGAAGAACTTGAATAGTACTGCCAAGTTTCTAAGGCTTTCAAACAAACAAACCTAATTACCAGTTAAAAAAAAACTCTGCTTTAGGAAAGGCCTCTTGTGGTAAAATACATGGATATCCTAGAGAATGGTTGTAAAGAAAAGAAAGAAAACCTTACACTAAAAGATATAAGAAATATAAAAAGCCTTATAAATTTAGAAAGTTCAAGAAAATATATTGGACCAAGAAAAATAGGGACAACAAGTTAAAAAAAAAAACACTTATTACAAAAAACCAAGATATTAAGTTAAACCTCGACTACCCATTCTAGAAAAAAATGCAAGTGTGGTATATGCCAAGAAGTTGGCCACCATGAAATTGAATGTCTTATCTCTTGCAGGGGCAGACCCACCATAAGCTGAGGGGAAGCAACCGCTTTTCCTAAGTTATTTTGTATGTATATAGTCTTTGATTATCCTATATTTTAATTAATTTTTATTAGATATTCAACAACCAATTGGTGGCTTAGTTGGTTAAGTAATGAGAATCATATTTAATATGCTCTGAGTTCAAAACCTACATTAGGCACATTATCGTTGATACATAATTCTATATAATGCCCTGTAAAATTCACTTACACAATGAATGATCTAATGCTCTTTAAATCATAAGTCGGTGTATTTTTGCTCCTAAAAATTCTTCGTTCATCAGTGCTCTTTTGCCTTATTAATCTCTTGTTTAGTGCCACATTGGATAGCTACCAAAAGTGGGTCTTAGCGTTCCCTATACTTCTAATGATATCAATCCATCGAGTTGAGGCTTTTCCAGTCTAGAGCATGGTTCATCTTGAATCTAGTCCTTTACCTCAAAAATTTCCACACCCTATCCTCCATCTTCACCACTATTGAATGTAGCTGTCAGTCAAATCCCTACCCTAACCTAACCCACCACTATCTCCGCAACCACTGTCTCCAATGCTATTCATCCCCAACACCAAACCTAGGCCACTACTTTGCTGCCCGTTGCCTCCCACACCCGTTGCCAATCTAGTCAATGACCGGATCTAGCCTCTACCTATCTCATTGATTGAATCCCCCTTACGTGTCTTGCAAAGATGATAGATCCAGTCGGGCCCTCTTGATTCTTCACATAACATCATAATTGGTTTCTTGTTTTTTGCTTGCACAAGTTTTTACTCCAATAGGGTTCCCTATATCTATTGTGGGTGAGTAATTGAGTAAAGTTGAATATTATTTCATTCAAAACTAATGGGAAGCAACATTTAGTACACAATATTGTTCCTAAATGTATCAAATATCTTCTAATTTTAAAAATAATTTCTTATTATTTCTTGATTTTTGAAAATAAGAACTCTTAAATTCCATTCTGAAAGCACCGAAATTTTTGAAGCCGTCGATACTTACACTCTTAAGAAGGGATCTAAAGCGATTGTAATACTGATACTACGAACCTTTGTTTCTATCAGATATCTATCTAACTCCATTCCAACTACATCTCAGAAGAGACGTGCCATATACCATTCTTCTTCTGGTAACAAAACAACATTTTTGAGTTTCTTATAATTATATTTAAGATATACAATGTTAGTTTTGTTGATAGAAGTCAGAAGCATAAAAGAAAAAAAAAGAACCTTGATGGTAAAAAAAAAAAAATCATTTTTAACAAAAGCCCAAGAATTTTAAACACATTTTTAGGCCACTAATAACTTGTCACACCCTAAAATCAGAATACTGGAGAGCGGAGTTGACTAGGTCAGCTACGCCATACAAAGTACACCAGGACGCTCCATCCATCAACAACAAATACAAGAGTATATCATACATGAAAAATAATAAGACGTCCCAAACACTATTATCACATATGATCATGAAGCCGGTAGGGCAAAATGCTACACTAGCAGAGTACTAAAACATACATGATCATACTACTAGCCATAGTTGAATATATACAATCATGCCGACCGAGGTCAGAGGAAACATGCTCCCAGAATACAGAGCTAATACCGCTCTAGGCTAAACGCTACAAAGTGAATATAAACAAAGTGAGTTGGAAAGAAAGGAAACCACACATGCCTCAGAATTGCTGATTTAGTGCGAGCCATCCAGCCGAAGGTATGACAGATTCTCGGCCTATACGGGTAAATCTAGCAAAGCAAAACCTGTAGGGTTAAAAACCTCAAGCAACAAATACCACAAGAGAAGCTCGAGGTAGAAAAAAAAACTCAACAAATCCATAAGACAAGGATCCGTAAATCGCCACGGGACATAATCCTACCCCTACACCAAACAAGGACAAGAGGTAGAAATTGATCCCACGACCATTCACGTTTTCAAGCCATCACACAACAACAATGGAGATAATGACAGATAAATATAATAAATAAAAGGCAGGTCAAGACGCGTGCAGTACCGGTGCACAAATCTCGAAAAATAAAATGGCTAATATGATAATACTGAACAATACAAGCTACTGAGCTAGAAAAGGACGAATAATGACAAGAGAGTTAGAGACCACTGTGGAGTAGGACCACAACCTTTAAACCAAATAAGGACTGGGATTGCAGACCGTTGTTTTAGCAGAATTTTACCCCTTGCTTCACACCGACACACAAATAAAGAAATGAGAACACAAGCATGAAAGATGGTGCATAATCAACAATGCATGATCAAACATCATCTATGGTTTGCTACTCATTAATCTAACTAGGGTTATCACAAATCCTAATTAGTAACACATGCAAAATGGACTATTCGACCATTACGCGCGCTACAAACTCCCAGGCTATTAGGGCTCTTATAGCTAATAACATGAACAACTACAAAGCATATACATATAAGAAAATATCCACTACGAATAGTGACTAACTACTGTATAAGATTATGGGTTCTTGCCAATCGGAGTCACCATGTCTCACCACCCTAGCAAGTGGGACTGCTCGTAACGAAGAGTACACCCTACCCAATGTACTAGATGATAAGACTAATTAATTATCCTATCAATTTACATTCCAATTTTCGAGTCGTAAAAACTGGAAAATCGACCTAGAATGACGTGCGCTAGGAGGGAAAACAATCGTAGCCAACACTAGCGAATATTTTAGCATCCTGCAACACGTACTGCATTGAACAGTACATTCAGAGTTGTCCAGTGCCAAGAATGCAGGTAACTTGAACAAACAACTAACCATAACCAAGGAAAACTAGTCCACGATAGCAAGAATGATCGACTGGTATGATATAACAAGTTTAGACGAGCTATGAACAGGTCGTGAGTGCCTATGCACTATGGTTCGAGCTCGAGCAATGACTCGCGATATCCACATGAGGATTTCTAGTCAAATATCCTAACATATAGCACAATAATTAAGAACAAAAAGCTAATAAATTTATTTTTAAATGCAAGGTTATGAGTTTAAAAGTCAAGGAGAAATACAACAAAAATACGAAAAAGATCCGGTCAAAACAGTTCAAAAATACACTAAAATTGAGCTAATTTAGTCTTGGCGGTATACTCGGCGATACACTTGGTTACTAAGTTTTGTTGATAGACAATAGGAGCATGAAAGGAACAAAATTACCTTGAAGGTAAACAAAATCATTTTTTAACAAATAGCTCTATTAAAGTCCCTGCGACTACATACCCTAGAGGGTTAAATATTTATATTAGTACAACATGCCCGGGCAAGTTGAATACCCATTTTGGATGAGATTTGAACAATAAAATTTTCTTAATCCGCTTAAATGAGCTCCTGTGAGATTGGACCTAGGTTGCTTTGTACCCATGTTAAAGTCTTTGCCACTGAGTTGCAATGAGAGTATGCTATTTGGACTCGGGTATAGGTGTCGGGTACGAGTATATATCCAAGAGTCGGTTCCTTCAAACTCATAATTGAAGGACATGCGGATTCGGCTAAAATGAGTCCAAAATTTGGATATGGGTATAGGGGTACGATTATTAAAAAAAAATATTTGCTAAATGCAGAGAAACCACATATTAAACGAAAAATTGGGAAGGAAACCCTATTAAAATGCTAAACGAATTATGAAGAGACCACCGCCAACATCTCATAGCATCCAAATATGCCCCAATATTAATAGCTTCCATGCTCAACTAGATTGGAATTGGAAAAGCCTTCATTGTAGCTTTTTGTATGCTAACTTGACCTATTGATTCATTGAATGAACGAGGACAAATACAACCAAATTTGAATGAAATGAATGAATGTATGAAACCACTTTGACCACTTTTACAATTATTATAAAGTTGAGTAAAGTCTTCATCTTCAATGCTTTTTTTTTTCAAATGTTCTTTTTTTCATAAATAGGCCTACTACTCCCAAGATACAATTGTCTAGGTGGAGCTCTGCTAGTCCCAAGGTGAAATTATTAATAATAATAATAGTAACTATATAATAAAGTACGGACAAACACAACCATATTTGAATGAAATGAATGCATACATGCATGCAACAACTATGACCACTTTTACAATTATTATATACTTGAGTAAGAATCCCTTCAGCTTCCATACTTTTTTTCAAATATTTTTTTTCATAAATGGGCATACTTCTCCCAAGATACAATTGCCGAGGTGGAGCCCTACTACTCCCAAGATGAAATTAGTAATAATAGTAACTATATAATAAAGCATGGATGATCTAGTACTGCCATAAAGCATGTTTACCTTATTCTTCTTTTAATTTGTGCAACAACAACAAATTATAAAAAAATAGGTTAGTATAGAGCTTCCCTAATTTCTTTTTCTTCATCTACCGTGTCCGATTGTCACCATGGAGGATCCGATCCGGATCCCGTACCCGTGTTATGTCGTGTCGACATGGGTACTTTGCCTTAAAAGTTGCGAGTCCGTGTAACATAGATGAGAGTTAAATATTGAATAGTTTATATTATTCCCACAAGCCCCGAAATGTTAGGACATTTACTATAACATGGGTCTTCATGTCAAAGATGAAACTGGCTTGCTGAGATAGTTGACAAGATATGACTGATACAAATTGGTATCACCCAATACTTTTTTCTTGCTTGAAACAATTGTGCTATAGAAGTACAATGCAAACTTACCGCATAACCAAATGACAGTATATGACATCTGGTGCCGACAGAATATATATACTATACTTTTTGGCAAGTTAAACCATTTTCTGACCTAACCAAACACAATTGGCTTCTTATATTCTGCTATGTATTTAAAAGTTGTAAAGTCGTTGAATATACTATTTTAATGAATTTTGAGCTGTATGACCAAAGAACTATTATACCACACAACATCATGCTATATTCATGTATCTTGTGTCTACCAGCTAAGCAGAGAGAAGATACAAGAAATATACGGGACACGGCATATTGGACGAGATCAAGCACGTGGACTTGTTGGACTGATGGACTTTTTTTGTTTTAGTGAGGTAATCCAAATTTTCTTTGTTTTGCTGTTTTGTACACTTTTGTCCAGATAGTTTTCTCAGTATAGGATATGTTTGGAGAAATGTTGCTTCTTAGTGATATTAATCATTTAAATCCATACGACTGTGTTGCTTGATGATATACTATATTGTGTTAGCTTTGTTAAGATGCAGCTCAGGAGTCAGAAGACATTGATAATGTCTCTCTATTGAGATTCTTTGCTTCTATAGTCATGTATGTATCTACTATCATGTCAAGATATCATGTATGTATCTACTACCATGGGATTAAATATGCGAAAACCCGACAATCACTTCTAATTCGGTTGCTATTTAGTGGTCATTTTGTCAGTTGTTTTTGAGGGAAAGTCAATGTACACTTGTCTTTGTAGTATATTTGATTATTTTCTCATGTCAATTGGATTTGTAATAGAATTATGCACGTGGATTTTCTATATGCTTCCTCTGTCAGATTCTTTACTAGGTTGTGATGTCAGTTGTATGTTGTTACTTCTACTTGCTTTCTGTAGAGTTGACTATCATCACTACCTCTGTCATGTGCCCACCAGAATGTGGTCGACTAGGATTATGAGTTAACATCGATAAAGATCCATAATAAATCTGACTGTAATTTTATTAATTATCAGAATGCTGTTAACAGTACCTGAGACAAGTTTGAACAATTCTTTAGTAGAACTATTTAGGTTACACATGCTTAATTTTTTTTTTTTTTTTTCAGTTTGCAAACCGACACCATCTTGCAAAACTTCCTCATCAGCAGCAAACCTATATCCTGTTTTCTTATCAGCTACATGAATATGTACTATGTACTTTCCTCTAATATTTTGGGTTTGCACATTAATGAATTATTGCTTGCCATTATAACAAGTCAACATATTTTCTTAGACTGGAGTTAACAGGTGTCTGATTGCAAATATAGAAGCAACCATGCCCACATCTACAATTTGGAGAGAATAATTTGTTAGTAAATAACTCGTGGAGACAATATTCAGTTAAAAAGATTCTCTTAAGAAGATTCAATCCACTATCTGTACATATACAGGAATTTAATTTATTCTGGCTTTTGCAGACCAAGTTACTTCTGCTCAGTTGAGTTTGAAATATTGATCTACCTTCCAAGTGAGTTGGGTCTGGGAAAGTTTTACTGAGTTGAAGTCCCTCCACTTGCACCAGAGCTCTAGAGTGCTGGTGACAGATGAGGGTTGTTAATTTATATTATTCAACATGTGCCTGCAGGTAGAAGACCCGTTTCAACATGTACTAGCAATTTTGATAGTAGTAATGAATGCAGTAGCACCAACAAATCACGGCTAGCAACAAAGAGAGAGGGGGAGGGGAGGTCATGATCGGAGATGATGTGCACAGAGCAGAAGAAATAAGGGAGAGGAAGAGAGGAAAGAAATAGAAGAGAAGAATAAGGGACCATGTTTCTGGTGGAAGGGGGAAGTATAAACGGAGGTAATGATGGATATGGGCTGGTGACAGAATGGTAGGAGGGTGGTATTGTTGTTAGGTTTGGGGACTAGGTCGGATGGGGAAATGAAATGCCTACCAGAAGGCGATAGGAGGGGATGTGATTTGGGACATAGGAGGGTAGGGGTTAGAGATAGGAAGAATATGAAAAACAAATCTGGCTAGGTTGTGTTTTGAGAGGGGGAGAGGGTCTCGGATTTCTCCCATAAAGAACGGTATGATGGTGACATAGGAAAGGAGATTAAACATGTTCCCAACACGACAAAAATCTAGAAGAAAATAAGAGAGAAAGGAAAAAAAAGAAGCTAATGAGAAATGAATAAAACAAGAAGGTAGACTCCTGTAACGACCCGCTCCGCTCAACCTGGAGAGCCGATTCAAACGACATAAGTGTGACGACCTGTCCCGCCTAGTTCGACAAGATGACTCACATGATGCAAAGGCGTTCAGACTTAGCCCTTCAGTAGAAGTTCAGAGTTAGACTTTTCAACGGCGTGTCCGGAGTCTCGCTCGGCCGATTCGATACATCGCTAAGATGGGTGGCTTCGATGTACCTGTTTTTGCTTAGCCTGCACACCTAATAACATAGACGATATATGCTAGTCGCTAGACAAATGAACTGTTGCATGCTAATAAAAGAATTCAACGCACCTAGCTAAGGGAATAATTCCATCTTGTATTACTTGCATAGAACATGGAATGTAACCTGCTGTTTGAAAGATAGAAACTTTCATATGTGTTTCACTCGTGCGAATAGAGTTTTCCTTATGCGCCGTAGTATATGTCTTTGCACGATTCAGATGCATGTCACACAAGTCTTGGCACGAGTTAGAGCACTACATAGAATATGGTTCACTGAGTTGTGGCAGGAAGACTTATCAAAATAGTCGTCCTGATCCAAGTAATGGAAACATGAAAAATATTCGGGACCGTTAGGTCGCCAAGACAATTTCCGAACTAGGAAACTGCATAAAGTCAAGTGAAGAATATAAAGAAGAGATAGCTCTGGGAGCTCAACAAGTTGGCACTAAAGGAATGACACTAAATGAATGGCTTGGGGTGGCTTGTAACGGGGTGTTGCCTATGTCTATAACCATCGCCATTGCACAAAAGAAGAAAAGATAAAGAAGAAATGAAAGAAAAGAAAAGAAAAGAAAAGATTTTATGGTCGCGGAAAGCTTGTGCATAAGCATGATTCTTACGAATGGGACGTCGGGGCATCGGGACCGATTCGACCTAGGGGAAATCCGGATAACTGTGCTTGTTGAAGCTAGCAAGGGTAAGTTCGGTTAGTTCTCGGGGCACTGGGACCACTATCTTACTGCGGCTATTATCCATAATGGCTTGTAGGCCAACGACTTTCATAATTCATATAGATTAAGTCAGGCTCGCTAGCGGCAATCCGTGTGTGAATTCATTTGGAATTGGTCTTATGGCAAGTAAAGGATGAACGACACATTGTAGATTTAGATAATGGATGCACGGTAAACTATATGGTTCGAGCACATCGTATCTGAGGCAAAGACACGTCCGGGACACTAAGTTTTCATATGTGCTACTTCGTTTCAGTATGTATGTATTGGTTAACTTAATTTACCTTGGACAGGAAGGGACAAATGGTAAGTTGGTAATTTGTATCATGGTTCTCTTATTGCAAGATACTTTGCAATACGAGTAGGTTTCTTATCATATGTCATGAAACTGATCCTAAGGCAAGACTTGAAAAACAACATAATAGATGGTGCACATAACTAAATGAACATGTTGGTTTTGTTGTGTGGGCGAGAAGCCTCCTTACCAGTGCATTCAATGAACTGATAACCTACCAGATTGCTTGCATGGTGCGAGAATATCTCGTTCGGTGCGAAAACCCCTTCGTGTGCGCTAAGGCATGGAGTTCTCTCTGGAGCCTTGGAGTGTTGCGTCCGGAGCTGAACCACATATACATGACGTAATGTAATGGAACATTGCCTATGTTGTCATTCCAAAGTTGTAAGTCGTTTGGCACATTTTATTGTTTCAAGAGAGCTTGAGCGATTGTAATATGTGCCACGTCCCAATCTTCCGCAAGTTTGATCGTCCTCATTGGACGTGAAATCAGTACGCCAATGCTCCAGCAGGATAATTGTTCTCATCGGGACATGATGCCGTGCGAGCTTGGAGTTGCGCTCGCACAAGACAATGACGTCAACATCATGGTTATCATCGAAACGATCAAGTTGCAGAGGAAGAAAAGTAATGTTACAAAAAAGATCACAACAGAGTATACGCAACGAAGCTCTTGAAGGGTCCAAATGAAGATGCCATGAAGGCTTATAACACTCTTGCTCTCTTGACCACAAAGGTTCTCGCCGTTCCATACATCATGTCCTGTATATCCAAGCTAAGCCACCACATCTGAGTACCTGAAAGAGATCCACAAACATGGGTCAGTACACAGTTGTACTGGTGAGCGGGGTAATCCACTCGCCTAAGCCAACACTAAGTAGTCATGTTAAGCATGCAATTATTACAAAGTGATTTTTCTACTTTGAATCTAAATTGATTTCATGGCAAGGCATATACATATTGAAAGCAGTAAAGCAGTTTCCGCATGTAAGTATTGAAAGCAGTAAACACTAGCATGTTAAATTCTATCACAAAGGTAATTCAACATGCAACATGTTATACTCCAAAATCGCGTGAGCCTATAAGTGTGTTACAACACAACGTGCCTAGTGAAACCAACGATATAACTCAAGTCCTACAAATCCAACACAATCAACCGTGTACGAAACAAACTATGCCATCTACGCCTACACCAACAAACTAAGATACTCTCTAAACCGATGCACTAATCTATATGAAAGTGGTCACTGGCGGCACACATGCCAACCATAGCGGACGATATACTGCATCTACGATGCTCCCTTTCAGTCTATTGGTTGCAACGCCTCAACTGAAGGTCCGTAATTCCTTATGTACCTGGTATACGATGTCTCATCCCTCCGAGGGTTGCAACACCTCAGTGGATGTCTAGATACCCAATGTTCCTTCCCAGGCCGAGCGGTCCCGGTGCCTCGGTGCCTATCCCGCTCGAGGAACTCAAGCCCGTGCACAGGCTATCAACGTCCATGACCATGCTACGAGCTAACTACGTGTTCCGCACAATATCTTACTATCAAAATATCCATCTCTTTCCATGTTTCGCTTGATGACCCGAGGTCCCAACACAAGGCCCAAGGCCGCATCACGCAAAGGCACAATGCCATATCATTGCGGGTTCCGTTGCGCCATGCCCATCGATAAGTTCCAAGTCCTGTGTTCCAACTCATGTTCCAATAGCACCACACCTTATCGGCAGTTGTCCGGTATCAAACCACAACTGCATGCTTCGCTTGACGAAGCATCCCAACTTGATTCTCGTGCGCAATGCACGCTCCTATCTCACATTGGCAGTTCTGTGGCCTTGCGTCACAACTGCTGCGTACTCTTTATGCACGCCTCTGAAACCGTATTTTGATGTTCTATCCTTAGTGTTTGACACAAACTCCAACTCAGCCTATCTATCTGAACCACACATTGATTCTTGCCTCTGATACTGTGTTTCCATGTTCCAGACTAAGTACTCAATATGCAAGATGTTATCCATTTTATTAGGAACATAGGAGTAGAGGAGAAGGGACAGAGTCCACTCACCAAGTCTGAATCCGCTCGACATTCTGCCTAGCACTTTGTCTTGCCGATACGGTCGATTCCTTGAATTCGTGGTCAGATGCAAAGCGCGATCTACTTAATTGGTATGACCGTACGAGCAGGCCGTGCTCTCTCCAAATCATCCGACCCAATCGGACTAAGGAAGACGGCATTATCGCTCCAATCCCGCTATCTCTGCACTGATCTGAACGAACGCACTAATTCCATTGCTCGCCGCCTATGCCTCAGCCCGTGCGAGGCACTACTCTGATTGCTCTGAAATCCGCATACCACCTATACACGAAAATCAACTCGAACCAATACTTGTTCCCAAATCCAACTTATTGAAATGCAACCAAACCATTGTCTCATTTAATCCGACTCAGCGTAATGTACCGTACGGTTGCGGGACTTACAATATTCTTAGCGCCGTTGTAATAGTTATTCAATATCAATAAAGAGCTTGATTTCATTTTCATACTTGTGTTCATTTAACTTCCGCTGTTTGGGGACTATCTGTGTGACTCTGTGGCTTAGTATTTTATCGGCCGTTTCGGTATTTGCCTTGCGCGAGCGCAACTTAGGCTTACGCGGCATCATGTCCATGCGATGACGTTCGGCCCTGCGGGGCTGGGACGCGACATTTTGTTATCAGAGCACGACTTTACGTCCTTGATTTCCTATCGATTCTCTCTGCATTGAACTTCATTCGTAGGTGATGGCATAGACGCTCTCTCTCTCGATGTTCCATGGGATTTACATACAATAAGTCTAAATATTTTTGAAAATTATGCGGATAATTTGTTGAACGAGATAGTTATGCGAAGGCCTTTGTGCCAAGTTGTGTCGGACTTTATGTGACTAGACTCGTGTTAGATTCAGCAAGTTACGTGCGAACCAGAATAGCTCTACGCTAATACTAAGCGGGATAGTGTGCGAGACTTGAATATCGTTCGGACGGGATAGCTATGCATATAGCCTTTTGACTAAGTCGTGCTGAGTATCGCGTACTTAGACCCTTTGGTGCGAGCGAGTTTGGGAGCGAGATTTGTATATCGTTCGGACAAGGATAAGTCAGACTTAGAATGAGAATCGATAGAGACGTTATCGGATTATCGCTAAGACGAATATAGAGGATCGTGCTTGGATTTTGAGGAATGGTTCGGTCGGATATTCGTGTCGGTAAGTTATGAATAAAAAATATGGTTTGTGTGGATGACTATCGATAGAGGTCTATATGAGAGATTATTGAGGCGACACAAAGGGATCGTGCAGGAGTTTTAAGGAACGAATTGGTTGGATATGCGAGTGAGCGATGCGAACACGATCGAGGACTTATTTGGATGACTTGATCCCTGAGTGGTGTATGGATCGTCTTCAAAATGTTCGAGCAATCGAGGATTTCGGGGTAGCAAAGAGTATCAGCAAGCGATGTGATCGCGCAAAGCCGTAGAACAAGTAATACTTAGTTGGTTGTGATTTCAAGTGTCTCAAAAGAGAGTCATTCGAGCAATTGAGGATGAGTCAAGCGAAAGTTAAGGACATCGGATAGGGATTTAGAGTAATAGAATGGATAGCTTGGTCGATGAATAATTGTGGATCATATGCGTAAGTACGGATTGAATCAAACGAAACCAAACTTAAAGTTGAGATTGAGGACTTGAGAATGTGATCGGAGTTTACGTGCAACGATTTAGTATTGAACTTGAATGAGTGGATACGATATCAATAGTTGAAAGATAGCACAGATTGATACAAGTTAAGGAATTGTGTGGTTCGATGATTTGAGGTAGACGATAACAAATTTGATCTTGAATTGGATGAGTCGATCTTGAATCTAGTTCGGAAGATAGTATTCGGCTGAAACGGAAACGAGTTACGCGAAGTGATGGTTATGCGAAACGCTTGAGGATATTGAAATGTATCGAGGATAAGTAGATGACCTGAAACGAATATGATTGTGCAAATGGATTTTGATGGTTATGCATACAAACTTGATGAAATGGAACGTAACGAAGATAGATAGACATTGGACTGGAGGATATTTAGGTTGAATGAACGACGAGTAGATTATTAATTTTATTTTTGAACTTAATTGTTTTGAGGAATACTAGATGTTGGGCTATGAATTGAAAAAACGATAGTGCCGATGTTTTGGACGACTGGGTTAGGTAAATGTTGATCGAGGCATAGACAGATACTAAATGGATACAACTTAGTGGATGTCAAGATTATGGATGTTTGACCTTTGATTCGAAACAAACGAGATTGATATTAAGATAGACTTGATGATACAAGTTAATCAGACGTATTTCGAGGATGAGTTAGTCTAGAACGTGAAATAAGACACGCTTGGTGGATTTGTGATCGAATACATAGCAACATTGGACGACTTAGAAATTTGATTCGGGATTTGGTGACTTAGGAAATATAACGTGCAATTGGTGGTTTAGAGTTGCGAATTGGAAATGAATGACTTAGAGAATTTGGGTTATGATCCAGTGATCGAAATCGTGAACTGGACTAGTAGACATCATCGCTTAGACTTGAGGACTAAGATGTGTGTCGCTCGGATGAGTGTGTCGATGATTTTGTATCGAGATTCGGTAAAATAAATGAAACTTAGGGATGACTTTGCTGAACGGACTCGGACCCTGTTCAACGAGTATGTTGATATGGGTAGGATGATCACTGCTCGATGTTAAGAAATCTTAGTGAAGCAAGCTTGTGTAGAATATCTTGTGACATCGACTATGGTTTGACCTTAGGAATTAGGGCGAGCATCATGCAACGGATTGTGCGATGGAAGTCGTGAACTTGAACTGTACCTATGACCTGGTGAGCTGACCTAGCAGTTAGGCAAACGACCTTATGCCAAGAGATGAAACAGTGTGACCTACTTTAGAGTATCGCTTGGGTAGACGATGGAACTGGGGCAACGAGACTTAGAGTTAGGACTTGGAACTGGAAGTGTGCGCTAGTGAAGTTAATGTTTGACACGAACGTAATAGACGATAGGACTTGGAGGTTAGTACATTTGATTTGATAGGTAGTGCGATAGAGATGAACGATACGATATCGAGGATTTGTCAGATGTAATGCTTATGATCGGAATTAGTGATGCTCAAGTAAAGTTGGGATAACGAATTGAAGTCATTGCTTAGAAGACACAATAATGAATCCGAAAATTCAATGGAATGGAAATCCATATTTAGGAGATTGCGATCGAGAGTATGATATGAATGAACGTGAATGACTCAACGGAATCATGTTGCTCGATGATTAAGATAGACGATAATGAAACGATCTGGAGTTTGGTTGGTCGATGGTTACATTGTATCGAAAAGTTTTCGGGAGAGAACGTAAGCGAATCAGACTTGGAGTTTATCGAATTAGAAGACTAGTTGAGATTCAAACTTGAAGAGTTTCGAGAAATATGTGACGCCTTCACCAGTAGCTTGTCCGACTTCGCTATCGCTAAGCTTGGTTGAAATGCATGTATTTCGGGGACGTCTTAAATATGTGTACGATCCAGACTCAGCGATATGCTGAACCTGAATGCAGTTGCAGGTGAATATGTTTAGATTTACATGGACGAGTATAGCGATTTGGGTAAGTTAGCCTCATCCTAAGATTTTCGTACATGGTGGATTATAACATACCCCGTGTTGAGCAATATAGTTCTGCACTAAGACACAATAGAGACTGAGTCAGAGAGCGTAATGATCGAGTGGATATAGTCAACTCGAATTGAGTGATAAGAGTCATTCAATGAAACGGGCTAAGCACGCGTGCGATGCCGAATGAGAAAAATAAATAGGAAGTTGTGTTCGAACAGGTCTAATAATACGAAGAAATATACTTGAGTTAGATTCAATAGTGGCGCGGCAGGACGAGTTGCGTTCAGGAAGTCTCGAGAACGAGACTTATTCTGAGTGGTGTATTATGTAACGACACGCTCCGCTCAACCCGGAGCGTCGATTCAAACGACATAAGTGCGACGACCTGTTCCACCTAGCTCGACAAGATGACTCGCTTGATGCAAAGGCGTTCGGACTTAGCTCTTCAGTAGAAGTTCAGAGTTAGACTTTTCAACGACGTGTCCGGAGTCTCGCCTGGTCGATGCGATACATCGCTAAGGTGGGTGGCTCTGATGAACCTCTCTTTGCTTAGCCTGCACACCTAATAACATGAACGATATATGCTAGTCGCTAGACAAATCAACTGTTGCATACTAATAAAAGAATTCAACGCACCTAGCTAAGGGAATAATTTCATCTTGTATTACTTGCATAGAACATGGAATGTAACATACTGTTAGAAAAGTAGAAACTTTCATATGCGTTTCACTCGTGCGAATAGAGTTTTCCTTATGCGTCGTAGTATGTCTTCGCACGATTCAGATCCATGTCGCACAGGTCTTGGCACGAGTCTGAGCACTTCATAGAATATTGTTCACTAAGTTGAGACATGAAGACTATCAAAATAATCGTTCCGAACCAAGTAATGGAAACATGGAAAGTATTCGGAACCGTTAGGTTGCCAAGACAATTCCCGAACTAGGGAACTGCATAAAGTCAAGTGAAGAATATAAAGAAGAGATTGTTCTCGGAGCTCATCAAGTTGGCACTAAAGGAATGTCACCAAACTGAATGGCTCGGGGTGGCTTGTAGCGAGGTGTTGCCTTTGTCTACAACCATCGCCATTGCACAGAAGAAGAGATAAAGAAGAAATGAAAGAAAAAAAGACGAGATTGCATGGTCGTGGACAGTTTGTGCACAAGCAGGATTCTTGCGAACGGGGCGCCGGGGCACCGGGACCGATTCGACCTAGGCGGAATCCGGATAGCTGCGCTAGTTGAAGCTAGCACGGGTAAGTTCGTTCAGTTCCCGGGGCACTGGGACCATCGTCTTACTGCGGCTATTATCCTTAATGACTTGTAGGCCAACGACTTTCATATAGATTAAGTCAGGCTCGCTAGCGGCAATTCGCGTGCGAGTTCATTTGGAATTGGTCTTAAGGCAAGTAAAGGATGACCGACACACTGTAGATTTAGAGAATGGATGCACGATAAACTATATGGTTCAAGCACATCGTATCTGAGGCAAAGACACGTCCGGGACACACTAAGTTTTCATATGTGCTACTTCGTTTCAGTATGTATGTTTGTTGGTTAACTTGATTTACTTTGGTTAGGGAAGGACACATGATAAGTTGTATCACGGTTCTATTATTGTAAGACATTTTGCAACATGGGTAGGCTTCTTATCATATGTCATAAAACTGATCCTAAGGCAAGATTAGAAAGACAACATAATAGATGGTGCACATAACTAAATGAACGTGTTTGGTTTTGTTGTGTGGACGAGAATCCTTCCCACAAGTGCATTTAATGTACTGATAATCCACCAGATTGCTTGCAGGGTGCGGGAATACCTCGTTCGGTGCAAAAATTTCTTCGTGCGCGCTAAGGCGTGCAGTTCGCTCTAGAGCCTTGGAACGTTGCATCCGGAGCTGAAGCATATATACATGACGTAATGTAATGGAACATCGCCTATGTTATCATTCCAAAGTTGTAAGCTGCTTGGCACATTTTTTTTGTTTCGAGAGAGCTTGAGCGATTGTAATATGCTGGCTTAGCGCCGTTGTAACCGTTATTCAATATCACTAAAGGGCTTGGTTTCATTTACATACTTGAGTTCATTTAACTTTCGCTGCTTGGGGACTATCTGTGCGACTCTGTGGCTTAGTATTTCATCGGCCGTTTCGGTACTTGTCCCGAGAGGAAATGAGATTGTAGCCAATGCTTGGAGGTTCAAAACAAATGCAAAAAAATGGGATAAGCAAGTGGTTCTAGATGTAGAACAATTTTTTTATTGTGATTTGTTCGATGTCTAACTTGTACAGCCTTGTTATAAGGTAAACTCTTGATTTGGTGCCCTTGAAGATGAAGTATTTTGTTGTTGGTTATGGTTTCTAGTTTTTGCTTGGACTGGTTTTTTCTATATGAAAAACATGGTTTTTATCACAATGGGTTTCTCCACAAGGGCAAAGGGCAAGGAGGGCTGCTTCAGGGATTGCATTTGTTGGAAGGTTGATGAATAGTGAGATGAAAAGTGGCCAGTGGTACCATATTATGAAGTACCATATTATGAAGTGGGGTTTTGCAGAGGTGTATATTATGAGATGTAATGTCCCGCTCCGCGGAAAGGCATTACGCTGGAATATAGATGGATCAGACCGATGGAATATAAGTGGTACGGGAAATCGAGATGCTTGGTGTGATGATGCTGTATTGCTTAACTTTACTGGATGGGATATCTTATGCGACGTTCGAATGTATGATTATGCCAAGTTAGAAGACTGTGCATTGCATCAGATCATTCTTGAGGGATCGTAGGCGAATGTGGGATCGTGGCATGGAAATAATATTTATATAAGTGGATCTGTCCTTTCTCCTTTACTCATTCATGTCCTAATAAAATGAATGCTAGTGTTGCTTTGCTGTATGTCATAACTATATGCTGCTCTAGTCCACACATTGATAATGATGTCTTATGTTTAATGCTGTTGTAATCAATGAAACACATGAATAATGAACTGCTAGTATTATTGACACAAGAATGCTATAAAGTAAGTCTGCCATGGGAAAGAAGTAATAATATGCAATCTACGTCACATGCTGATAACGCTGAGAATGGAACATTGAACATCTGTACAGGTATAAGTGCATCAGTGCACAATAACTATGAAGAAAATGCTTCATATGCGAGTATAATTGTGGTTTGGTACCACCAGGTCACGAGAAGGTATGTAAGTTGGGACCTACGGATCACCAATCGATATGAGAATGAGCAAAACAAGAAGGATCAATAATGCGAGACTTTACTTACATTTCTTTACCATGCAATTTATGCTTAGTATTTCATTTGCATAGACGTTGCATGGTCATGGACAACTTGGGCACAAGGTTTGATAAGTTTTCTCGAACAAGATGCACCGGGACACCGGGGTCGTTCGGCCTAGGAGGAAACATAGTGCTTTGGTAGCACCGGGTATAAACGAGACATTCATTGGGGATCACAACCTCATGAATGGCGCTTCGTATGCCCTTCGAAGTCCTATATGGTATGTCCCTTGTGGTGCAAAAGCATAACACTAATGATCCTCATGTAGTTAGGTTGCATACTAACGAGAATATTTATGCAGACTTAACATTATCTCTGTAAGAATGATTCATATTAATTATAATGTGGCTAATCCTTGTTTTGCAGTGATAAGAATTGCGGGCTGTTGGTAAGAGTCACTATTGAGCGATATATACAAATTTTATATATATTCAATTTATACTGTTGTTTTCAAAATATGTTTCATTATGCTGCTGCTGCTGAATACTCTGATCATTGAAATGAACCTAGTTCCTAATAGAAAGATCTAAATTAATGTGCATGCTTCTCACATGATTACTTAGTGTTGGTTTAGGCGAGTGGGCTAGTTTATGCTCACTAGTACGCGATATGTACGCGTACTGACCCACGTTTGTGGGCATCCCCAAGTTCTCGACATTGGGGAGTAACTGGATCGGTTCTGAGGCATCGAAGCATTGTTGGGGCGTGCAGAAGCTCTTTGTCCATTGGAGGCGTCTTCTGTTATAAATGGCATAATGTATGGAGAATTGTATTTCAGTTGTACCAGTGAGATTGTAAGCCAAGACGACAAATATGAATGTAAGCCAAATGGCCAAGTATCAGTCGTAAATGAGAAGCCTTATAATATGTTGTAAGCCTTGTACTCAATTATCATTATCAATAAAGAGAAGCTTTTCATTATATTCATTGTGACTTCAATTTGTTTGCTTAATTCCGTCGCGATGTCGTTGTTTCTAAGATATATCATGCATTGTCTATTTTCTTGTATGGTAAAAGTGTAATCTAAGCTTGTACGACATTACGCCCGTGGCTACTTTCGGTTCTTCGGAATCGGGACGTGACAAATTGGTATTAGAGCACGGTTTATGTATCCTTGGACTCGGCAAGTTCTAAATCAAAGTTGCGTCGGTGACTATTCAAAGTCTCTTCTGCGATTAGTTACAATCGTCTCAGTACATATTCAAAGTTGTTTATGCGATTATTGAATTTGCATTTGTGATCGTTCTGTGTTGCTTTCGCTATTGTTAGAATGTGCTTCCACAATCGGAAATATTTGACCGCTTGGCTACACTCACTGAATGTTCCATAAAATAAGCCTAAATATGGTGATTGACTTAAGTTGTGATTCTTGATTTGTAAAAGATACCAAGAACCCAACAATGATTCGATGCTATAGAAGAATAACTTGGGATTAATAACTTTGCATGTGGGAATAAAGATAAATCAATGTGTGTTGTAATCAATGTGAATTATGCTTGAGTAATTTCAATAAAGAAAATCAACAAGAATGCTAAATCGATTCATGTGTGATGACGAGATTGTGTGCTACATCTGAGCATTGGAAACATGTTTGTGACTGACAATGCTACTATGTAAAGGTAGTACGGAATGAATGTTGGATTAGTGTAAGGATAATTTTTGTCAGGAACGGCTTTGTCTTTGAGTGGTATATGCCTCTACCCTCTTAGTGATACTTGTGCAGTGACCCTTCCATAGTGATAGTATTGAGCCTATTGGTAGCAATGGGGTAGTGCCGAAACATAGTCGGGAACGATGCTGGTGATAATATGATGCGAGTGTCCCTTGGATATTTCGGATTGTGTATCAACAACAGACCCTTGATAGTTGAATTTGAGTTGTCAACATTAGACCTTCGATAGCTTGATGTTTCATTGGGTAGCAAGGAAGTGAAAGGTATGAGATATATGTCTTAGCTGGGAACAACGAGTTGGATCATATATTTAGACGGTGACTTGAATCGGATGGGTGAAAGTTTCAAATCTAGCAGCAATGATTGAATATTGCTATCGACAAACAAATTGGATCATATATCGAAGGAGATTGGTTGGAATCGATTGGGAATCACAGACAGGATATAATCTTTGGTTGCCTAAGTTGGAAGTTCTTAAAAATAATTTGCAGTTGGACCGAGTATGTTGAAAATTGCTTCCTTTTTACCTTAGGTGTGTAGCACTTACTACATGGGAATACTTGAACTTATCGATTAGTGGGTAATATTTAGTCGGTATACGAACTCGACGCATTGTAAAAGAACTAATCGATGACCCTTATTGTATGGCAATAGATGGAAGTTCTTTAAGAGACTTCGATGGATGGAATACAAATAAAGCTTGAGGTCTAGCACGTTGGGATAAATACTATCGACGAAAAGTTTTGTCGCATCAATAACAGTTGGTTGGCAGAAACCTTAGTCGCTTGGGTAACAGTTGATTGGCGTATATAATTTATCAAATTATTAACGTGGGATGATTACTAGATTGGTGGTTTGACCAATATATCGAATACGTAAATAATTATCGAATGTGGCTTAGCGAGATGAAAATCTATGAGACATTGATGAGGTGATACAATTAAGTTGATGGTTTATGCGAACAAAAGTTGACCCTATCAGAATAAATTTGGCAAAGGTAAGATCGATGAAACGACTCGAAAGAGAGAGATCTTCAACGTGTTGATTAGATGATATTGTCGGCTATAAATTATTTGGGTGATACTAAATACACGAATGCATAATATGAAGGAAAAATAATTGAGATCAAGAATCATGAACAATGTACTAGTAAAAGTGACCGATCGAAATTTGAACTTTGGGTTAGTTGCCTTGTCCCATAGATAAATCAGACGCATGTGAATCAAGAATGATATGTTGGTACAACTAGAGAATGACTATGAAATCAGAAGTTTGAAACAACATGTGATAGCAATTCGAATTTTGAATATTGGTGATTTACTTGATGGATATGAGATTTGAGCATGTAGTTCTAGATTGACCTTGTCGGTTGGGGTAAGTCTAGAATGAACCTTTAATTGAGGTAGACCCTTAAGAGATTGACCGTGGGTAGATAGATCTGACCCAGACTGTTGGATGTCCCTTATTTGTGGGTAGGTCAATGGTAGTACATTTGTGGTTCGAGTTGGTAATAAGATTGGGTAGAAGTCCTTTAGACTTATCACACTTCAGTTGGCCCTAAGAAGAGAGATGAGTATGGTCCTTATCAGCTGCTTATCATGATATGAGTTGCCTATGAACACTAGGTTTAGCTGTCGGTATAGCTAGCCTTAGGGACTTGACCGAAGAGTTATGTTGGTTATCGGAGACCCATAGGGTGACCCTATTGATGTTGCATAGGTAATGTAACATCATGTGAGACTCGAATAGTGTATGTTGTGAGTCAGCATATGTACAGTCGATGTTTGAATAGTTGGTTGCGGGATTGGGTATCAGTGTTTCGGAATAGCAAGTCGGGTTGGAATGGTTAAACTTTGAATGAGCAAATTTTGAAATTGACGGTTATAAAAGATGGATTTGATTGCCTCGACTGGAATGAAAAATCAATAGTGGATTCGGTTGGTTGGATTTCTTGAAATAGCTTCTTTTGGAATCAAGTTGGAATGAGAAATAAATTGAGATAAAAAGAGGAAATCGTCGCTTGAAGAATTTGGATGGAAATTTCATACGTTCGGAAGAGAAACTTGATACACGATATGGTTAATGCGACAATTGTGCGGGACAAATTTTGATCATTAAACTATAATGAAGCTTGTGGCATGGACCGTGATACGATCAAATGGAACTCTGGATTTATTAAAATTTTGATGCTACTAATGTTGGAAAAAAGATTGCTAGAAGTTTGAATGAATGAATGAAATTGGAATATCGAGGAAATGGAACGACAATAAATACACTTGGGTCATAATAAAGAGACGGGTGATATTTTTAATATAATCAATCAAAGTTGGATGGATCAAAACAATGTGACGACATGTAAAATTATTCATAAGAGATGGGAACGATGGAATTGACATTGAAAGAAGAAATATTGCAATTCAGAATTAATGAAAATTTCGTTATGGTCGGTTTGTTCGAAATGATTAAAGTATCGTGCTTGGGTTAATGGCCTAACCTGGGCAGTCCCTAAGAATTTTTATATTTTGGCAGAATTGGAAGATAGCGATTGTGGCAAATGGTTATACGAAGGAACACTGTGATCGAGATAACAGATTTGTACATATGTCGGACCGAGAGGATGACGGTGAATATTGAGAAGTACTTAGACCGGAATTTGATTACAACTTGTTGGAAAGATATTGACAAGATTGACCAAATAAGTGTCGCAAGAAATTAGAGTTATGGAAAATCGATATTAAAATGCCTCTTCTGGGTCCAGTTAGAGCTAGAAGCACGGTCTGGCTCGAGAGCGGGAAGCTTTTGCCGTTTCCTGAGTAACTTCTTTACCTGAACCGGAGTGAAAAGGAGGGCGGTGGTGTCTTTACCAACTCGGTCCGCCCGATGAGCGCTCACGACTAAGCGAGACTCGGATGCTGTCTCATTCGCTGTCTCGCAGTACATTTTTGTTTTTTCGATACGGCTCGCGGGTGGAAGGCAGAGCCTTTTCTTTCAGATATTAAGGTGTTACTAAGCCATTTAGATCAAGGCCGGCCTGAGAGATGGAGGAATGTCGAAGAAGAGGTTCGTCAGGCTAACATCTTGGCCGAAAATATTAAATGATCAGTAATGAGGAATGGAATTACCTATGTAGTCGTTTGGTTTCTCTAACCATTAGCATTGGTTGAGTGCATTATATTTCGGGGACGCTTGAAATATATGTACGATCCAGGCGAAGTGGTGAACGGAATTAAAATAGAGCTGTAGGAGAGTATTGATGAATGGAAGAACATGAACAAATCATTTGGGAAGAAAAGAGATGGTTGGAATGCATAAGTGTACGAGATTCATGAATGAGCAATATTGACAAGAGATGGAAACGGGGTATTGAGCTATAGCTGGCATAGAACATTTTCGTGGGATGACTTAAGTGATATGATGAATTGAGTTATTTCTTTAAGTTTTGAGGACGAAACTTTTTTCTGAGTGGTATATTATGTAATGTCCCGCTCCGCGGAAAGGCATTACGCTGGAATTATATATGGATCAGACCGATGGAATACAAGTGGTGCAAAAATAGAGATGCTTGGTGTGATGATGCTATATTGCTTAACTTGGCCGGATGAGATATCTTATGCGAAGTGGTTCGAATGTATGATTATGCTAAGTTAGAAGACTGTGCATCGCATCAGATCATTCTTGAGGAATCGTAGGTGATTGTGTGATCGTGGCATAGAAACAATATTTATATAAGTGAGTGGATCTGTCTCTTCTCCTCTACTCCTTCATGCCTAAATAAAATGAATGCTATTGTTGCTTTACTGTATGTCATAACTATATGCTGCTCTAGTCCACACAATGATAATGATGCCTTATGTTCAATGCTGTTGTAATCAATGAAACACATGAATAATGAACTGCTAGTACTATTGACACAAGAATGTTATAAAGTAAGTGCCATGAGAAAGAAATATTATGCAATCTACTTCATATGCTGATAACACTGAGAATGGAACATTGAATATCTGTATAAGTATAAGTGCATCAGTGCACAGTAACTATGAATGAAACGCTTCATATGTAAGTATAATTGTTGTTTGGTACCACCGGGCTACGAGAATGTCTGTAAGTTGGGACCTATGGATCACCAACCAATATGAGAATGAGCAAAACAAGAAGGATCAATAATGCAAGGATTTACTTACATTTTTTTACCATACAATTTATGCGTAGTATTTCATTTGCATAGAAGTTGCATGGTATGGACAACTTGTGCACAAGGTTTGGTAAGTTTTCTCTAACGAGATACACCGGGACACCGGGATCGTTCGGCCTAGGAGGAAACATAGTGCTTTGGTAGCACCGGGTATAAACGAGACATTCATTAGGGATCGCAAACTCATGAATGACGCTTCGTACGTCCTTCGAAGTCCTATATGGCATGTCCCTCGTGGTGCGAAATCATATCATCAATGACCCTCATGTAATTAGGCTGCATACTAACGAGAATATTTATGAAGGCTTAACATTATCTCTATAAGAATGATTCATATTAATTATGCTCTAGCTAATCCTTGTTTTGCAGGAATAAGAATAACGGGCTGTTGGTAAGGGTCGCTATTGAGCGATATGTATAAATTTCATATATATTCAATGTATGCTAGTGTTTCCAAAATATGTTTTATTATGCTGCTGAATACTTTGATCATTGAAATGAACCTAGTCCTTAATAGAAATATCACTAAATTAATGTGCATGCTTCTCACATGATTACTTAGTGTTGGTTTAGGCGAGTGTGCTAGTTTCTGCTCATCAGTATGCGATATGTACCGACCCACGTTTGTGGGCATCCCCAGATACTCGGCTTTGGGGAGTGGCTGGAACGATTCCGAGACATCGAAGCATTGTTGGGGCGCGCAGAAGCTCGTCCATTGGAGGCGTCTTCTGCTATAAAGGGCATATATGGAGCATTGTATTTCAGTTGTACCGGTGCGATTGTAAGCCAAGACGACAAATATGAATGTAATCCAGATGGCCAAGTATCAGTTGTAATTGAGAAGCCTTGTAATATGTTGTAAGCCTTGTACTGAATTATAATTATCAATAAAGAGAAGCTTTTCATTATATTCATTGTGACTTCAATTTGTCTGCTTAATTTGGATGCGATGTCGTTGTTTCTGAGATATATCACGCCTTGTCTATCTTCTTGTCTTGTACAAGTGCAATCTAGCCTTGTACCACATCACATCCGTGGCTACTTTCGGTTCTTCGGAATCGGAACGTGACATATGTTTTGCTAAATCACATAGTGCATGTACATGGAAGGATTAGATGGAGAGATTAGTGAATGGTCTTATGCTTTAGGAGGGATGTAGGATGAGGGTATTGTGTCAAGGTTTCTACCATGTGCCTTGATATGTGGCACATTGGGGTTGCGTGGTCAAATGTTGCATGGCTTGGGGAAGTATGGATGCTGGGGTTCATTGGCATGAGAAATTCATGGCACTGAGATTTGACCCAAGTATGGGAGTGAGCTCATATAGCCTAAAGAGTAAAGCTAACATAATAAATTTGTGAATTATATCGGTTAATGAATGGAATGGGATAAATTAACAAATGCCCTAAAATATATCTAGAAATTTTTTGTGGGGCAGAAGAGAAAAGTGAGGGTCCAAGGGTGTTGCCTAGGGGTGTCACTATCGGAAATTTACTGTGTCACAAGTTTTATGTGCCTTTTGTACAAATGTCATATGTACAAAAGGTTTAAACTTTAAACAGAAAAGTTACTATGTCCATTAATACTTCTCATGATTAATATGGACAAAGCAGCTATTGGAGCATGTAACAAATCCTGTGAGATGCAGAGGTTTATTCTTTTTATGAAGCTTTTAATTGTTAATTAGACAAGATAGACTTTCTAGTATCCTTGTGTCTAACATGTTTGAAATTGATTCCCCTTCTTGTAGGTATGTCTTATTGCTGATATAATCCAGCATTTTGTAGATGCTAAGTTGGATTTTGATGCTTCATATGTGTATCAAGATGTAAAAGATGCAATTCAGCATGTTCACAAAAGTGGTTTACTCCATAGAAGCATTCTTTCTGATCCTCAGAAATACTTGATGAAAAATGTAAGCATTATGGTACATTAAACGTTTCTTTGAATTGGCTGAAGAGTTTTTTATTTGACAGTAAAATGTTGCGTCATGTTCATAGTTTGGGCAATAGTAATCAAGTGCTAGAGAAAATATTAACTTTTGTTCAATATGTTTCTCCTGCATGATTATGTCTCATGGGTTTGTTTTATAGAGACAAGTTCTCCGGTTCTTAAAGATGCTAAAGGAAAAGGGGAAGAAACTCTTCTTGCTAACAAATTCTCCATATTATTTTGTTGATGGGGGAATGAATTTTATACTAGAGGTACTTTCCATAAAGTTTATTCTTATTTTCTCTGCTAGTTTAGTTAATGTCTTTCTCAGTAGTAGTGTATAGCTTATGGTACAATGTTTGCGAATGTTCATTTTACTTACTACCAACATAGTATGTTACCGAACTTTCTAATCGTTATGTTCTGTTACCAAGTTGGCAATCAGGGTTTATGTTCAAGACATTAGTTTATTTATTTTATTTGGAAATTTAAGTATACAATATATACATTCAGAAATTCAAGTTCTAATCTTATTTGTTTGGAGGAGCATTATGTTCCATCTTCCTAGCTCAAACATTTCCCTAGTTCCTAATTGAAACCTTAGAATATAATGCATGCAAAAAAGATTGCTGCCTCTAAAGCTAGAATAAAATGGTCAATATTAAGAGCTGAAGTGGAAAATGCACAGTATGAAAGCTTAAATAAGTTTCGTGAATATATATATATATATAAACATGTTTCGTTGACTGAAGAATTCTCCAGAGCATCGATCGATCTCCAGCTCCCCCATCAACCGTAGGACACTGGTGCTGCTGCAGGTTGCGAAGGAGGGTGTCCCTCTCCCGTGGGCCTCTCATCGACCCCGGCAGCATGTGGCTGGACCACCGTCGATCGCCGGCGGCGTGGTCAACTACCCGGATGGAGCGAGATAGGCCGCATCTACCTCCGGTGGGGAATGGTTGGGAACCCGCTCGGCTGCGAACTTCTACTGGTAGAGTACTTGTGGGCATACGCCGTCTGGTTTCTGGGGCTTCTCATGGACTATTGCACAGAACTCCTGGCCCTAGTGTTTGTGAGGATCAACCCTTAGGCCGAAGTTTGGACACGGTAGGTGTTCGGAGCAAGTCCTGAGTGGAAATTTGTCGGCTTGGGTCAATCTAAATTAGTGTTTCTATGCAATATGTTGAGCCAAAATATATTAGGGAACATAGGAAGTGGCTGAGTTCACGAAGGATAATCTAGAGGAGACGGAGGACTATTGGAAGAACTCGCTGATTTTCTATGTGTTGGGGGATCACCCGTTCTATGGCCAAATCAGGGTTACGCCAACTACGTTTGGAAGCCGCGAGGGAGTATGGAGCTGTACTCACGAGATAATAGATTTTTTTGTGCGTTTCGGTTTGAACGAGGATGCATAACGCGTTCTACAAGGGGTTCTTGGACATTTGACGACAGGTTGATCATCATTAACCAATGACAGTTGAATACTAAATGTGAGAGGGACTTCCTTGATACGGTCCCTTTGCTTGCCAAATTGCCCACCCAATTCTGGAGTATTATAATGATTATGAAGTTAGCCAGCTTAATTGGTAATCCCATAAAGTCGGATGATGTGACGACTATGAAATTTAGAATTGCGTATGCGTGAGTCTTTGTGGAAATAGAGGCGTTTATGACCCTTCTGCGGGAACTTGAGTATCAAGTGGGAACTTGAGTATCAATTACCTTCTGGTGAAATATACTCTCAGGTAGTGAAATACGAGTGGATTCCACCGATATGTAATAAGTGCAAATGCTTTGGTCATGTGGCCAGGAAGTGCTTGCACGTATCGGTAGAAGAGGGTAATGGGATTGACACTTATGTTCTGGAACAACAATTCGTTGCCCAGTTGGAGGAGGGAGAGCTCAATCGGTCTATGCAGGAAGGGGACTCTGTAGCAGCTCCCCTTTCATCTACCTTGGTACCTTTGGTAGATGCTCAACAGCCTGCAAGTGCTGGTACTGCTTGGAGACAGGTGGTAGCGGGTGTGGAAGGTTCTAAAATGCCATTGGCGAGCTAGCCAATAATCAAAGTCTACATGAGATGCGGCAAACGACAAAAAGAAAGTCTAAATGAGATGCGACAAATGACAAAAAGAAAGGTTAAAGAACAAGTGCAATTCCCTGGACAAATAGTGCCATTTAGTGGACAACATGCTATGATGACTCGTCACTAGAAGGAGCTGGCTGATAAAGGAAAATCTGACGGTTCCCCATGTACTCATAGTATCAACTACACTAAAAAAAAGATCAAGGAACTACCTCAAGAATCTGGATCAAGATTCTCTATACTGCACAATTTGGATGCAGAAGTTGAGCTTAGTGTGGATAACCCTAATTGGGTAAGTCTTATGCAGGAGGATTCAAATATTCTTGATGACTCCCATGAAGGGTTGCATGGATTCCGGACTGAATTCACTAATCATATGATAGTTATTTTGGAGCCTCTTTAGGTCATTTTAATGATCACTGGCATGGAATACACGAGGTGCAAATTCGTCGGGTCGTTGGAGAGAGATTAAAGAATTGTTGCGTAAATCACAAAGTTATCTTACTGTTTTGTTGGAAACCAAAATTCGGTCGGAAAAGAAGTTGACCAAATGAATTCCAAACTTCTGGGCACATGCGTATAACTTAGATGTCTGCGAGATGGCTTGTATTTTGGTTAGTTGGGACACCAAAATTTGGTTTGGTTATATCTTACATAAATCAGATCAACTTATTGCTGGTGGGTTCACTAATTTTGGAGGCTTCAGGTTAGTTTTTGGGGTCGTTTATGTTCATATTGATAAAAGACGACGGTGGCAGCTATGGCTGGATATTATTAAGTTTATTATGGTTGATACTCATATGCATCTTCCACTTCTCCTAGTTGGCGACTTTAATATATTGCTTTTTAGTTATGAAAAGGTGGGTGGATGGCGTGTTCCAAACTCTATTCTTGCAGACTTCCAGGGGTGTCTAATGCAGGCCATCTTAAGTGTCTGGAACGTTCGTGGCACGTGTGGACTTGGAACAATAAAGCTATAAACAACAAAATTGTATGTCAGTTAGACTGTGCTATTGCTAACAGTAGGTGGTTTGAAATGTTCCTAGCAGCCATTGGAGAAGGCTTGGCTCCATCTACTAGTGATCATTTTTCTATCCTTGTGCAAGTTGTGGCCGCATCTCACATTCGTTCCCAACCGTTCTGATTCAACAACACGTGACCTTCTATAACAGGATATACAGAAGTAGTACAGACTGTCTGTCGAACGACAGTGCGCGGGAATATGCAGTTCTCCTTTGTACATAAACTTAAACTCACCCAGGAGGCGCTCTAACGTTGGTCCCGAGAGCTTCCAATATCTGATCTTAAAGGTGATGAGGTAGAACTGCATAAGTAACAAGATCAGCTTCAAGCTGACCGCAGAATCCAGACTTAGCTTGCGAGGAGAGAATACTTCTGGAGGAGGTCTAGGCCCTGGCTCTACAAGAGGTCCAGCTAGCTCAGAGGGCCAAATGTACATGGCTCAAAGACGAGGATCGTTGCTCCAGGTTCTTTTATGACATTATTCGGACCCGCCAATATTGCAACTCGATCAACAAGCTTATTGATAGCTCTCATAGGGATATTTTAGCGGAGTATGAGTATGAGATTCAGAAACAAGTCATATAATTCTATTCCAAGTTATATCACCAAGAAGACTATTCAAAAATTAACAAATCTTATTTGCAAGAGGCTGGTCTCATGTCACGACCCGCACCCGGGTGTTTGGGTACGAGTGCGTGGGTATGTCCAGCCTACGCCGCAGTGTCGGCGGTAGAACGCTGTCTGGAACTAGTACTGTATAACCAACACCTCATAGTATAAAGGGAACAAATATTATACTCAATCACAAAACTAAAGTAGGTGAAAACATGCTGTAGTATATATATGTATATAAAGGTTACAGTACAAAATCTTGTATTTCATAAATCATACAACTATAGTAAGTCTGCAACTTTAACTATTGTTATAACTAAGTCTCCTGCTTGCGGCCTTTCTCGATCCAAATCAGGCTCGAAGCTATTTCCCAAAATCCATAATAGATGAGACAGGTCCTTCTAAGTGCTACCTGAAATATTATCCAATTAGGATTGAACGAGTACAATTCTAATAGCAGTTTCAATACATGATAAGGACTATAAAACAATGATAGAAAAGTAGTACATGATGGATAAATAAACTGACATCAAGGCATAGTAAGAAATGAACAGAGAAAATGAATAAACAGAGAATATGTCATATATTAATAAGGAATTCTATAGTCACTAAGTGTTTTGAAATACTAGTTTGATTATGTGATCGGCTTAGGATTGCACAATGGGAGCCGGTTAATCATACGTGAAGTGTATGGTTAACCTTTGCACAGGAATTATATTTGCACAGTAGGGTATGATCACATATAAACTAGCATTTTTTTGCCCCGACTAGCATACAAGAATCACACGAATATCAGGTATTATACAAGATCAAAGTCTAAAAACACAAGATATGCTAGTCCGTGTTTCTTTGTGTCAGGAATCAAATACAACAATACTACATGTGTTATAGAAATTATCAGTAAGAAAACCATCAGAGACTGTACTCGCCTGGGGTCCAAAGCGGGTGAAACAAGTCAGAGTGTGACGGGGTCCAGATAACCTATATCATGAATAATTCACATTAATTGGTGAAATATAATTAAATAGATTTAACCCACTAGATTTCTAGGTTAATTTTATGATACTTATGGTTTATAGATGGGACAAATATCTATATAAAATAATGTATATATAAGATATATAGATAAGTATATAGATACAATATAGTATACATATATAGATACTTATATAGTATACATATATACATATATAGATACTTATATATGTATATGATATAGATACTTATATATGTATATGATATATATATATAGGTATATATAGATATAATATATTATATATAGATACATAGATATATATAGTATACATAGATACATATATATAGTATACATAGATATATAGTATACATAGATAATATATTGTATACATAGATAATATATAGTTTATATATATACATATATACATAGATATGTAGATATATATATATATATATATATATAGATACATATATAGATACACATATAGATACATATATATGTATATGATATATATATATAGATACAATATACTATATATAGATACATATATATAGTATACATAGATAATATATAGATACATAGATATATATACATATATATATATATAGTATACATATATAGATACATATATAGATATATATAGATATAATATGATATATATATAGATATATATATAGATTACATATATATATACATATATAGTATACATATATACATAGATATATAGATAATATATAGTATACATATATAGATACATAGATATATAGTATTCATAGATAATATATAGTATACATATGTAAGATATATAGTATATATAGATACATATATATGTATATGATATATATAGATATATATAGATATAATATGTATATGATATATATAGATATAGATATAATATGTATATGATATATATAGATATAGATATAATATGTATATGATATATATAGATATATATGTATATGATATATATATAGATTACATATATATATATATATAGATTACATATATATATATATATATATATATATATATATATATATATATAGATTACATAGATATATAGATAATATATAGTATACATATATATGTATATGATATATATAGATATGTATATAATATGTATATGATATATATAGATATATAGTATTACATATATATGTATATAGATACAATATAATATATATAGGTACATAGATATATAGTATACATATATAGATAGTATACATATATACATAGATACATATATAGATTATTATGTATATGATATATATAAATATAATATAGATATGTATATAATATGTATATGATATATATAGATATATAGTATTACATATATATGTATATAGATACAATATAATATATATAGGTACATAGATATATAGTATACATATATAGATAGTATACATATATACATAGATACATATATAGATTATTATGTATATGATATATATAAATATAATATAGTATACATATATAATGTATATGATATATATATAGATATAATATAGTATACATATATAATGTATATGATATATATATAGATATAATATAGTATACATATATAGATATATATAGTATACATATATATATATATATATAGTATACATAGATATAGTATACATAGATAATATATAGTTTACATATATACATGTATACATAGATATATAGCTATATATATAAATACATATATACATATATATAATATATATATCTGTGTGCTACTGCTGCGCGCTGCTGCGGGTGGTGCGCGCTGCTGCTGCTGCTGCTGGCTGCTCCTGCAACTGCAGCTGCTGGCTGCTCCTGCAACTGCAGCTGCTGCTGGCTGCTCCTGCAACTACAGCTGCTGCGCTGCGCGCTGCTGCTGCTACTTTTCCCTTGACATATACACACTTATCCTAGTTAGAGTTAAAACAAAATTGAAGAGGAACAAGGGTTACCTTGCTAGTATAGGGTTGAGAGATGAGGGATGGTGAATGAAAGAGGGTGGGGTGGTGTTTATATAGGAAAATGAGGGGTTAGATATTTTTTTATGTGCATTGACCAATGTGCCCTTGACTAATTCAATTTGGATTTCTCTTCTTTTGAAGAGGAATCCAAATTGGATTTGATTTCCTAATTTAATATTAAATGAAGGTTACATCTCACATTAGGGTAATAGTTTTCTATTCTCCCCTGTCACTATGGAAGAAGTAGAAACTATTGTAAAGGCGGCTGATCCCAACAACTACAAGGCTCTGGGACCTGATGGTTTCAATAGTAAGTTCTACATTACTCATTGGAATGTTTTCAAATATGAGATCTTGTCTATTGTTCAGGACTTCTTCTCCAATGAACGACTGCTCCGTCAGCTCAATCATACATTCCTAATACTTACCCCGAAGAAGGGGCGACGTTCTTGTCTGATTTTCAACCTATTGCGTGCTGTAATTTTTTCTACAAGATTATCACGTTTGTCATGTGTTGCCGTATGGAGAGGATTATGTAGGGGCTGATCTCTCCCAATCATGCTACATTTGTTAAAGGAAGATCGATAGCTGTTAATAGTCTGCTGGCGCACGAGATGGTCAGAAATTTCAACAAGGTAGGCAGTAATAAGGCTTGCTTGAAGCTGGATCACCGGAAAGCGTTCGACACAGTGAATCGGGACTTTGTGTGTCATATTATGTTAGCGATGGGATTTGACCCAATGTGGGTGAGCAGGATCCATGAATGTATCTCTACTCCAACATTTTCAATTCTTATTAAAGTTCTCCCATATGGATTCTTTGGGAGTAATTAGGGTCTGCGTCAGAGCGATCCATTGTCCCCCTACCTTTTCACATTGGTTGTGGAGTACTTCACATGTTTGATGGATGTTGCGGTTCATCGGAAAAGGATAACTCCACTATATAAAAAGGTCCAGCCTACAGTATCCCATCTCATATATGCTGACGACTTATTGGTCTTTATGGGTTTGTCGAATAGTGGCCTCACAAATATCATACAACTTATGAATAAGTTTGGAGCGTTGACGGGTCTACAACTTAATAGAGATAAAAGTAAGTTGTATTTTAACACTCATTGTTATAATCAAGATGAGCTCATGGCGATTCTTCAGATGGCGACCGGGAGCTGGCAAGCCTAAACGTTGTCGTTCGGGGAAGAATTGAACTGGTGAGATCGATAGTCACTGCAATCTCTTTATTTTGGCTGCATGCCATTATGATTCCATCTGCCACTATTCGTAGAATCCACACTCTGTACAGATTTTATCTGGAGAGGTGGCATACATACGATTGTTTGGGATGATCTCTGTCGCCACAAAATAGAGGGAGAGTTGGCCTTTGATCGTTATTTACTCTTCGAGCTGCTGCGAGGTTGCGACTTAACCTGAAAATTCCTTAAAGGAAGGTCGTTATGGTCTGACCGAATGCGGAACAAATATATGAAAATTCATAATTTTTCGGTACAACCTTTGAACAATAACTTCTCGGTTACATATAAGACTATCTTGAAATAGAGACAAAATACAGTCGATGATCACTCGGATAATTGGTGCGGAAAACCCTTGTTCGTAATGTAAGACTATTATGCTTCTGGTAATGCATAAGACTATTATGCTTCTGGTCTGACTGGATGCAGCATATTACAGTCGATGATCACTCGGATAATTGGTGATTGAACCGATACTCACCTCTGGCTTGATCCATGGCTAGAGCATCAGAGTGTGTGGAGCGATTAAGATGGCACTTGTTTGTAATGTCAGGTAGAGATGAGTCAGTAAGCAGTTTGTTGCACAGGGATGTCTTGCACCTATCATCCCACTTGGTTGGAAGGATGCTTGCTGAAGCAATCTTTGGAGTCCGCAGGGATCTGAATGACGTGTGGGATCATTGGGCATGGAAAGGCTCCTCCAATGGTCACTTCAACTTTCGGTCGACATACGACCGGATCTGCAATGCTCATCCGCCCCTTCCACGTGCAGAGTTCATATGGGTCAAAGGGTTTACAAATAAAATGCAATTAAATATGCTCAAAACGATTAGTGGACGATTACTTACGTTGGACATGCTTTCCAGGTTTTGAGTACACATTGTAGGACAAGGTTGCAAACTTTGTCTGCACAATAAGAAATCATCATCTCACTTATTGTTCTTTATGATTTTGCATGGGATATTTGGCAAGATCAATGTGCTAAACTAAACTTAGTGCCGTGCACATCCAGAGAGTTGCAATATCAGGTTGAGTACATTCACAGTCAGCGAACTAGGGGGGCCTGGTGGTACAGACAAGCGCACGTCAGGTTGTCGGTTAGTGTCTGACACGTATGGAAAGAAAGGAATAGACACATTTTTGAAAAGTTGATTACTACCCAAATAGGCATCATGCATAATATTGAGTATGATGTTGGCTGTATGTTATAAAGGGGAGGGAGATTTTACTATCAATAAAATTACCTTTTTCATATATATATATATATATATATAGAGAGAGAGAGAGAGAGAGAGAGAGAGAGAGAGAGAGAGGTGATCTTGGATAGCAAGATTAAGATAGTCAAGGCCAAGAGCAAAATCCATAAAGCTACAGTTTAAATTCAAAAGAGCATTTCTAGTCAAAGCTTCAAGACATGAAGAATCCTTATTGTGATGAAAAGAAATACATTATCTTGCCATCTCTGAAACCCATTATTATGCCTCTTGGTCTCTTCCATATTTCTTCCAAAATAATGTTGCCCTTCAGCTCATAGCTCTGCTAAAAACATACGCATCCAAATACCTTGTCAACTTATTTATATGTAAATAGGGTTTCATACACAGAGGATACTCTTGTTTCTCTTAATATATTTCCACCAACAATACCATTATCGAACAGTCATATAACCAACTTCTTGAAAGTGAATGTCACCTTGTTTAGTTATTGGATAAATAACTTGATCATCTGATACTTGAATGCAGTCAGAAGGGGCTTTTGTGAAGACGATCTTGTTATCTGATCTTCTGCATAACCTAGGGGTATTTATTCTTCTAGTGTTACATGAAATATTACTTTCCCAATGCACACACCACAAGATTAAGTAGACCTTTTTCAAATAGACATAGTATCTTACAGCATCTCTATCGTTGTATTCATTCCATAAAACATCAAATGAATTTCATGAGTTTACACCCCTTAAACTATCATGGCTGAGCACTAGTCCCCTACTCTACTATCAAATTAGTCGTTTCATTCATATGAATTCAAATAAGGGTGCTCTACTTGGAAGTCTTCCAAACTAACCTTGTTCTCTAGAATTCAATTAAGGGTGCTCTATGAGTTTCCATTCCATGTACTCTCTCTCTTCTACATCGTTTTCCACTGCAATGTTGTCAACAGTTAGCAGGTTGAACTTGTTGCATAGAAGAACATTTAGAGAAGGGCTAAGAACGAGAAAAAGAAATGATACAACAACTAAGCCTTTATCCCTATTTTTTGGGTTTTGTGTTTGAATCATTTTTTAACCCATTAAGCTCTCTTAACTTAAGGGCCATGTCCTCTCTAACACTAACAAAAACATATCCTTCTTTAAACTTCAATCCAAATAATATAGGCTATCTCTAGTCATAGCGACTCCTTTAATTACTATCTTATTGCTCTTCAGCATCTCTTGGTGTACGTGGCACATGCCTAAACCAACTAACACTATTTTCTGTCATAGTCCTTAGTTGACGCCAACTTTAACTTCCCATAGATACACTCATTTCTTATTATATCTTTGAATATATTGTCACTTGTCCGTCATATAATTATGTATTTAGGATAAATCATTCATTATGATGGAGAGATTGAGAATGATATTGTGCATAGAACTAGAACATGATAATTAAAATAGAGGAGTGCTTCTTGAGTACTTTGCGATCATAGGTTCAGTAAAGTACGCTTGCTTTATGGATCATATTTAATTAAAATAATCCTGGTTGATAATTGGTCTAATATGAGCATATTGCATTCTTGTGTTTGATTCATTCAAAAACCTAAGCGGCTTTGTAGTGGTTGCCTACGTTTTCGCTTAACTTTTTCCGGTTTCTACAACAGTGTGCGTAGATCACATGGAGACAAGTGAGGATGAAACTTTCCATGCTTAGGATTAATTATTCACTATCATGGAAGACTATGGATGATGGAAGATATGGTTCATAAACCTAAAGGAGAGTGAACTAAGCACAAGTGTGGAATTACCCTAAATTGCCTGAGTGTAGTTTAACCTTGAACTGACAAGGAAGGTTTATAAGATGGGTGTGTGGGCAAAATGCTTAATGGGTTAGATTGTTGTGCATTCACGAAACAGTATGTCACAGATTGAGTTTAGCTGAGGATATTGACATGGATGTGAGCTTTGAGAGAGAATGGTATATCAGTTCTTTACAATCTTTGGCTTAATGTGTCAGATGAATGCATGTCCATACAGCACATTTCATCTTACTATCTGTCGGCTCTGTATAGCATGGAGAACTTGGAGGTGCTCCTTGGTTGCTTGAGTGTAGATAAAAGGTAGGTCTACCGGCCCCAATTTGGTCATCCATGTTTTATGGCATGACCTTATGCTCGTAGCTCCCTTGCTTAGGAACATGGTAATCATTGAGTGTTGACGTCAGGCCGACAAACTGTCTTAAAAGTTTTGTCAATTCTTTTGTGGAGCTTTCTTATGCTCCATAGTCGTCCCCAATTTTGTGGAAGAGGGTTGAGTGACGATGAAGACGATGATTTCCATTCTTCCCACAAGAGAAAAAGCCAAAAACTGAAACTATAGCTTGGGGTAAAATTCCCAGTATGACCATTAATAGCTAATGTTTTTCCCTTCAAGGTCATTCTTCCACATATACGAAATTCCCAATATCCCCACTAAATTGCTAACCTTTCAAGGAGGTCTGGCGTCTCAAATGTGGGTTCCGATTGAGTATTAGCATCTATAGTGATTGAATGTAAGACTATTATGCTTCTGGTAATGCAGCAGACTTATTTGAACTGATATTACAGTCTGGTAATGCAGCAGACTATTATGCTTCTGGTCTGACTGGATGCAGCATATTACAGTCGATGATCACTCGGATAATTGGTGATTGAACCGATACTCACCTCTGGCTTGATCCATGGCTAGAGCATCAGTGTTGTGGAGCGATTAAGATGGCACTTGTTTGTAATGTCAGGTAGAGATGAGTCAGTGAGCAGTTTGCGTCTCAAATATCCCCACTAAATCCCTTCGTGCGCACTAAGATGACCATTAATAGCTTATGTTTTTCCCTTCAAGGTCATTCTTCCACATATACGGAATTCCCAATATCCCCACTAAATTGCTAACCTTTCAAGGAAGTCTGGCATCTCAAATGTGGGTTCCGATTGAGTATTAGCATCTATAGTGATTGAATGTAAGACTATTATGCTTCTGGTAATGCAGCAGACTTATTTGAACTGACAGTTGATTCCAAACTTTCTGCTAATAGTAAATATTTGGGAACTGAATTTACTTCAATTAGTGTCTGGATTAACACATTTTCTATCTAGTAGGACTCAGTGGATGTTGTTTGTAAATATTATGGACCAGACTGACTGCAATAGTGGTCTTTTTCATCTCATTCTAACTCTTTGTTAGCCCCATTTCTTCCTAACATAGTTATGTGCAGTAAAACCACTTTTGTTTCCTTTGCTCTTAATGGAGGATACATACTATCTCATTTGATTGCGACTTCCTATATTTCTAGTATCCTGTTATGATTGTAAAGTTTTTGCTATTTGAGTTTCATGCTGACTCCGAATTCTTCTCATGACTTTGTTTAATAGGACTTTGTTGGTGATGGATTTTCCTGGAGGGAACTTTTTGATGTTGTGATTGCTCAAGCTAATAAGCCCAGCTTCTATACTTCTGAGCACCCCTTCCGGTTCTCCCTTGAACTTTGTATAGTCTTTTACTCAGCTTTGGTTCTTGGGGAAGCATACATTTTGTTTCCTTAAAACAGTTTAAATGTTCTACTTAAGAAAACTGTTCTTTTCTAATATGATAATATTATGGTACGTCTGATAGTGGTTTCGTCTATTGTTAATTTTGTTAGGATTCTGTAAACCCCACCACACTCAAAGAAACTAATCAAACAAAGTAAAAAAAAGTTTTATTGTTGACGTTTTATATATATCATTTTTGCTTCTATATACAGTGAGGTGGTTATCATTCATCTGAATGAGGTGGAAACATTCAAGTTATTCAATTATAAAATAAAGATAGTTATAGATTTTTATGTGTTATATATCTTATAGTTTAATTGTCTTACCTGAATCTTTATAGGTGCTATGATGTTGAGAAGGATACCTTAGCCTTTACAGCAGTGGACCAGTTTCTCCCAAATCAAATATATTATCATGGTTGCCTGAAATCATTTCTACAAATTACGAAATGGAATGGCCCTGAGGTAGGTAGCAAACAGAGTAGTGTCCTTTTCCGTTTCTCAAGTGGTTGATAATTATTTTGGGGGAAAGTTTATTTTTAAGTTTGTTGCTTAAGATAAATAACCTGCACAAAAACTTAAGCCAATATCCATTTTTGTTGTTTGCATATTGCAGCGATAATCTATATACTACTTGCTACTCACTGGACTTGAAATTTATGTATGAATCATATTTTATATCTTCTGTATTGGCTTTCCTTGTAGCTTCTATTTGGCTTCCTAGAACGAATTTTAATTAGGTTCTTGAATAATTTTAATAGTACTTGATTTGTTGGTTTTAAGTTTTAACAAATTTCTTTTGTCAACCTACTCATTAAATACAGAATAGTAGTTGTGTATGTGATCTATTCCTTTGTAGGTAGCCTATTAAAAGTCTCTTTTACCATAAGGCCAAAATTGATAAAAAGTCTTTGACAAAGCTAAAACAATATTTGATATCTAGACATAATTTTGTATATTGTATGTTGTTTCTCGTTATATTTAAATGGAATAATATTTACTTGCAATAAATACTAGTGTTTATTTACTTGCCTTTGTGCAACTACAATAAAATAGTTTTGAATGAAGTAATATTAATATGGCTAAATGTTCTAAATTTGTAGAAATACAACTTTGACAAATAGTAATTGTAATAGTTTATTAAGGCTCTTGATAAAGGCACTACAAAAAAGACTCAAGACAGCCCAAATTTTTACCATTGATAATTACAAGTTTACCACTCCCAAAAATTACTTACCGGGCTGTCCACTTCCAATTGATTTTTTTTGTAATCAGGACTGTCAAAATTTTGACAGTCCTACCAATTGGAAGGACTGTCAAAATTTTGATAGTCCTAAAAAATCCGGACTGTCAAAATTTTGGCAGTCCGGAGGGGAGGGCTACGCGAGGTGATACGAGGGCGGGGCTGCGTGGAGGCCAGAAGGAGGGGACGAGGCGGAGGAGCGGGAGGAGGAGGCGGCGGCGGGAGGCGGGGGAGGAGGCGGAGGCGCGCGCCCTGGGGCGGCGGCGAGGCGTAGGCGCACGCGCTCGCTTCCGCTGCTGCTGTTGCTACTGCCACTTCTACTGCTGTTGCCGCCGCCGTCGTCTGCGCGAGACGTAGCAGCAGCCCCCCGCGAGTGCATGCCTCCGCCGCGCGCAACCCCCCGCACGCTGCTTCTTCTTCATCGCCTTCGTGACGGAGCCGACGGGAAGGTGCTTGAGGTGCGGCTCGGAGGCGGCGACGCGGTCGATGGCAAGGTCAATGACGCTGAGAGGCAAAAAATCGCGAGAGGGAGGAGAGGCCGGAGGGGGTGGGTGTGGGGGAGGAGCAGGAGGAGGGAGGTGAAGAGGGTGGACAGTCCTAGTAAAATTTGGGCTAGCCTGAGTAAATTTTTTTTCTAACTGGGTTAGCACCAATACTGGGCTAGCCCCTAGTCAATTTTGTAGTGCCTTTATTAAGAGCCTTTATCAATAAGGAATCATATTGATTCAATGTAATATTATCAATTCTCGGAAGTACTAAATCATTTGTTGACACTAATTTTCATTATTGTATCTTTTTCGTTCAATTTTTCTCTGCCGAATTGGCTAGGAAAGCGACTTCCAACATCGATACCAATAGTGGTTGTTATCGGATCGAGACATGACAAAATTATATTGATAAACTATGGTTTAGAGCTTTGTCAAATCGTCATCACTTACCTCCCCTCTTAACCTTGTTCACCCAAAAACTGTCTTCTTCACATTTCTCTCCTCTCGCTCTTCAGCAGCCTTAGCATCTTAGCATCTATAATCACATTCCACTATCGCTCATCAACAGCGTTAGCAGCCATAAATGTCCAACCACCACTGTCTTCTTCACACTCCTATCCTCTCGCACTTCAGCAGCTATGGTAGCCATAAACATCCAACCACCATTGCCAGCTAGATTGTTTTTGAGCAGTGTTCTAAAATTCGGCCTATGCGGCCGCCCGTCGCACCAAAAACCCTCATGATCGACGGTCCTAGGTGCCTGTTCGGCCCTATTCGGCCCTATTCGGTTCGTTTTTTGATTTTTTTTTTTTTGATTTTTTAAAATTATTTTTCATGCTTACTTTTATTGTGGATATGTTGTTTGGGTTTTAAGATTGAATTTGGATTTTAGAATATTGACATTTCAAAATTTAAAACTTTTAAATTTGAAATTTCAAAAAAAAGTTTGAAATTGTATTATGGATTTAGAAGTTAGAACATGTTTGGATTTCAAATTTCAAAAAATAAAACACTGTTCGGTCACTATCCGCTGCATCGAACCTGGCTAGCGAATTTTAGAACACTACTTTTGAGTTTACAATAACAAGAACAACAAAGCCTGGGTTAGCTGTTTGAATCTTCTTCTTCTGTTTCGCTCTGTTAAGGGCCATATCTACTCTAACATTAGCAAAATCTATCTTTAACCCAAACCATGTTTATCTAGGACTACCTCTAGTCCTATCGACTCCGTTAACTACTATGCTATTGATTTTCTTACAGGAGTATGCTATTGATTTTCTTACAGGAGTATCTACTGGTCTGTGTTGCACATATCCAAACCGTCTAAGTCGATTTTCTCTTATCTTGTCCTCAGTTGATGCCACCTCTAACTTTTTACCGGTACACTCGTTTCTTTTCTATCCTTTAATGTATTTTTACTCATCCATCTTAGCATTTCTCATTTTGGTTATTCAATAGGAGGGGAGGACTTTCTCTCCTTTACCGATGCTCTTATTGTCACGTGGGCGCACTGATTAAATGAGACCACCAACTCAAAACTTTTTTTGGATATTTTTCTTAATTGCCAACACTTTGATCCATAAAACATAATCCGTTTTATAGCTGTCCTGTAGAATTTTTTTCAACATCGGAGGTATCTTGCAATCACAAAGTACTCCAGAAGCACTCCATTTTAACGGTTCTATTTTAGTTCTATGCATGGCATTCTTCTCAATCTCACTATCATGAAGAATGATTGATCCTAAATACCGAAAGCTATTATTCTTAGGTAGCTCATGTCCATCTATATAGATTTCCCCTCATTTCTCATTGATTTTGGGTTTAAATTATATTTATATACTCTGTCTTCGTTCTACAAATCCTTTAGATTGCAAATTATCTCTCCATACTTATAATTTAGTAAGGTAATTTGTTGAGCAGATGATATTCTTGAAAATGGTGAAGTAATCCAAATAATTGCCACCAAAACGAAGGTAAGATGTGTAGTGTCATTTACCTCAAATAAAATTAGTTCAAATTGCACTACCCATTTGTTAAAAAGTCCCATGTGCCCCTCACATGCTAGGCATAATGCCAAAAATGCCTAGTGAACTAGGGGTGTTCATGATTAACCACAAATACGTCGAACGACCATCTGTTCGGTTGGTTCCCTTCCAAGGAGAGGTTGGTTCGGTTATGAACTTTAGATTTTTTGTAAGTCGGGTAGGTTGCGATTTTCAACTTGAACTAACCGGCAATTAAACGATCGACCCAAATACTTAGTAGAAATTATCTTAATTATTCTATATTTGTTAATTATATAAGAATTGTACTATATTAAGGAAAAAATGACTTGGGTTAGCTTGTATATTTACATTTGGGCCAAATTCTTTAATAACTCGAGTCTTGTGTAGTGGAATTTAGGCCTAGAAAGATTGATGATTTAAATTTTTTTGTCAAGATGGCATGCTAAATTGATTTGGTCCTAGTAAAATATAGTTATTTCATGAGGCTTTAGTCCATCGGTTATTAGCGGAACTAACCGACCAACCCACGAGTTTAGTGGGTTAACTGAATCCGATTGGTTTGGGGGATCTTTATGTCTGTTTCGGTTGTATAAATTGCATAACCAACTAAGTCGGTTTGGTTGCCAAACTTGCATATCAACCGACGTTGTACACTCCTATAGTGGTCATATAGTCAAAATTTGTGTATTTATAGACAACTGCCTAAATATTGTCAAAATTACAGAAAAACAGTTTTAAGAATCATGTGGTGATGATAGTGGCCGTGTATGGCGCCAGTGCAGGATATGGAAAAGTTTTGCTGATGAGTCAATTGGAGGGCATTTAGAAATTACTGAAGGCTGAATGAATGTGCACAATGAACTATCTAGGATTGCAATTGGAACTGTAGTCAAGCTCATACAACAACAACAAAAAAATCTTCCAAGATTAGACGAGCATAAAATTGAAACTTCTAGAAGAGTATATAAAGATATCACTAATGATTGAGATGCAGCTACAAAAAGACGAAGGCCACTGAAGCCATATGGGCTTGTTGGCAATTTCTATAGTTGGCAATTTCTATAGTATGCAGCAGGGAACTAACTTGAGATAAGTGCTATTTGTTTCTCTCATTTTTATGCCTACTGATGTAGCAATTTATAGATCATTATACATAACTAGGTTTATGCTTATTTATAAAATGGTGCTTCTGGATATTTTAGCTGCCTAATTAAGCTCACATTATTTCTTTCCATTTTATGTGAAATTTCAATTTTCTGAAAAATACTGGAGAAAGAAAGGCATTTGGATAGTAGCATTGGATTGGCATGATCTTTTTCTTTGGTGAACTTTTCCTAAGACACCTTTCCATCATGAATGCTAAACTGTTTATGGGCTAAAATCAGAACTATTCTACTTTTGTAATTGCATCTCGTACTGTATTCTATGCTTGTTCCTTAAATTTCTAGATTTTAAGAAGTATTTTGGTGGGTGAAACCATTTAATTTTAAATATTATTTGGTCCAGTTGCATGCTCTTCTTGTTTTTTCTGATGAAACTGGTGTCCAGCTTTTGCAAAGTTCGTAGCGACAAAATTTGCCTGTGACACAAAAATGGTTTCTGTATCTGTCTCATGTCCGTACCCGTACCCGTATCCGTTTCCTTATTCATGCAACATAGATGACTAAATCGTACCTATTTGGAAATATCCTTAACCCTTATGTGTATTCGTATCCTTACGCGTATTCGTAACCCTAGATGATTTTATATATTCACTTTGAACCTTGATAAATATTACACCTTCATTTAGTATTTATCATCCTTAAATGAGTGTGAGACCACACACACACATGCACAAAAACACACGGTTGCTTTTTTGTTAGGGTGATTGGGAAACCTGAGTCACATGAATAATCAGTTCCATGAAACCCATGCAACATACAATCTTCTTGTACTTTTTTGCACTTCTCTCACGGTTCTCATCCTTGTGATATATTTTAACGTTCTTTTACTATTCATTTAGGTGATATATTTTGGTGATCATTTATTTAGTGACTTAAGAGGACCTTCAAAAGCAGGTTGGCGAACAGCTGCTATTATTCATGAACTTGAGGTATACTCCGTCCTGTGAGAGTTCTTTGTCAACTGTATATGGTTGCATATTTTTACTGTGTAACTTATTATTTGTCTAGTTTATTTGTCTCATTTCATTTGTCTTTTATCTCCATATTACATGATGGATTTGTAATGCATTATTCATTTTATTCTATACCTCAGTTCACAGATGTATGTGATAGTTCCTAGTTTACATAGCATCGATGAATGAAGTATTGTGTTTTGAAAATCTTACAAACTAGGTAAAGACGATTAGTAATATTTAGAGGGAATATGTTAGCTATAATACGAAGGGGAGTTACTTTTTTCCTTATAAGAAGACTCAAGTGTCAAATGTAAGATGACCTCCTCTTTTACCATAATGGATGATGGTCTAATGATCTATCCTTGAGCTAAGTATCCATCCAAAATGATAGTACCTCCGTTGTACCCGGCCCACACTGGTCCGCTCCGATGCTGCACTCGGCCCACACTGACCTGCTCAGACGTTTTACGCACCACAACACCTAATTTAATTTCTCTTGTATTAAATTGTTTCTCCCTTGGTTAACTTGGAACCTACACCCTCTGCGGAGGATGCCTCACAACTCAACTACTTCAGATCTTATGTATACAATGAATTAATTGTAGGTGTATTTATCATAATATATAAATACACATAAGGTGCAATCTAGGGATTAAGCTCTTGCACTCTTTTTAAAAGTTGTAAAAAGAGCTAGACGCTAGGTCGGCGGATACTCGCCGCCAAGCGCCTAGACGGCCGCCTAGAAAAAAAGAAGGTATACCTGTGTTGTCATTGCTCCGGCAGCATTGGTCGAAGAGGCGCGGGTGGCCAGTGGTGGAGATGGGCGCGAGAGACTCAGGTCCTCTTCCATTGGCTGTCGGCTGCTCACATATAAGTTGTTTTTTAGGTTTTGGATCGATTTGGAAGTTTGGTTGCTGTCTTGAAATATCATGTCAGCTTTTGGGTCGGATTTCAGACCCGTTGAACAGACACAGTCTAGGTGGACGACTAGTGAAGTCGGTGAGGACTTCTAGGCGACCGCCTACTCGCCTAGGCGGCCAATATCCTCCGACTTTTAAGTCGGCCGCCTACATAGCAGATTCTAGCAGAAACCTAGGCTGGCCATGGGCGCCCAGTGCCTAGGCGGCCGATTTCCTCTGACTTTTAAGCCAATCGTCTACTGAGCTGATTCTAGCAGAAACCTAGGCGGGCCATGGGCGTCTAGCGCCTAGGCGATCGACTTTTCCAACTTTTAGAACACTACTCTCTTTTCTGATTTTCTTTTCTCATCCAATTCTGTCTCTTATTTTTTGGGGCGTTATTAGATCGTTGTGTTTTTCATTTATTTTTCGTGATTCATCGTTCATCATTCATTGTTTGTTGTTCACAGTTTGTTGATGGGATCTAGGATTTCTACAAATCTCGGTGTTCGTAGTTAATAGTCGTCGTTGGTTGTGAGATCTAGGATTTGTACAGATCTCTATTGGTTGTTCGTTGTCGGTTTTGGTTCGTTATGAAATTTAGGGTTCCAAAGATATGGTTTTTTTTTGCATCTACAAGTACGATGTGGATCAAAGTTTTTGGCGAGGTTAATAGTGGTGGGGGTGGAGGTGGTCCTCCTTTTACTGTTATTCACAAAGATGAATTGGAAAAATCGATTACAGCGGTGAAACTCAATAGTGAGAACTAACTTGCCTAGTCCAAGTCTATTAAAGTAGTGTTGAGGGCGAAGAAAAAGTTGAAGTTTTTAATAGAAGAAGCCCCCCTAAAACGTTTTGAGTACGAGGATTAAATGAATGCAGATGCATTTGTTATGTCATGGTTGTAGCATAGTATGACGTCGCACATCGCTTCTAATGTTCAGTGGTATTAATCCTCCAAACAGATTTGGGCATCTTTGGAAGAATCATTGTTCGCAGAAGTAAAATATGGTCCGTATGTATGAGTTGTACAAGTTATTGTTTAATAAAAAGCATAATGAGAAGCCTGTGAATGAATGTAAATGAATATCTGATTTCAAATAAGGCTTTATAGGAGGAACTGTTACAATATCATCATGTTACTACTGATTTGAAGGAAGCTCAGCGATAGAAGAAAGAATTTTATGTTTCTCTTGTCCTAGCCGGCTTATTTTCTGCCCTCGAATCTTATAAGGCTCAGATCCTTGTTGGAAAATAGTTACCTACGGTGGCAGATACTCTCTTCCGTTTCAATCGTTCATTTTTAGGACAGTTCTGTGGTGCGGAGTAATTACTCTTCTGTCTTAGTTACTAGTGTTGCTGGTTGTGGTGGTGGACGTGGTTGTGATAGAGATGATGGTCGTAGTTTTGGTCGAGGAGGTGATCGTGGCGGTCGTGGCCGTGGTCAACTACGAAAGTGTAAACATCGTAGAGTACTTTTGGGATAAGTGTGGTAAACCAGAATATGTACATTAAGTGCATGATAAAAATATGCACTTCCAGGTTACTTCTGCTCCTAGAGATATGCTTCTAATTTCAATCAGACTTCAACTTTTGATACCTCATCTCCACTTGCATATATCCTTCAGAAGTTGAACACGCTTTCTAGTACCCACCTTCCAGACTACTACAACCATGACACATTAGGTAATCTTGCCTTTGTGGCAACCCAGTCACCATCTCTCTTGGGTTATAGACTTAGGAGCAAGTTCTCATATGTTTGGATATAAACTCTCTTTCATAATCGTAATCCTATAAAACATAACATATCTTGGCTGATGGGTCTACTCATCTTGTGCTTGAAAAATGTATAATTCACCTTAATCACCGTGTCATTATCCGATTCATTATGTGTCTAATTTTTCTTTTAATTTGCTATATGTGAGTTAGTAAACTAAGTCTCTTTAATGTTATGTAATATTTTTTTCCCAGTTTTTGTGTGTTTTCAGGACCTTAGAACGAGATTGGTTCGAGGCATGAAAGAGATAGGTTGTATTATTTAGATTTATCTGAAAAGACTTTCACTTCAGTTTCTACTTCTTCGTTACAGTGACATTTTCGTTTGGGTCATTCGTCATTGGCAAAGTTGCGTCAAGTTGTTCCTATTTTGAGTCATGTTTCTGTTCTTGAATGTGAGGCTTGCCAGTTAGGCAAATATCACCGTAGTTTTTCTGTCGTGTTGAGAGTCGTCAGTTGCATCCTTTTGAACTTGTTCATTCTGATATTTAGTGTCCATTTAGAGTCAAAAGTCCGAAAGAATTTCAGTATTTTGTTAACTTGTTCATTATGTTATTTTTGTTGATGATTAAAACGATCTGGGATTCAAAATGTGTTATCTATATTTTATAATGAGTCTAATGTTCAGTTTGATAAACACATCAAAATTTTACGTTCTAATAATGTTTGGAGTATATTCCATCGTCTGTGAACACTTTCTGTGTTGATACTGGCATAATTCATTAAACCAATTGTGTTCACACCTCTCAGCTAAATAGTATAGCCGAATGCAAATATTGACACATTTTAGATGCGTCTCGAACTCTCATGTTTAATATGCATGTCCCTAAACAAATATTAGATGGATGACGTTCTTACTACAAGTTATTTAATTAATCATATGCCATCATCTGTATTGACTAACCAAGTCCCATTCTCCATGTTACATCCATATATATTTATTTCTTTTTCTTTACCTTCTCGAGTGTTTGGGTGTGTAGCTTTTGTTCACAACTTGGAATCTAACTGAGATAAGTTGGCTTCTCGATCTTCGAAGTCTGTCTTTCTTGGTTATCCTCATACTCAAAAGGTTATCGTTGTTACAGTCCACAGTTACGTATGTATTATATCAGTGCCGATGCTACATTCTTTGAGTCTATTCCCTCAGGAGACCATCTTATTCTATTTCCATCAGATTTTGTATCTTTTATACCACTTCGATATCTTCCATACCACTTTTGGTCATTTCTGAATCAGTTTCTGTCTCCATTCCTCATTTGTAGGTTTATTAGAGACAGTGTTGCAGAAATCCGGCTAGGCGGCCGACTAGTCTCCGACTAGTCGCTAGTCGGCCGCCGCCGACTCGACTTGGCATCTAGGCGTTGGAAAAAGTCGGCCGGGGCATTAGTCGGCACAAATCGGCCGACTAGGGATATTCGGCCGCCTAATCGGCCCCTAGTCGGCCGACTAGGCCTCCAATCCAAAATTGACAAGCAGTATCAGTCCATTTTTTTTGGTAATTAATACTAAGTCAATTGACTGAAAGTTAGTCCAAATACCATCTAACTATGCTATGCTAATATGATAATCTGATAACAGAAAAAAAACAAAACAAATGAAAGAACAGTAAACAAAAGAAAGACAGTGCACAACAGCACATGTACCGTGCACTACCACACAAAAAACAAAAAATGATAATCATATTCATTTTGTACATCTTATAAACAGTGAACTGTCTGTACACATAAAGATTGGATAGTAAGTTAATATTTTGATGACATATGACATATATTGCAAATATTGTTTTTTATTATATATGTTAGAGCTATTTTATTTTGTTATATTATCATATGAGGGTATAATAGTAATTGTGTGTATTGCATATCAATATAAATAGACACGAGATGCAACCTAGGGTTTAAGGCCCTTGCAATCTCCTTTCTCATATTCTCTCTTCTCCTACTTTTTTTTTTATTTTCTTCTCCATCTCCAAACTTCACTTATATATATATATATATATATATATATATATATATATATAAACTTCTAAACCGACTAATCCGACTAGTCTCCAACTAGTCCCCGACTAATCCGATTAATCCCTAGTCCCCACGAACCGACTAGCGGCCGACTAGCGATTTTTACAACCTTGATTAGAGATCCAAATACATGATAGTAGTTTTGCAGAATTTAGTTTTCAACCAATCGGCTTCTGTGCCTGCGGTTTCCGTTCCTATCACCACAAATCCAAGTGATATTTCTATTTCTCAGGAAAAAGGCCTTTGTACCACAAAGAAAAAGCATCCCATCTATAATTATGTTTCTTTCTATCGTGCTTTTCCATCTTTTTATGTATTTGCTGTTTTATTGTCTTCTATTTTCATTCCAAAACTTATAAGCAAGTTATGTCTATCTTCTGGTTGAAAAAATGCAATGGATGAGAAGATGTATGCTTTACATCAAAATCAGATTTGAGAGCTTATATCACTTCTTCTTAGCAAGCGAACATTGGATTATAGATGGGTATATGTTAAGTATCATCCAAATAGTTCAGTTAAGCGACTCATGGCACGGTTGGTTGCAAAAGGGTATATTCAGACATATGGTATGAATTATATGGAGACTTTCTCTCCAGTGGCTTTGGCTAAATTTAGTTCGTATTCTTATCTCTGTGGTGGTTAATCGCCAATGGCCTATGTATCAGCTGGACATAAATAATGCTTTCTTGCATTGTGACTTACAAAAAGAGGTTTATATGGATCAAATTCCCGGAGTATGTTGTAGCTGGAAGTGGAAAACTCGTATGTTGATTGAAGAAAGCATTGTATGGGCTGAATAGTCACCTCGAGCTTGGTTTGAAAAGTTCAATTCAGGTCTCATTCACTATGGGCTTCAGCACACTATATCAGATTATTCAGTATTTTTCCATTCTCAGCATGTTTTATCGTGTTATTGTTTATGTTGATGATATCATTATAACTAAGAATGGTCATGTTGGAATTATAGACTTGAAGGCTTTATCTTAGTCGTCATACTAAAGATTTGGGTAATGTTTTTTTGAAGTCGAGGTTACTCGATCTAAGAAGGGTGTGTACTTGTCGCAGCGCGAGTATGTTCTAGACTACTTTCAGAGACTAGGATGTTGGAGTGTCGGTCAGTTGAGACTCCTATGGATTTATCATGATAAGCTTGATGCTGACAGAGAAGAGTTATTTGAGGATGTTGGATACTATAGACGTCTTGTTGGAAAATTTATATATCTTACTGTTACAAGATTAGACATCACCTATGTAGAGAGTAGTTTGTCAGTTTATACATGTCCCTCGGCAACTACATTGGGAGGCTATTTTTCGTATTCTACGATACTTGAAGGGTGCACCTAGAAAGGGTTTGTTGTACAAACCTTTCCAGATTCTCAAAGTGACGAGGTTCAGTGATGCTAATTGGGCAGACAGTTGCAGTGATATGAGATCTACTTCTGGCTATTGTACATTTGTGGACGGCAATCTTGTGACATGACGTAGTAAGAAGCATAATGTTGTGAATCGTTCTAGTACATAGGCTGGGTACAATGTGATGGCTGTTAAGTATTAGTAGTATTGGGCTTTAGTCCAACATCGGATAGAGCAATAGTGAGAGGGTTAGCCTCTCATATATATATATATATGTAACCCTCTCTTCTATAATAATCGTCCTATTATTCAACTCTACATGGTATCAGAGCCCTCTCTCTCCATCCACCCCTCTCCACAAAATTCTAACCCTAGTTCTCGCAACTGCCCCTGCTGTCTGCAGCCCCCCCCCCCCCCCGTCTGCTGCCGCCTGCAGTCCCCCTCGCCTGCTGCCGCTGTAGCTGCTCTTCCCCCTGTCGCCTGTTGTTGCTCTTCCCCTACCGCCTGCTACTGCCTGCCGCCCCCTGCTGTCGCCCCCTCCACGATTAGCTGCTAGTGGCTCCTAACCGATCAGCCCCCCTCATCCGCCTCTACCTAAACTCTAGCAGTCTTTCCTTATGTCCGTAAACCCTAACCCAGCCGTCACCTACCATAACCCTAGCCGTCTTTCCACATCTGTAAAAAAAATATTAGGATCACTAGAGGGTAAACAAATGTTTGTTTCCTGGAACCTTTTGACTCTCAATATCGGCATCAAAAATTTAATAAAGAGCAGACAAGTGGCTTGTTTGCGTCAATCTTTGTTTCTTTTCTTACTTTATCTTCACATCAGGATCGAACAGAGAGTAACCTGGGTTGCCTTTCTGTCCTGGCTTGTGTGATCCACATTCAATCTCTCCTTCCCATGCGCGCGTCGGTTTTGGTCACGTTTCTAGCGCATTGGCAGAATTGATGTGATTATCAAGTTGGAAAGATCAAAACAACAGTCGAATCAGGAACACTGAAGGATGACAGACACTAAGGTGAATAACAATGCTACAAACACTAGTGTCGGAAATGCAATGGCGGGACCAACGGGCACTGGCATGACGATTTTATCGATTTGTCTTGTTGATCGACTGTTGGACCAGAGAGCTACTCGACATGGAGAAAGGTCGAGAAGATGCTTCGGAGAATGCGGTTGTCCAAGCATCTGACTGACAATCCTCTAGCAGAGACTGATCCCATATTTGAGCAGTGGAAGACAAATGACAGGCGACTGTTTACACAGTTGGTAAATTCAATGGAACCATTGGTGGAAGACAAGTTCAGAATACGTATTCATTAAATGAGTTATGGGAGGTTCTAGCGGCGGCATTTGATGGAAAATACGATTTGTCTCGTATCTACGACTCGGTCGTTGGCGTATACCGAGCAAATCAGGGAGACAAATCTCATAAGGACCACTTCCGGACCTTTAAGGCTATGACAGATGACGTCGACCGCGTACTACCTCTAATGGCAGATATCAATGAAGCAATGGCTCAACGTGAGCAGCTTCATGTCATGACATATCTTGCCTCTCTCCGTCCTGATGCGGACTCTGCTCGCTCTCATATGATTACTGGATCTGATGTTCCGTCTCTGATGGAAGCTTACTATCGTGTTCTACGGGTAGTGAAAGTCGTTGAGACCACTCCGGTTGATGCTCCTGCTGATCGATCTGTTCTTGGTGCTGCTTGTGCTGGATTTCGTGGTGGTCGTGTTGGACGACGTGGTGGTCGAAATGTTGGTCGTGATGGTGGACGAGGCAATGGCGATCGTGATGAAGACTGCGCACATGCTTTAACTGTGGTATGCATGGTTATTTCCAGTGGCAATGTCCAAAAGTTTTTGCTGCAAATGTTATATCAGATGCTCCTGATGATGGTGTGTTCGATCTGTCCAGATGACTACAGAGTCATATACAGATTTTTTTTGACTTCCAAGCTCAACGTCCTGATGAAGCATCCACATCTGGATCCACAACTGGGTACTTAGCCGCATGTGTAGTGAGGTCGAAGCAGTGGATGATTGACTCTGGTGCGTCTGCTCACATGACTGGCGACGCAGGTATAATACACAATTATGTATCAGTGGTTCGTGTTTTCGATATTACTGTTGTCAATGGTGGTTCACTAACAGTCCGTGGATGAGGAAGTGCCCGTCATTCTTCTAGACTGTCACTCAATTCAGTATTGCATACACCTGAAAACCCGTTAAGTTTGCTTTCTATTAGTAAGATTACTCGCGACTTGCATTGCTCGGTAATATTTTTTCCTGATGGTTGTATTTTTGAGGACCTGAAGACTGGAAAGACTGTCGGTAAGGGACGTGGCTGGAGGCTTGTACCTGTTTGACGTACCTTCTGTTGCTTGGGCCAATGTAAAGCTCGATCCTTTCGAGTTACATTGTCAGTTTGGCCATCCATCTATCCAAGCTCTCCCCATCTTTAGATGTTCCAGTTAGTTTTCATTGTGAGTCGTGTTATTTGGCTAAGCATCACAGGTTTCCCTTTTCGGTTAGTCTTAATAAAATTGCATCCGTTCCTTTCTAGTTAGTGCATTCTGATGTATGGGGACCTTGTCCAGTTGAATCAGTGATGGGTTTCAAGTACTTTGTTACATTTGTTGATGACTACTCACGTCACTTTTGTGTATCTGATAAAAAATTGTTTCGAATTATTTGAAATTTGGTACAATTTTTATGCAGAAATCAAAACACAATTTGGTGTTTCGATTAAATGCTTTTGTAGTGACAATGGTCGTATCTATCTCGTGAGTTCAATACTTATCCGTCCCGCAATGGCATCATCCACCAAACTTTCCGCCATTACACATCACAACAGAATGGTGTGGCCGAACGAAAGAATCGCCATATCTTGAAAACAACGCGTGCTCTTATGTTTCAAGCACATACTCCCAAAAGATTTTAGTCGAATGCGGTACTTACAGCTTGCTATCTAATTAATCGCATGCTATCGTCGTTTTTCAATGGTACTACATTTTTTCGATTATATCCCGAACGAGAGCCGTTTTCTCTACCTCTCAAAATTTTTGGTTGCTTGTGCTATGTTTGGAATACCCACCTGACATTTTCTAAATTAGATCCTAAGGCAATTCGATGTGTTTTTCTTGGGTATCCTAAAAATCAGAAAGGGTATCATTGTTTTTCTCTTACCTTGAAAAGGTATTTTTTCTATCAAGATGTTACCTTCGTTGAAATCGAGTTTCCTCCACTTCCACAAACTACAGGTACAGTTTCCCAAGTCTACCCAGAAGATGGTTTCTTGTTGTTTCCTGTTCAAACACAACAATCCCCCGTAAGGGTGCCCTCCCCTACCAAGCCAGTATCCCGATCCGACGGTCTGCAAACACCATTTCAGTCAGTACCGACGTCGCTTGAACGACCATCGCAGATAGTACCCACGGTCACAGAGCCATCCTCCTCCTCTAGTTTTACTGATTCGCCTCCGTCTGTTCTACCAGCTCACCGTGTCGTGCCTGTCGTGATCATCCCTTGTTTGTTGACAACTACAAAGGGCTCGCCAGCCACACTCACTCTGGTAGCTACTATTGACGGGATTCGGATTCTCAATATTGCCGTAGAGGGTCTCAAATATTCCGGTTAGCGTGCTGCTATGGAAGAGGAGATGAGACCGCTTCGGGAGAACTATACGTCGGACTTAGTAGATTTACCTACTAGTAAGCAGGTAGTAGGTTGCAAATGGGTGTTCATGATCAAGGCGAAACTGGATGGCACCCTTGATTGCCTAAAGGCTCGTCTGATGGCTAAAAGATATTCTCAGACCTATGGTGAAGATTATTTTGAGACCTCTCCAGTTGCCAGTATGACATCAGTGCGCGTACTCTTGGCTTTAGCTGCTCGCTATGACTGGCCATTGCTTCAGCTGGATATCAAGTACGCATTTCTCCACGGAGATATTGAAGAAGTGTATGTGGTGCAACCTCCTGGGTTCGTTGCAAGGGAGGGTAAAGTGTGTCATCTGCGGAAGGTCCCATGCGGTCTCAAACAATCACCTCGTGCGTGGTTTGGTCGATTTACACATGTTACTCAGTTTGGCATGTGTCAATCAAAGAAGGATCATTCGGTATTCTACCGAGATATATCAGATGGAAGGATACTAATTTGTGTCTATGTTGACGATATTGTAATCACGGAAGATGACAGCCAATGTAATGCAGGACTAAAGAAGTTTATGGGAGAGCAATTTCAGACCAAGGATATGTGATCGTTGAACTACTTCTTGGGTTGTCACTCCCTGTTCCCGATATACGTATTTGGGACATTATTTCGTGCTTGCATGTTAATTAGGTTGCATAGAGACTAGACCCATTCTTTGGTTTAATGTGGTTCATGGTTTATTTTGTGGTTGGTTCAAGTTATGAGAGAACCCATGATCTAAACCTCAAACCCTAACTATATAATCCAACCTCTTTCTCTCTTCCCTCATTCTTCACTTTCCTTCTCTTTCTTCTTCATTTAGGCAAGTACACCTTGCATGATATAGAGAAACCTCTTTGATTTTGATTCCTGTTACTTCATTACATTTTATTAGTCTAATATGTGTACATTATGCTTCTAAACACTTTTTATGTTTGGAGTTTTCGGTTTTGATGGGTAGATGTGAGTAGATCTATATTTTAAGTTTAGGGTTTTTCATAGGTTCCATAAGTTTTTTTTTGGTTTTGATATATTAAAACAATCTATTTTCGAAAACCAATTTTTCTAGGTGATGGAGCATTGCATTTCAGGTGTTATGGATTTGGTTCACTTGATTTGGAGTTAAAATGCTGTTTTTATGGAGGAAATAATTTTCGGTTTGGAGCTTTTTCGCCATGGCTGAACTTGTTGTTTGGAGAAGACGAAGTTCTCATGCGGCCAATATCTATGCGGCCGAGAGTTCTATGCGGCCTGGACTCCTTGCCGCATACACCTTCACAACATGCGTCCATCTTATTGGATAAATGACTGATTATTACACAAAGTGTTCTGGAGCTATGTACTTGGAAAAGTCCTAAGTAACGGAACTCCTTGTGTTTCATTCGCTGAACAAATGAGAAATTCACTAAGTCCAAGAGACATTTATGCGGCAAGCGGACTTATGCGGCAGTGACCCTATGCGTCTTTTCTATTTTGGACGCACAACTCTGCTTGCCTTGCACATTTTTTTCCATGATTTTGTCTCTTTCTTCCTGACACACATTATGACTTGACTTATCCCTCAATTTAGTCACTTCACTGACACATTTATTGGCCATAACTCAGCACTTGTCCCAAGGAGTGGACTCGGCCTTGCCCTATACGACCGGCTCCTATGCAGCCTAGATCCTTGCGGTACCGACCTCTATGCGGCCTCGACTCCTATGCGACACTGATCCTGTGTTCCTGATTCCTATGCAGCCCTATACACGTGTTTTATTGACTGCTTGGTTTGGATGTTTGACTGGATTTTGTGATCTTATGGGTGATATTAATGATTGTAAGTATATGAGAACTAAGTGACCATGTGCCAGACCCGACTAGGCATAACTAGACCATGTGCCAAGTGACTATGACTACCTATGTGTCTGACTTAACTTAATTTGTTGCTATGTGCTGGAACTCATGTGATTTACTAATAATTGATAACTTGACCCTGCTATTGGTATCCGTACTGATACACTTACTACGTGCTACATGTTCCTACGTGCTAAGTGTTCATACACGATTATGTTACATATTTTACATCGAGCTGTACCTACGTACTATACGACATGTGATTTAATACGATTCCTCCAGCATGGACATCATAGTTGGTCGATAACCAAGCGTGGCTAGGACTTGTGTTGTTGCATTACGCTGGATGAATCCAAATTGAACTATTAAGAGACAAAGTGGATTCGTATCTTGCGTGCCTGTCTTGCGGTACGACATATAAGGGGAATAACATATGACCACGCCATGTGATTCCTGCTAACCGTTGGGTTAACTAGGCAACTAAAACTTATAGAGCATTGGGAGGGAGAATTTCGAGATCGCGCTTAACTAGCCACCCTCAAATATTTATCTGGGTAGTACAGGCTGGCCACCATTCGGATATTGTTTAAATCCTCATTAGTGGATTGCGATATTCGACTATTATATTGTACTATGTGTTTTATATAATCTTAGCACGGTGGCCTTGCGAGGGACCGGTGCGTAATTACTACGTGCTACGTGGCGATTCACGGCTCGACTAGCCTTGCTAGCACATGGTCCGATCTGAAGATTGCTATTGCATGCATAATATCTCTGGGATAACCCAAACTCCACCTAGCAAGAAGTGATTGGCCGTTACTGTAATTGAACTTGTTGTGGTTGTATCCACTGTTGAATAGTTTAGGGACACGGACTATCATGGTGTGATGGTCTAACCCTTGTCCTTGTTTGGTTGTAGGGTTAGATTCTTGTATCACGATAGACTATGGACCGAAACTACGAGACAGAACTATATATATATATATATATATATATATATATATATGTTTATTTTCTCTGGTTTTGTTTTTTCATTCGTGCGTCCTTTGTGGTACTTGCTATTTGCGGTCTAACTCTACTAGTTTTGCATGGCCAAGTTTAGAGCCAGCACACGAGGATCCAATGTACTTTTCCCTGAACAATGACGCGCACCAGACAGATGGCCGCTGAGGGACACGAGTGGGTTTCTTCTTTCCTGCTCGATATTGTACATTTTTCTCTTTTTGGTGTTTAGCCACCGACACTTGTTAGTCGTAGATCTGGACATTTAGTTTTCTTACATGATTGTAATTAATCAGACTGCAGCTGATCATTGTCATGTACTTTTGCTACTCTGCCAGCTTCTTATTTTTGTACAGCTGGTTTCTAGAACATTTTTATGGGACGATTGGGACGCCTTTCAGCTTTATCATACATGTTCTATGTTTGCTATTCCTGTTTGACTGATTGAGACAATAGATGTTATGACCCTAAGTGACTTGCTTGTAGTATGCGTCCCCTTGTCTAGTTACAGCCGTAATCGGCGTACGATGTTCTATACCTTGTACGGGGAGCTGGCCATGTCCGTCTCCGTATTCCGGTACTGGGCGTGACAAGGTTTTATTGGTGGACCATGCAGGTATGTGTTTTCAAACTTTTGGGGTGTTGTGGTCCTAGGAGCCTCAATCAAACATATCCCCTTTGGTGTCTTGCTTCGTCTTACTCAATACCGATGCTTGAACTGTTAAAACTGCTTGTCTACTTGATCATTCCCGTCATGTTCTTGATGTTTCTTGTCCTTTCCTTTACGGCTTCCTCAGTTGCTGGCGCAGCAGACATGGCAGGACGGGGCCCCCCTGGACAACAACGGGAGGTAGCACCTGCTCAGAGTCAGATTCGGATAGAGCTAATAGTTGAGCAAGTTGGCACAATGGAACCGGAAGGTGGACATGTTGAGCAACCAGTCCCTGAAATCCCCGTACCCCCAGTAGTATCAGCATTATTAGAGATCCTCTGGGGAATGATTGCTACGCAACAACATTAGATGGCGGTGCAACAACATCAGCAATTTCAACAACAAGAGTAGAATGTCTTATTGAGTCAGGGTTTACAGACGGCTCTAGAGAGAGGCGGAAGGACTGATTCGGGGGCATCGATTAGATTTTACCGACTTAACCCGAGGTACTTAGATGGCACGGAGGACGCCATCATAACAGACACATGGTTGCAAGACATTGAGATTATTCTGGCAGCAGTGAAGGTTCCAACTAATTAACAAGTTGATTAGTTCCGACTGCAGCTTCAAGACCTTGCCCGTGACTGGTGGGCGTCAGTAGAGGTTGGCTTGAGGCATCCTATCTCTTGGGACAATTCAGGACTCGGTTTCGGGCCAAGTATTTTGGAGTCTTAGCACAGTATGAGCTCCAACAGAGATTCATCGGTCACATGCAGGCCGGCAGGACCGTAGATGGATATGCAGCCGACTTTTGCAGGCTGAGTAGACACGCTCCGACTATGGTGGCTACGGAGTCAGATAGAGCGATGATGTTCCAACAAGGACTTCATATGGAGATTCTACAATTGGTAGAGGGGCACAACTACAAGACTTATGAAGAAGTACTTACAGTAGCTTGAAGGCATGAGCTTACTATGCAGAGGTTGTCGGCGAGGACGGAAGGCCATAAGTGGTCTCATGCAAGGTAGTCAAAGGCGCAAGGCGCACTCAAGGCGCAAAGGGTCCAAATCGCCCGAGGCGTAAGGCGCACTTAAGGCGCACGCCCGAGCGACACGAGGCGCAAAATTTATATATATATATATATTCACATCGGATTTCTACATTGATAAACATGTGTGCTTCAAATTCTCCCATGTCTAGGTTGCAATCACTTTGAATTGAGTGAGTGAGAGAGAAAACAATAAAAAAAGTACATCAGTTCAAAAAACAGTCTAAAAACAGTACAACAGTTAAAAAAATAGTCTAAACATGTTATTTTTTCACAAGATTTTCAAGGCGCGCCTAGGCGCGCCTTAGCTATTCCAAGGCGCTCGAAAAAGGCGCACCTAGGCGCGCCTTAGGTGCGCCTTAAGCATTGCGCCTCGCCTGGAGTGCCCTGAGGCGCTGCCCCTGCGCCTAGGAGCAAGGCGCGCCTTAGGCGCGCCTGAGGCGCGCCTTTGACTACACTGGTCTCATGCTCAGAGTGGAGGAGAAGGTGGAGTACCCCGAATGTCAGCACAATCACCTGGCGTTCACATTCATGATTCAGCGCCGCGGAGGGCGGCAGTTTCGACGGTGACAGCACCAGCTCGTCAGCAGCCGAGGCAGCAACGACAGCAGTAGCGCCAGGGAGCACCGATGGGATGTACTTACTGTAGCAAGGGAGGCCACACTAGAGATGTGTGTAGGGCAGCCAATGGGTTGCGTATGAGGTACGGTAGTCCAGATTACCGGATTGTCAATTGTCCGATGATGCAGAGGCCAGGAGGGCCAGTTCAACAGTTACCAGCACTGCCAGCACAAGGGGCAGTTCAGCACAGAGTGCCAACGATAGCAGTACGACCATTAGCTTAGCGTCCGTTACCGACGCAAGCTCAGATGTACTAACAGCAGCAGAATCAACAGCAGGGCCAGCAGAGGCCACAACAACGCTTCCAAGGGAGGCAACAACGATGAGCGCATCAGGGATAATGACAAGCATTCACTTTGTCCTTGGAAGAAGTTTTGGCATCAGGCGACGTAGTGACAGGTAACATCTCTGTCGCATCTTTTCCTGCTGTAACATTATTTGATTCAGGTGCATCTTATTCATTTATAACTGCTTGATTTACGACACATATTGGATTGGAGTTTGAGGCGTTGCCAGAGGTTGAATATACTCACTGGTAATGGGCTCGTAGACGTTAGTAGAGTGTGTATAGCGTGTTCAGTCGTAGTGTGAGGGCATTCATTACCTGCACAGTTGATCGAGTTCCCTATGGGTAACTTTGACGTTATCCTAGGCATGGACTGGCTGAGAGACAGTCATGCTACGATAGATTGCCATAAGGGTAGGGTATTATTTAGTATCCCAGGTACGAAAGACTTCGCCTTTGATAGATCTGCGGGAGACCAACATGAAGAGAGGATTGCGGCGGTAGTGATAGTAGAAGAACTTCCCGGGATAGTCAAGGAGTTTCTAGATGTATTCCCAGAAGAACTCCCAGGATTACCACCAGTGAGAGATGTGGAGTTTTGTGTAGAGTTGATTCCCGGAGAATGACCAATATCTTGTAAGGTTCACCAGATGGCACTATCAGAACTAGATAAGCTGTACCAACACGTAGAAGAACTGAAGGCGAAGAAGCTCATTCGAACCAATGGATCACCTTGGGGAGCATCAATAGTTCTAGTGAACAAGAAGGTTGGATCAATACGATTGTGTATTGACTATAGGCAGCTGAACGCAGTAACAGTAAAGAATAAATACCCATTACTAAGAATCGATGATTTGTTTGATCAGTTGAGTAAGGCCAAGATTTTCTCCAAGATCGATCTTTAATCAGGATATCAAGTAAGAGTTCAGGAGCAAGACATACCCAAGACAGCATTTAGGTCACGATATGGGCATTACGAATTCTTAGTTACGCCATTCGGACTGACAAATGCTCCGACAGTGTTTATGGATCTAATGTACCACATCTTTATGCCGTACCTAGATCGTGGTGGTTTTAATAGACGACATTCTCGTCTACTCTAGTAGCGAAGAGGAGCACGAAGAGCATCTTCGGAATGTCTTACAGATTTGGAGGGAACACCAGTTATATGCAAAGCACAGTAAGTGTGAGTTTTGGTTAGATCACGTATCATTTTTGGGTCACATCATCTCTGGAGTAGTAGCAGTAGAGCCGAAGAAGGTTGAGGCCGTAGAGAGTTGGCCAGTTCCTAAGACAATAGCAGAGGTGCGTAGTTTCCTGGAATTGGCAGGATATTTCAGGAGGTTTGTGGCAGATTTTGCAAGAATTTCAGCACCATTGACCCGTTTGACGCGCAAGGAGGCTAAGTTTGATTGGCCAGCAGAGTGTCAGACATCATTCGAGGAGTTGAAGAAGAGGTTGATTTTTGCACCTATTCTCACGCTTCCAGTAGGTTCCGGAGGATTTATAGTGTATTGCGACGCGTCTGGCAAGGGGCTCGGGTGTGTATTGATGCAACATGGAATAGTCATAGCTTATGCATCTCGGCAGCTTCGAGATCATGAGAAAAACTAGCCGACTCACGACTTGGAGTTAGCAGCGGTGGTGTTTGCCCTTAAGTTATGAATGCACTACTTATATGGTGATCGGATAGAGATATTTACAGATCATAAGAGCCTGAAGTATGTATTCACCCAGAAGGACTTGAATATGAGATAGAGGAGGTGGCTAGAATTATTGAAGGATTATGATGTGGAACTCCAGTACCATCCAGACAAGGCCAATATGGTAGAGGATGCTCTAAGCAGGAGAGGTAGTGCATACATGTTGACATCGCAACGACATATATTGGAGGTCATCAAGATATGGGTATTGAGATAGTACTTCTGCGGGAATTTTGGCAAGCTTGCAAATACAGTCTACTTTGGTTGAGAAGATTAAGTCAGCTCAGACAGAGGATTCGAAAGTTCAGAAGCTTAGGGTAGAATGCGAGTCCGGTATAAGAAATGAGCTGACAATACATGATGATGAAACACTTAGATTTAGAAATCGTCTCTGTGTACCGAACGGAGATATCCGGCAGGAAGTTATGACTGAGGCGCACAGTTCCCAATATTCAATTCATCCAGGAGGTTCCATGATGTATCAAGATATCAAGCAACATTTCTGGTGGAACGGGATGAAGAGAGCACGATTCGTCTCTCGGTGTTTGGTGTGTCAATAAGTGAAGGCCGACCAACAGAGACCAGCAGGGTTATTGCAGCCGTTTCCTATCCCGGAGTGGAAGTGGGAGCATATAACGATGGACTTTGTGACCGGTTTACCTAGATCTCCGACTGGTCGCGATACAGTTTGGGTAATAGTGGATCGACTCACGAAAGTAGCTCATTTTTTTCCTTTTCGAGTAGGATAGTCTACAGAGCAGTTGGCAAAGAAGTACATGCGGCAAATAGTAAGACAACACAGTGTTCCAGTGAGTATCGTATCAGATCGAGACACTCGGTTCACTTAACATTTTTGGAAGAGCTTGCACCAAGCTAAGATTCAGTACCGCTTACCATCCACAAACATACGGGCAATCAGAAAGAACCATCCAGACATTGGAAGATATGTTGCGAGCTTATACTTTGGATTTTGGAGGGTCTTGGGAAGATCACCTTCACCTAGTCGAGTTCTTATACAACAATAGTTACCAGACCAGTATTCAGATTGCACCCATCGAGACATTATATGGGAGGAAGTACATGTCACCCTTGGCATGGAATGATATAGGTGAACGGAAGATGGGCTCAGAAATGATCACACAAACAGTAGAGGTTGTCAAGCAGATCAGAGCGACTTCGGGTGGCGCAAGATAGGCATCTTCATTGGGCAGATCAACATCGTAGGCCTTTAGAGTTTCATGTCGGCGACCACGTGTTCTTGCTGATTTTACCGACCCGGGTAGTCATTAGATTCGGGGTTCGCGAGAAGCTTATGTAGGACTGTGTATGACAACTCTAGGGGGAGGGTGAATAGAGTGTATGTATGCAGCGGAATAAAATCACCTGTTAAAATATAATTCTATGGCATACAATGGTGATCAACAACTAGCAGTTAGAATATATCTCAAGTGTAAGTGATACTACTAACAGTGTTATGAACATATGTAATAGAGAAATAAAACGCAAACATCAAGATGTATACTGGTTTCCCTCTGAGAGGACTAGTCCAGTCCCGAGAACTCAAGCTCGGAGTTGTATCTACTATAATCACCAATAGTGAATCACAAGATTTGATCCGAAGGCTTCCCACTTCTTTACACCACGAGGTTTGATCCGAAGTCTCGCAACTTCATAGCTTGATAGAGAGAGTAACTGATTGAACAAAGCTCTTTACAACTCAGAAGACTCCTAGACCGAGATCGCACTTGGCACTAGGAAGGCTAGGGAGTTGCTCTTTGAGATGGGAAGGTTAAGGCTTTAGGGGTTTGCTCACAATATGATAGAAGACTTAAAAATGGTTGAGTTATGGTGTTGTTAGAATGAAGAATTCCAATCCTATTTATAGGGTGTAGGCAAACAAACTTCGGTCAGAATTCGGATGGAGTTTAATTCAAATTTTCAATCGTTGGACAAAGAAATCAGGAGCTAGTGAACTGGTTGATTTCATACCAAAAGGGTAACCGAGTTCGGTCCGAGTTCGGCCCGAGTTCGGTCTCTAAGTATGGTAGACTTTGTAAATGAATGTGGCCTGATTTGGTGGATAGGTTCTTTGGTTCATTTGAGTGGACTAAGTATCTTGGTATAGGTACTTGGGATTTGCTTAGTGCGACTCAGCTTACATCAGTCTTAGACTCAAATAAATGAAAGATTACATTTGAATAGAAACCAATAGCTGTTGCGTAATCTGTCTTTAGTACTGACGGAGATGATATGCTTTGCATCGAGTATCTGCTTCATCTGTGTTTTGGATCTGATTCATATGATGTTTGACGATTATCAAAATCAGGTTGATTGTGACCACTTTGTGTCAACAATCTCCCCCATTATGATAATTGACAAACTATGCCAAAATACACATATGGTGAGTCTGATGTAGCATTTGATGCAAATAGTTGAAACGTAGACGAAGTTTCTTTGAACGTAGATCTTTTCGTGAAAAAACTAGCTTTTTAGAAAAAGCTCCCCCGTAAGTAGATCTTTCCTTTGAACGAGAGCATTTAAAAGACCTGTAACTTGACATTTCTTTATAGCAAAATTAGATGCAGTTATATCAACAAAAATATCTCATAGTTATATGTTATCAACCATACATCAGCTATAATTGAAATATTTTGTTTGTCACATTTGTTATCACATTGTCATTTCTCCCCCTTTGTCAATATATCATAATAGTAGGAAAGCTTCCCCTTAACGAGTAATTTATTACAAATTTGGAAAAAGATAATTTAAAACAGAACATACAATGTTGTAAACAGGACAAGTAATAAGACTGGCAAATATATAGAGATACAAATAGCATAAAAGTTTTACGAACATTTAAGCAAATGTTTCTAGTACACTGAAATAAAAAAAAATTAATACATCCACATAGCCACAAGAAACTATCACAAGTCATCATCAGCAGCATCAACAGACGGGTGATCGTCAAAGTATGTTCCGGTAGGGTCGAAGTACTGCTGAACAAATGGATCATCGATCCTGTAGCTAGAACGGGAAGGATCACGAGCCACTGGGTGAGGTGCAGTAGGATGATGGGCTAGGTGATAATGAAGATCTGCTAGGGAGTTGGCTAATGTGTATGTCTGAAGAGTGGTGCGATAAGACTGGTCGCGAAGCCGAGTGATAATCATAGTGTTCTGCTCCTGGTGTTGAGCAGCTATCATCTCGTTTTGCAATCTGAATTGCTCGCGGAACATCTCTTGGATAGAGTCCAAGGTAACAGGCTGTGCAGAGGATGATGGAGTAGAAGTATGAGCAGGAGCTAGGGCTGGATCAGCTGGTGCATCAGAATCAGATGAGTCGTCTTCATCAGGAATGAGATAAATAGGCTGAATCCTGCGAACTTTGGTCAGGTAGGCTGGCTCAGATAGATAAGTGGGGTTTTCCATAGGAATGTGGAAGTGCTCAAAGATGAGTGGTAGATACATAGCATAAGAAAGTTGACGTTTGTGTTTACAATAGTCAATCATCTGCCGAATCATGGTTTTAGGAAGGCTAAAGGGAGTGGATGTGTAGAAGTGATATAAAGCAGACATCTCCCTATAGGTCACATTATCTTTGGAGGTTTGCTTGGGAATGATAGCAGAGTATATGATACGGTGAAGTTCGTAAAATGATTGGTTAAAATAACGAGCACGAAATTTTCCGTCAGGACAAGGATGAGGGGCGCAAAGTATGTCCCTGAGGGAATCAAGAGTGATGTCATCTCGGAGATTTGAGTTTGTCAATCTCAACTAGGGCATCTCCCTCGTTAGGGATTTCAAGAATTTCACCCAAAGTTGTATCGTCAAATTCAATGTCGATTCCACCCACTCTCGAAGAGATAGACCATTGATCATGAGATAGATTGCAGTAAAACATGCAAATGACATTCAAATATATGGGTTTTCTAGTTTTGACTAGACGATGAAGATGGAATTCTGCAAGTTTAGGTTGTTGGGCATAAAAAGTAGTAAAATTAATAGGATTGCCCTTGCAAATATTTTTTTGCACAAAATCATTGAACCATAGGTTTGAGGCATCAATAGAAGTAAAAAATGAAATCATATTCTCCTGGATTTGGAATATTTGGAGAAAATAAGGAATATATAGCATCATCACTAGAGGGTTGAGAAGATGAAGCTTCATTTGCTTTTCTCTTCTTTTTTCCAAATTTAGGAGCCATGAATTAGGGTTTGAGAATGTGAATATTGTACCTTGAAAAGATTGAAGGGGATGAAGGAGAATCTCACCAAGAGCCTTAGATCTCAAGTTGAGAGAGAAAAAGCCTTTGAGGAAGGGGATTACAAAACTAGGGTTTTGGAGGAAAGGTTTGATTCTCGGTTTGAGAAGGGTTTGGGAGGATGAAGTAATGAGATCAAATCCGTGGCTGCTGCTGTTATATAAAAACACTTTGAACCGAATTCGGACCGAGTTCGGACCGAACTCTGTCCGAGTTCTGATAGCTCAGGATTATTGAAAAATGTTTTTGTAAAATGCTATAATAGTTATATGAAAAACATATAAGTGATCTTATAATAATATAAAATATATGAGTTCTATGACAGGCTATTATCAGTCATTGCTATTTCGACAAGTCATTTAACATAATTTATAGTAGTCAATTACTGAATGAATGATAATTGTATTTAGAAAATGTTTGTAAATAGCTCTTTGTATATAATTACTCAGTGAGGTATTTTTGTTATTATTAATTAGTTGTAGGGGCCGGTTCTCAGTTAGCGGTGGTTCGAAGACACTTAAGTACCGTGTCGCTTAAGGCTGTTTACACCTTGTTGACAGAAGGACCCTTTAGGCTTTTCAACAATAATTTCTATACCTTTAGAGCATAATATTGAAAAATTATTTAACAAGAGTTTCTTCATACACAGTTTAAGAACAATTGTTTTATCATATTAAAAGAGTACAATATACTATTATAAATATGAAGGTTTGTGTTACCATAATGACTTAATAGCCATGTTTCGTTGTTGGTGCAATTGTCATGAGAATATCCATTTGGCTTTTTGCAATCACCAACTTTCTCCTTTACCATTACGTCTTGCCGCAAATCGTTCCACCTATATGATTAGAACAAGATTTTGGTATCCAGGATTTGGATCCGTATTTGTTAGCTTTAGGAATCCACTCATACATATTCATATCAACCAATTTTCTAGCCTTACACTGAAGTGTAATATGTCCTTTTAAACCACAATAATGACATATAGCATGGGCATTTGTGTTGGGTATAGAAGGATGAGTATGTGAAGTAGTGTGACATTTCTTGCGTAGATATTTATAATAGAATGCATGATTGTGTGAAGTATGTTGTGTTCTACATGCATGATAGTGTGAAGCATTTGGTTTGCTTGCTGGTGTCTTGTTGTGAGTGCTCTTTTGTTTAGCCATGTGTCTCGTGTTAGACTGAATAGTAGGTTGTACGACCTGCTTTCCTAATATAATCTCTAATTTTGTAGAGGTGGCATATAAATCATCATATTTGGTAGTAAGAGCATCTATCTTAAGTGAGGCATTAGAGTACTTCTCCTTTTCCTGTTTTAAGTCCTCCTTAAGTTTAGCATTTTCTTGATTGCTTTCATCAAAGCAGTCAAGAGCTTCTTGTAAGCTAAGCTCAAGTTTGGAGATTTCAATTGATTCATCAGAAGATGAGTTTTCTCTAGCTTCCTTAAGTAAGCAAATAAGCTGATCATTCTTAAGCTGATAAGATTTGATATCTTTTCGAACTTGCTTATAGTTATTTCTAAGCTTATTATAGTCTTCAAACAAATCATTAAAAGCATCAGATAATTCAACATACGAAATATCTTTTGTTAGTGAGTCATCATTTACCTCGCTTACCATTAAGCACAAGTCTGTCGTATGTTGAAGGTTTTTGTCATTCTCGTACTGGATGCTTGCATTGATTGCTTGACTTTCACTTGGGCATAAGTTTGCAACATCTTCTTCCTTGCTGTCATCATTGTTGCACTGAATGTCTGCATCTTTCTTTGTATATGTAGCTTCTTCATTTTGATACGAGCTTGCAATATCATGAGATTTTTCTTCATCTTCGTTGTCTCCATAGGTTGCTTTCCAGTAGTTTCCATATCTCATATGATGTTTTGCACTTGGAGATAAGTTTGAATTCGTCTTCTCCTAGAGTACAGTAGAGCATATACATTGCCTTTGCATCATCGCTTGCTGCTTTCTTTTCATCTTCGGTATATTCATTATCAGTTTTGTCAACTCTTTTGTAACCATTAGTAACGTAAGTCCATAAGTTAAAGCCAAGAGATTTTAACAAAGCAATCATATGTATTTTCCAAAATAAATAGTTTGTGCTGTTAAAAACATGTGGCTTATTAATGAGTTGGCTTTCACCATTGATGGAAAATAGTGATCTTGTTGTTGCCATATGTTATACTCTTTGGATGTTAATCCGATAATCAAGAAAACTTGCTTTGATTATGAGCAATAGTTCCTATATAAAGAGTACCAGTTCTGATTATGAGCAATAGTTTCTATATAAAGAGTACCAGTTCTGATACCAATTGAGGAGCAAATGATATCAGTAATATTCCACTCCATTGTGGAATGGATTCCTTTCTAGTCCATTCAGTCTTTGGTTCATTATTGCTTACCAAATGTGACCTACAAGGCTACTGGTCCAGACAACCTTGAGTGAGTAGAGTTCATTTCTGTTCATTCTCCCAGATAGGTGGATGTTGGCGAACATCAGTTATGTTACTCAGTGACCAGAAAACCATGAATGTTATATCTTTATCCTTATCTTATTCTTAGGGTCGATCCGCTGTAGTTTTTATATATAATTATAATATAAAATATAATTAACTTAACAGAATTTGCTAGAAATGCTCTCGGTTATAATTCCATTTTTCCTATTCACAATTTCAAATTTGAAATAAAATAGTGTTGTCATAAAAAAATGCAAAATTACTGATTATGCATGTTAATGTAGCAGTACAATTATCACCATCTTTCACTCCATTTAAGGTGAGCAACACGTGGAGATGTTATCATATCCCGCCAAGATCTTTTTTCTTTTCTTTTTCTTTTTCTAACCGCCGAAACCATTGAAATACATTCCATAATACATTGAATCCATATGTTGGAATATCTTGCTCCAATTGAAGTAACTCAGATGAAAAGCCATCTAAGCCTGTGTTATGCCTTCTCCACATAAATTTGGCAATAGCACCATTCCTGACGCAAGTGTTTCTCTTCAAATGGATTGCCAAGATTCTTGTATCAGCATCATGCAATGCACGATATTAATTCCTGGGAGTTTAAAACACCCGTTCGTTCTCAATAACTGCTACTAAGATGGTCTCCATCAGGAATTTGTATATTGTTTAGATAACCTGATAGGCATGAGCTCCAGGACCTTGGACAAGTTCTTCCTCTTTCGCGTTAGGTTTACTCTTGTTGTGTTGCAACCTGGGGGAGCCTGCCGGTTATATAAGATCATTGAGCTTTACTTTAGTCGCTAAAAACTAGGATTAGAATTGTCTGTGAGCCGCTGTCACCCAGTCCCATTTGGATATTAGTTTATTCTACATAGTAACACACGTCTTATCTTGGTAAATATATTTCCTCACTAAATATATTTTCTTAAAGAAAAGTCCATATATGACTAGTCGGTAGCTTAAGAGGATCTGCTTCAACTTTATTTGATATCGATATTACAAAAATGTTATTATCAGTTCATTCAAATTTTCTCGGCGGAGTTAGACTGATGATTTATTGGGATGGAAGAAAATGGCTACTTATATAAGTTACAAGAAAAGTAGGGTCCTTGTCGTCGATCTTCTCATAGAAATTTCCATTCTCATGGCCAATGAGGAAATCAAACTACATTTTTTGTCATGACACTATCTAGTGAGATGTTGGCCGTGTTGGCGACATTATATAGAGACTTTGTAGGTGGCTTTTCCAGAACATTGAAAAGAAGTTTCAAAACTGTACTAGGTGGCATTTCATTTACTGTTATGCTATTATATAATTAAGAATCTTTAGTTAAAGAAGTATCCCATGACTACCTAATGGAGCACTGATGCTTACTATTCTAATTGGTGAAGGGCCTTTTATAGAGAAGTTTCTGAAGGAGTAGTTCAGTGTCTTCTCAATCTGTGAAATATATCCTTTAAATATCTAAAATATTTAAGGCTATAAATATAAATGATGGGTGATTTAACTTATTATTTTTTTCTGTATTATATTTTATTTTTGTTAATTTTGAGTAGTAAGTTTCTATGGCATGAGTTACTGAAATGGAGTTAATTAATATAAGATTTTATTCCTCAATGCAGAGTGAAATACGTATACAGAATGATAAGGGCTATCGGTTTCAGCAGGTAATCAATTCAACTTTGTCTACCTTTTTCGTTTTATATTACATATTCTACAGTATACCTTTCTTATCTTGTTTGCATCATGATTTACTATACATATGCTTTTCACAGAGTATCAGTCAGACCATCTAGGATTCAGTTTGACATTTATCATTGAATAGTACTCAAGTATGTAATATCCTAGTTTACGTTTTTGGCATTGAATAGTAGTCAATTTATGTTAATGTTGCTATGTATGGTAATGCATATACTATAGAACATTAACCTGATGCCATAGTAACACATGCTAACTACCCATTGAATATTCTCTAGTAGTCTTGATCATAAATATCTGAACAAGCTGTGAGTATAATAGACAAATTTCTACGCTTGAATTTAACCAATCTGTTGACTGTTTGGCAACAATTTTTTGTTTAGCCTTTTGACGATGCTAAACCAACATGCATTGCATAAACCTTCTTTGTTGTTGAATAATATAATCTAGCCCTCATCCCTGACTACCACTTTAGATATTTTGTGTAGCGGTGAGGATTTTAACATGCTATCAGAACAATAAGTTCAACCTCTCTAGTGGGCATTTTCGGTGGACTTCACAGAAATTATACCGTAGAGTGAATCCAGTTCTCATCCCATAAAACGGGTGTTCGACCTGCGGTAGTGTGTTGAATAATATAAATATATAATCCTCATGCCCTGCCAACACTTTAACAGTTTTGATGTAGTGATATGAACTATAACAGTTGCAAATGTGAAAGTTTAGGGTCAGGTACACTATACAAATGCGATATCACTATCAGACGAAGTTGTTTTACCAAGTTTGCAGAAACTGCCCTAGTGGGGTCCTGTTACATGAAACTTTTGAAAGGGAATGTATTTTTTCGCAAAATATTGGATCATGAGCTTCTGATCTTTTACAGAAGGCCTACTAGAATCTTCCTTTTCTTCAAATTTCTGAACTTCACAACTTTGGAGGTTATTCTTTGATATTTGTTAAATATGGTCTGCTGAACAATTTGTGCATGCCCCTCTTCAAGATTCCTTAAAATCAACCTGGTATATAGAAACTTATGAATCTGACCCGAATTTGCTACACTTTATAGAGCAACATATGTTGACTTTGCATCAACAATTCTGTTGGTCAGCAATCTGATCAGTCACTCGATACATGTTTTTCATGTATTAGTCACATTTTAAAATGTGGATTCACTATTGGTATCGGACCTCTTTCTATGAGAATATCGCTGTAGTTTTGGTGGTTTCAGATTGGAGAGTTTCATGTTTTCACATATTGGATGTAAATTTGAATTATATTAAAATGTTATAAAAAATTTAGAACTTGAACTTCAAATATTATCTCATACATTGTTTGTGTTGGTTTAAGTAAATAGATGCCTAACTGCATGATTTCTATGAAACTGAACATGATAATTTCAATATTTTAGTTTGTGTTGGTTTAAGTAAATAGATGCCTAACTGCATGATTTCTATGAAACTGAACATGATAATTACAACATTTTGTCAACAAATTAACCATATATACGCCTGGAAATGTTTTCACAGCACGAAGCATAAGTAAACTAAATCAAGTGCACACTTTGGCCATTTTTTGCAAATTTTGGAATGCTTTCATCCAATTTGGCTCTTTTTATCAAAAGTTTTGACCAGTTTCCGGCCAATATTGGAAATGTTTTGGGAAAGTGTGGAAAGTTTTGTCATATTTTAGTCAAGTTTATCCAGGTTTCATTCGTAGCAGACTAAAAATTACCAAAATGTTACCGAAAACAATTACATAAGGAAAAGTATTTTCTTGTTTTTATTATTATTTATTTATTTATATATTTCAGGTTCAGTTAGTATTCTTGTACAATTTCCTTATCAAAGCCAAGAATAATGTGCATTTAATCTTTTTGTTGCCCAGGCAAAATTTCACATCATACAAGAGTTGCTTGGTAAATTTCACGCAACAGTAGCCAATAGTGGGAGTGGACAAGCTTACGATGCGTTATTAGATGAACTGAACAAGGAAAGACAACAGTGTCGATCCCTGATGAGGAGGATGTTTAATAGTTCCTTTGGTGCTACCTTCCTAACAGATACTGGCCAGGAATCAGCATTTGCTTATCATATCCATCAATATGCAGATGTGTATACCAGTAAGCCTGAAAACTTCTTGTTGTACCCACCTGAGGCTTGGCTTCATGTACCTTTCGACATAAAGATCATGCCACATCATGTCAAGGTAGGTTAATCATAGTTTAGTGGATATATTCTATAATTTTTCTGGTACTGATTCTCTAATTTTATCATTATGAATGTTCACATTTTTATCGAATGCCATGGAATTTGTTTTGGGCATATACTAGGAGACCTTAACTATAATGTAATATTATTGTAGGTTCCATCAACTTTGTTCAAGGCACGGTAGGAAAGGGATTCTACCTCAAACAAGAAGTACCTAAATGCAAAATTGTGCAGCCAGCTTATCAGATCTCTTACAGTGATTTAATGGTAGTAGATTTTTTGAACAAGACGGACAAAGTCAATACTATCTGTTCTGTTTTTATATGTAAATAAATTGAAAATGTAAATAAATCATTGATGAGTATTGAACTCCGATATTTACATCAGCAGGAAATGTGGACATTACAATAAGAGACTTTGTTCATTAGCTGATGTTTGAGATATAATAAAATTTTTGTTATGGTTTTTGATTTTGAACTCTAGAAAATAGTTCCAGATCAATTGTAACGATCCGTTCCATTCAAGCGGATAGCCGATTCAAACGGCACAAGTTCAACTATCTGATCTGCTTTGCTATGCGAGATGACTCGTTTGAGGCAAATGATTTTCAGACTTGGCCCTTCAGGAGTTCAGATTTAGACTTTCAAAGGCTCGCTCGGAGTATCGCTCGACCGAGACGGATCTTCGCTAAGGTGGGTGGCTACGATGAACTTGTCTTAGCTTAGTCAGCATACTTAAAATATGGACGATACATGCTAGTTGCTAGGTGAATCATCCCTTGCATGCTAATAAAAAATACAACGTACCTAGCTAAGGGAATAATTCCATCTTGTATTGCTTGTCTTAGAAAATGAAAATGAAACTTGGCTTATAACTTGGACCCTCGCATGCTACCTTAACTTCGTGCAAGTAGACTCCGCTATGCCTCGAGTATATAATTACATACTCTTCGTAGTGCACTGCTTCACTTGTTTACACATCACGCCTTATAGATTATGTCACTTGATAGGTCCCTATACGGTTTCACTCCTCGCACTACCTTTAGACTCGTGATAACATAAATGCTTATGTTTTATATAAATGCATGTTTGTTTGCTTACATTGTAATCTTGTACTCGTTTGTCTTATTTCAATGATTGTCACATAATTTTATGCCACGATCCAGTAACACTATCCATATCGTGCATTCATCTAGTTAGCTAGAAGACTATCAAATAGTCCTTGTGTAATATGAACATGTAAGTATTCGGGACCGTTAGGTCGCTAAGGCAGTTCCCGAACCAGGGGAATCCATCAAGTCAAGTTGAACTCTGAACGAGAATCATGTCAAGTAAAGCAAGAATTATAGCTTGTGGAGCAATACTCGTTCAGAGTAAGAATCAAGGATTATCATGTCATGTTGTGCATATGGAAGACCCAAGACTTGCATGTCACGGACAACTTGGTAACAAGGGAGATTCTTGAATCTCGTTCCACGGACGATCTCCGAGGCACCGGGGCCGATCCGATCCGGATGGAACTTGTGCAGCCTTTCGTGTGCGAGCATGATGGCGTCTTCGCTCACGCCGCGCCATCCTTGCTCAAAAGACTGATAGTCTCGTGTGCTGGACGGGATGTCTTTTAGCGCACCGTGTACTTTCGTTGCATACCATCATCGTCAAAGACTATAGCTCGTCATTTATGGCTATGCCAACGACTCATGTTCATATAGATAAGTCATCCTCGCCTAGCGGCAATCCGCGTACGAGTCATTGCATAGCATCCAGTAATCTGTAACACCCTGAACGATTATGAGCATAAGACACTTGTATATATTTGAATATTTGAACATCTTCTGCAACACACTCGAGTACCGTGTAACTTGTGTACCTGAAACAGAACCTCACTCGTGACACTTGTGTTTGCTTATGCGATTGCCCCATGGATTTTATTATATATACCCGTGCTTGGTTTAACATGGTTTTCCTTGGACAGGGAATGATGGATGATAAGATGGTAAGTCTCGCCGTGTTACTCTTATATCGCACGGTGCACTGCCACACGAGTTAGGCCTTTCATTATGCCATAAAATTGATCCTAAGGAAAGATTAGAAAGATAACTTAATAGATGGTGCACGGAACCTATATAACGTGTTTGGATTTATCGAGCGGACAAGAAGCCTCCCCACCAGTGCATTCATGTACTGATAACCCACCCGATTGCTTGCAGGGTGCGGGAGAACCTCGTTCGGTGCGAAAATCCCTTCGTGCGTGCTAAGGCGTGGAGTTCGCTCTGGAGTCTTGGAGCGTTGAGTCCGGAACTGAAGCACATATACAAGACATAATGTTGGAACATCGCCTATGTATCATTTTGAAATTGTAGCCACTTGGCACGCTTTTATTGTTTTGAGAGAGAGGACTTGAGCGACTTGTAATCTCGGCCTAGCATCGCTTGTAATACTTGTTCAATATCAATAAAGTTCTTATTTTACTTCCATACTTGTGTTATTTAATGCTTCCGCTATGACGACTCTGTGAACTTGTTACCAATCGTCTGTTCGTTTCTTATTTCGTTGCATTCGGACTGCGACTCTGTGGCTTAGTCATTTTACCGCCTGTTCGGATTATGACCTTGCACGGGCACAGCTTGTGCTCGTGCGGCATCACGTCCAGATGGGAATGATCGTCCCACGGGAACGCTGGCGCGGTGATTCGCGACCAGCGGGGACAGCCGATTCCTGCGGGAGATTGGGGCGTAACATATTGGTATCAGAGCATTGGCTTTACGTCTTTGGACTTCTTATCGATATTATCAGTTTCGAAAGCTCATTCGTGGGTTATGTACATACACTCTCTCTCCTTGACCAGTTGGGATGTTCCATGCAATGAGTCTAAATAAATTTAAAAGTGCATGTGATTGGTATGATTGCTTGAACTGGATAGTTATGCGAAGACCCTTGTTCCGACCTGTGTTAGACTTGTGGGAATATACTCGTGCTAGAATTTGCAAATTATGTGCGAATCCAAATACCTATACATGATTACCAAGCTGGTTAGTGTGCGAGATAGAATATCGTTCGGACGGTTAACTATGCACACAGCCTTTCGGCTAAGTTCTGTTGAGTATTGCACACCAAGACCCTTTGGTGCGAGCAAGTTTGCTAGTGAGATTGGGATACCATTCAGATAAGGACAAGTCGGACTTAGAATGACAACCGATAGAAACCTTATCAGTTTATCGCTAAGGCAAATATAGAGAATCGTGCTTGGATTTTGGGAAATAGCTCGGACGGTATTTCGTGTCGGCAGATACAAATCAAATATAGTTTACTTGGATGATTCTCAACATGAATATACACGAGACTAAGATTTATCAGATGATGCTTAGGTATCGCGTAGGAGTTCTAAGGAACGACTTGGTGAATATGCTAGCGAGTGATGCGAACACGATTGAGGGTTTTATTGGGTGACTTGATTCCTAAGTGGTGTATGGATCATTTTGGAAATGTTCAAGCAAATTCATAAGTCTCGTGCGATAGTTGGTTTGAACGATTTGAAAATGTCTTGAACAAGTGATAAGGCTTATATCGAATTATGATTCAAGGTAATGAAATCGATATCTTAGTCAAGGAAACTTGGTGGAAACTTGATGGATCGTACGAGCGATTTCAAATTGAATCAAACGAATTAAAACTTGAGTAGGATATCACTCGATAGGAGTTAGCCCGAGAACGGATATTGTTATTTTGAATCAATAGACTTGGCATAGTATCGATAATTGGAAGATAGTACGGATTGATACAAGTAAAGGAATATCGTGGTTCGATGAAAGAGGTAAACGATAACGGATTTGATCTGGAGTTTGTAAGAACGATCTTGAATCTAGTTCGAAAAGATAACTCTCGACAATCTGTCCCAGCCGAGAACGATTATACTACGGGAGCGCTGGCATGGTAATTTCACGTCCGACGGGGATAATCGAACTCATGGGAACATGTTCGGTGATTATTCCAAACGAACTCGATGAAATGGAATGTAACAAAGTGGTTAGACTTTGGCTTGAGGTTTTGAACCTAGTCGCTTGAGGAATGCTAGAAGTAGACTATAAAATTATCGAACGACAATATTGAAGTTGGATGATTTTGTTAGACGAATTATGATCACGACATGAACGGATATGACATGAAGAAAGGATATATATATCTTGGATGGAGCAAATTATAAATGATAAGGTGTCTCGATCATTTCGATGATAACCATAACGTTCGACGTTCTTGTCTTGTGCTAGCGTAATTTTATGCTCGTACATGCGTCACTCCCGGATTAGGACGATTATCCAGCGGGAGCGTTAGCGTGATGATCTCACGTCCAACGAGGATGATCGAACTTACGGGAGACCGGAGCGTGACAATTGAAGGATCGTCTTGACTTGTGGTTCGACATGATAAGACAAATTTTGGAATACAAGTGAATCGAAAGAATTTCAAGGATGAGTTACTCTAGAACCTGGAGTAAGTCACGCTTGATGATTTCGTGAGCGGATACATGAATCTGGTTGGATGACTTAGAGTTATGATCGAAGATTTAGAATTGAATCATGGCTTGGTGGTCTAGACTTAGAATGGATATATGTGTTCTATCAAACATGCTTGAGGAGATAGACTATGCAAATTGCTAGGCTTGTCATGCATCTTGGATATATCATGGGTTTGACTGAATAGACTCGAACCCTGTACAAACGAACGTGTTAATGTGGGTAGGATGATCTGTGCTCGATGTTTAGAAATCTGAGTGAAAGAGCTTAGGTAGAATATCCCGTGCAAATGAACAATGGTTTAACCTTAGGAATTGGGGCTAGCATCGTGCGACGAATTTGCACGATGAATCATGTGCTTGAACTTATACCTATGACCTTGTGAGCTGACATAGTAATTAGGCAGACGACCTGTGCCGAGTGAAAGAACTTGTGTGACCGACTTTAGAGCATTGCTTGAGCAAGCCATAGGAACTAGGGCAACATGACTTAGAGTTAAACTTGGAATGGTAAGTATCTGCTATATTTGACAAATGGAATGGACATTTATCGGTAGATCAGATAGATCGTGCTTGATGGTAGTGCAATACTTGATTTGAGTGGGATTGGAATGACTTGGATTTTATTTTGACCCTGTTAAGGGTATTATCGTGATTAGTAAGACGAGAACCCTTAAGACTTTTCGCAAGTAGCTTGTTCGACTTCACTATCGCTAAGTTTGGTTGAATGCATATGTTTGAGGGACGTCTTGAACGTGTGAACGATCCAAGACTCAGTGACATGTTGAACTCGAGTACAAAGACTTCGTTATTGCTAAGTTGGTTGACATGCATATGTTTGAGGGACGCTTTGAATATGTGCATGATTCAGACTCGCGATATGCTGATCTCGAATGCTAGTTCAAGTGAATATGTTAGATTCGCATAGTCGAGTATAACAATTGGGATAAGTTTGCCTCAGCCTTAGATCGTTGTTCAATATGGATCATACCGTACCCCGCGTTAAGCGATATATGTTCCGCGCTAAGGCGCAGTAGAGACCGAGTCAGAGCTTGGATTGAATGGTAGAGTCATTCAATGAGACAGACCCAGCATACACGTGACACAGTATAAGGAACGAGTAGAAAATTGTGTTCGAACGGATCTAGTGGTACCGATTGCTATGCTTGAGATATAATCGATAATTTGCGATAGAATGGTTTGCGCTCAGGAAGTCTCGAGGATGAGACTTTTTCTGAGTGATATATAATGTAACGATCCGTTCCGTTCAAGCGGATAGCCGATTCAAATGACACAAGTGCAACGAGCCAACCCGCTTTGCTCAAAGATGACTCATTTGAGGCAAATTATTTCCAGACTTGGCCCTTCAGGAGTTCAGACTTAGACTTTCAAAGGCTCGCTCAGAGTATCGCTCGACCGAGGCGAATCATCGCTAAGGTGGGTGGCTACGATAAACTTGTCTTTGCTTAGCCAGCACACTTAAAATATGGGTGATACATGCTAGTCGCTAGGTGAATCATCCCTTGCATGCTAATAAAGAATACAACGTACCTAGCTAAGGGAATAATCCCATCTTGTATTGCTTGTGTTAGAACATAAAAATAAAACTTGGCTTATAACTTGGACCCTCGCATGCTACCTTAGCTTCGTGCAAGTAGACCCCTCTATGCCTCGAGTAGATCATTACATACTCTTCGTAGTGCACTGCTTCACTTGTTTACACTGCACGCCTTATAGATTATGTCACTCGATATGTCCCTGTACGGCTTTACTCCTCGCACTACCCTTAGACCCATGCTAACGTAAATGCTTATGTTTCATATGTAAGCATGCTTGCCTGCTTATATTGTAATCTTGTACTCGTTTGCCTCGTATCAATGCTTGTCACATAATTTTATGCCACGATCCAGCAACACTATCCATATCGTGCATGCATCTAGTTAGCCAGAAGACTATCAAATGGTCATTCTTTGTAATATGAACCTGCAAGTATTCGAGACCGTTAGGTCGCCAAGGCAGTTCCCGAACTAGGGGAATGCATGAAGTCAAGTTGAACTCTCAACGAGAATCATGTCAAGTAAAGCAAGAATCATAGATCGTGGAGCAATACTCGTTCAGAGCAAGAATCAAGGATTATCATGTCATATTGTGAATATGGAAGACCCAAGACTTGCATGTCGCGGACAACTTGGTAACAAGGAAGATTCTCGAATCTTGTTCCACGGACGGTCTTCGGGGCACCGGGGCTGATCCGATCCGGATGGAACTCATGCAGCCTTTTGTGTGCGAGCAGGATGTCGTCTCCGCTCATGCCGCGCCATCCTCGCTCAAAAGGATGATAGTCTCGTATGCTAGACGAGATGGCTTGTATCGCACCGTGTACTTTTGTTGCATACCATCATCATTAAAAACTATAACTGGTCCTTTATGGCTATGCCAGCAAATCCTATTCATATAAATAAGTCATCCTCGCCAAGCGATAATTTGCGTGCGAGTCATTGCTTCGCATCTGTAGAAGCATAAAAAATACGCTGGAGAAACTATACGCAAAATACATCAAGCACGCGTAAAACAGTATTTCAATACTGGGCGGCGTAAGACATGACTTCAGAGCCATCGGCGTACAACAGAGCTTCATCGCTAGTGCAGCGTAGAATATAAGCTCCAGAGATAACCCGCGTATAATGCAATATTCCCAGACTGCTTCAGCGTATAAAGGTTGTTACCCCGCCTTTACGGCGTAAAACCTATCTGCTTTTTAATGCAGTGGGAAGATTATACGAGGAACGCCTCGTATCCCTCAAACGAGCTGTACGAGGAATACTTCGAATTCTGCGAATGAACCTGTCAGATAGTACAATGAACCTGACTCCTGACAAAGGGTATAACACGACTATCTAGATGACGGCTGTAATGATGATGCGGCACAGAGACCCAAACCGTCGTCTAGTGACATTTTCTTGATAAAAACTGCTTTTACGCATTCAAGGAAATACGCTGCCTAGTTTTATACAGGCAGATGTGAGCTTTTACGCTCCGCAGAAGACAAAACAAACTGCCACGTCAAAAGCTGCTCTTCGTACATAGCTCTAGGCACGTCTCTGCATTTAATGCACAGAATGGGGGCAGATCTCTGCATTTAATGTACGGAATTTGATTCTACTTCCGAAGACTGGGTGAGCCATGATTACGACTAATACGTCCACATCATCCCTTCCACATATTACGCCATCAGGCTATTTTCAGCTTTAGGAGCACGCTGTATGCTATCTCCTTGAAATACGTCGACCTGGCTATTTTTATCTATAAGGAGTACGCCGTATGCTATCTCCTCGGAATACGCCAACTCAGGCTATATATTTTGCATTGGTGAGTGACAAGACTATTCAGCCCAGAATACGCTCAAGATCTCAGTCAAAAAAGGACAACTGGCTATCTCTACGCCAGATACCTATCCATGCAGCATCAGGCTTTTACGCCTACAAGGCTTCTACGCCTATTTGGCTTCTATGCCTACTCAACAACCACTTGGCTTCTACGCCAACCTGACAACTATTTGGCTTTTACGCCATGGTGACAGTTATTGGCTTCCACGCCAACCTTTTCTACGTAAGGGGCAGTTACCTACGTGGCTTCCATGCCGTGATCTTCGCAGCAGTTATACGCATTATCTCGTAATGGGACACACGTCACACGCTTATTCAGAGGATCATCTATACGTGGGTGGCAGTTATTATAACCGTCGCGTAAAAGTGCCATACTCTCCACTGTCCGGCTTCTACGCCGACTGGACGGTTACTGTCACTAAAACCCTATAAATATAGACCTATATTGACAGAGGCCAGGGGGGAGAATTTTTAGGGTCGAAGATTTTGGAACAGAAGGTCAAAAACAGAAAGGGTCGAGGAATTGAGAGAGAAGAATCCAGAGCACAGACAGAGAGTAGTGATCGACGATTTTGGCATCAAGCATCCATTCCCATTTTGTAATCTTTGAAGCTTCTTCTTCTTCTACAACACTTCTTCATCATCGTGTGGTCCAAGGGACAAAGTGATCGACCGCAGATCAGACTCCTATAGCAATATTTACCCAGATTAAATTTTGTACTTAACATCCTCGTATAGGATTAATAGTACTTCTTGTTTGTAAACCTAAGAAAGGGTTTCGTATAAACCTAGTTTTATTTCTTCCGTTTATTATCAAACACAAGATGGCGACTCTGCTGGGGATCTCTTTCTCATCTGACGAGAAAGCACTTGCTCAACACGATGTAGTATCAGTAGGATCAATGAAGAAGACTTTGGTCGTCCAGTTCGACCAATCCGTCTATGAAGATATGCTTCGAGCAGGGGGTAGCTCTCACTCTCTCTCTGTCCAAGACAACAGGAAAATGCGTAAGGTCTGGATGCCCCGAACATCCCCTACCGTTCTTGCCGACTCTCTGGCTTCTCCGACCAACAAGGTTGTAGCTTCGCAACCTCCGTGCCTCGCACGTAAAACTCAGTCTCCCGTCGCTGGCGGAATCGACAAAACTTCTGGCAATGCCTTAGCGCCAATCCAGAAGCCCACTCCGCGCCTTGCGCGTAAAACTTAGTCTCCCGTCGCTGGCGGAATAGACAAAACTTCGGGCAATGCCTCAGTGCTAGTCCAGAAGTCTACTTCGCGCTCTGCGCGTAAAATTTAGTCTCCCGTCTGTGACGTGGTAGACAAAATTTCTGATAATGCCTTAACGCCAAATCAGAAATTCCAAACGCGCTCTGCGCGTAAAAATGCATCTGTCTTCCGGGGAAAAGCAGATGGTTCCTGCAATCTACGCAAGGGAAAACAAGTGGGGGACTTCTCAACTTCTCGACCTTTATGCCAGCAAGAGAAGAATCTGTCCGCTCTCCAGATTACGCGTAAAGCTGTTGGCCGATTGAGGACCTCCTCGGTTTTATGTCAACCTGAGCAGAGCTCCAAATTACGCCAAGAAAAGCCCCTCGGCGTAAAGAAGACCCAGTTGGTCGATAGATTTGCTCCGTATGGATCAGCTGCTGCTCATGTGGCTGGACTGCTCTATGCTTGGCGGGAAAAGACTTGGGGTTCCCAATATTCGCGTTTTGCCGAATGTAAAGAGGCAGAATAAGCCTTCTTCTTCTTCTTCTGTAAATCCTCCTGACTTGCGTGAATATCTGATCCAGAAGCACAAAGAGAGAGGATCTTCCAACATGTCTAATACACCTCCTAGGGGGCACTGTTGTAATAGTCATAAAGTTGTAGTTAATTACTGCTGTTCTAAGGCAAAACGGTCGATTTTTGACCCGTTGAACTACTTTGTGCCTTTACAGGAAGAAGAACCTATATACGCATTAGTGAACATGGCTTCACACGTTCCTAGAGGAAGGTCCAGTTCGAGACGTCATCCTTCTAGAACTCCAAGCCAAAAGAGATTCAATAGACTCCTTGAGAACATTGAAGCTGGGGTGTTCCGAAACACCTGTTCAAGGTCACGACAACCGACTTCGTATTCTTCTGATTTTGACACTGGGGGTCGCCAGTTTCCCGAATCAGATGCTGAAAGTATAGAGTCATTCTCTACAGAGACCTATACTAATCCTTCAATGACATCCAGAGAAATGGGAGTCTATGCCATTGAAGATGAACACGAAAAGGCTTCCTCGTCAGAAAGTACTGAGCAACGCATCGCTGTGCTGGAGACATCTCTGAAAGAGATACAGTCCATGATGGAGAATATGCACCAGATGATGCTGACTCAACACACAGCTGCTATAGCTCAAGCATCGGTCCCTACGACTCAGATACGTGTGGGGGTGGATTTACCACCATCCAACGTGAATCAGGAGCCTGCTCTAGATCAGGAGTCAGCAGCTCCTCAACTTCCTAATTCGGAGAATGTATTGCCTCATGTTGGGGTTACGATACAATCAATCTCTCACCACTCCGCGGCCCTTCTTTCAGTCGAAGATCCGATGCAGGTAGTGCGAGAATTGAAGGCCCAATTTGATGCCTTGAAATATAAGGATCAGCTAAAGAAATTGGGAATCAACCAGTCGTACCCAGCTATCTGGGACGAGGTCCCTTTTCCTCCTAAATACAAACCACAAACTATGGCTTTGTTTGAGGGAAAGACATCACCGAGTCAGTACATGAACTACTTCAGTATGATGACGGTGTTATTGCAAGGGAATGATGCCCTTCTCACCCGAGTGTTCAAAGGCTGTCTCTCGGGAGTGGCTTATCAGTGGTACCGTAGTCTTGCGGACAACTGCATTACTTCCTTTGAAGATTTCAAGACTCTGTTCTTCGTACGATTCTATGAAGGAGGGATGGACATGTCTATGTCCTCTCTCATCGAAGTAAAGCAGAAGGAGAAAGAGAACGTTCGTACTTTCATCGAACGTTTTCATCAAGCCACTTTGCAAATGCCTCCAGGAGTTCCAGACTCAGCATTGGTAGATATTTGCAGGAAGAATCTTCTTCCAGTGATCTCGGTGTTCACAGGACCATATCAGTTCCATAATTGGCCCTCGTTCATCATCTCAGCGGTAGCCGCTGAAGACAACAGTCGGTGTCACACCCCAATTTTGCCGAATCGTAGGAGCGTCCCCCGGCGTGATCGCTGTACGGGCCTGGGGTTGCGCCCGCACAAGGCTTAAGTGTTTTGCATAACAAGCACATATTCAGAGTACGCAGATAAATTGAAACACATATTGAAACATGGAAAAGTTCTCTTTATTGATAATGAACATCTATTACAAACTCTTGAACGAGTCAGCTAATATGCCGCACGAGCTTACAAAAGTGTTGACTCAAAATGAGATAGCAGTCCTGTACATTACATCCCTTTATAAACTTCAAAATGATAAAGACCTCCGGGCTGGAGGACGGCTTTGCCACGAAGCTGCATTGTGTATATAAATTTGCAAGCTTCTTCTTCTTCTTCAAGTACTTCAAAATACGGCGCGGTCAGGATGCGCCAACAACTGGACTGGATCGGGAAGACGACTTCGGCTCCTCGCTCGGTTTGCCTTGGTGCGGAGAACCTGTTTCAACGAGGGTCAGTATGTCGAAACATACTGGTGAAGGCGAGCTAACCGAACTATACCAATCAACACGTTGTTTTAATGAAGCATGCATATTTTTGGGTTTCTATCTTGCCTTAGTTCATTTACAAGTAAGCAGCATATAGAAATTTACTGAAATAAACTTGCCACCGTTCGGTGGATTTTACCTGCCCGTCTGAACTACCTGCACAATACTTACCATGCCTTCCCTGCCACGAAGACACAAGTTAGTTTGCAACAGGTTTAAATATACACGAGGATCACTGGCATGATTGCCATAATGGACGTAGCCGAGGACAAAGATAGCATGCTACGAGAGTACACGATGCGCTGTAAGCTATCCTATCCCGAACACGACGACTACACACGAGTTCCGCCCGGATCGGATAGGTGCCAGTGCCCCAGCGACCGTCCGCAGAACCAATACCTTGTGCACAAGTTGTCCGTGATCGAACACGATTAACAAGTTAACTATTTATGCAGTTGAGGCAACACGAGTACAAGAACACGAGTACAAGAACACGAGTACACGACAAGCAGTGTTGCATGATTCATTTTGCATAGCCTCTCTGAACAATTATGCATATACAAGATATGATCCATACTTAGCACGATGTATAGAACATTTCCATACGAACAAGCATGCAAGTAAGTAACCGTTCACAAGTTTGATTGACAAGCAATATTATCCAAGTCTATTCTCTTTTATCTTGGTATTTTTTATTATTACTTGGTATCCTCTGATTGGGGCAAAGAAGAATGCAAGATTTTAGGGTGTGAAGCTTGGAAGCAGGGCTAGCTAATCGTGATGGTAGCCACTCACTTAGTATTCGGAAGGGAGAAGGAAAGAGGCGCTTCACGACTCCGTTCGTAAGCCGCCTACTGCTCGTTCACCTGCATCACGAACAGCTCGATCAATACTCCTTCCACTCTTTCCAATCTCGGAATTGAAGTATAATTCAATCAACAAAAACAATGAAACTCATCGAAACCGTTCAAGGAAATAAGCAAATTCCAAAACCAACTCAAAGCACGAAAGTAACAAGCGACATCGAAAACCGAGGCAATAAAAGATAGCAGCGGAGAGGTCCCTCCTGACTCTGCCGCTAAGTCGATCCCGGGGGCACGGTCCACTGAATATGGGAATCGATTCCGAAGAAACAAATCCATAACAAGGACGAGTTCTTTGTTTCAATCTATCCCGATCGAACGATACCAACTTGTGTTTCTTAGCCGCGCTCCCCGCACCGGGGGAACGGGGCGCTACATCCTACCCAACTAATTGGAAGTTTCATCCTCGAAACTTAGGAATAGGGTCTACCTCTAAGGTACATTATGCCGAGGACGACGATCAGGAAGGTTCGGGCAGGAATTAATGGCATGGCCTGGTTTCCCACAAGCGAGGCATAACCCAAGTCTCAGGCGACAATCTTTCTTGTCGTGTCCAAGCTTTTTGCAGAATTGACATGTATTGCTCCAATGCTTTATTTGCTGACCACCATCGTTTCGTCACTTTGCAGTGTTGTTTCCTCTATCGTTGCTTTGGCGTTTGTGACTGTAGGTATGCACAGCGCCGATAGGAACGTGAGGATAGTGTGGTTCAAGCGATAGGGCATGATTCATGACTTCACGCATTGTCCAATACTGATGAACGACTACGTGCGCATGGATGGCAGGGCGTAGTCCACCTTCAAACCTTCTTGCTCGACTCGCTACATCAGGTAAATAGGCCCTAGCGAATTTGGAGAGACGGTTGAATTCGGTGGAGTACTGTTTGACTGTCATGCTGCCTTGCCTCAGTTGCACGAACTCGTTCTCCATCTGATGTTGTACTGGAGGGGGGTATAGACTCCTCTTCAAACGCGGCACGAAAAGTCGTCCACAAGATCGCCTCCTCTCCATGGTCAAATTGAAGAGATCGTCGATGCACGTTCCACCAATTGTGTGCGTTGAGGCGGAGCTGTAGTTGCGCGCAGGCGACGCGCTTCTCTTCGGGGACCTCTAGCAGAGCGAAGTGATCTTCAAGTTCGGCCAACCAATCTAGAGCTACGACTGGGTCCTCAGTCCCGTTGAATGGGGTGTTGCAGACTTTCTTGAAGTGGCCAAAGTCGAAGGCAGTCACGTTGCGGCGTCTCTACTTCAAGCATGGGCTGTTCCACTGGAGTCGTTGTTGTTGCAGCGGAATGGTTGGAAGCCAAAGTCTGAACGATCTGTTGCAGGGCATCCACCTGCTTCTGTTGGACTGAGAATCGAGTTTCTATATTGTCTTGAAACTTGAGCTGACTCTCCTCCGCCCGCTTCTCGGCCCGTTCATAGCGAGCCTCGTCCCTTTGTTGGTTTGCCTCCAACATCCGCAATATTTGCTGGATGGGATCGATGCTTGGCACGGCTCGCTGGCTCCTTGAACTTCCCGAAGTGCCCGAACTACTTTCTTGGCCTTGCGTTCCGTCCGGTGTTTGCGATGCAGATTGCGCTGGAGCCATTCCTTCAAAAGAAGGTAAATTACATTAGGATCATAATATATTATGGACTTATTGCATGAACCTATCTCATTTTGGCCTAGCGAGTTCAAGAGTTCGCACATGAATTTTGATCGTTAAAGGAACTTTTTCCAGTACGAGAGTCTAAGGAACTTGAATCTGTGCTCTGATACCACTATGTCACACCCCGATTTTGCCGAATCGTAGGGGCGTCCCCCGGCGTGACCGCCGTGCGGGCCTGGGGTTTTGCCCGTACAAGGCTTAAGTGTTTTGCATAACAAGCACATATTCAGAGTACGCAGATAAATTGAAACACAGATTGAAACATGGAAAAGTTCTCTTTATTGATAATGAACATCTATTACAAACTCTTGAACGAGCCAGCTAATATGCCGCACGGGCTTACAAAAGTGTTGACTCAAATGAGATAGCAGTCCTGTACATTACATCCCTTTATAAACTTCAAAATGATAAAGACCTCCGGGCTGGAGGACGGCTTTGCCACGAAGCTGCATTGTGTATATAAAGTTGCAAGCTTCTTCTTCTTCTTCTTCTTCAAGTACTTCAAAATGTGGCGCGATCAGGATGCGCCAACAGCTGGACTGGATCGGGAAGACGACTTTGGCTCCTCGCTCGGTTCGCCTTGGTGCGGAGAACCTGTTTCAATGAGGGTCAGTATATCGAAACATACTGGTGAATGTGAGCTAACCGAACTATACCAATCAACACGTTATTTTAATGAAGCATGCATATTTGTGGGTTTCTATCTTGTCTTAGTTCATTTACAAGTAAGAAGCATATATAATTTTACTGAAATGAACTTGCCACCATTCGGTGGATTTTACCTGTCCGTCTGAACTACCTGCACAATACTTACCATGCCTTCCCTGCCACGAAGACACAAGTTAGTTTGCAACAGGTTTAAATATACACGAGGATCACTGGCATGATTGCCATAATGGACGTAGCCGAGGACAAAGATAGCATGCTATGAGAGTACAAGATGCGCTGCAAGCTATCCTGTCATGAACACGACGACTACACACGAGTTCTGCCCAGATCGGATCGGTGCCAGTGCCCCAGCAACCGTCCGCAGAACCAATACCATGTGCACAAGTTGTCCGTGATCGAACACGATTAACAAGTTAACTATTTATGCAGTTGAGGCAACACGAGTACAAGAACACGAGTACAACAACACGAGTACAAGAACACGACAAGCAGTGTTGCATGATTCATTTTGCATAGCCTTCCTGAACAATTATGCATATACAAGATATGATCCATACTTAGCACGATGTATAGAACATTTCCATACGAACAAGCATGCAAGTAAGTAACCGTTCACAAGTTTGATTGACAAGCAATATTATCCAAGTCTATTCTCTTTTATCTTGGTATCTTTTATTATTACTTGGTATCGTCTGATCGGGGCAAAGAAGAATGCAAGATTTTAGGGTGTGAAGCTTGGAAGCAGGGCTAGCTAATCGGGATGGTAGCCACTCACTTAGTATTCGGAAGGGAGAAGGAAAGAGGCGCTTCACGACTCCGCTCGTAAGCCGCCTACTGCTCGTTCACCTGCATCACGAACAGCTCGATCAATACTCCTTCCACTCTTTCCAATCTCGGAATTGAAGTGCAATTCAATCAACGAAAACAATGAAACTCATCGAAACCGTTCAAGGAAACAAGCAAATTCCAAAACCAACTCAAAGCACGAAAGCAACAAGCGACATCGAAAACCGAGGCAATAAAAGATAGCAGCGGAGAGGTCCCTCCTGACTCTGCCGCTAAGTCGATCCCGGGGGCACGGTCCACTGAATATGGGAATCGATTCTGAAGAAACAAATCCATAACGAGGACGAGTTCTTTGTTTCAATCTATCCCGATCGAACGATACCAACTTGTGTTTCTTAGCCGCGCTCCCCGCACCGGGGGAACGGGGCGCTACAGTCGGAAGGCGCGTGATAATGGAATTATGATATCTGCCTCTGATAAAGGCAAGAGATCATCCTCCAACAGCGACCATCCACGTGGTTCCAAAGGAAAAGAAGCTCTGGCGATCAATACATCCAGGCAAAAGACTGCGGCAACCACACAAACAAAACCTGGGACTTCCAGGCCCATTGAAGTATACTCTTTTGACTACGACGATATTCCGAGCATATTCGAGTGTCTCGTCAAAAGCGGCAAGATTATCCTCCCTGAAGTGAAGCGGCCTAATAAAGTCGGCAGTACCAATAATCCCAAGTACTGTATTTTCCACATATACATACACCACCCCACAAAGGCGTGTTATGTACTAAAGAGGAAAATCCAGGAGTTGATCGATGCTAAGGCCATCACTCTGCGCAACAGCGAGAAGACGGTCACAGCCAACATGATCTCTCTTCAATTTGGCAATCTGCCTCCTCAAGAAATTCCGGACGATGTTGTACCTATTTCCCGGACAACGATGAACATCGTTAATCTCCCTCCAGCCAGAGGTCAAAATCATGACCTGGTACCCCTAACTACCCAATGCGGCGAGATTATGTGGGTTCATCCAGATCTGGTGTCAAATATCGAGGAAGAGACTCAAGCTGCTAAGGCTAAGTCCGGAAAGAACTCGAAGCATAAACCATGTCACATGGTTGCTATATCCTCAACATCAGAAGAAGAGGTATTGGCTACTGGAACCCGTTCAGGGAAGGCCTACCTCAAAGACTATGGAGGAAGTCAGGAAGATGCATCGGCAGACGCTTCAGCTGCCAAACCTTCAGAACCTGAATCCGTCGTAAAGGAGGCAGGTCCTTTTAGACCAACTTCGGCGGACAAAGGCAAGCAAAAAGAAGTGCGCTTTGATAAACCTTTGAAGAACATTCAAAACAAAGGTTTGGAAAAGCCCTACAACTTCGATATCCTGGCCCAATTGGCTAATACACCAGCCAGATTGTCCATATTTGAACTACTCAGGCTTTCTAAAGACACCCGTCAAGCCCTGAGTGAAGCATTAATGCAGGCGGATGCATACTTGACCCAGCTCAAGTCCCCTAATGAAGAACCTGTGGCATGTCCTCAATGCCATAGTGTGATGGAGGTGGTCCCGAATATTACTTTCACCTAAGATGACATGCTGTTGAAACACAACAAGCATGACAGACCCCTCTATTACACCGGATATGTCAGTTCCATGGAGGTTGATCGGATTCACATAGATCCGGGATCGTCGATCAGCATCATTCCTCATAGTCTGCTCAGACCGCTGAGGATTTCTACCAGTGAATTGGCTTACACCACTACTACAATCGTGGGCTTCAACGCCAGGAAAAGTAAGCCATTGGGGAAAATTCGTCTGAGGATCCAAATTGGCGACCTCAGATCAGTGGCTACATGTTATGTCATTGATTCAGAGGTGTCATACAACATTCTGCTGGGCAGACCGTGGATTCACGACCACAACATCGTTCCTTCGACTCTACATCAATGCTTCAAATATGTAGATGCCCAAGGAACAGTACAAACGAAGTTTGCTGATCTTAACCCGTTCAAAGGAGTAGAATCCTACTACGCCGATGCCATATTGTATACCCAAGACTACATGGAGGAGGTGTCAGGAAAAACAGAGGAGGAATCCTACCGGGAGCCAGAAGAACTCTCTGCCAAGCAACCTCTGTCAATTAAGGTGAAAGGGCGAACTACTCGTCCAAAAGTCACGGAACCCCTGGCTATCCACCTAAACAAAACCAAGTCTGGAAAAGGAGGTGATCCTCTAGTGATTACTTTGAACCAGAAGCCTCCACCTTTGGTCATCAACCTTCGGCGCAACAAACAGCCGACTGATGTAAATACAACCAGGAGCGTGGTCTCTGACGATAATAAAGATCCTCTTTTTTAGTACATTGACGCTCAAATTCCAAATCAGGAATCCTCTCCCCATAACGATATAGAACCTATAGCACGAAGATTCTTGAATGCTATAGATTCCTATCATCCGTATGTGTGGGAAGTAGCGTCACCATCTAATGTCATCACGACATATGGGCCACAAGAGGATTCTATCTTTATTGTCCCGCATACTCGCAGCAGTCAGCGTCCAATAGTCTTCAGTCGCATGCGCAATGAATCAACTGTACAAGAAGATTCTCTCGACGACGATGCTGGTAAAGTGCAGGTTCACAGATACAGCCCACAAGCTTTGAAGATAATGCAAAGTATGGGTTATGATTTGAAGCTGGAACCAGGCCTCAACTACGGGAAAGGCAGGCGAATGCCGTTGCACGGGGATCCCTACTGTCGACGATCTCATTTTGGGTTAGGGTATACCACCTCCTTTGTAACTTCTGAGTTAAATAAGGATATTTTTTCCTTTTCTCAAGATAACTCGACGTCCGCCTGCTCATCTGATGATCTCGAACGATCATTATCAGTAAATATGGTATTGACAGATTCCCTCGAAACAGACGAACAAGAATCTGAACCATTTGAGAATGACTATTGGGCTCAGCAAATGGATACACAATGGGAACTCCGGTTCGAGCAGAGAGAACCGCCCACTGAAGACAAAGTTATCCAAATCGATGTTGGGGATGAAACTTCACCAAAGCCGATATTTATCAGTAACAATCTTTTCGAAGAAGAAAAGAAAGAAATAATCCAGCTGATAAGAGAATATATCGACGTCTTTGCATGGAATTATGAGGATATGCCAGGTCTTGATCCAAAAGTGGCTACTCATAAACTCAACATATTACCCAATTCGAAGCTTGTGAAGCAACATCAACGCCGGTTTCGTCCGAATATGATGGACGCCATCGAAGCTAAAATCAAGAAGTTGATAGCCTGTGGCTTCATTCGGGAAGAACAATATCCTGACTGGGTCGCCAATGTTGTCCCGGTCATGAAGAAAACAGGGAAAGTGCGTGTTTGCATAGATTACCGAGATTTGAATGCAGCCTGCCCCAAGGATGAATTTCCTCTTCCCATCGCAGATGTCATGATCGATAACACATGCGGTTTTGAACGCATGTCTTTCATGGACGGATTTTCAGGATACAACCAAATCAAGATGCATCCTGAAGACGAGAAGCATACTGCCTTTCGGACACCATTGGGGGTATATTGCTATACGGTTATGCCCTTCGGATTGAAGAACGCCGGGGCTACATACCAACGAGCTATGAGTAACATATTCCATGAGCACCTACGCAAAACAGTAGAATGTTACGTGGATGATATAGCTGTCAAAAGCTGCATCAAGGATAATCACATCCAAGATTTGAAGACAGTGTTTGAGTTAATGCGCCAACACCAACTCAAAATAAATCCTACAAAGTCCTTTCTTGGTGTATCAAGTGGCGAATTCCTGGGATTTGTCATAACCGCCAAAGGCATTCAGGTAGACCCTGATAAAGTAAAGGCCATCCTTGAGATGCGACCACCCCATAATCTGAGAGAACTCAGGGGATTTCAAGGTCGTCTGACTTATATCAGGAGATTCATATCTAACCTCTCCGGAAGGTGTCAGCCTTTTTCTCGTCTCATGAAGAAAGGTGTATCCTTCATATGGGACGAAGCCTGTCAGCAAGCGTTTAATGATATCAAACGCTACCTCACTAACCCTCCAGTTCTGGTGCCTCCCGTCATAGGAAGACCATTTTTGCTGTATGTTCGAGCAATGGATCATTCTCTGGGATCTCTCCTCGCACAGAAGAACGATTAGGGTCATGAACAGGCTATCTACTATTTAAGCAGGATGATGGTCAGAGCTGAACACCGGTACAATCCAGTAAAAAAAGAATGTTTGGCCCTAATGTTCGCCATTCAGAAAATGCGGCACTATGTCACAGGCCAGACTATTCATATCATCTCCAGGATCAATACTCTTCGGGTATTGATGAACAAACCAAGCGTTCTTAATTCCTGACTCGCGACTTGGGCGATGTTATTAACACCGTATGATATGGTGTACGTCTCTCAGAAGTCTATCAAAGGCCAAGCATTGGCTGATTTCCTAGCTGCTCATCCGATTTCGGAGACCTCCAGATTATACGAGGACATTCCCGACGAAGTTACAGAATGTAACTTCGTAATGGAAAGTGATACATGGCAACTATTCTTCGATGGTGCCTCCAGGATAGGTCCCAGGGGAAACGTGGTTTCAGGAGTAGGAATTGTCCTGGTCACTCCTGATAAACTCATCGTTTATCGAGCATATTCTCTTAGCGAACCTTGCTCTAATAATGTGGCAGAATATAATGCCCTACTAATCGGGCTCCAAGTCGCTAAAGAATTGGACGTCGAATATCTAGAAGCATTTGGTGATTCTCAGCTGATCGTCAATCAGGTCAAAAGAATATATGAAGTCCGCAATCCAGACCTCATTCCTTATCACCAAGCAACGATCGAGATAGCAATGACTTTCAAAGGGTTTTACCTAGAGCATGTACCTCGATCGCAGAATCTGGAAGCTGATGCCTGGCAAGTTTAGCTGCAGATTTAGCTATTCCTATAAGAAGGCAGAACTCGATGATCCTTCTTAACAGGGATTTATTTTGTGTGGAAAATAACTTTCACATAGAACGCAGCTACGCTGCGAACACAGATCTCCCCAAGAGAGACTGGAGAAGTCCCTTTATAGATTTCGTAGCATACAGAATCTTACCGGAGGATCCTAAAGAAGCAGTATCTGTCAAAAGACGATCATTACGCTTCTATTTCGATGCGTCTTCACAATGTCTATATCGTCGGACTTACGACGGACTACTGTTACGATGTCTCTCCGGTGATGAAGTACAGCGGATTATCCGTGAGGCTCACGACGGCGTATGCGGAGCACATCAACCCGGTCCTAAGTTACAAGATCGCATCAGGAGAATGGGCTATTACTGGCCTACTATGATCACGGACGCAATAAAATATGCAAGACAATGTAAAGCTTGTCAGGTTTATGCAGATTTTATACATCAACCTCCTGAGTATCTACATCCTACGGTTGCATCCTGGCCTTTTGAAGCATGGGGTATGGATATCATTGGTCCTATTCACCCGTCTTCTTCCAGAGGTCATCGGTTCATATTGGCCATCACGGATTACTTCTCCAAATGGGCAGAGGCGGTCCCCCTTGCTGAGGTAAAGTCATCCAACGTGATCAGCTTCATCAAGCATCATGTCATTTATCATTTTGGGATACCTCGAAGGATAATTCATGACAATGGGCCTCAATTTACCAGCCAAGCGTTTCACCGATTTTGCGATAAGAATCGGATACAAAATATGGCCTCTACGGCATATTATCCAGCTGCTAATGGTTTGGCGGAAGCTTTCAACAAAACCATCATTAAACTCTTGAAGAAGTTCGTTTCTTCGAACAAAAGGGACTGGAACGAGAAGCTGGGAGAATGTCTCTGGGCATACCGCACAGCGGTACGAGCACCGATGGGTTGTACCCCATTCTCACTGATTTACGGGAGCGAAGCAGTTCTCCCTATAGAAATTCAAATTCCGTCACTCAGAATAGCAGTGGCTAATGAGTTGACTCAGGAAAAGAATGACCTATTAAGGCTTCAAGATCTAGAAGGATTAGATGAGAAACGCCTTCAAGCCCAACAGCGCATCGCGTTCTACCAGGCACGTATTTCCAGAGCTTTTAATCAAAAGGTAAAGGAAAGAGTGTTCAAAGTTGGCGAGCTAGTTCTAGCCGTGAAAAGACCAATGATCATTACTCACAAGAGTAAGGGTAAATTTTAGCCCAAATGGGAAGGCCCTTACGTGATCGAAACAACGTTTTCAAACGGCGCTTACAGATTAGCAAAGCCTAAAGGAGACTTGTTAATGGCTCCTATCAACGGCAAATTCCTGAAGAGGTACTATGCTTAATCTCCTTTGCTCAAATGGAGTATGGTGAAGATCTCATTCTGACAATACTACGTCCAAAGAACTAGTTGGATCATATTCTATTATGTCCATATAACCTCTGAATAGATATGTCTAAAACTAATTTGGAACACCAAAACCTATCACGTCCATATTACCTCTGATAGTATTTTGTGTACAAATGTTAGTTGGATCATATTCTATCATGTCCATATAACCTCTGAATAGATATGTCCAGCTGAAGCTTACCGAAAGTGTATCACGTCCATATTACCTCTGATATCACTTTCACCCTAGCCTATCGTTTATATTCCAAAATGATAGGTCCACCAAAGTCAGATAAAGTCTCTTTATTATTTCCAGAAAGAGCAAATTACATAAAAGCAAAAGATACATCATTTGGGAGGAGCAGCTAAGTCGCGAATTTGTTGCGCCAAAATAACCATTCTCTCATCCCTGGAGTTCAAAACGTCGGCGCAAGCCCGCTCCAACCTTGCCGCATCATTGTTCAAAGCAGATATCTCGGATCGAGCATGTACAAGACCTGCGTGGGTGACACTCACATGCGTCAAGTCCTGCTGAGTCGTCTCCCTTCGAGCCCTCAATACGTCGCGAGCTATTGATAAAGAGAGAGCCTTCTCCTTGGCCTTAGCGAGGTCATCTTCCAATTTGCGGATCCTCGCTGCCTCTTCCTCATATTCGGCCTCGCACTGAGCCAGCTGGGGAATGACATACCCCAATTTGGCACGATCTTGATCTATCTCCTGCTGCTGTTCTTGGATAGATTTGTTCATAGATTCCAATTGCTCAGCAAGCTCTGCAGTTAAGGAGTCGTACCTAGCTTGAACGAGACCGTCAATGCTGCCTCGAGATAGCTGCAAATAAACGTTAATGGGTTGCTCTAAACCATTAACTATCTGCTCCAGCGCATCAGCTATCCCAACGTCGTTGAAATCTCTAATCGACGCTATCACAAACTGGGAGGACCTCCTCAGAGCCTCAAAATCTAGATTCTTCTTCAGCACCATTGATATCAGCGCTTTCAAAGTGGTATAGAAGATACTAGTATACTGCTCAATCAGCATGGCAAAATCAGATTGGACGCCTGGAGTGGCTGCAATATCGGAGAATCCACCTCCAGGAACGACTGCAGACGATGTTTCCACAGTCGTCGCCTCAACAGATGGCGCGACAAAAGAAGAAGCGCCAACAACGGTCGAAGTGGCTGGTGTACTCAAAGGAGGCATAGTCGTAATGACAGGCTCATCCTCCTCTTGAGATGTCAGAACTGTTTCGGGCGAGCCGACACCCAAAAATGTTTCCTCTTCAAAGTCGGGCACCTCCGTGTCATCGACAGGAGCTGAAACAAAGCCAAAAGTTGCATCGACGCTACCCTCCCTGTAGATGTCTTCCCCTGAAAAGAAGACAAGAGAAAGTTAATATCAACATGATGTTAATTTTTCTAAAAGAGGCATAAAGACGAAATTTACCCATGGCCGATGGTACATATGGCGCGTCTGCAACCAGTACAGCTAAATCATTTCTTAATGATGCTAAGCGAGCTGTCATACCTGGAGAAGGGGGTGTGCCAACTGACACTGGCAGGTATTCTTCCAGGTCTTTACCGAGATCCACTCGAGGCTCATTGGGTAGAATCTCGCTGGATATACTTACAGACGCAGCAGGGGTTTCTCCTATTGCTGGTCTGGAGAAAGATATTCTTATTTGGCTTGGCCCCGAAGGCGATTTTGTACCACTACCTGAAGCGGTAGCAGTGATAGCAGCCTCGAGGAAAGATTCTCCGGCATTGCCAGTCGAAATTCTAGAGGTTCCCTCTCTAATAGGCGAAGGACCTCTAATCAGAGGATCGTCCCCAACAGGGGAAACAACAGGCTCACTCCTAGGAGCCTCATGATTGGAAATCCAGACAGGACCATGAGCAACCTTCTTTTTCTTGCGAGGGGAAGTTTTTTTCAGAACAGGAGCCCTTCGCTTACCAGGGATAACCAGAGGCTCTGCAGGCGGAGGTATGTCGCCTCTCGGTATTGCCAGCAAAGGCTCATCTGGATTGACAGAGTCTTCACCCTCGTCAGAGGAAACTGATGGGATTTTCTCTCTTCCCGCGGACTTAGAAGAGGGCATTCTAAAACTTCCATGCATATCAAAATCGCGATGGAAGGTATTGACGGCCACGTAAAACTGGGCGTACGAATGGAGGATGCGCAACTCCATAGAGAGAGAAGTCACGGGCACAGTAAAAGCCGCTCCAGTATAGCCCATTATGAAGTATCGCCATCCTCTCGCTCCATCAATAAGTCTACCTCTGGACCGGAAGCTGGTGATGGCGTTGCCCACGTGCAATTGGTCATACCCAAACTGCCTGGCAAACCGACTAGGCAGGTAGGGCTCCAAGAAGCATTGGTCTTTACTTCTGTACATTAAATGGGAAGGTCTAATGCAGACCAACCAATTAAAAGCTTCAGGAGAAAGAACGGTCTGCCCTTCACCTGAGTCCTGAAGTCTCGTCCCCTGTTGATTGAGATGTACAGTGGGGATGGTGCAGAAGAGCTTCCAGCTGTGAGAAAAATTTAACGCTCGCCGACAGTCTAAAACTGTGGTCATGTTCCAGGTGAAATTCTTGTAATTCAACAAAAAATTTCTCTCCGAACTACTGCCAGAGCCAGGAGACATCACCCTAGGGTTATGGAGAATTAACCATCCCATCAAATACAGGAACGATAATTCCACCCTGGGAAAACTGTCACGCCATATTTCATCGGCAAGCAGCCCTTCAGTAATGGCCCCCAGGCCAGCTTGGATGCGGCATACCATGGCAGGGAGAAGGCCCAGTCTTGCCCCGAACACCAGACGCACGGCAGGCCATAAGGTATTGCGGTGAATGCGATCCGAAGATGCAATGCCTGGTACTACCAGTCGGCGTAGCCATACAGAGAGGAAACCAGCCAGTTGAGCTTCCCTTGACAGAGGCCTGCGACAATGCCACAAATAACTGTAGGCTTTAGTGCCTGCAGGATATTTCCCTATCCCTTCGTCGAGAATTCAATCTGAAGCGCCATCGTCTTTAATAAGGTCATCGACTACTCGAGCGTTAAGCACGCTCAGAAGGCTCAAAGGCTTATCTCGGCTATCTACCACCTTGTCTGGCTTAGCATTTCGGGCATGATGAAAGAAGAGGTAGGATGCCCATTTGTTGGTATGAGCCAAATCAGAGGGCTCATTATAGAAGGCAGTGCACGCAAGGTAATGGCTCATCAGCTCCTGGTACACCGCCACTACCCGAGGGTTTGTATCCCCCATCTCCCGGTTTGTGGGAACATACTCTTCATAAGGAGTATCCCCCATTGGCAGTCTCGAAATCTCTGCCATTTCGTGAAGGGCCAATCCTAACTCCCCTAGCAGAGTGGCGAAAGTCCCAATGAGCGAGATATACCGCTCCATCAAAGCCAAAAACAGGTGAGAGTTGAGAGGTAACCCAACACTGGTAGCACTCACAGCCGCATACAGACCAATGCTCTCCAGCTCAGTCTGAAAATGCTTCAGGGCCCAGGCAGCTAAACGAGCCCATCGAAGATTTGTAGGGGTAACCCACCCACCGGTCCGAGGATTAACCTTGGGGTATACTCCTCCATGCCCCATAAATTTATTGCAGAAAGTCGATAATTGGACTGGTTGGAGCAATGAAGTATCTTCACTCGGGAAGCTACCCGGAAATAATCCCCTAAAAGGCATCACAGGGCCTGAAGGGCGGCTCATAAATGATCCTTGGTCTGATCCTTTCTGATAAAATATCTTTCCCGGCTGGCCGTGAAGATTAGGGGTCAGAGTCTACGACATCTTCCTCGGATGCGTAGCATGGAAGAATACCGAGATAGGGTAATCTCTTAGCATCTTGGGTAGGTACATGACCAAGCCCCCAGCAGGGAAAACCCAGTCTTCCTTCTTGGGCTTCGTCTGGGATTGTTTATCAATCATATCCCTGAACAAGAAGGCTGGTTTTATATACTTGTCCCCGTCTATATACATCAGGGGCTCTCCATTGATCATGCTCAACAGCATTAGCTCTCCCTGAGACGATATCAGGATTCCCCTTCCTTCAGGATACTGGGGTCCGGAAATAGGAAATGTCACATGGGACAAATCCTCCAGGTAATTGGAGTGCAGCATCCCAGCAGCAGAACTCATCACCTCAGCCAACGGAGATATCTGTAAATTAACTACAAAGTGCAAGAAGAACATGTCAGTTTCTATACTAGACATTACAGTCTTGCAGTTTATGCCAAAGATCAAACAGTCTGTGCTTTTACGCCAAGACTGTGAAAACTTGAGTTTTTACGCTGGAATCCATTTCCTAAGCGTAAAATTCAAGGTTGGCTGTATACAGTCTGTGTTTTACGCCAGACTGCCAAAGTTTGAGTTATTACGCCGAAATTTTCATCCAGAGCGTAATACTCAAAGTTTGTAGTATACGCCAAATTTCGACAGTCAGAGCTTTTACGTCAGACTGCAAAAATATGGAGTTTTTACGCTGACACATTAGGAATGTGGGCGTAAAAGAGAAAACATCTCTGTGCATCATCTTTCTCGAAGAGGCTCTCAGCACAGAAGATGACCTAATGCGTTCACGTACAACGTGTGCGAAGGGTTTTGTTCTTCTCTTCCCAAAAACTTTACCTATGACGCCTGGTGCACAGCTTGACGGTGGGACACTTCGTTCCGATCGAGGTTCGCTCTGCCCGACGGGAGTCGCTCGTGCTTGAGCAGAGGAGCGAGAAGAGGAGGCCGCCTTCTTTCCTTTAGTGGTGGAAGATTGTTTCGGCACCATTGCTAAAACTCAGTATTCTTGAGAAAGAGACGAAGAGGAAAAGTTCTTGGAAAGCTAGGGTTGCTTGCAAAAAGACAGGTGAAAAGTTTCTTCTCTGAAGGTCTTAGGGTATTTATAGAGTTCAGATAGACTCCTCGAATCCCTGACCAAATCCGATATTTAATATTCGGTTATGATTTGGGGACACGTCAGCCTATCATTTGAAAAGAGAAGACGAACAGTCAGCGGATTCAAAATTTTCGCGCAGAGCAGATTCATGATTTTATGCTAAGGAGCTTTTTACGCTCGAGAAGCCACAAATCTATGGTTTTACGCTCAGAGGCTATAAGTCTATGGTTTTACGCCCGGATGCTTTTACTCTCGGTAGCTTTTATGCTCGAGAGGCTACAAACCTACGACTTCACGCTCAGGAGCTACAAATCTATGATTACACGCTCAGAAGCTTTCTATGCTCAGAGGCTACAAATCTACGACTTCACGCTCGGAAGTTTTCTTCTCAAAGGCTATAGATCTACAGTTTTACGCCCGGATGCTTTTATGCTCAGCAGCTTTCACGCTCGAGAGGCCACAGACTTATGATCTTACGCTCATCTATATTACGGATCTATGACTGTCCGCATATCTTAAAATACGCAGGCTAGAATATGCGTATATCTGAACAATTCTCAAGACGGCCAATTACAAGGGTTCATTCAGAAGATGCTCCTTTCCGGCCTCAAAACATCCCAAGTACCCAAAGCATACAGGGTTCAGCATAGAAAATGACTCTTCTTCTTGGGTCGATTGGAAGTTCATCCAAAATTCAGTCTTAATATTTTCGCTACAGTTCAAGATAGCGACTCAGTTTCGACAGCCATTTCTCGCCTTTTCCAAACGATTTTTGAGAAATCATTCTTAAAAAATGATGATCTGAACAAGAATTCTTCGCATCAGAAGTGACAGTTCAGAATCCTACGCGACTCCTCGTTCCAAAACAGCAGGACAGTTCAAAAATGCGACTTAAATGCTAAACAGCTTTCTACGCATCTTAGGTTATGCGTAGAAACATGACGAGATCAAATACTCTTTTTTACCAGAGTCAGCGTAAAGGTATCCAGACGTGTCGAAGCCGCACATTATTCAGACTTCATCACAGCAAAATATGACAAATCATCAGATGCGTAAAAGAAGACAGTCTTATTAATCATGATTACATATGAGGGAAATCCAGATTACAAAGGATTTTTCATCTTCATGATTACATATGAGGGAAATCCCGTCTACAAAGGATTTCTCATCCTCATTTAAAGATCACGCCCAGAATCTGTTCTGCCAGGTTCTCGCATCGGTGGAGATCTTTATCTGTCTTCTACAGCAGTTCATGTAACGCCCCGCTCCGCGTCGGCGTTATGTATCAAGGTGAGTGGGCAGAACTTCGTTCTCTGATTCTTGCACGCCTTAATAATAACCTGAGTTTTGCTTACAATGTTTTCTTAAGAGAATGATAGAACCTGCCTTGCATGTTAATGAACGAACTCACCTAGTTTGTCTTTGAAATGATAAGTCTGCTAAACGAGAATCCTGAAACGCTTTCTAAAGTGCATGAACATGTTCACTATCGTCTATGCTTCGAGAGAACCATACTGTGCCTGAATGTGTTCAAGTGATAAGTCGGATTGCCCCGCAACAACGATTGTGTTCTGATGGTTCGTCTCGTCTGCATACTAGAGTTTATTTGATAGTGTTCCATGCATTCGCACGCGGTCGGATAATGGCTTTTGGTGGAGAGTTGAACTGCATGTGTCACGGCTGCTACAGAGATAGTGGAAAGCAACTATGAGTCACAGCTGCCATTAGCATCAGATGAATCAGTCATTGGTATGCTGTACAACCAGCTGCCGATCCTGAGATACTCGGGGACCGCCCTGCATATAGCTAAGTCATTGTGTTGGCTTGGATAGATGACTGCCCCTAAGATGTGCATTGTGTGTCTAGCCTTGCATCAGACCCTGGAGTCGCACGAGACACGCTGCGCACACCCTGAACATGAACGGATTGCTTGCTTGCTTATTACATATGAAACTCTGTTTCCAAAGATGTTTCCAAACAATGTAATATGACTCTGCTAGAACTGCATGAAATGAACCTAGGTAAAACTAGAAAGATCACTAGTAATGTAATGTTTTATAACATGATTACTTAGTGTTGGTTTGAGTGAATACTTGTTTCTGTTCAGTTGTTTTATCTCACCAGTACTTGTATAAAGTGCTGACCCCCCAACAGTTTACTTGCTTGCAGGTACTGGATCGTCCGAGGGAGCGTTAGGCGTGCCACAGTCCCTAAGACCCAAAAATCCTGGTTTCGATTGTTGCCCCGAGAATGCTATCGTATAAGGGGGCATAATGTATGGAACGAGCAAAGGAACCCAAGTTGCCTCGATTGTCCCGAACACTCAGTTGGCTAATGCATTGCGTTGCAACAAGTCCCTTTCCGCTGCTTACTCGATTGATGCGATGATAGCCAACTATCAACTTAAACGATATGGCCTTGCACGGGCGTAACCCCAGGCCCGTCACGTCCCCCGATGGGCTCGATCGGGCTAGGCCACTCCTTCCCCTTCCTCGCACCCGTGGGACGGGCGCGGTGATTCGCGTCCGGCGCGCCGAGGTACGGTGATTCATGCCCGGTTAGTTAAATCCCGGCCGTAAGGGGTGGGGCAAGGCGGAGCGGCGGCCCGAGCGGGTCCGGGGCGTGACAGAATGGTATCAGAGCTGAATCGATCTTCTGGCCCAAACTGTTGCTATGACTCTGAGATATTATCGATATGGTTTTGCAATAGCGCGTTCCATACAATAAGTCCATAGATATTCTCAAAGTGCAAATGTTTTCTGAACTTGAATTGCTTGATTCTTTCGATTGAGTACGGCGAGGGACGGCGCTATCGCTACTCGGAATATCGAGAAGTTTATCCTTGAAGTTTCGAGGACGAAACTTTTTGTTGGTTGGTAAGTATGTAACGCCCCGCTCCGTGTCGGCATTATGTATCAAGGTGAGTGGGCAGAACTTCGTTCTCTGATTCTTGCACGCCTTAATAATAACTTGAGTTTTTGCTTGCAATATTTTCTTAAGAGAATGATAGAACCTGCCTTGCATGTTAATGAACGAACTCACCTAGCTTGTCTTTGAAATGATAAGTCTGCTAAACGAGAATCCTGAAACGCTTGCTAGAGTGCATGAACATGTTCACTATCGTCTATGCTTCGAGAGAACCATACTGTGCCTGAATGTGTTCAAGTGATAAGTCGGATTGCCCCGCAACAACGATTGTGTTCTGATGGTTCATCTCGTCTGCATACTAGAGTTTATTTGATAGTGTTCCATGCATTCGCACGCGGTCGAACAATGGCTTTTGGTGGAGAGCTGAACTGCATGTGTCACGGCTGCTACAGAGATAGTAGAAAGCAACCATGAGTCACAGCTGCCATTAGCATCAGATGAATGAGTTATTGGTATGCTGTACAACCAGCTGCCGATCCTGAGATACTCGGGGACCGCCCTGCATATAGCTAAGTCATTGTGTTGGCTTGGATAGATGACTGCCCCTAAGATGTGCATTGTGTGTCTAGCCTTGCATCAGACCCTGGAGTCGCACGAGACACGCTGCGCACACCCTGAACATGAACGGATTGCTTGCTTGCTTATTACATATGAAACTCTGTTTCCAAATATGTTTCCAAACAATATAATATGACTCTGCTAGAACTGCATAAAACGAACCTAGGTAAAACTAGAAAGATCACTAGTAATGTAATGTTTTATAACATGATTACTTAGTGTTGGTTTGAGTGAATGCTTGTTTCTGTTCAGTTGTTTTATCTCACCAGTACTTGTATAAAGTGCTGACCCCCCAACAGTTTACTTGCTTGCAGGTACTGGATCGTCCGAGGGAGCGATAGGTGTGCCACAGTCCCTAAGACCCGGAAATCCTGGTTTCGATTGTTGCCCCGAGAATGCTATCGTATAAGGGGGCATAATGTACGGAACGAGCAAAGGAACCCAAGTTGCCATGATTGTCCCGAACACTCAGTTGGCTAATGCATTGCGTTGCAACAAGTCCCTTTCCGCTGCTTACTCGATTGATGCGATGATAGCCAACTATCAACTTAAACGATATGGCCTTGCACGGGCGCAACCCCAGGCCCGTACGGCATCACGTCCCCCGATGGGCTCGATCGGGCTAGGCCACTCCTTCCCCTTCCTCGCACCCGCGGGGCGGGCGCGGTGATTCTCGTTCGGCGCGGCAAGGCACGGTGATTCGTGCCCGGTTCGTTAAATCCCAGCCGTACGGGGCGGGGCAAGGCGGAGCGGCGGCCCGGGTGGGTCCGGGGCGTGACAGTTCATCGACTTCCACAGTCGATGAACAAGAAAATGATTAATGGCGGGAGGATACAAAACTGGACATGTATAAATTATTCAAGTCCATCCTCCATACGCCATGACAGATTGAGTTGTGGTTTTAGACCCAACTCAATACTGGAAGACAGGGCTAGCTTGTCTGCCCTCGTCCACGAACAACAGAAGAAAATACAGCTTGCAAGCTGTGTGGTCGAATGTGACCCTTCCTCTCTCCTGGACGAATCGCCATATGAAGTTGCTGATTATCCCGAGCAAAGGAAGCTATGATATCCTTCCATGATCCATCGTTGCAGATGACATTTGCTCGAAGACGCCTTCTTTTTCGGCTCCTTACATGTTGGAAGAACATGATCTTCTTCTTCCTCAAGTCGACCCGACGAACTCCGGCAATCATTCTTGTATGGTGAAGGAAATATGGTAAGAACATGTTAACTCATCAGCCTTTTTATAGGCAAAAGAGAACACACCGTATCCTAACAAATTCCCAAAAATCTGCCAAGAAATCAGCCTCGAAGAACGAGTCAGACTTGACCGTTTCATGCTTCATTCAAAGCGTTTCAAATTACGAGGAATTTAAAAGCTTTAAAGGGGGTCTTGTAGAAGCATGAAAAATACGCTGGAGAAACTATACGCAAAATGCATCAAGCACGCGTAAAACAGTATTTCAATACTGGGCGGCGTAAGACATGACTTCAGAGCCATCGGCGTACAACAGAGCTTCATCGCTAGTGCAGCGTAGAATATAAGCTCCAGAGATAACCCACGTATAATGCAGTATTCCCAGATTGCTTCAGCGTATAAAGGTTGCTACCCCGCCTTTACGGCGTAAAACCTATCTGCTTTTTAATGCAGTGGAAAGATTATACGAGGAACGCCTCGTATCCCTCAAACGAGCTGTACGAGGAACACTTTGAATTTTGTGAATGAACCTGTCAGACAGTACAATGAACCTGACTCCTGACAAACGGTACAGCACGACTATCCAGACGACGGCTATAATGATGATGCGGCACAGAGACCCAAACCGTCGTCTAGTGACATTTTCTTGATACAAACTGCTTTTACGCATTCAAGAAAATACGCTGCCTAGTTTTATACAGGCAGATGTGAGCTTTTACGCTCCGCAGAAGACAAAACAAACTGCCACGTCAAAAGCTGCTCTTCGTACAGAGCTCGAAGCACGTCTCTGCATTTAATGCGCAGAATGGGGGCAGATCTATGCATTTAATGCACGGGATTTGATTCTACTTTCGAAGACTGGGTGATCCATGATTACGACTAATACGTCCACATCATCCTTTCCACATATTACGCCATCAGGCTATTTTCAGCTTTAGGAGCACGCTGTACGCTATCTCCTTGAAATACGCCGACCTGGCTATTTTCAGCTATAAGGAGTACGCCGTATGCTATCTCCTCGGAATACGCCAACTCAGGCTATATATTTTGCATTGGTGAGTGACAAGACTATTCAGCCCAGAATACGATCAAGATCTCAGTCAAAAAAGGACAACTGGCTATCTCTACGCCAGATACCTATCCATGCAGCATCAGGCTTCTACGCCTACAAGGCTTCTACGCCTATTTGGCTTCTATGCCTACTCGGCAACCACTTGGCTTCTACGCCAACCTGACAACTATTTGGCTTTTACGCCATGGTGACAGTTATTGGCTTCCACGCCAACCTTTTCTACGTAAGGGGTAGTTACCTACGTGGCTTCCATGCCGTAATCTTCGCAGCAGTTATACGCATTATCTCGTAATGGGACACGCGTCACACGCTTATTCAGAGGATCATCTATAGTGGGTGGCAGTTATTATAACCGCCGCGTAAAAAGTGCCATACTCTCCACTGTCCGGCTTCTACGCCGACTGGACGATTACTGTCACTAAAACCCTATAAATATAGACCTATATTGACAGAGGTCAGGGGGGAGAATTTTTAGGGTCGAAGATTTTGGAACAGAAGGTCGAAAACAGAAAGGGTCGAGGAATTGAGAGAGAAGAATCCAGAGCACAAACAGAGAGTAGTGATCGACGATTTTGGCATCAAGCATCCACTCCCCTTTTGCAATCTTTGAAGCTTCTTCTTCTTCTACAGCACTTCTTCATCATCGTGTGGTCCAAGGGACAAAGTGATCGATCGCAGATCAGACTCCTATATCAATATTTATCCAGATTAAATTTTGTACTTAACATCCCGTATAGGATTAATAGTACTTCTTGTTTGTAAACCTAAGAAAGGGTTTCGTATAAACCTAGTTTTATTTCTTCCATTTATTATCAAACACAGCATCCAGTAATCTGATACACCTGAACAATTATGAGTATACGACACTTATATATATTTGAACACTTGAGCATCTTCTGCAACACAGTTGAGTATCCTTGTTACTCGTGCACTTGAAACATAATCTCGCTCGTGACACTTGTGTTTTCTTATGCGATTGCCCCATGGATTTCATTATATATACCCATGCTTGGTTTAACTTGGTTTTCCTTGGACAGGGAAAGACGGATGGTAAGTTGGTAAGTCTCGCCGTGTTACTCTTATATGACACGATGCACTGCCACACGAGTTAGGCCTTTCATTATGCCATGAAACTGATCCTAAGGGAAGATTAGAAAGATAACTTAATAGATGGTGCACGGAACCTATATAACATGTTTGGATTTGTCGAGCGGACGAGAAGCCTCCCCACTAGTGTATTCATGTACTGATAACCCACCCAATTGCTTGCAGGGTGCGGGAGAACCTCGTTCGGTGCGGAAACCCCTTCATGTGTGCTAAGGCGTGGAGTTCGCTCAGGAGCCTTGGAGCGTTGCATCCGGAACTAAAGCACATATACAAGACATAATATTGGAACATCGCCTATGTATCATTTCGAAATTGTAGTCACTTGGCACGCTTTTATTGTTTTGAGAGAGAGGACTTGAGTGACTTGTAATCTCGGCCTAGCGCCGCTTGTAATACTTGTTCAATATTAATAAAGTGCTTATTTTACTTCCATACTTGTGTTATTCAATGCTTCCGCGATGACAATTTTGTGAACTTGTTACCAAGCACCTGTTCGTTTCTTATTCCGCTGCATTCGGACTATCTGTGCGACTCTGTGGCTTAGTCATTTTACCGCCTGTTCGGATTATGGCCTTGCATGGGCGCAGCTTGTGCTCGTGCGACATCACGTCTAGATGGGAAAGATCGTCCTACGGGAGCGCTAGCGGGGGCGATTCGCGACCCGCGGGCACGGTCGATTCCTGTGGGAGATCGGGGCGTAACATCAATGTGGCAACCCAAAGTGTGTATTGCAATATCGAGCGAGAGCTTGGGTAGTTAACGCGGAGGCATATGTATGACCCTGCTACTTCCAAGTGTCCGCTGTGGTGTCTGAATCGACAAAAGAATTAAACCTTGAGTTGTGTACAGGTTCGACACTAGTATTCAATATGAGAGGTTGAGAGCGGGAAAAGTCTGTGTTTGAATCAGAGTTCAAGTAAACTCTACGGCTGTATTTAAATTTAAGTCACCATGGTGACTTGTGCAGTGGTTGAGCTTTCCACTTGAATTTAATTTTGGGTTTGAGTATCCATTCAAGTTATGGGCCAGGCCTTGGACTCTCGCAAGTTCAGTCCAGTGGATCTTGGGCTGAGTCAGCCCAGTAGTTGTAGCCGGGCCAGAAGCCTTAGAGCCGGATCAAGTAGTTGATTATCAGATTAAGTCGTCTATTAAGAGTAAATTATAATTGGTTAGCTTAAGCAAGGGTAATTAGAGTTACTATAGCATCTAGTAATTGGGTTAGTTTTAAATTAATTAATAGCATTGGATCATTAATATAGGTAGATAATTAATTTGGTTATTGGTTAATTTACGTAAATGGATTAACAAGTAGTTAGAAATTAGACTAATAGATTGACTAAGTTGATTAAAAATTTAGATTATAGTAGGTTTGAAGGAAATTGATATATTATACCTTGTCTTTTTAGGAGCATTTTTTTCACACCATCACCCCTTCCGAGGATTCAGGTTTGAAGGAAACTGATCCCATGCCAGCAGTCGACCCATCAGTAATCGATACAAACACAGTTGGAACTCCTTTTTACTCCCTTTAGTCCATACAACCTCTGCAAGCTCCCACTTATCATGCACCGTTCGAACTCGATTATAAACCGCCGTGCAATCAAATCGGCCACCCGGAGTATCATCCCAAAACTATCTGTCTCCTGCCAGATGTGTCAATCGTGACCCGCCTGATGATATCGTGAAACCGACAAGCATAGCCATGTTGCTCCGTCAGCCACTCTCCAGCATTAATAATAACCGTCACCCTCTCCTTACGATATGCCTTATGGCCGACGTGCATACCGACCATATGTATTAGCCCTTCATGCTGAAACCAAGGATCTAACCAAATATCGGTCTCCATTCCATCCATGAATACACTTGAAATAGCCTGCTTGACCGCCACCCTGTATTTAAGTATTTGCTTGAATAAAATCGGTTCATTTTTATTGGAGGAGTACACCCACAAGTTACCCCCTTTCAAGTATCTTGTCCACATCCAAGTAGCCCATAAGGAGTCCCCCTGAAGAAATTGCCATACCAGCTTTATTCCTGTCACTTCCTCCTCAGACAAAGTGGTCGTAATCCAACCCCTCCTTCCTCCCTCGGTCGACAAAGAATGTCCCAAGCAATTTCATGCATACCGCCCCTCCAAATAAAATCTGCAGACATCTTGTCCATTTTGGTGATAGTCGCAATAAGTAGCATTATCGATTGAAGCCAGAAATTAGTGATTGCCATAATGACAGATCGCACAAATTTAATACGACCCCCAAACGATAATGTCTGAGCCTTCCACCCCTCCATTCGTCTCTGTGTAAACTCCATAATGTTGTGACACTCAGCTTCCTTGGCGTAATTGACGGATAGTGGAATCCCCAAATACTTAACAGGTAATTTCCCAATAGGAATTTCAAGTACGTTGCTTACTCCTCCTTTATAGGGAACAATTTATTGAAGTAGACCTTTCTCTTGTCTATATTCATCCGTAACCCTATCATTTCTCCAAACAATCCCATCACATTGGCAATAGCCTCAAGACCAGAGAAATATGGCACAAAAAAATAAACAAATCATCAGCATAAATAAGATACGAAATATGTGGTTGTACCTGACGATACAGCGGAATAATATACTTTCGACACACAGCAACGTCCATCAAGCATAAGAAATACTCCATGATCAGAGTGAAAAGATAATGTGAGAGAGGATCCCCTTGTCGTAGCCCCCTATTACTCCTGAAGAAACCATGAGGTTGACCTTTGATAAGAATAGAGAATGTAGTTGTCGTAATACATTCACGAACTCGGGCCACCCATTCCTTGCCAAATCCCATAGAAAGCATAATGTGACAAAAAATAAATCTTGATTCATGACATCATATGCCTTCCGAAGATCGAATTTAATGCATGCTTTTGGGACCCCAGGTTTGTTAACTCCCGAATAAGCTCATGACCAAGAATACTATTTTCTGCAATGGAACTTCCTTTTATAAAGGCTACTTGGTTTTTTGACACCAGCTCCTGCATAATCTGCTCCATACGGAGACACATAGGATGCCTAATTAGTTTGTACAAATAATTACAGCACGCAATTGGTCTGAAGTCTTACAATGCCGTGCCCCCCTCCTTCTTTGGGATAAGTGTTAGGAAGGTGTGGTTTAATTCACGCAACAACCTGCCATGCCTGATTTTTTGTTATACCATCTGCAACACCAAGTGCCGAATCTCCTCCCAATAAAGTTTATAAAATTTACTCCTGAATCCATCAGGCCCCAGAGCTTTATTAGGATTTGTAGTCTTCACTATAGTCTCCACCTCCTCCATCGATACCTCCATAAGCAATTTTTGATTCCCCGCTTCCGTAACCAACCTTTTACACACAATACAAAAAAAAAATGGACAAATAATCGTCCTAGTTGTACAAAGTAGAGTAGTACTTAACCGCCTCTTCCTGGATGTCCGTCAGTGCCGAGACGTCTCCTCCATCATGACCTATGAGTTTGTTGATGTTGTTGCTATATTGGCGGACCCGCACCACATCATAAAAGAATTTTTTACATCTGTCTCCATCCCGTAGCCAGGAACACTTGGCTCTTTGAGCCATATGAATCTCCTCAAACAGGCAGCCATGACCCGCCTCTTGTACCATTATTCTCTCCCTTTTTGCTAGATATGCATTAAGTGCATCTGCCTCCAGACAATCTTGGACCCCCTTGAGCTCTTTCTCCTTGGCCCTCACGTCCGGTACAGGTCTGCCACTGTTCCATGCTTTAAGTCCATCCTTCATCCTTTTCAGCTTAATCACCAGTTGGAACTGGATATTGCCTGCACCTCCACCTGTAGTCCCCTCCGTACAACGTCTGCGTACACATCAAGTAGGTGCCACGTATTGTTTTACCTGAAAGAGAAGGGTCATCTCGCCTCTGTAGCTGTCAACCGAATTCGAATTGGGGATTGGTCATTGGTCCCTGCGGAAATATGTCGAACCCGCTCCTGCTACCAAAGCTCGATTCAGTTGATAGATGATTCGCTTTCGCACCCTTTATTATTCTAGGTCCATATATACCCCTCTCTGCCCAGGTCTCGCAACCCTGATTGTAGCAAACAATTCTGGAAGTCATGCAAAATGACGTCAGGGATGCGCCTACCACCAATTTTCTCATGATCATATAAGAGGACATTAAAGTGTCCTATAACCAGTAATGTTAAACCCATGTCTCTCTCTGCGATACTACAAAGGTAGATAATCTCCTGCCATAATCTCCTCCACTGACAGGGGTCATTATGACTATAGACAACACAAAGAATGAAGCACAAGCCACCTTTATTAGTAAAAATGAGAGCAATAACTTATTCTGAAATGAATAATACCTGACTGTCCCAACTGCATTTATCCCACTGAACCCAGATTCAGTCCATACTATATAAATGTAGATTATTAATTTGCCCCCACCGCATCACCTTTCTCCTAACCAAGATCCTTTTTGATTTAATCTTGGTCTCAAGAATGACACTAATAGTACACCGACTCCTCCGCAACTCCTATAAAATCTCCTTCCATCTCCCAATCGAGCACGCACAACGAACATTCCAAGCAATAATCGATATTTAATCAACATATATGTCCTCATGTACACCAATCGACCTGACATCTTTGGGAGTATCAGGCGTTGCCTCATGTAGGTCCATCTTTGCTGGACGACTAGATGCGCTCTTCGCCTCCCTTCAAAGTAGTATCGGCTACTCCGGATTGTCTCTAACTACTACTCCTCCCTCCTAAGACTCATGTAAATGTTGTGGTCGTAATACATCTTTTCGAGGATTAAGGGCATACCATTTTCTGCTTGAATAGACTGTCACCTTCTCATATCCTCCCACTTTCTTCCTTTTGTTTTCAGTCACACGACCACGAGGAAGCACCCCCACCTTGTTCTTTGAACTGGATGGGCCCTCCTAATGGTGGGATGCAGGAGAGCACCATATCCTGCCTGCATTACTGTCCCCTCCTCCCTCAAAGTGCCATTCTGATCATGCATCTCTTCCTTTTTAAAAGTAGATAGAAAATATATTTTCTACAAGAGGAGAGTTAACAACATCCAAAGCAGATTCACGAAGTGCTGTCCGTCAATCAGTTCGTCCAGTTCGATATCTACAACGAGGGTGACAAGGAGCATTCTAGAAGTTCTTTTTCGAAATTGTTGGTTCCTGGAAGCAAATCTAAGAAAATGGTCGAATATTGCTTTGATCAACTGTGATCTTCATTACCCCATCGAGGGGTTCTTTTCTTTCGTGCATCTTGTATTTTCGTTTTTGTTTTCATTCTAATTGTAGCAATTGTGTTGCAAAGTTTTAATAGCTTTATGTTTTAGTAACTTCTTGTTGCAATATTTCTCTTTAAATAGTTAGTTTGTAATAGGTTGCAAAAGACCAAGGAGTTCTTTTGGTTTCAATTTTCACGTACTTTGTACAATCTTTGTAACTCGATAATAACAATCCCAAAGCAAGATCTGAGCAACAAAGATGAAAAATCGTGCAAGTTTCCTCAATAAGTTTTTACAAACTTGAGAAGTTCGATTGGGAGCATTACAATAACTTGAAGAGGAAGATAAGTCTGAATCTTCAACTCATCAACGTTGACTATGTATTGACTAATCTAGAACCTGCTTTTTTAGAAAAGATGATGCACAAAAGAAGAAAGACGTGATTGCTTCGTAAGAAAAATGGAGAAGAGACAACAAACTCTGCAAGTTGTTGATTCTCAACTCCATGGATAATTTCTTAGCAGAGTCATAGATCAAGAATGAGCTTGCAAGGGATGTCTGGAAGTCTCTTGAGAAACAGTACAAAGATGACAAGAAGATGTCAAAAATTTATTTCGTCGACAAATTTATGAAAAATATAATTTGAAGACGAGAAGACAATGATATCTCAAGTCAAAGAACTACAAAAGTTGCAGCAAAAGCTTGAAGAGGAAGGCATGCCTCAAGCAAAGAAGTTCATGGCGGGTGCCATCATCTCCAAGCTCGCTAATGGTTGAAATAAGTTCGCAACTGACACGCGAGAATATGGAGATCATGCTAGAAGATCTTTCGTGCTAGATTTATATTGAAGATGAAGCCATGGGCCAAATAAAAATGGACACTCTGTCCAAATAGTTTGCTAAGTCAAACATGTTTGGAGATTCCAAAGGGAAGCAGAAGGCTTCCTACAACAACAAGAAGAAGGACTTCAACCATCTGATTGTGAAGTGAATTTCTTTCAAGTCAAAGCCTAGCAACGATGGGGCTTGCTTAAAATGTTGCAAGAAAGGCCACTTCAAGGAGGGCTGCAGGTCCAAGCCTAAACCAAATCCAGATGACCAAGGTTAGTTTAACTTGGTTGCTATGATTGAGTAGCTTGACTCATCTGGAGTGGACACTGATTGGTGGGCGGACACGGTGGGTATCTTGGCACGTATGCTCAAAGAATGAGTTGTTCACCACATACGAACCTACTTCTGAGAAGGTCTCAATGGAGAACAAGTCTCAACCTGAAGTTCTGGGGATCAAGTCAGTGGTGCTGAAATTGACTTCGGAAAGTCACTTACCCTGGAGAACGTGAAGCATGTAACGGTCATTTCTAAGAACTTGATCTCTAGTAGTCTGTTATGCAATACAAGCTTAAGGATGGACATCAATGATGGCTAGATGGTTGTAAAACCCCTCTCCCAAATTTCTATTATTTATTTATTTTACTACATAATCTATGTCAATACACTTAAGAAGGACTATCATTTATCTATAATCATTAGCTAGTGCTCTGTTGTTAAATAGCTAATAATATATTTTCTTTCTGAAGTCACTTTTATTAAATAGTTAACTATTTTATTTTACTTAACCTAAAACCAATTTTTTTAACACTTAACCTATTGAGTCTATTCCTGGAATTCCTTAGGTTACCTGTCCATTTTCCTAACTATTTTCAGTCAAAATCTACCTTAACCCTGCCCGCAATGGGCCAAACCCGAACCTAGCCGAAAAATAAATACTCCTCCACATCGGGCGCTCCCAGGGGCGGAGCCAGGATTTTGGAATAGGGTGGGCTAGCTAATAGTTACTACAAGATTCTAAAAATTTTTGCCAAAAAATTGGCAGAGTTTCCTTCATAAATTCGATGATTCGAGAAAGAGACCTTGAATATTTGTATGTTTCGTTATTCCCTTTTTAATAAAACACGGTGAATACTTACCAAATTTCAGTTATAAAAAAAGAAGATATAGCTTGTAAGAAAGAACAAGGAAATCAATGCCTGGTAATGGAGAATCACATACCGGAAATAGGTACACATAGTAATCTTCAAGCAAACCTGTGAAAATTGAAAAGGTACACAAAATTTTCCATCAATTGTTCGTCGTGTTAACAAATCGTTTTCAATAACATATTCCATTTACTAATACACTAAACGTTCCTAAAAATAAATTAAAACATGAAACAAACTTTTAATATTTAATGTTATAAGATGAATATTAGCATAAGTTCACCAATATGGAATCACAATTATACCTGTGAGACGAAGCTCGTTGATGCGCTTCCATGCATGGGCAGCCTTTCTTAATGTGTTGTTAAACAGCTCCTTTCGGCCAAGCATCGTCCGCGTATCCTTTTGAAACACCTGAATAAGAAAAATTTGGCCTATGGAATCAGATTTCTCTCATATGACAAGGATCCTCGTACTACTTGAACTTTAGCAATTTGCTAGTTAAGTTGTAGCTGGTTGGATATGCATAATACACACATTGGTAGAACAAATGTATATAAAACTTGAGGATAACCTAGTCTGATACCATGTAAAAAGAATGATAAGATATTAAGTTTAACCATATGGGATTGGTTCATATTAGTCATAGTTTCTGCACTAACCAGAATCCAATAAGAATGGCAATAAGGGATATCCAAGGGAAGAGAGACTAGTCATATGCTGCAATATGGTTCAATCCCAGGGCTGGGTAACATCTTGGTACCGGTACTCTGCATTGCTGATAATTCCAAAAATTAGGCCCTTTTGACAAGCCCATCTCAAGAAAGGCTGGGAGTCAGAGAAGACACAGTAGTCTGAACACCTTCTCAAATTTCATATCATCATAATCATAGCCTGCCTGTTCCAATTGCCAAAAAGAAACCCAATAAAGTTTTAGATATAAAACTATGACAATAAGCTTGGAATGAGTTCTATAGATCAAACAGACACTCTTAATACCCAAATATATCCGAAGATACCGGTCGTATTGGTCAATATATAAAGTTTGAATTGCAGTTTTGATGTAGATTTCACTAATTTTGATCAGGTTCACATATAGCTCTTTAGGTCAGGATTTTTGATATCAGAAAATTACAAGAAAACAATATAAGAGTTGGATCAGTATCAATCGTAGAGAGCAAAACATTTTAGGAACGAAACCATCATATGTTTAGAAGACAAAAGAATCAACAGGGACACCCAATCAAAGGCTTCTCCCAGACTCCCAGACATTGACAGAAATATAAGTAGGCAATGAACAATTAAGTTCTTAAGAGACTCATCAAAGAACTTAATTTGAGATTTAAGATATGCACTTAGGCATGGATAATAAAGATTAAGAGGATAGATATAAGAACCTTGCAAGTGACATGGGTTATAAAAATGGCACTTAAAGCATTCTAGTAAAAGAGTACTAACCCTGTTCTCAGTATGCCAGGGTGCTATATTCTTTGGCAAACACAAATGGAACAATTCCTTGGGGCAGAGCAGCCTGCAAAATAACAAAGATAGGCATATTAATAAAATACTTAGTTTAAAGTGAATGATTAAAAAATACTGTATTGTACTAGTATTGTGTACTTGAACAGGATTCAGTAACAGCACCTTCTCTCAAAAACTTTAGCCTTCTCTCAAAAACTACTAAAAAATGATGTCAGTGAAGTTGATATCAGTGACATTCCCAGTTTCTAGCATTCCCTTGAAGTTATATCAGTAAACCAGAACATGGATGACTACAAGATGGGTATCTCTTTCTGCTGAAGCAAAATAACTGGAGTACAAGGCTGAGGTTTAGAACCAAACTGACAAGCACTACAAGCATTGAAAATCTTGTTTGGGTGGTAAATGGACATTGTAGTATTGTACTCGAAGTAATTCAATCTGGAACAGGTCATATCTCTGATTATCTTTGACATAAACCCATTAGTCTAATATAGTTTTGGATCCATACTATTTGATCAGCTTCTATCTGTGTATGAGCAGAAAGTATGATTGTGCTTAACTGGGAACAATACAGAGCTTATTCTTGAACATAATTATTCCAAAATGCATGGATTATTTATCAAGTACATGTAGGTATTTTGGGAAGGACTTCTTTAGTGCTTGCAGTGAGCATTCAACATACCTACAAACATATGAATGATATAAGAATGTATGCACTAAACTACTAAAAAATGATGTCAGTGAAGTTGATATCAGTGACATTCCCAGTTTCTAGCATTCCCTTGAAGTTATATCAGTAAACCAGAACATGGATGACTACAAGATCCCAGTTTCTAGCATTCCCAGTTTCTAGCATTCCCTTCATCCCAGTTGATATCAGTGAAGTTGAGAGAGAGAGAGAGAGAGAGAGAGAGAGAGAGAGAGAGAGAGAGAGAGAGCTTACTTGTCATAATACTCTCTAACAGAGTTAACCAGAACATGGATGACTACAAGATTAAAAGCATCAGTAATGCTGATTGTAAATAAATTCCTTTACAAGGTACAAAATGTTAATCATCGAGAGCCAAAATAGAATAAAGTTTGGCAACAAAATAAGTGCTCTATATGGCAACATAATAAAGTTTGGCAACAAAATAGAATCCGAGTCAATATCTTCAGCAAGATACCCTATCGAAGTTGCACTCTTCAGTTCTTTAGAGAATAGAATTCGTGTATTATAGAATCCGAGTCAATATCTTCAGCAAATCCTCGTTCAATGTAGATAACCATAGCATCGGCTAAGAACTCATCATCCATTTTACTTCTCAAATTAGTTTTAATAAGCTTCATAGCTGAAAATGCTCTTTCTGTAGTTGCTGTGGAAACAGGAAGAGTTAAAACAAGACGAATCAACTTGTCGATCAAATTGTAATATTGTGACTTGTTTGTTTCAACTAATGTCTAACATAACTCAGAAATGGTGCATATATTTTGGAACTTTTCATGATGAAGTACATCAACCTGATAATGCTCCAATTGACATCTCAAATAATGCATATCTTGATCATTGAAATCGGCCGGATAAAATTTATCTGCAAGAATGCACAGATGATCAACATTAAATGATTTGAAGTGATCATTTGGTTGTAAAGCAGAGCTCAGCTTAAGGATTTCTACTGCCTCATCATTGAATCTATTATTCAACTCTTACAATTGAAAATCTATTGTAGAGTTGAATATATCAAAGTGATAATGATGCTCAAATGTAATGGAATCTCGTTGTTGGCAAGAACGACCTCTAGCTCCTCTGTAAAAAGTATTCATATCGGGCATATCAATGTCATACTTTTTGCAAACCGATTCCACATAACTAAGAATACCACCAAAGCCATCATCTCTTAAAGTTTGAAGCAATCTTTTAGTAGAGGATACTAGATCCATTGCATTCAAGATGTCCAAAGATTTTTGTTGTAAGGCCCTGCAAAGCAAGTTTGTAATCCCCATGACTTTATGCATCAAGTACAATATGAATATGAAATCAAATGACTTCATCACAAGCAAAGAACCAGCTGCTTCTCCACGCATAGAATTGGAGGATCCATCATTTACCATGCTTTCAAGTACTTTAATAGTTGCTTGATACATATCAATTAGGCTGCAAATAGAATCAAAATGAGAGCTCCATCGAGTACTTCCAGCCCTTTGCAAACTACCAATCTGATTAGCCCCTCTACTAGTATCACGTTCACCACTAGCCACCATATGTGCAATCTCAATAGCTTGAGCAGATTGTAACTCAGTATGACGCTTAGGAGAAGCACTAACAAGATTGACAATGGTAGTCAATTTTGAAAAGAATAGCCAAACTGAAGTCTCATTACTAGCCGCTGCAACTAGAGCAAGTTGTAGTCTGTGTGCAAAACAATGAACAAAATATGCGTATTGACAATCTCTAAGAAACAAAGCCTGTAATCCATTCCATGCTCCACGCATATTGCTAGCACCGTCATATCCTTGTCCTCGCATATTGTGGATATGTAAGTCATACCGATCAAGTACATCAGATATTTGTTTCTTCAGGATTGAAGCAATGGTGTCCCCAACATGCACAATCTCAAAGAATCGCTCCCTCAGAATACCATGAACATCAACAAATCTTAGAACAATAGCCATCTGCTCTCTGTTAGACGCATCTCTGGCTTCATCAACCAAAATAAAAAACTTTGCATCCCCAACTTCTTCACGAATTTTACTTCTCACCCGGTTGGCCATGATATGCAAAATCTCTTTTTGAATTGTCGGTGAAGTATACTGTGCATTCTTCGGAGCTTTCTCCAACACAACATCATCAATGTTGACATTCAAACTCCCCATTAATTTTATCATCTCTATGAAGTTCCCACGATTATTAGAAGTCAGTGACTCATCATGACCTCTGAATGCACATGCTTGCAAACTGAGCCACCGAATACTCTCAATTGTCGTCTTAAGCCGTAATCGATTCTTCAAAACTTCTTCAGAAGACTGTGCATTAATCACTTTATTAATATGTTGAGTAACATTTGATAAACCTTCCATAGCTTTCACAGAATATCTATGGGTAGATGTAGGACCTCCCATATGTGTCAAAAACGCACATCGAGTCCCCTCATTAACTCTCTTCCAATTTTTAAATCCATTGACAGTCAATGTGCAATGGAGAGCATTATCACTTTCAAAAAGATAACATGGAAAACAAAATGTTGAATCCTTTGTAGGAGAGTACTCCAACCAAGGAAATTGTTGGAACCAAGAGTATTGAAATCGACGAGACTGTTTTCCGAACTCAGACGGTGGAAATACTGCCAATTTCGGCTGATATGGACCCATTTTGATATACGCTCGTCTGATCTCATCCCTATGATTAACAGGATGCCCGCGTATCGGAATTCGTAAACCTGGATCTCGTTCAAGAGAATTTAAATCAACTGTAACCTCATGGTCCTCATCCCTATGATCAACACTTGGGGTTGAAACATTAACATTCGAAGCCGGGAGAAGACTCTCACTTCCTGATGTTTCACCCCTTGGTTTAAAGAATGAAAAAAGGGTTTTCTTTCTCTTGTTTCCTTCATTTTCCATTATATTCCAAAAACTGAAAAACCTATAGTGAATTAAGATGAAAACATGAAACCAAACACCAAAAATTTGGGGTTAGGGTTTTACAAAATTTTAATTTGAAGTTCCAAGGGGCAAGGACCAAGGAGGAGATGGTGATTTTAATTTGAAATTTGGGGTTAGGGTTTTACCAAAGCCGAGCGGCCGAGCTGAGCCGAGCTGTGTGTGCGGCCTGTGCGGTGCGGGTGCGGCTGTGCCGAGTGCCGAGAGAGAGAGGACGTTGCCGTCGCCCGTCGGTCGGCCGACGTGGACTGGTCACTGGGCTGTCTGCTGCTCTTTCTTTCCTTTCCTTTCCTTTCCTGTGCAGCTGTGAGCCTGTGCCGAGAGAGAGTCGAGGACTCGAGAGAGAGACAGAGTGGTGATGTCTGCAGAGACTGCAGTCTGCTGCTCTTTCTTTCTTTCCTTTCCTTTCCTTTCCTTTCCTTTCCCAACTGCTTTCCTTTCCTTTTTTTCATATATCACAGGCCCAGTGGACTGGGCTGAACTACAGGCCTAGAAAATATTGAAAAAAAAAATTACTCTTTTTTTTTTTTGCACTGGGCTACAGCCAAGTGCAGCAGCCATGTACCTCCGCCCCTGGGCGCTCCTCCATGCCATAGAAGCAAGCCAGACCTCCATCCCCGCGACTCGTCAACTTGGAACCGACTCCACTGCAAAACGTGCGGCCGTTTCCCACGTGGCCAAGACCTCGTGCACTAGCCACCACCATCAAACATCGCTATCACCAGGCCGGGCGCTGCAGTGCACAACCTGCGTCTGCAGCGCAAACCTCGCTCATGGTCATCCCCGCGCCGCCAAGGCCCGACGGAGTTCCAAGCACCAGTTCTGATTGCCACTTCCCCTTCATTGTCATCATGATCATCACCCTGCTGACTCAGTGCTGATAGCCGCGTTCTCCTCGTCATCGTCGTGCGGGACTGAGCTGCCTGACAGGTCTCCCTTCACCGCTGTAATCGACTGGACGCAGGCATTGTAATACCTCGTCGAAGGAGCCACCGCGAGCAGACTTCCCGCCTCGACTATCCATCTCCAGGCGCCTAGCGCACCCACGTTGTCAGCGGTCGACCCACACCTTGTGGGGAATTTGCTCACCTAACCAGAAATTCTTGCCATCACCCGCACCTGCGCACGAGGCCGCGTGCGCTGCGAGCAACCTACTTGTGCATACTCGCACAGTCATGGAACGGGAACAAGCCGTTCCAGAGGAATGAACGAGTAGCAGTAGCCATATACTTAGGAGTAGGTAAATCCCTTTCACTCTAAGTTATTAGTATATATAAGTAGCAATGTGTTGGTGTTGGATATGATATATTTGGTGGCAGTGTACATATATTTAGGTTTATATATAAGTTGTATATATTAGTATTATGCACTCACACATGTTTTTTTTTATAACAAATGTTGATGATACATATTTTATATATATACCCAAATTATACACTTTTGATATATAATTTCCATTACATAGATAAAATTCCTTTTTGTCTATGTATGAGTGTGCTATTCAAATATAATGTGTATGTTACATACTTATTCTTTATATAAATAATTGTATCAAGTTTTAAGTATATGTATTATTATATGTTCTATTTTTGCTCTATGTAGGTTACAAAGGTATAAATAATTGTTTCTATAAAGGCTAAATAAATAGGCGTTAAAATTAATATAAGTAGTATATATATTTTTTCACATATTAAATTTTACATATATATATGAGAATTTTCAAGAAATTAAGTATATTTATATATGGAAACAAAGTATCTACATTATTATTTGTAGAAGTTTTATACGATAACGCCCTTCAAATTATAAATGATAAAGGAAAATTATTTTGTCGACCTAAACACATATCGATAAGTATGCATACTCTATTTGATTATTGGTTGTTTGTTTGGGTTTGGTAGATTTTTTTTGTGGACTGTAGCACCACTAGTATGGTTAGGCTTGGATACAACTTTTGTACTTACAGCCTCAACACCACCTTGGATGAACCCCAGGCAAGTATACCTTGCCAACGTTCACAGATCATTGTGCTTTATATATATATTGCTAGTTCTTATTGTATTTTCATTCATTTACCTGCTCTTACTGTATTGTGACCATATGACCGTATTCGATACTTAGTGTCCGAATTGTATTCAGGTGCTGACGTCTGTCAGCGGAGTCGAGTATCGTTAGTTGCATTATCGTCATGTTTCCCTGCTCGTGCTAGTTCTTGACACGACTTGCATGACAAAATCCATACTTGAGACATTCAGGGATTCTAGATTCTGTGCTAGGACAGGACTAGTGACATATGATAAATGATATGATTATATTTACACATTTGACTCGATACATAGTTAGTGATTGATCTTGCGTGTTTTAGACATGCGACGTCATGAACATGAGACGCGAGGTAACATTGGGTGGGGAGAGCGTACTCAGAACATTGGGCTATCACTATTTACCACATTATCGTGAACTCTTACGAGAGTTCCAAATTTTTATTAGTTGCTGCAGGTTCCATGACGGAGCCTGGAGATTTACATTGATTTACACATCGGTGGTCTAGCGTACGAGTGATGTTCTCATGTGCATTCACATAGATGGTTACTATAATTATGCCCCTGAGCACCCTTGTGCTGCTATACTATTTACTATTGGCATATTTTATTTGTACCTTGCTATGTCCCATGAGGACATGGATCAGAATTTTATCCCCAGGATATTGCTGAGCTGGATTGGTGGCGTATCTTGGTAGATGATTATTTCTTCAGAATTTCAGGTATCGATAGTTGATGCCGTCTTATCATTCTACCATAATTATTTTTGCTGTTAGATTATAGTAGTTGAGATAGTGTTGTCATGCCCTGATTTTTGCTAAATCGATAATCGTCCCCCCGGACGTGATGTCGTGCACGCTTAAGGTGCACGTGCTCAAGGCCTAGGCATAATGATATACTTTAGAATATATGCAACATAGTACGCAAAAGAGCTATCACACATTAAGATATAGAAAAATTGTCTTTATTGATAATGAACATCTGGTTACAGACTCTTGACTCAAAAGTAATAAGGATGTCGCACGGGCTTACAACTTGGACGCAAAATGAGATAGCCGATCCATACATTACATCCCTTACTTATATTTCAAAAGAGCAAACTACCTTGGGTGCGTGTTAGCACCATCGCCTAGGAGCTTTCAAAAAGGTATGTGCGAGCTATTTGAGATTATGTACTTTAGCTCCAAAAGTCACAAATACGAACGTGCAAGATCAGTAAAAGGTTAGGGGAAGCTTCAGCTTCTCGCCGCGTCGCCTTGGCTCGGGAAACCTGCTGCAACGAGGGTCAGTACTTAAAAAAGTACCGGTGAGGGCGAGCTAACCCAACATACCAAATTAACATCGTATTTATGTGAACATGAAATATTATTATTATGTGATCTTTATATCTTGCCTTATTTTAATTCTTTATATATATGATAGAATGGAATGACATAACAAAATGTGCCACCGTTCGGTGACTTTACCTGCACTGTTTGAACCACCTGTACAAAACTTACCATGACCTTTCCTGCCACGAAGACATAGTTAGTTTGCACAGTCTAAATATACATAAGGATCATTTCTTGACTAGCCGTCATGGACTATAGTCTGGGTAGACGGTGACGCTTGCAGCCTAGGTAGCAAGCCCCGCTACAAACTCCTGCCTTACCCTTGCTAAGTTGCTAGCACGACTAATTGTTGTTCCGCCCGGGACGAATCTCCCCGGTGTCCCGACGACCGTTCGTAGGAACCATATACCTTGTGCACAAGTTGTCCATGATCATTGATGATCTAAACACAAAGTTAACATACGAAATATTTTAAGATATCAACATGAACATAACTACTTTAGCACAGTATGATGGCATAGTCTACTAGCTGATATGATCAAATCACAAGTTATGTGTTATCCATTGAATAGTTATAGATGGATAAGTTTTAACTACAACTGAACACAAAATAGCTACATGTATAGCGGACAAGCACGCAACAATATGACCGTATAGAAATTTATGTGACAAGCATTAAGTGTTTCAAGTCTACTTCTTCTTTTATCTTGACTCAATTTTATCCTTTTGGTATCGTTGATCGTAATGCACAAACGAGTCAATTTATTAGGAATAAAGACTTGGAAGAATGGCGCAATTCGGGAGTAAGACCACTCACAAGTTGGTGAATTGGAAGAGAGAAAAAGGGAGATCTTCAAGACTCCACTTGCGCGTTGCCTACACGATCACCACGCACCAACAAATGATCAATATCTCCTACTTTGGTCTCCTACGAAATCCAAAGAACGAAGACAATAAAATCTATCAAAACCGTTCAAGAAAAATGTAAGTCACAAAACCAACAAGAAAGCAACCAAGCGGCATCAAAAACGGGCAAAGAAACCAGCGCAACGAAAATGCCCCTCTCGACTCTGTCGTCGAGTCCTTCCTTGAGGCACGATCCGTTGAATGTGGGACCTGATTCCGAAGAAACCAATCCATAATGAGGAAGTGATCTTGATTCAATCCGTCCTGATAGAACGATACCAAGTATTTTTTAGCCGCGCTCCCCGAATAGGAGGAACGGAACACTACATCTTAACCAACTAACAAAAAGTTTTGTCCTTGAAACTTAGGAATAAAACCTACCCCTAAGAAATAATGAGGAAAAATTTTCCTTCATGTCCGATTCGAGTTCCCAGGTCGATTCCTCGACCGAGTGGTTCCACCAAAGAACGCGCACAAGCAAGACTGCACGATTCTGTAACTGCTTCTCTTTTCGATCTAAGATCTGAACGGGTTCTTCGACGTACGACAAGTCTGTCTGCAGATCCAGCTGACCAAAATCTACCATATGGTTTGGGTCATGCACGTACTTCCTAATCTGTAACACATAGAAAATATCATGTACGCCTGACAGGGCTGGTGGCAATAAAATTTGATAGGCAACGTAAGTGACACGTTTGAGGACTTCGAACGGGCCAACGAATCTCGAACTTAACTACTCCTTTACTCTGAATCTCATAACTCCTTGCATGGGCGAGACCTTCAAAAAATACATGGGCACCTTCGAAGAATCAAGGGGTCAACGACGAATGTCGGCATAGCGCTTCTGTCGGCTTTGTGCTACTTTTAGTCGCTCTCAGATCAACCAAACCTTTTGGTTTGTTTGTTCAACTAGTTCTGGCCCAAGGATTTGACGCTCCCCAACTTTATCCCAGCAGATCGGTAACCTACACTTTCGCCCATACAATGTCTCGTACGGAGCTATTTGTATACTGGACTGATAATTGTTGTTATATGCAAATCTGGCCAACGGTAGGTGGACGTCCGAACTTGACTTTGAATCGATTGCACAGAGATGCAGCATGTCTTCGAGTACCTGATTCACCCACTCTGTTTGGCCATCGATTTGAGGATGGTAGACTGAGCTGAACTTCAACTTGGTCCCCATCGCTGACTGAATGCTCTCCCAGAAATGTGATAGGAATTGTCCGTCCCGATCTGACACTATAAAAATTGGCACTTCGTGTAGCCGAACTATCTCATCAAGATAGGTCTGGGCGAGACGATCGATGCTCCAAGTAACTTTAATGGCAATGAAGTGCACTGACTTGGTTAACCGGTCGATGATGACCCAGACTGCGTCGTTCCCCATTGCGTATTTGGCAAGCCAACAATGAAGCCCATGCTTATGTACTCCCATTTCCATTCTGGAATAGCAAGATTCTGCATCTCTTCGCCCGTTCTCTGATGTTCTGCTTTCACCCTCTGACAGGTTTTGCATTACGACACGAATAGCGCCACATCTCTCTTCATGCCGTGCCAACAGAAAATAGTGCAAAGGTCTTTATACATCTTGGTGCTCTCGGGATGGACTGTGTAGGCTGCATAATAAGCTTCCACAAGGATCTTCTTTCTGAGTTCTGTATCTTTGGGGATGAATAGAGTTTCCTTCACTCTTAACACTCCATTCTCATCTACTGCAAAGTTCTTTGCCTTCTTCGCTAGAATCTGCTCAAGCATTTTTCTTAGGAATGGGTCGTCCCTCTGAGTAGATGTGACTCTCTCTTACAGGTTAGGTACGAATCGCATCTGAGTAACTCGCGCACCATGGTATCAAATTCGGAGTTCAATTCCCATTTTATCAAAGTCTTTTTGTAATCTGTGATCAACGGACAGGGATCCCGCAAACACTCGACTCAACACATCTGCTACAATATTTTCTTTGCCAGGTGTGTAGTCGATTGTCAAGTCATAGTCTTTGATCAATTTTAGCCAACATCGTTATCGTAGGTTAAGGTCCGTTTAGGTAATAGGTACTTCAAGCTTTTGTGATCAGTGTAAATTCAGCAAGCCACTCCATAGAGGTAGTATCACCACAATTTTAGCACGAACACAATTGCCGCTAGTTCCATGTCATGCGTAGAATAATTTTTTTGTACTTTTTTAGTAGTCTGGATGCGTAGGCTATCACCCTATCATGCTGTATGAGTACACACCCTAAGCCCTGCCCTGACACGTCGCTAAATATTTGGAATCCCGAGGTCTCGTCTGGTAGTGCGAGTAGTGGGACAGAGGTGAGAAGTTGCTTTAACTCTTCAAACAAGGCTTCGTAGTCAGCAGACCACTCGAATACGACTCCCTTCTATGTGAGACGAGTCAGAGGTGATGCTAAATTAGAGGCTATTAAGGTATGATAACATATCCACTAATACTTTTCCAACCCCAACTAGTACACAGATCCAAATTATGACATATTATAACACGTATATCATGATGCACGGTCTATAATATCATGCACTATGATCAAGTTCTAAATAATCATGAAGATATCACAGTAATCACTGAGTAATTACAAAAAGGCGACATGGCGATCACTGAGTAATCACAATAATAACATCTCATGACAGGGATCCACGTATACCAATTCGTGTAACCATCGTGTCAGGAATCAGATATCTCAATACTAAATACATGTACATGAGACTATCAAATAAGAAAATTATTAGAGAATGTACTCGCCTCTGGTCCTGGACAAAAGATGTAACTCGGTGTCCGAGTTGGTGTCACACACACCTATATATGAATGACATGTCAATTTAGGTGTAATAAAGTGATAAACAACTTAAATTAGTTAAAATATTCTTTCTAGGCCAGACTAGGTCAAACTAGATCAAACTAGGTTGAATCAATCTATATCTAGGTTTTTAGGTCCAAAGCTAGCTTCTAGGTTGATTACTAGTCCATACTAGTAGTTACTAAGTGATACTAGGTCATACCTAATTAATACCACTAAGTATCTATATAACCTACATACACTAGTTAGTAACACAAGTAACTATATATATATACTTATAATATACTAATATCAAGCTATTACGTTAACTATATAACTTACCTTAACTATTACCTTAGTTATACAATACTACTAAATACCTTATACTAACACTACTAATACTTAACATTACCTTAAACCCCCAATACCTCACTAGGATGTCACTACCTTAACACCTAGTTCTAGATACATATTTACCAGTGTATGTAAACACACACATGCTCACTGTTGCTGCTGATACTCTTCAAGTGCTAATGCTATTGATGTCTATTTGAGAACATGCTCAAGGTATCAAGGATACCGGAAACCCCTCAATATAATGATATCCACTGCTAGCTGTTGCAACTAGTGTTGCTGTTGCTTACAATAGTACACCCCTCTCTTCCAGGTGTACTGATGCATCTACTACTACTTGTTCATCAGTAGAGCAGTGTACTGAACCTTCCTTCTCCAACTCTTCACTGCCACCATACTCAACACACACATACATATACTACTCTCACCATACGCCACTTCATACCATACATACACTACACAAGCAACCACAACACATCCTTACCTGACTTTTCCCTCACCTGTATACAGCTATAGCTCCTCTAACTGTTGCTATCAATGCCCTTGCTTGCTCCCAAGCAAGCCCAAGTTCCTGCCACTGCTTTCTTAGGCTACTGATACTTGCTATTGCTCAATCCCCATCCTTAATTACAATACTGAATTGAACCATAGGTGCCCTGATACAACACTATCTGACACTCTATCCTAGCAGTCACTTGGTGCACACAATGCATAAGGGTTCGAGCACAAAGCCTACAATCCTTAGCCTATACTTACTGCTGCAAGAAACTAAGCCCATTGCACAGCAAGGCCACCTTGCTGTTATGCACTCACCTTCACTCATTCCATTGCACAACAGTGCAACCCTCATCTCATATTCATATACCCACTCCATCATTGCACTATGAGCGAACAACATCAACAACAGCTACAACAATAAATTACTGCAATAGCAGCAAGTACCCAAGCTCCCCATGTCCACTTTCAAGTGATACACACAATGGACAACCCCATATATATATATATATATATATATATATATATATATATATAAAGATATCACTGTAATTAAGCTCACAATCAACACTAAAGCATTGTATCAAATACTTGGTATGTGTACGCAAGATACTCTATGATACGCACCCAAATAGAATGCCAAAATCTATAATTCACCATAATTAACATCCACACATTTCAAATATACCTATACATAACTAATGCAACTAGTTACAATGGAAATTGGTGAGTAATTACACTATTATGTATAAAACCCCTAAAATGAGCCCTCATATCATAGCGTATCATAAAATACCATGATACGCTCTACTCGTATACAATTATGAATATGTATCTAGTCCCACAATACCCATTGAAATCTAATTAGGCCTAATTGTCATAATGACAAATACTTGATGCACCAATATCAAAATTCTTCCAAGTTGGGGACAAAAACCTATGTAGAAATCACAATAGGGGTCCTATGAAACTAGTTCTTGTTCCTATGGGTAGCCCTAAGCAAAGAAAGATTTTCTAATGGTTAAATACATGAATTAGAGTCTAAATTATAGGTAAAATTAGAATTTTATCTACTGGGAGATAGATTTCTAATAAATTGCACAATGGACACAAATAGGACAAAAGCTCTTAGCCAACTCCTTCTTTTTTAAGTGCTCCTTGCAATCCAAGCTCCAATGCTTCTTAGATGATATAATTGGAAGAGAATAAGGGTGAATTGGGTAAATTTGGTAGAAGGATAATTCAATTTGGAGAAGAACACAATTGGAGATCTAAATTAAAATAAATTAATAAAAAGAGAGAGATAGACCCTCTCTATGTAGCCAGCCTCCTTTTCCCTTCCCAAGCAACATGTAATATCCAAGATACCCTCCACTAATTATTTATGATAAATTAATTAGGAGGTCTATATTAGGATGCTTCTGATTCTACATGAAACTAATCTAATCTCATTAATTAATTAAATAAAAATTGTCCAATGGGCCTATACCAATATTGGTCTCAATGTGTTATGATAAGTTCTAATTAGGTCCACTATGACAAGTCCAAATAAATAGACTAGCCCACTAATAAATAATCAGTAGCACAATATATATAAATATTTAATCACTAAGTCTAAAATATGCTAAAAGATAAAAATATCCTCATCTAGAAATGTGGTAGTGACAAATATACCCTCCTTAGAAAATTTTTGTCCTTGAAATTTAAGGTAGAACTAATACTTCAGCAAGCAATCACAACAGAAAAAATGATACCTCATGGCTCAAAGAGATAATGGTATTGCTCGCACATATTGGCTTTCCTATCCCAGATAGACTCTCCCGGAGAGTGATGCCCCCACGCGACGCATACTAAAGGAATCGTCTGGTTCCTCAGCACCTTCTTCATGCGATCCAGAATCTCTACTAGCTGCTCTGGATAACTGAGATTCGGACCCACCTCGATCTTCGAGTAATCCAATACGTGACTAGGGTCTGCCACGTACCGTCTCAGCTGCGACACATGGAACACATCATGCACTCCCTCCAATGCAGGCGGCAAGTCTAATCTGTAGGCCACTACACCAACCCTGGCAAGAACATCGATGGGTCCGATATACCGTAGACTAAGCTTTCCGCCTCCACCAATTTGAATCGTGCCCCCTGTCGGATAAATCTGCTAGTTTGACTGTTTTGACTTAGAAATTGCTTTATGACCTAGAATTAAACTAGTTTAACTTATTTTCATTCCAAAACCTTGTATTGATGCAATATATCATATATATGTCTGTGTGACCCCAACTTGGGCATTGAGAGATACACCTTGCTCAGGACCTCATGCGAGTATATTTCTCTGTTAGTTTTTATTTCATAATAGTGTATGTATCTCATGTTCTAGAACTGTAATCTTGATTCTGACACAGTAGTTTCATGCACTGGTACTATATAGATCCTGTCATAAGATGTTATCCCTTACCGTATTCAGCAGGTACTCCGTCATATATATTTCATCATGTGTATCAGGTATTGATTTAGTGTATATTGATTTAGTGTACTTCGTGTTCACACGCTGCTTGTGTTCAGTGTGCTTATATTCGTGTATACACTGCTCATGTTCAGTTTGCCCATATTCGTGTTTGTAACGTGTCGTGATTGGATCCATTGGTATTAGTTGGGGATGGGGGAGTAAGTTGATTATGTGATCAAGCCTCAGTGTATTCGTGTATATATACCTTATTATATTCATGTTCAACCTAAATCGATCACAAAATGAACTTGTATTCCTAGGCTTATTATTTAGATTTTAGTTATTTCCATTATATTACATATATTCTATTGTATGTCCTTCTTTGTAGTACATTACATGTTCACTCTAGTTTATTTCATTCTGTTGTTTAGTTATCTTGAATTTTTTTCTATTATCTGTTATATATGCTCGATTATGTATTTAAAACTTTTTTCAGAGGTATGTACTTCGCTCCAATCCTGACTGGATATATTTTTTAGATGGTTGGCTCGTAGACCAGTGTCTTACGTACTATGGACCGTAGGAGGTCATACATTAGAGTATACTCCTGTAGACCAGGAGGACTTAGTATCAGAGCCTGAGAAGGTTTAGTTTATTTTGGTGGACTTGTATTTGACTTTTATTGAGGTTATTTGGCATGTATATATTATTTCAGTCTTGTGGATGTATTGTGATTCTTTTTCTTTGTTATTTTATTCGTGCTTTATCTACCCTAGTTTGCATTGTGATTGAGTATATATTACATTTATATGAAACCATATTGTTCCTCCATTTGGAGTTAAAATGATTGATAGATACCATATATATATGTTGACATATTTAGTTAGTAGAGTTGACCCAGACAATGTTCTACCGCCGATGATACGGCGTAGGCTGGACGTACCCACGTACTCCTGCCTGAATATCCGGGTATGATTTATGACACCCAACACGCCTCTCAAGTGACCTCTCCAAGCGAAGAGCCTCCTGAATCTTTGCAGCCTTCAGGATATCTGCTCTGGTAGTGTGGGCCACATTGCCCATGAACTATCGTAGCTCGTAGTTAAGGCCCTTGTGGAACCTCTGAGCCTTGTCTGACTCATCCTCGACTAGCGAGGGGGTGAACCGGCTTAGTCTGCTAAAATCTGTATCGTAATCGCTCACCGTCATATTGCCATGATTGAGATGAGTAAACTTCTCCTAAAGCTCAAATCAGATAGAAGCGGGAAAGAACTGCTCCTAGAATAACCAGCAAAACTCCCTCCATTATGGGGGTATCTCAAAGTGCTACTCCTCTACCTTCTACCAATGGTAGGCCAAATCCTAAAGCTATATGTGGATGGCAGTGACCCACTTCTTCTTGGGTAGCTAAGTGGCTTCCAACATTTGCTCTGTGGTGAGGAGCCACTCGTTCACCTCATATGTATCCTCTGTACCCTTGAATGGTGGAGGGTGCATCCCTCTGAACTTGTCGATAGTGTTCGACCGTCCAGTCTCGATGCTCTTCCTCATGAGCTAATTTTGCTTCCATTGGGCCTGCATCATGCCCTAGAAGAATTGGTACAAAAATGCCTGGCATCCCTATGGTGGTGCCTGCTGACCAAGCTGTGGATGAGGAGGAAAGGAAAATGGATACAAAATTGGCCCCTGAGGAGGAATATGTGGTAGTGGAGGCAAAGGTTTCTCCCGCTGACCCTGGGCCTGCTGCCCTCTGAGGTCTTCTTGTTGATAGTGACGCTCCTCTTACGCCATCTCTGGCTGCCGCAATGAGTGCCCTTATTGGAAATGGGGGACATGTATCAATGCTAGTGCCTGCTCGAGAGTCAGCTCTGCAGTTAAGCCAGTATCCCGGGGGACATCGTCAGGCTAAGCAACGCGACCGCTGTGGAGATTCATCTTCCTGACCAAAAGAACAAGGACGTTTATCAAATAAGAGTAGGATCAAACAAGATACAATTTAAAGAATAAATTTAGGATACGTATATATGGAATCAAGAACGGGAATCAAGCATATGAATGAGATTCTAATATATAATCCTACTGCAGGCTCGCTTGGCACAATAACGTAACAAAGACGATTTAAATCAGGACGTGCATGGACCACCACAAAAACCATGTCATGTCTTAGTCCCAAAATATACGGGACTAGACCATATGGCATTGGCCAGCCAATATGTAATCAATGACTTGCCCAATTTAATAGAATCCTTAACTATGTATTTTGTTATACCTAAAGAATAATATAGTCACTGGCATACTAAATATCATCAACATAATATAATGAACTAGTCTGAATACAAAATAGTCATGTAATTAGAATATGTCAATATAGAACCAAATAAGTCTAGAGTTGGTGGAGGCAAATCCACTACATAAATATGATAAAATAAAGTGATGAAAGTAAAATAGATACCGACGGACTCGAGTAGAAATCTGCAACTAGGATGGTATCATACCAAGATAAAATATACTCGTCGGGGTACACCTTATCTGCCTCGTAGATAGCATCAGGATCCGGCCCATAAACGTGTGGAAAAGAACCAGGTCCTCAGAGGAACATAATAAGATACATAGAAATATGACACTAATGATATGAAAGTGCTACAATAAAATAAGGATGTACCAATCTAAGTGTAAATGTATTGAGAACCACGTTCGGCACATGAGCTGCTATCCAAAATAAGATCGGCGTAATTCCCTAGGGGAAACAGAGGCCTACTACAGCGTAGTATCGTAGACGCCAGAGGCAGAACCTAATACTAATATATCTATGGTCACCTCACCTGGTACTCCAGCGAAGGTGGAAGGTTATAAAAGGAAAAGTAAAGTTGGTCCATACGCCTAATGATTGTTCTTTCACCCAATATTGTTGTAACTATCGTGCATCACGACATGTCCAGCTCCTACTCTTGAGTCAATATCAAATTATCTAAATGATATTGTCACGCATCTTGATTATACCAGTATACGACTGGTACAAGAGTCTTTGTCCATATATGAACCATTTCGTGTCATAAATGTGTCATAGTCATAGAGAGATTGGAGCATCTCTCAAGTAAGGGGGTTTGGCTTCTAGATACTAAGTCACGCTTAATCGGTCCAACACTGACTTGCACCCAAGTTATTCTTGGACGTGCAATATCATTCAATCAGAATAATAAAATAAAATAAATGTAGTTGCAGTATTTAAAAATTGTAAACAAGAGTGGCAAGGTATAATTGTTTGGGTCCGTAAGTTGGAAGGAGGAAAAGAATGATATAAAGTCCTAGTCCAAAGAACCAAAGTAACCTAATGTTTAAATAGAAATTAATAAGTTGTTGGTATAATAAACAGAGGAATTATTCCTAATAATTGTATCTGAATTAGTATCTTTTGTTCATCCCAGGAACACAAGAAAATCTAGAGCATAATAGGCTTTTAGGCCAAATAGGTTTTAATGAAAATGATTTGTATTTGTACAAGATATTAGTTACCCTATTTATAACTTCCTCTAATGTACGTATATTCAATACTTGTTTCTCATCCTCTTTTCTCCCAATATGAAACCATGCAACACAGTGGGCTAAAACCATATTTCCATATACACAATATTTCTTCTTCTTCTTTTCTAAGGTCTACATCTTTATCCCATTATAACAACCTTAACCCTCCATTCAAAATCTACAGATATGCACACCATAGTCCTGTGTGATTACAGTTCTTCATATGGACAACCCCATGTTCCCATGCAAGGTACTACAAAGTATACCATGTAGGCACTTCTTCCTAACTTATGAACAAAAACAACAGTAAGTCCATTACAAAAACAACAGTGAGTCCATTCCAATCCCATCCTCAATATTTTTTACTCATGAACACATGATTGCTGGCACATTGGTCTCTCCAAATGGCATAACAAGAAACTCCCAATGGCCATATCTTGATCTAAACGATGTCTTGGGTATATCCTGCTCTCTGACTCTAATCTGTGGTACCCAGACCGCAAATCAATTTTAGAAAACATAGTTGTCCCGCTAAGCTGATCAAACAAGTCATGTATCATAGATAAGGGATACTTGTTCTTAATGGTCACCACATTTAAAGTGCAATAATCAATACATAAATACGATGAACCATCCTTCTTTTTAATAAGAAGTAATGGGGCTCCCCAAGGTGATCTACTAGCATAAATGAATCCCTTGGTCCTTAGCTCCTCTATCATCTGGTAAATAATCTCCAAGTATGATGGTAATATCTTGTAGACTCTCTCTGAGACTGGCTCCGCCCCTAGAATCAAATCAATGTAGAACACTTTGTCTTAAACTGGCGACATATTTGGAAGCTCATCGAGAAATACGTCTAGGAACTCATAGACAACTCTGGGAAACTATACCTCCTCGTCTGTCACGACCCACACCCAGGATTTGGACATAAGTCATGGGTACGTTTAGCCTACGTCATAGCATTGGCGGTAGAAAGCTGTCTAGGTCTCAATAATACTAAACATAACTCACAACCTGTCAATGATATCAACTCCATAAGGAGGAAAATAAAATAAATATCTCTCAACAGTTCATAATGTATACTCAATCATAATAACTATAAGAAATAAATGGCACGATAAAAGATAAGAAGTACTGACATAAGTCAAGCACAATGACTCAAATAGAGATAAACTACAGTCTAGCTGTCCAACATAAATAGTCTTAACAAGTCTCAAAATAAACTCAACATAAGTCTCAACATAACTCAAATGCATAAATAATAACTGTCTAAATAGCTGCAGGTAGTGTCTCCTCTAAAGGAATGGACTCTTATAAGCTCTCTGGTATGTAGTCTTCATCTACACCTAGTTTATAATGTGTTGGACAGAAGTCCTCATGATCCTTTGGAAAAATATATCCAGTCAGGATTGGAGCAAAGTACAAGCACTAACAACAGTTCCATATATACTGACAAAAACTATAACACAGTGTAACAAAATACAAGATGGATATAATACTGGAAATAAGAATACTGGAAATAATGAAATACTGGAAATAAGGATATTGGAGATAATAAAATACTGGAAATAAGTAAATGCTGGAGAACATATCATCATCAATGGTACAACTAGTAATGAACAGAAATATAAGTACATGTTGGAACAATGAACCAAAAATACATGAATAGAGTATCTAGCTAAGTATATAAAATATCAGTCTATCATGTGATCGGCTTAGGACAGATCAGGCTTGTTACATATGATTAGCTATGATTCATGTAGGTCAGGCTAACCATCCGGCTAGCTATGATGCGAGCAATAGTCAGGCTAATCATATATAACATGCTATGAGGCATGTAATGGTCAGGCTGCACCTGACGTGAGGTATAGGGTAAGCTATGATGCATGTAGAGTGGGATATGATCACATAATCTACTAATATTTTCCCGTCCCCAGCTAGCACAATGGATTCCAATCACGACTCCTCGTGACAGGTCTCGATTATGCTAACCCGTGTATACATAGTGTCAGAATCATGTACGCTATACAACTAGAATCATAGAGATGATCAACATAATAAAAACTGTCAGAGAATATACTCGCATGTGGTCCTCTGCTGGCAATACCAATGTCCTATTTTCAAAGTCTTGTCTAAATAATCCAACAATCCTCTAGACATAATATAATAATAATAATATAGCATCAGTCATTACACTAGCACACACACAAACATAATACACTGAACTCAGAAACTGTGCTAGGGTAAAACTGGTCATCTAGTAGGGTCAAGTCAAGTGTGCGTCTAAATGCACGGGTGTCATGTCTTTAATTACTATGCATAACAAGACAATAATTAGCACTAATACATGTCTAAGGATCTAAATCCCGTATAACACCAACACATGCCTAAGCTAGTACGTTGGTGTACACAAGGCAGTCATTTCACTAATATTCTGGGTCACATGGTCATAATGCAAATATACGGGATATCCACAGTTAGTACATAGGGTCACACACACACACACACACACACACACACACACACACACACACACACACATATATATATATATATATATATATATATATATATATATATATATATATATATATATATATATATATATATATATATATATATTACAGTCATACCTAGTACTAGCAATCAATTTCTACATAATATATATATACCAATTAGTTATTATACACACACGCACACACACGCAACTGGTTACTAGGTTCACCAACACAGGGTCTTAAAATCAACTAACTAAACCATTATGAAACGATATGCTAATCTCTAACACTATTCACACATGCACATACACAACATAAAAGAGAGGCAAGGTTAAACCTGCATGTTAGCGTGCATGTGCACATGCACGAGGGGGTGATATTGACCGAAGATGGTGCTCGGGCTCCGACGAGGGTAGTCGCATGGTCGGCTGTGCACTGCGATCGACGGGATCGGCCGCTTTGGTGGAGGTTGATGACAGGGTATTAGCGATCAGGATCAGATGGTGGCGATGGTGTAGATGATGATGGTAAAGGGAGGTCATCGGTGCTGCTGTGTTGTCGAGGAGGTGGCGGTGAAGTTCAGGCGAGTGCTCAGGCGATGATGGGTCGGATGATGGCGGTCGGGTAGATGATAGAGACGGTGATATCGATGATGGCGTTGGGACTGTCGTTGGGGGCATCCGCTGTACGGCGGTGGCTGATGGAGTAACGAGTCGGTCGAGGGAGGTGACCGCGGGTCCGTGGGAAGTCGGTAGCGGTTCAGCGGGTCTACGGTGATGACAGTCGGGTGGATGATGGAGATGGTGATATTGATGATAGCATTGTGGTATCGTCGGGGTCATCCGCTGCACGGCGGTGGCTGATAGGGTGACTAGTCGGTCGAGGGAGGTGACCGCGGGTCCGTGGGAAGTCGGTGGTGGTTCAACGGGCTCGACGGTGATGGCGGTCGGGTGGAGTTCGATCGGGGAAAGAGGTAATGGGGCGGTGCTCCACGGATGCTCAGGCAGTTGGGGGTGACAGTGGTCGAAGGGTTGCTCAGGCGGGGGATCGGGGTCCGGCAGTGAGGGAGATGATGAGGTTAAAGTCGGCTAGGGTTTTGAATGTTTTGATAGTGATGTAAATAATGGGAAAAAGTATATATATATATATATATATATATATATATATATATATATATATATATATATATATATGGGGAGAAAATAGGGTTTGATATTGACCTAGGAAGTTGGTCCACCCAAGTGCGCCTAAGGATGTGGGGTTTGCTTTCTACATGTAGGAATTTGAATAGCTAGGATTATGTTGGTTTAAATGTGTGGCTAAGATTGGTGAGGGGGAAGATGTTGAGTGTTGCACACTCCAAAATTTATGGAGAAATTCGCATGTGACCGGTCAATGAAGAAAAAGGATGCTTCTTCATGTGTTGGGTCCAATGGGGTATGGACACCTCACTACACTTTTGTATAAAAGTCCCTAATATTTGGAAAATTGCATAAAAGTGGGAATTTGAGATTAAATAAGGGAAAATAACATGTTTGTTGTAATGTAGTGGATAAAAAGGGTGTGTGGTATTTAGTGTGAGTCCTGAGTATATAGGGTTAAAATTAGATGGGACATAAGTGTCATGGACATAGAAGACTCAGAATAGAATATTGTCATAATTTGGGTCGCATAAAATGGGTCAAGATTGTGTCTCCAATTTTGATTGGAACGCACAACGATGCAAAGTTGGATTAATTTAGAAATAAAGATAAATGTCTGCGATGAATATTGTACGACTAAAATGAAGCACAAAAGGATATATTTATAAGTTACACCAAGGTCAGAATGGAAGGCTGACATGTCTAGGACAAGGGTGTAAAATTTGTTGGAAGACAAAAGCTAGTGTAGCGCTCCCAATATCAAAGCAACGGTAAGGTACAACAATCAAATAAAATCACAGCAATTAAATATAATCCCTAATATTAAATCCCAAAAATGCTAATTAAAGTCCATAGTCCTATAATTTGGTCAGAGGTTCTACTAGTGGATTTCTAGGTCCAGTCCACTAACTCATGCATTAAAGAACACTATAATATATATATCATAAAATATATTAACATAATACTTATAATAATTAAAAGACAAAAATACCCCTATTCTGGAATGTGGTAGTGACAAGTCTGCCCTCCTTACAAAAATTTTGTCCTCAAAATTGAAATAAACTAGCACAAGACAAACAATCAGACAAAGAATTTATAACTCAAGTCTCGAGGAGATACGGATACTGCTCGCACATTTCATCCTCTCTCTCCCAGTTTGACTCGCCTGGAGTAATGTCTCCATCCAACATGAACCAAAGGAATAGTCTGGTTCCATAATACCTTCTCTCTACGATCGAAGATCTCTACGGGCTGTTCAGGATAGCTGAGAGTTGGTCCAACCTCGATCTTCGAGTGATCTAGTATGTGACTAAGATCTGCCATATACCGTCTCAGCTGCGACACGTGGAACACGTCATGTACACCTTCTAGTGCAGGCGGCATGTCCAGTCTATAGGCCACTGCACCGATCCTTGCAAGAATACTGAAAGGTCCGATGTATCGTGAACTAAGCTTTCCGTCTCTACCAAAATGAATAGTGCCCTGTGTCAGAGAAATTCATAGGAACACCAAATCGCCAACCTAGAACAAACAATCTTAACAAGCAATCTAAAATAAAATAATCACAAACCAAAATAACAAAACCTATACCTAAAACTCTAGGGGTCTACGGTGGCTATTAGCCCAATGCCGCTGTCTGTCTTGCGCCACCCGCAGTCTGTCTCTGATGAGTTTCACCTTTTCTGCTTCATCCACAACCATTTTTGGTCCTAACAAAGCTCTCTCTCTCTGACATCATCCCAAGATAACGGTGTACGACACCTTCGTCCATATAAAGCCTAAAATGGTGATATCTCAATGCTGGCCTGGTAGCTGTTGTTGTAAGCAAACTCTACTAGGTGTAGATGATCCTCCCAAGAACCTCTGAGATCCAAAATGCAAGTACGTAGCATATCATCAAGAGTCTGAATAGTCCTTTCAGACTGTCCGTCTGTCTGAGGGTGATATCCGGTACTGAACTTGAGCTGAGTGCCCAAGCTAGAATACAGACTCCTCCAAAAATAGGAAGTGAAATAACTATCTCGATCTAAGATGATGCTTACAGGAACCCCATATAATATGATAATCTGTCATACATACATATCTGCTAACCTCTCTGTCAATGTACTACTTTGAATGGTAAGAAGTGGGCTGATTTGGTCAACCTATCCATGATGACCCAAATCGCGTCATTTCTTCTTGGAGAATATAGAAGCCCTGAAACGAAGTATACAGTTACATGCTTCCACTTCCACTCTAGGATGGGTAAAGGTTGAAGCAATCCACCTGGCCTCTGTCAATCTGCCTTTACTTCCTGGCACACTAAACATTGGGATACAAAGCGTGCTACCTCACACTTCATACCATACCACCATACGTGCTCCCTCAGATCTCGATACATCTTGTTGGCACCGGGATACATCGAGTACTGAGAGCAATGTGCCTCCTGCAAAACCTCTTCGCAGATCTCCACTCGGTACACACATCCTCGTGCCATGTCGTAAAGATCCATCATCTACAATAGTGAAGTCGTCTGTCAATCATGTCCGAACTTGTGCCCTGATACTCCTCAGAGTCTCATCATCATACTATACAGTTCTAATTTTGTCCATCAGCTCTGATTATATCTGCAATTCCCATATCTGAATCTCTATACCTGGAACTAGCCCTTCAATTCCCAAGCTTTCAAGATCGGCCAATAAATTCCTATATGTCGTCAAGTACATAGCCATCGGATACCTGCTCAAGGCATCGGCAACTACGTTGGCCTTTCCTGGGTGGTACTGTAATGAGATGTCAAAGTCCTTCATCAACTCCAATCACCTTCTCTGCCTCATGTTCAGCTCCTTCTACATAAATACGTACTTCAAGCTCTTGTGGTCCGTGAAGATCTCCACACGCTCTCCTTACAGATAGTGTTTTTACAGCTTTAGGACAAAGATAACTACTGCCAAATCCAAATCATGGGTGGGATAGTTCTTTTCATGAGGGCATAATTATCTTAAAGCATAGGCAATTACCTTCCCGTGTTGCTGAAGAACGCAACCCAAACCTTTTCCTGAAGTATCATTGTAGATAGTGAATCCACCCGTCCCTGATGGCAACGTTAAAACTGGAGCCATCTTCAATCTTTTCTTCATCTTATCAAACACGGCCTGACAATCCTCTGTCCAGACAAATTTTAAATCTTTCTTGGTCAGCCTAGTCATTGGCTCTGCAATCTTGGAGAAGTCTTGTACAAACCTCCTGTAGTATCCTGCTAACCCGAGAAAGCTCCTGATTGCAGCTACCGAACTGGGGGTAGCCCATGATTCTACTGCCTCGATCTTCTTTGGGTTAACTGAGATTTCGTTACCCGTTACCATATGTCCAAGGAATTCAACCTTGTCAAGGTAGAACTCGCACTTTAAAAGCTTTTCGTACAACTCATCGTTCCTGAGAGTCTCCAAGACCATCCTCAACTGCTCTTCGTGCTCCTCTAGGGTCTTTGAATACACAAGAATGTCATCGATGAACACCACTATAAACTTGTCAAGGTACTGGTGGAACACCTTGTTCATCAAGTTCATGAATACTGCTGGTGCATTGGTTAAACCAAATAGCATTACCATGAATTCAAACTAGCCATATCTGGTCCGAAAGGCTATCTTCGGTATGTCTTCTCTCTTCACCTTCACCTGGTGATAGCCTGACCTCAAGTCTATCTTCAAAAACACATTTATGCCGCTCAACTGATCAAAGAGATCATCTATCCTTGGCAGCGGGTATTTGTTCTTGATAGTGAGGTTGTTCAGAGCTCTATAGTCGATACACTTGTGTACCGTGCCGTCCTTCTTCGGTACGAACAATACCGGAGCTCCCCATAGTGATGAACTAGATCTGATGAAACATTTTTCCTGCAGCTCCTCAACTTGCTTCTTTAGTTCTGCCATCTTGCTATTATTGACTCTATAGATGTGTTGTAAAATGGGATCCGCACCTGGTACCAAGTCTATAGAGAATTCAATATCTCTGTCTGGCGGCAAGCCTGACAACTCCTCTGGAAATACATCCAGGAATTCCACTATCAGAGGATGTGGTTACTCCTCCTCTTCCTTTCTAGCTCCATAAAAGGTGCCTCTGCTCTGCTTTGCTGCTCCTCTGGCAACCTCAAACTCTAGTTCCCCTGGTGGTCAAAATATTACTTTGCCTCCATGACAATCTATAGTAGCATGATGCCTACTCAACTAGTCCATTCCGAGTACAATATCGTATTCCAAAAGTGGCATGACGAGTAAGCTCATGCTCAACTCTTGGCCTCCTAATGATACTCTTCGATCCTTGCAATAATCACGGACCAGGATAATGCCTCCTCCAGTCATGATCTTGCAAGTCCTATCTAACGGTTCCATCTCTAAACGATGCTTAAGAGCATAAGATACAGATACGAAACTATGGGAAGTGCCAAAATCAAATAATACAAATGCTGGAATAGAATCGAGAGAAACTAAACCTGAAATCATGTCTCCAGCTGGCTCGGCCTCCTCAATCGTCATGGCATATCCTCGTTCTTGGTGTGCACCTCTCTGCTACTGGTGGTGTTGAGCAAACCTCTGCTCCTGTAATGGAAGTAGAGGTCCCCTATGCTGGCCTCCTGGTACAGTATGTACTCTGGCTGGTCCCCTCTGAGCGGCTGCTCCACCATGACAAGTCTGAGTAGATGGACAGTCCCTCAGCTGATGTGCTGACGATCCACAGGACAAGCATATACCCAACCTCTTCCTACAGATGTCTTTAGTGTATCCTATCTTCCCGTAATACGTACACTGGGCAGCGGGCTGAGTCTGCCTCTGTGGCTGCTGCTGCTGGATGTGTCCTCGAACTGGTGTTTGGTGTTGCTGCTGCTGCTGCTGCTTGTAAGGCCTCTGTTGTTGCTAAAAGTTTGGGCGCTTGGCCGGTCCTGTGTTACCACTTGTTCCTCCAGAAGTGTTAAATCCCCTCTTGGGCTTGAGATCCAAGTCATCCTCAGCAATCTGAGCATCCATCGGAATACCCTCAAATGTAGCAGTACGATGTCCCGAAGTACGAGACTTGATCTCTCTAGTCAACCCCTTCCTAAATTTTTGGGCTCTGTCTCCTGGTTCTCGAATCATCGATGGCACAAAATGACTTAAACGGTAAAACTCTGTGGCGTATTCGTCGACTGACATGCTTCCTTGGACCAAGTCATGGAACTGACTTTCCAATGCTCCCAGGGCTACATCAGGAAAGAACTTCTTCTTAAAGAGCTCCTTGAAGTCCTCCCAAGTAAGTCCTCCAACAACGAGTCTCGGCTCCCTACGATACCATGTCAGTACGATGTCAAATATCTGACTACCAGCAGCCTCGAGATGAAGAATCTCCGAAATCTGCACTAAGCACAAGTTCTTCTCTATATCCTCTATCCATTCGTCAGCGTAGAGTATCCCCTCAGTGCCTTTGAACTCTCGAGGCATCATCCTCTTGAAGTCCATTATAGTACCCGGCCTCTGGTGCTGCTGGCCATGATGCTGCTGGTGTTGTGCTACTCTCTCCATAGCTTGGAGAGCCACCTGATGAGCATTCTCCATGCTCTCTCTCATCATCTATATTTGTACCTTGTGTGCCTCTTCCTGTACCCTTTGAGCCTCAACTTGAATATGCTGAGCTTCTGCCATTACTCTCTGGGCATCTAATATGCCTTGGATCAGTGTAAGCATCTGTGCCCCGTCAACGGGCATACCTCCAGGAGATGGAGTCGGTGGTGGTGGAAGATTCTCTATCACAGCTGGGGCAACCCTCAGAACAGGTGGAGGAGAAGAAATCCCAAAAGTTATAGATACTCCCATATAAACAGGAGATGTAGAAGGAACTCTAGATGTCTGTTCGTCAGGTCGAGTGCTGGCAGACCTCTCTGAAGCTGCTCCTCCCAGTCTCAAAGACCTAGTCTTCGGCGACATCCTAAAGACAGACTGAAAAGAATCAATTAAGGTAATAGATACGATATCATCAAGAAAGGACAGTAAAATTCTAAAGGAAGTAGTTATTCAGAATAGCATTATAAGATCAGAATTTCCTAGTTTCGATTGAGCATACTCTCATCCTAAATCCTATTTTCTAACGCAGGCTCATAGCAATACTCTAAGTAAACACTACTATGATATCACTCTAAATGCGAATCTAGACTAAAGTAGGACCTGCATGGGCCACCACTAAAAATGTGTCACGACCCAAACCCGAGATTTGGGCATAAGTCATGGGTAAGTCCAGCCTACGTCGCAGCATTTGCGGTAGAACATTATCTAGGTCTCAATAATACTAAACATAACTCACAACTTGTCTATGATATTAACTCCATAAGGAGGACAATAAAACAAATCTCTCTCAACAGTTCATAATGTATACTCAATCACAATAACTATAAGAAATAAATGGCACGATAAAAGATAAGAAGTACTGACATAAGTCAAGCACATCGACTCAAATAGAGATAAACTATAATCTAGCTGTCCAACATAAATAGTCTTAATAAGTCTCAAAATAAACTCAGCATAAGTCTCAACATAACTCAAATGCATAAATAATAACTGTCTAAATAGCTGCAGGTAGTATCTCCTCTAAAGGAATGGACTCTTCTAAGCTCTCTGATATGTAGTCTCTATCTACACCTGGTCCATAATGTGTAGGACAGAAGTCCTCAAGATCCTCTGAAAAAATATATCCAGTTAGGATTGGAGTGAAGTACAAGCACTAACAGCAGTTCCATATATATTGACAAAAACTATAACACAATGTAAAAATACAAGATGAATACAATACTGAAAATAAGAATACTGGAAATAATAAAATACTTGAAATAAGTAAATACTGGAGAATATATCATCATCAATGGTACAACTAGTAATGAACAAAAATACAAGTGCATGCTGGAACAATGAACTGGAAATACATGAATAGAGTATCTAGCTAAGTGTGTGAAATATCAGTCTATTATGTGATCGGCTTGGGAGAGATCAGGCTTGTTACATATGATTTGCTATGATTCATGTAGGTCAGGCTAACCATCCGGCTAGCTATGATGTTTGCAATAGTCAGACTAATCATATATAATAGGCTATGAGGCATGTAATGGTCAGGCTGCACCCGACGTGAGGTATGGGATAAGGTATGATGCATGTAGAGTGGGGTATGATCACATAATCTACTAATATTTTCCTATCCCCAGCTAGCACGATGGATTCCAATCATGACTCCTCGTGACAGGTCTCGATGATGCTAACCCGTGTATACATAGTGTCAGAATCATGTACGCTATATAACTAGAATCGTAGAGATGATCAACATAATGAAAACTGTCAAAGAATATACTCGCCCGTGGTCCTCTGCTGGCAATACCAATGTCCTATTTTCTAAGTCTTGTCTGAATAATCCAACAGTCCTATAGATATAATATAATAATAATAATAATAATATAGCATCAGTCGTTACACTAGCACACACACAAACATAATATACTGAACTCAGAAACTACGCTAGGGTAACACTGGTCATCTGGCAGGGTCAAGTGTGCGTCTAAATGTACGGGTGTCATGTCTTTGATTACTGTGCATAACAAGACAGTAACTGGCACTAACACATATCTAAGGATCTAAATCCCGTGTAACACCAACACATGTCTAAGCCAGTACGTTGGTGTACACAAAACAATCATTTCACTAATATTCAGGGTCACATGTAAACCCCCAGATTTTTTAGGAATTTAAAAATAAAATTTTTAAAATTTTTCTGGATTTTTAAACTAATTAAAACAATATTTTCTGGCATTAAATAATTATTATGATTTTATTAAATATTAAAATATTATGAAAATAATATTTTTGGGTGTAAAATAAAATATTAGACAGGATAATTTTTTTGGATTTTATTGGACCCCAGAACTATTTTTAAAGACCTAAAAACTAAGTTTTTAAATAAACCAATTTAAACCAAAAAAACCAACCGGTTTATAAAACCGAACCGGTTCAAAACCTTAAACCCAATTAAACCAAACCGAATCGGCCCAACAGAACTGACCCAAACTCCTAGCGGGTCAGATCCGGATCAGTTAGCCGACCCGACCCGCTTCGACCCGACCCGAACCCATTAGTTACTGCTACAGTAAATGTAGCTTTTCGAATACCCGTCCCTCCGTCTTCTCACCGGTGGTATTTTTCTGACCGGCCGTCGGCGGTTACGTCGCTCCGCCTCCCAGCCGCTTCTTCTCCCCTACAACCACCGAAACCCTCGCCTTCCCGACCTCTTCTCCTCCCCACCCTCGCCTATATAAACCGCCACCCCGGCCACCCCTTCACAGTCACCACCACCACCACAGCCACCGTCGACACCCATCCCCACCGCCCCTCCGACGATCCTCCGACCCTGAGCTCCCACTCCGGCGATGCCTACGCCCAGGACCCCGATGACTTTGCCACGCCGACGAGCACGGTGCCGCAGAACCCCGCCGCCGACGACCAGCAGCCCTAGCCGCCGTGCCCCACCGCCGTGCCTCGCCGCAACCCTCTCAGTGCACGAACCTCAGTGAGGTACCCGCCTTCCTGCGTGTATAATTTCCCGTACATTAATCCGTTTTCTGTTCTGTCTGTTGCTACGCGTACCTGCATGACCCTCTCGATACCGTATAAATTGTTCGGGGTGTCGCATCCTGTGTCAGTCACAAACTGCGACGCAAAATCAGGAAAATAATTCTCTTTTCTAAAAATTTAGAAAATATCCCGAACTCCCCAGTTCGCGACCATTTTGCGACCAACCTGCTTAACATTTTCAAAATTGGCTTGAACAATTATTTAGACTGTATGACCTAGTTTTAAAAACCCTATTTTTGTGTAATTTATTGAACTATAGTTTGTATTTAATTTGAGGGTGAAAATGACCGAATTATTGGTTATTAAAATACCCTATTTTTCTCGGAACTGGGTGCGCCCCACTAAACGGGACAACTTGGTCGTGTGTGAACTTTACCGAAAGGTGCACACTGTTAATACGAATGTGTGGAATTTCACAGAAGTTTATTTGGGTGTGCGTGCACACCGAAATCAATACGTATCCGTCGACAACGCCCCATATCGGCCATGTTCTGAAACTCGTTGTAACTTCGTGTACGCTCGTTGTTTTGAAACGAAATATGCTGTCATGTTTGTAGTATTACGCTAGTCCTGTAACCCAAGTTTGGTTCGATTCTGAGAACGTTAACAAAATCCAGTATCGTAGGCCCCACGGCTCCACTTGACGGGCAATTTTGTGATTGGCTCATCAGAATCTAGTTCTGGATATTTCGTTGGGTTCGTATCGTTGTTCTGGACTAGTAGATACTATAATTGATAAATTTGGAGAATATTATCTCTGGCATGTTTTTTGGTGCGAAGCGAGCCACATGTGGACCCTACTTTGACCAGAAACTGTCACTTTTGCTCCTTTATCTAAATTGGACTTATGGACAGGCAATTCTAGCTGTTTGATATTTTTTGAACCTGATGGTAATATTTATTTCAGCAACCGAAGGAGTACCTGGAGATCCCACTGATACCAGAGCAGCAGTTGGTAATCAAATCCCAGGCAAGTGTACCTTGCCATACTTACAGCATTTGTTTATACTATTCTCTTAATTTATTACTGTAATATCTCTGTTCAACCTAGGATCGTGTGACATTACTTAACGTTCGAATAATATTTGGGTGTCAATGCCGTACGCGGAGTTGTGTAACGTCACTAGAGATGGATATCGAAACCCTATACATTCTCGTGCTTGCATCATCAAGTACGTCATACCATAGGACACCTGACACTATTCATGAGACAGAATCTTCCTGAGATATTCATGGTAATTCTATATAGGTTACATGATTCGTGACATAGATATTGCATGTGCTTAGCTATCATTATGACTTATTGTATCAGTTAGAGGCCATGATCCTGCGTGACATGGACATGAGATATCGTGGACATGATACATGTGGTTACATTGGGTGGGGAGAGTATTACCATATCAAAGGCTGATTATATTATATATATATTATTATCTGGAGGTGTCTTAGACTCTGACACAGAGCTTTGACATATGTACTGTCCCTTCGAGAAAATGGTGCTATAGATTTTCCCGACACAGAGCCTATAGTAGTCTCAGCCTGAGTATGATTAATGCTCTCATATTGTATATCACTTAGCCGGTTATATAGTTTACCCTATTGATTCATTTATTATTGCATTACATTTATTTTGGCTTGAGTTATTCTTGTACCTTGCTATGTCTCCTGAGGACCTGGATCCAGATTATATCCCCAGGTTTACCAGAGGAGATCTACCCCAAGGTTTACGGGATAGGAGCAGATATTGGAGCAGTACTAGAACCCGAGGACGTGGTGATCGCTGAGGATTTCTCCTGAGTATTTGGTTTATTATACTCAGTTATTTTTATTTGTTAGACTCTTTACTTCCTATCTATTGAGTTGTTGTATCAAACTCATTATCGGGTTATTCCTCGATTTATATTTTATTGAGACTTGATATTGCTTTATATTCTGATATTGTTGTATTTATTTATATGGATGAGATTAGTACCATTGCCTATATTATTGTTTTACAACTTAAGTACATCCTGATGGGTCCATTAGATTGGGTTTGCCCATCGGTATGTGTTGTTGGCCATTGCCACATGTCTAGTCCCTCGATATTTTGGGACTGGGACATAACATAGTTTTTATGGTGGCCCATGCAGGTCTACGACTAAATTGCTTCGGTTTCAAGTTAGGAACTGAGCAAGCCTGCGATAAGGATAGGATAAGTTTTAGGATCTCATCCACTTGATTGAATTGTTCTTGATATCTATATCGGATTCAAATTAAATTCTTGACGTGCATCCTACCTTGATTCCTCTGTGCCTCTTATAGTTTATTTTGAATGTAGAGTAATAAAACCACCAGCAAGCGACGAGACTCCTACAGGAACACCATAAGATGCTAAAGCCACATACGAAGAATATAAAGTGACACCAGTTGGTGGAGGTCAATCAGTTCACCAAAGCAGTCAAGCGAATCAGCATGCCTCAAGATTCCGGCGATACGATATTCCACCTCCTCCGCAGTTTACTCCACCGATGCCTATTTCTCCACCCGGACAGCCTATAGACGGAAATAAGATGTTTCAAATATTCTACGTGATGATGCGAGCCCAACAACAGGTTTATCAAGAGGCCCAGCAAAGCCAAGCGAAGTTCTTTGATGGACTTGGCTTTGAGGTACAGAAATTAATTAGCTATATTGCAACTACTTTAGACACGAAAGTCCTTGCTGCAGCCCGACGCATGGAGCATGTCACCAAGAGAGAGTCTAGTCAGAAGCGGCCGCATGCATTAGCACCAGACCAAGCATAGCAGGAAAGAGTTGCAAAGCGACCCCAGAAGAATCCACCACCGGAAGCAGCACCAAAAGCCTTATTCCTGCCGATATGTCAATATTGTCGCAAGCGAGGCCATTATGAGAGTGAGTGCAGACGTAAAATAGGATTATGCTTGATTTGTGGATCCAGTCAACATTTAGCCAAAGATTGCACGATGCATCGAGGAGAAACACCGATGGTTCACCAACAAGCACCAATGGTTAACCAACAAGCTTTACCAGCTCCAGGAGGATATCAGCCGAGGCCACCTTTGGTACCCCAGGCAGTACTCTTCCAGCAGGTCTAGCAGCAGCAGAGGAATACACCACAAGGATGCGGACAAGCTCTTGCGATGACCATGGAGGATGTACAGACTCGTGGAGTAGCAAATGCGCGTAGGATTTAAGTAATTCATAGATGTCTATTTCTAGTATTACTTAGCACATGCCTGTTATTTTATGACCTTAGCCTTAAACCTAGTATTTGAACTTGTTAATAATTGATAACCTAGTTTTTCTAAACTGTAGTTTTCCTTGCTCTATCCAAATTTCCTTCACTATTGAATTACCTAATTTTTATTGTCTAGGGAAATACCTTATTCATTCCCTAGGTATTTTGCTTAACACTCAGCATTCGATTTCTTCTTGGTCAAGATTCTTTGTTTGTGTGTCGTGCTTCAAACATATTTTGCAACCGTGTTATTTCTTCTGACCGGTTATGTTTCATTATTCTTTGATTGCGAGGACGCAATCCTCTTAAGGGGGGTAGATTGTATACCCCCAGAATTTTTTAGGAATTTAAAAATGAATTTTTAGAATTTTTCTGGATTTTTAAACTAATTAAAGCAATGTTTTCTGGCATTAAATAATTATTGTGATTTTATTAAATATTAAAATATTATGAAAATAATATTTTTGGGTGTAAAATAAAATATTAGACATAGGGTAATTTTTCTGAATTTTATTGGACCCCAAAAATATTTTTAAAGACCTAAAAACTAAGTTTTTCAATAAACCAATTTAAACCAAAATAAACCAACGGGTTTATTAAATCGAACCGATTCAAAACCTTAAACCCAATTAAACCAAACCGAACCGGACCAACTGAACCGACCCAAACTCCTAGCCGGTCAGATCCGGACCCGTTAGCCGACCCGACCCGCTTCGACCCGACCTGAACCCATTAGTTACTGCTACAGTAACTGTAGCTTTTCTTTAACCCGTCCCTCCGTCTTCTCACCAGCGTATTTTTTCGACTGGACGCCGACGGTTATGCCGGTCTGCCTCCCATCCGCTTCTTCTCCCCTGCAACCGTCGAAACCCTCGCCTTCCCGACCTCTTCTCCTCCCCACCCTTGCATATATAAACCGATACCCCGACCACCCCTTAATAGTCACCACCACCACCACAGCCACCGTCGACACCCATCCCCATCGCCCTTTCGACGATCCTCCGACCCCGAGCTCCCCCTCCGGCGACGCCTACTCCCAGGACCCTAACGAGTTTGCCACGTGGACGAACACGGTGCCGCAGAATCCCGCCGCCGATGACCAGCACCCTAGCCGTCGTTGTAGAAGCATGAAAAATATGCTTGGAAATCATACGCGTAAAACCTAACATGCAGGAAGCCAGCGTAAAATAGAGCTCTAGCACTGGGTAGTATAAAATATGACTTCAGAGCCATTGGCGTACAGCAGAGCTTCAACACTATTCAGCGTAAAATATAGCTCCAGAACAACCCGCGTAAAGAAGTACTTTCAGACTGCTTCGGCGTAAAAAGGTTGCCACATCTCCACTTCGGCGTAAAACCTATCTGCTTTTAATGCAGCGAAAAGTTGTACGAGGAACTCTTCGTATTCCTCGAATGAACCTGTCAGACGAAGCAGTGAACCTGACTCCTGACAAAAAGTACTGCACGACGATCAAGAGGACGACTGTAATGATGATTCTGTACAGAGCCCCAGACTGTCGTTTAGTGACATAATCCTTGATATAAGACATCGTTTACGCATTCAAGGAATTCGCTGCCTATTTTACACATGCAGAGATGAGCTTTTACGCTCAGGATAAGACAAAACCAGATGCCACATCAAAAGTTATTTTCGTACAGAACTCGAGGCACGTCTCTGCAGTTAATGCGCGAGATAGGGGCAGATCTCTGCATTTAATGCACGAGATTTGGCTCTACTTTTAATGACTGGGAGAGCTATAATTAGGGCTAATACGCTCATATCACCATCCCTGCATATTACGCCAACCAGGCTATTTTCAGCTATAGGAGTACGCCGTATGCTATCTCCTCAAAATACGCGACCTGGCTATTTTCAACTATAGGAGTACGCCGTATGCTACCTCCTCGAAATACGCCAACTCGGGCCATATTTGCAAAGGTGCGTGATAAGGTTATTTGGCCCGGAATACGCTCAAGATCTCTGTCAAAGAAGGATAATTGGCTATCAATACGCTGGTTACCTATCCATGCAGCATCAAGCTTTACGCTATTTGGCTTCTACGCCAACAAAGCAGAACTTGGCTTCTATGCCAACAAAATAACTACTTGGCTTCTACGCCAACAAATAGCTACTTGGCTTCTACGCCATAAAGACAGCTATTTGGCTTCTACGCCAACAAGATAACTATTTGGCTTTTTACGCCAACGTGACAGTTATTTGGCTTTTATGACAACCTTCTCTACGCGAGGGGCAGTTACCTACGTGGCTTGCATGCCGTGATCTTTGATGAGCGATTATACGCGTTACCTCATAATGGGACACGCGTCACACGCAGATTCAGGAGATCATTCATACGTGGGTAGCAGTTATTATAACCGCCACGTAAAAGGTACAGCTCTCTCCGCTATTTGGTTTCTACGCTGACTGTGACCAAACCCTATAAATAGAGACCTTTGGCCACGGAGGTCTAGGGTCAGAAAAAAAAGCAAGGGTCAAACCCAAGGAGGAGAGAATTCAAGAGCCACAGACAGAGGTCAAGGCAAGTGAGCACACATAGAGAGATTCGACAACGAGAGTTCAACCTTTCCTGCAGTCTTTGAAGCTTCATTTTCATCTTCTATAGCACTTCTTCGTCATCGTGTGGTCCAAGGGACAAAGTGATCGACCACAGATCAGAATCCTATAGCAATATTTCCCCAGAATCAAATTTTTATACTTAACATCCTCGTATAGGATTAATTGTACTTCTTTTTCTTGTTTGTAAACAAAGAAAGGGTTTCGTATAAACCTAGTTTGAATTTCTTTCGTTTATTATCAAACACAAGATGGCGACTCTGTTGGGACTACTTTCTCATCTGACGAGAAGGCCATTGCTCAATACGATGATGTATCCGTCGGATCAACGAAGAAGACTCTGGTCGTCCAATTCGACCAATATGCTTATGAAGACATGCTTCACGCAGGGAGTGGCTCTCGTTTCCTCTCTGTCCAAGACAACAGGAAGTTGCGTAAAGTATGGATGCCCCAGACATCCTCTACCCTTCCTGCAGGCTCTCTCTCTCCGACCAACAAGGTTGTGACATCGCAACCTGTACGCCTCGCGCATAAAACTTTGTCTCCTGTCTGTGACGTGGCAGACAAAGCTTCTGGCAATGCCTTAGCACCAATCCAGAAGTCTACTCTGCCCCCTTGTACGTAAAATTTTATCTCCCGTCTGTGACATGGCAGACAAAGCTTCTGACAATGCCTTAGTGCCAATCTAGAAGTCTACTCTGTGTCCTGCACGTAAAACTTTGTCTTTCGTCTGTGACGTGGCAGACAAAGCTTCTGGTAGTGTCTCAGTGCCAATCCAGAAGTCTACACCGTGCCCCGCGCGTAAAAATACATCTCCCGCCTATAAGGAGGCAGATGGTCCCTACAATCACCGTAGGGGAAAACAAGTGGCAAATTTCTCGACCTCTCGGCTTTTACGCCATCAAGAGAAGAATTTGTCCACTCTTCAGATTACGCGGAATGCTGACGGCCGATTGAGGACTTTCTCAGTTTTACGCTAACCTATGCAAAGCTCCAGATTACGCCAGGACAAGCCCCTCGGCATAAAGAAGACCCGGTTTACGGGAACATACGCTCCTCAGACGAATAACGGATCGTATGCTACTCACATGGATGAACTGCTGTATTTTTATGGCAGAAAAAGAGTTATGATTCCCAATCTCCGTACCCCAACTGATATAAAAAGGCAAAATAAGCCTTCTTATTCTTCTTCTCCTGTTAATCCCCCTGACTTGCGTGATTTCTTGATCCAGAAGAGGAAAGACAGAGGATCTTCTAATATGTCTATTACGTCCCCTAGGGAGCACTGTTGTAATAGTCATAAGGTTGTAGTTAACTACTGCTGCTCTAAGGCAAAATGGTCAATTTTTGACAGGTTGAACTACTCTTTGCCTTTACAGGAAGATGAGCCTACATTCGCATCAGTGAACATGGCTTCACACCTTCCTAGAGGAAGGTCCAGTTCAAGATGTCATCCCTCTAGAACTCCAAGCCAAAGAAGATTTGACAGACTCCTGGAGAATATTGAAGCAGGTATCTTTCGAAACACTCGCTCGAGGTCGTGACAATCAGCTTCGTATTCTTCCGATTTTGATACTGAGGGTCGCCAGTTTCCTGAAGGTGATACTGACAGTATAGACTTGATCTCCACAGAGGTCTATACTGATCCCTCGATAGCACCCAGAGAAATGGGGGTCTATGCCATCGGAGATGAACATGAAGAGGCTTCCCCATCAGGGAGTACTGAGTAACGCATCGTTGTACTGGAGACATCACTGAAAGAGATGCATTCCATGATGGAGAATATACACCAGATGATGCTGACTCAACATGCAGCTGCTATAGCTCAAGCATCGGTTCCTCCGACTAACTGCGTGTGGGGTTGGACATGCCACCATCCAACACAAACCAGGAGCCTGCTCCAAATCAAGAGTCAACGGCTCCTCCACCTCTGAACCTAGAGAATGTATTGCCTCCTATTGGAGTTATAATACAACTGAACTCTCACCTCTCTGCGGTCCCTTTCCCGACTGAAGATCCGATACAGGCAGTTCGGGAATTGAAAGCCCAATTTGATACCTTGAAGCATAAGGATCAGCTCAAGAAATTGGGAATCAACCAGCCTTACCCAGCTATCTGGGACGAGATCCCTTTCCTGCCAAAATACAAACTACAGGATATGGTTTTGTTTGAGGGAAAGATATCACCAAGTCAGTACATGAACTACTTCAGCATGATGACGGTGTTGCTGCAAGGGAATGACACACTTCTCACTCGAGTATTTAAGGGCTATCTTTCTGGAGTGGCCTACCAATGGTACCGTAGTCTTGTAGACAACTGTATTAATTCCTTTGAAGACTTTAAGACTTTGATCTTCACTCGATTCTACGAAGGAGGGATGGACATGTCTATGTCCTCACTCATCGAAGTGAAGCAGAAGGAGAAAGAGAACGTTCGTACTTTCATTAAATATTTTTGTTAGGCCACTTTGCAGATGCCTCCTAGAGTTTCGGATTCAGCCTTGGTGGAAATTTGCAGGAAGAACCTTCTTCCACTGATCTCGGTGTTCACAGGACCATATCAGTTCCATGATTGGCCCTCATTTATCATCTCAGCTATAGCCGCTGAAGATAATAGTCGGAAGGCGTGTGACAATGGAATCATGATCTCTACCTCTGATAGAGGGAAGAGGTCATCCTCCAATAGCGATCATCCTCGTGGTTCCAAAGGAAAAGAAGCTCTGGCGATCAACACGTCCAGGCAACATACTCCAGGGACTACGCAGACGAACCCTGGGACTTCCAGGCCAAAAGAATAATATTTTTTTAACGACGATGATATTCCGAGCATATTCGATTGTCTAGTCAAAAGCGGCAAGCTCACCCTCCCCGAGGTAAAGCAGCCTAATGAAGTCGGCAGTATCAATAACCCTAAGTACTGTATTTTTCACAGGTAGATAAATTACCCTACAAAGGCGTGTTATGTACTAAAAAGGAAAATCCAGGAGTTGATCGACGCCAAGGCCATCACTCTGCATAATAGCGAGAAGACGGTCGCCGCCAAGATGATCTCTCTCCAATTCGGCAATCTGCCCCCTCAAGAAGTCCCGGATGGTGTTGTACCTATTTCCTGGACGATGATGAACATTGTTAATCTCCCTCCGGCCAGGGGTCAAAATTGTGACTTCGTACCCCTAACTACCCAGCGTGGTGAGATAATGTGGGTTCATCCTGTTCTGGTGTCAGAGATTGAGAAAGAGACTCAAGCTGCTAAGGCTAAGTCCAGAAAGAACTCAAGATGCAAACCATGCCATATAGTTGTAATATCCCCGACATCATAAGAAGAGGCTTTGGCTATCGGAACCCATTCAGGGAAAGCCTACCTCAAGGACTATGGAGGAAATCGGGGAGAAGCGATGGCAGACACTGCAGCTGTCAAACTTCCAAAACCCGAACCTGTCATACCAGAGGCAGGTCCTTCTAGACCAACTTTGGCGGACAAAGGCAAGCAGAAAGAAGTTCGTTTCGATAAACTTTTGAAGAATATTCAAAACAAAGGTTTAGAGAAACCATATAACTTCGACATCCTGGCCCAATTGGCTAATACTCCAGTCAGACTGTCCATTTTTGAGCTACTCAGGCTATCCAAAGACACTCGTCAAGCCTTAAGCAAAGCTTTGATGCATGCGGACGTATGCTTGACCCAGCTCAAGTCCCCGGATAAAGAACCTGTGGCATGTCCCCAATGCCATGGTGTGATAGAAGTGGTCCCTAACATCACTTTCACTTAGGAAGACATGTTGTTGAAACATGGAAAGCATGACAGACCCCTCTATTACACCGGATACATCAGTTCCATGGAAGTAGACCGGATTCACATAGATCCAGGATCGTCGATCAGCATCATCCCTCATAGTCTGCTTAGGCCGTTGAGGATTCCTACAAGCGAACTGGCTTACACCACCACTACAATCGTGGGCTTCAACGCCAGGAAAAGTAAGCCGTTGGGGAAGATTCGTCTGAGGATACAGATTGGTGACCTTAGATCAGTGGTTACTTGCTACGTCATCGATTCGGAGGTTTCCTACAATATTCTGTTGGGTAGACCATGGATCCACGATCACAACATTGTTCCTTTGACTCTACATCAATGCTTCAAATATGTAGATGCCCAAGGAACAGTAAAAATGGAGTTTGCTGACCTCAACCCGTTCAAAAGAGTATAGTCCTACTATTTTGATGCCATATTGTACACCCAAGACTACATAAAGGAGGTGTCAGGCAAGACAGAGGAGGAATCCCACTGGGAGCCAGGAGAACCATCTGCTGAGCAACCTCTGTCAATCCAGGTGAAAGGGCGGACTACCCGTCCAAAAGTCATGGAACCCATGGCTATCCACTTGAACAAAACCAAATCAGGAGGAGGAAGTGATACCCTAGTAATCACTCTAAACCAGATGCCTCCACCTTTGGTCATCAACCTTAGGTGCAGCACGCAGCCGACTGATGTAAATACAACCGGAAACGTGGTTTCTGACGATAATAAAGATTCTCTTTTCCACTATTCTGACACTCAATTTCCAAATCAGGAATCCTCCCCTCATAACGATTTAGAGCCTATAGCAAAAAAATTCTTGGAAGTTATAGACTCCTATCATCCGTATGTATGGGAAGCAGCGTCAATATCTAATATCATCACGACATACGAGCCACATGAAGATTCTATCTTTATTATCCCACCTACTCGCAACAATCAGCATCCAATAGTCTTTGGTCACATGCGGAGTAGATTGATTGTACAAGAAGATTCTTACGAGTCCGATGCTGGGAGAATGCAGATTTACAGATATAGCCCACAAGCTTTGAAGATTATGCAAAGCATGGGTTATGATATGAAGTCAGAGCTAGGCCTCAACTATAGGAAAGGCAGGCGAATGCCGTTGCATGATGATCCCTACCGTCAATGAACTCACTTCGGATTAGGGTATACCACGTATCTTGCAACTTCTGAGTCAAGTGAGGATGCCTTTTCCTTTTCTCAGGATGGTTCATCATCCTCTGACTCATACGATGATCTCGAACGAGCATTGTCAGTAAATACGGTGTTGACAGATTCTCTCAAAACAGACGAACAAGAATCTGAACCATTTTGAAAATAACTCCTGGGCATAGCAAATGGATACACAATGGGAACTCCGGTTTGAGCAGAAAGAATCGCCCACTGAAGATAAATTTATCCAAATTGATGTTGGGGATAAATTTTTACCAAGGTCGATATTTATCAGTAACAATCTTTCCGAAGAAGATAGGGAAGAGATGATCCAGCTGATAAAAGAATATATCGACATCTTTGCGTGGAATTATGAGGATATGCCAGGTCTTAATCCAAAAGTGGCTACCCATAAGTTCAACATACTGCCCAATTTGAAGCCTGTAAAGCAGCACCAACGCCAGTTCCGCCCGAATATGATGGATGCCATCGAAACTAAAATCAAGAAGTTGATAGCCTACGGGTTCATCCGAGAAGAATAACATCCTGATTGGGTCGCCAATGTTGTCCCAGTCATGAAGAAAAGCAAGAAAGTTCACATTTGTATCGACTTCCGAGATCTCAATGCGGCTTGCCCCAAGGATGAGCTCCCTCTTTCCATCACAGACGTCATGATCGACAACACATGCGATTTTGAACGCATGTCTTTCATGGACAGATTCTCAGGTACAATCAGATCAAGATGCATCCTGAAGATCAGAAGTATACTGCCTTCCGTACACCACTGGGGGTATATTGCTACACAGTCATGCCCTTTGGATTGAAGAATGCCGGGGCTATATATCAGCGAGCTATGAGTAACATATTCTATGAGCATCTACGCAAAACAGTGGAATGTTACGTAGACGATATCGCTGTCAAAAGCTGCCTCAAGGGTACTCACATCCAAGACTTGAAGACAGTGTTCGAGTTGATGCACCAACATCAACTCAAAATGAACCCTACAAAGTCCTTTCTCGGTGTCTCCAGTGACAAATTCCTAGGATTTGTCATTACCGCCAAAGGCATTCAAGTTGATCCTGATAAAGTAAAGGCTATCCTAGAAATACGACCGCCCCGTAATCTGAGAGAACTCAGAGGATTTCAAGGTCTCCTAGCTTATATCAGGAGATTCATATCCAACCTTTCTGGGAGATGTCAACCTTTTTCCCGTCTGATGAAGAAAGGTGTATCGTTCTTATGGGACAAAGTCTGTCAGCAAGCGTTTAATGATATCAAACACTATCTCACTAATCCTCCAGTTCTGGTGCCTCCCGTCATAGGAAGACCATTTTTGTTGTATGTTCGAGCAATGGATCATTCTTTATGAGCTCTCTCGCACAGAAGAATAATAAGGGTCATGAACAGGCTATCTACTACCTAAGCAGGATGATGGTTGGAGCTGAACACCGGTACAATCCAGTGGAAAAAGAATGCTTGGCCCTAATATTTGCCATTCAGAAGACGCGATATTACGTCACAGGCCAAACTATTCATATCATCTCCAGAATTAATCCTCTTCGGGTATTGATGAACAAGCCGAGTGTCCTTAATTCCTGACTCGCGACTTGGACGATGTTATTAACACCGTATGATATGGTGTACGTCCCTCAGAAGTCCATAAAGGGTCAAGCCTTGGCTGATTTCTTAGCTGCTCATCCGATTCTGGAAACCTCCAAACTATACGAGGATATTCCCGACGAAGTTGCAGAATATAACTCTGCAATGGAAGGTGATACATGGCAGCTATTCTTCGATGGTGCCTCCAGAACTGGTCCCAAGGGAAACATGGTTTCAGGAGTAGGAATTGTCCTGGTAACTCCTGATAAACTCGTCATCTACTGAGCATATTCTCTTAGCGAACCCTGCTCTAATAATATGGCAGAGTATAATGCTCTACTAATCGGGCTTCAAGTCGCTAAAGAATTGGAGGTCGAATACATGGAAGCTTTTGGTGATTCTCAGCTGATCGTCAATCAGGTCAGAGGAATATATGAAGTCCGCAAGCTAGACCTCGTTCCTTATCACCAAGCAACGATCGAGATAGCCATGTCTTTTAAAGGATTTTTCCTAGAACATGTACCTCGATCTCAAAATTTGGAAGCTGATACTGTGGCCAGTCTAGCTGCAGATCTAGCCATTCCTATAAGGAGGCAGAATTCGATGATCCTTCTCAACAGAGATCTATTCTGCGTGAAAAATAATTTTCACATAGAACGCAGCTACGCCTCAAACACGGTTCCTCCTAAGAGAGACTAGAGAAGTCCCTTTATAGATTTCGTGGCATACATAATCTTACCAGAGGATCCTAAAGAAGCAGTGTCTATCAAAAGACGACCAGTATGCTTCTATTTTGATGCTTCTTCACAAAGTCTATATCGTCGAACATACGATGGACTACTACTATGATGTCTCTCCGATGATGATGCAAAGCGGATTATCCGTAAAGCTCACGACGGTTTATATGGAGCACATCAACCCGGTCCTAAGCTACAGGAACGTATCAGGAGGATGGGATACTACTGGCCTACTATGATTGCAGATGCAGTAAAATATGCAAGACACTGCAAAGCCTGTCAGGTTCATACAGATTTTATACATCAGCCTTCTGAGTATCTACATCCTACTATTGCATCATGGCCCTTTGAAGTATGGGGTATAGATATTATTGGTCTGATTCACCCATCGTCTTCTAGAGGATATCGGTTCATATTGGCTATCACTGGTTATTTCTCTAAATAGGCGGAGGCGATCCCCCTTGCTGAGGTAAAGACATCCAACGTGATCAGCTTTATCAAGCACTATGTTATTTATCGTTTTGGGTTACCCCGAAGGATAATTCATGACAACGGGCCTCAATTCATCAGCCAAATGTTTCACCGATTTTGTGATAAGAATCGGATACAAAATATGGCCTCTACGATATATAATCCGGCTGCTAATGGTTTGGCGAAAGCCTTCAACAAAACCATCATCAAACTCTTGAAGAAGTTCGTCTCTTCAAACAAAAGAGATTGGAATGAGAAGCTGGGAGAATGCCTCTGGACATACCACACAACGGTACGAACACCGACGGGTTGTACCCCATTCTCATTAGTCTACGGGTGTGAAGAAGTTCTCCCCATTGAAATCCAAATCCCATCACTCAGAATAGCAGTAGCTAATAAGTTGACTCAGGAAAATAATGATCGACTAAGGCTTCAAGAGCTAGAAGGATTATACGAGAAACGCCTTCAAGCCCAACAACGTATTGTGTTCTACCAGGCACGCATTTCCAGAGCTTTTAATCAAAAGGTGAAGGAAAGAGTGTTCAAAATTGGTGAGCTAGTTTTAGCTGTGAAGAGGCCAATGATCATTACGCACAAGAGTAAGGGTAAATTCCAGCCCAAATGGGAGGGCCCTTATGTGATTTAAATGACGTTTTCAAACGGCACTTACAGATTAGCCAAGCCTAACGGAGATCTGATAATGGCTCCTATCAACGGCAAATTCCTAAAGAGGTACTATGCTTAATCTCTCTTGCTTAAACGGAGTATGGTGAAGATCTCATTCTGACGATACTACGTACAAAGACTGGTTGGAGCATATTCTATCATGTTCTTACGACCTCTGAATAGATATGTTTAACTAATTTGGAACTTCAAAACCTATCACGTCCATAATAACTCTGATAGTATTTTGTATACAAATTTAGTTGGATCATATTCTATCATGTCCATATAACCTCTGAATAGATATATCCAGCTGAAGCTTACCGAAAGTATATCACGTTCATATTACCTCTGATATCACTTTCACCCTAGCCTATCATTTATATTCAAAAAATGGTGGGTCCACAAAGTCAGATAAAGCCTCTTTATTATCTCCGGGAAGAGCGAGTTACAAAAAGAAGCAAAAAGTACATCATTGGGGAGGAGCAGTCAAATCGTCCAATACGACCCTTTCTCTCTCCTAGACGAATCGCCATATGAAATTGCTGATCATCCTGAGCAAAGGAAGCTATGATATCCTTCCATGATCTATCATTGCAGAGAATATTTGCTCGAAGACACCTCTTTTTACAGCTCCTTATATGCTGGAAGAACATGATCTTTTTCTTCCTCAAGTCAGCCCGACGAATATCGGCAACCATCTCTTTATGGTGAAGGAAGTGTGGGAAAAATAGGTTAACTCATTCGCCTTTATATAAGCAGAGAAGAACACACCAAATCCCAACAAACTCCTAAAAATTTGCCGAGAAATTAGCCTCGCAGAATGAGTCAAACTTGACCCTTTCATGCTTCATTCAAAGTATTTCAAATTACGAGGAATTTGAAAACTTTGAAGGGGGTCTTGTAGAAGCATGAAAAATACGCTGGAGAATCATACGCGTAAAACCCAACATGCAGGAAGCCAGCGTAAAATAGAGCTCTAACACTGGGTAGTGTAAAATAGGACTTCAGAGCCATTGGCGTACAGCAGAGCTTTAACGCTATTCAGCATAAAACATAGCTCCAGAATAACTCGCGTAAAGCAGTACTTTCAGACTGCTTCGACGTAAAAAGGTTGTCACATCGCCACTTCGACATAAAACCTGTCTGTTTTTAATGCATCAGAAAGTTATACGAGGAACTCTTCGTATTCCTCGAATGAACCTATCGGACGAAGCAGTGAACCTGACTCCTGACAAAAAGTACTGTACGACGATCAAGAGGACGGCTGTAATAATGATTCTGTACAGAGCCCCAGACTGTCGTTTAGTGACATAATCCTTGATATAAGACGTCATTTACGCATTCAAGGAATACGCTGCCTATTTTACACAGGCAGAGATGAGCTTTTACCCTCAGGATAAGACGAAACCAGATGCCATGTCAAAAGCTATTTTCGTACAGAACTCGAGGCACGTCTCTGCAGTTAATGCACGAGATGGGGGCAGATCTTTGCATTTAATGCACGAGATTTGGTTCTACTTTTAATGACTGGGAGAGCTATAATTAGGGCTAATACGCTCACATCACCATCCCAGCATATTATGCCAACCAGGCTATTTTCAGCTATAGGAGTACGCCGTATGCTATCTCCCCGAAATACGTCGACCTGGCTATTTTCAACTATAGGAGTACGCCGTATGCTACCTCCTCAAAATATGCCAACTCAGGCCATATTTACAAAGGTGCGTGATAAGGTTATTTGGCCCAGAATACGCTCAAGACCTCAGTCAAAGAAGGATAATTGGCTATCTTTACGCTGGTTACCTATCCATGCAGCATCAAGCTTTACGCTATTTGGCTTCTACGCCAACAAAGCAGAACTTGGCTTCTACGCCAACAAAGCAGAACTTGGCTTCTACGCCAACACAATAGATACTTGGCTTCTACGCCAACAAAATAGCTACTTGACTTCTACGCCAACAAAACAGCTACTTGGCTTCTACGCCAACAAAACAGCTATTTGGTTTCTATGCCAACAAGATAGCTATTTGGCTTCTACGCCAACAAGAAAGCTATTTGGCTTCTATGCCAACAAGATAACTATTTGGCTTTTTACGCCAACATGACAATTATTTGGCTTTTATGCTAACCTTCTCTACGCGAGGGGCAGTTATCTACATGGCTTGCATGCCGTGATCTTCAATGAGCTATTATACGCGTTATCTCATAATGGGACACGCGTCACACGCAGATTCAGGAGATCATTCATACGTGTAAACTCCCTCACCCAAAATAGGTATTTTGTGTATATTTTATATTATTATATTTATTATAAATGTTGAATTTATTTAGAGTATTCTTTTAGTTAATTAGAAAATAAATTTTTTTAGTATATTTACTTATATAAATATTTATTTAGAATTATTTTTAGGCTATTTTAGATTATTGGAATTTTTCCATAATTTTTAGTTAATTAAAAACTAGTAACACTAATTTTCAAGGACTTTGAAGAATTTATTTTATGTTCAAACTTAATTAAAAATATCCCAAACTTTTATTTTAGGTTCTAAATAATAAAATATATTTTCTAAAATTTTTTGGGAATTTTCTGATTAATTTTAGCATTTATTTTGAGTTAATTATGAAAAACTGAATTAAAAACTAATTTCTGAAAAAGAAAACCCAAAAAGTAATTAATTCTGCCCAGTCAGCAAACAGGGGGGCCCACCTGTCAGCCTCCAGCAGTGAACAGTGCCGGGCCCGCCTGTCAGTGACCGCTGAGTGGGTGAGAGCCGAGCCGAGTCAGAGTTCGACTCGGACTCAGCCGAGCCGAGCCGCGTCAGTGCCTGACCGTCCGATCTGAGCGGGCAGCCCTGGATTGCTGCCACGTGGCGCACTGTGAGCAGCGGCTGCACTCTCTCTCTCCTCTATATATATAATAGTTTAAGTTATTTTCTAGGGTTTTTCTTGAGCCAATTTTTAGAGAATTGCCATCTAGGGTTCCTTCATCTTCCAGAAGCCATTGCGCATAGCTCCGGACTCCAAATGAGGCCTAGTTTTTTGTGTTAGAACGATATTGAGGTTAGCTTTCTGATTATATAAATTTTTTTACGAAATTATGAGTATTAAATTCTGGAAAATTCGTAGAACACAGTATGTCTGAAAATAGACGTGTTTCAATATTTTCGTGATTCCAGGAGAACCAGGAATCAGAATCATGAACCGTTTAAAGTTTCGGAAAGCTAATATCGAGATAATTGACATATGTTTTTCCCAGAATTTAATTCGAAGTATTTATATACTGTTAATTCTGTAGAACTTCTAGGTTAGAATTTAACCATCGGTGCACAATACAAAATTTGTATGTGCCATAATTCCCAAACGAATTTGAATTCGGACGAGCCGTAAATTCCAGCATGTTTTTGACGCTGAAATATATAGGAAATCATGCATGAAAGTTGAGTTTGTGTCGGTTGACTTTTTGGTCAACAGATCGCCTCGATTTGCGTGCCATGAGTCTCGAGTTGATAAAATTCAGTTTCTTTGGACAAAATTTAGGAATTAACATAAAAATCAGAATAATAAGATTAAAATAGAATTTTAGAGTAATTATTCCAGAATTAAATAAATTAAAATAAATTATCTTTTGACGTGATAAATTTGTAATACATAGGCTATTTGGACTGTGACTTGGACTCTGATTCATACCAGCAGCAGGACCCCAGGCGAGTACATTCTCTGACAGTGTTCCAGTAGGACGTAGTATTTAGCCACCACGGTTAGTTTACATCAGACCCTGAGTCAGAGAACCCAACGCGCGTTCGTACATTTACATGTACGCAAATATTATTCAGTTTGGTATATATATTTATGTACATAATTACTATATGTATTCCAATAATTATGTAAATAAATTGATGGTTATATTATTATATAGTTATATGAATATATATGTAAGTAAATGCTAATTGATAATTATGACTAAATATTCAGACTGTACGACCCTAGGACACCGTGGACTATCCCATACTTACCTTGACCATGTTGACCCTAAGAACTTGTGAATTTGTCTGCCTTGCATACATTAATGTACTGGCATAGACACCTGTCAGTTGACTGACTGATTTCGTACAGTACTTGAAGACGCGACACCCGCGTAATTCAACGCGTAATTGACCGTGTTAGATGACTAGTGTTACCCCTAGTATACCCCCTGAGTCCAGTGTAAATGTGGTTGTGTATGTGCTAGTGTAAAGACTAATGATTCTATTGTATTATATTTATGTGTACATAGGATATTGGATTTGTTCTGCGCGATTTCTGGAGCAGATTATTGGTACATTGCAGCTTCCTTGCCAGGCAAGTATACCTTGCCATTGTACTGCTATTCATATTCTATATGTTGCATGCATATTTATTTTCTGTCTTTAGTTCATATATTTTAATTGTTATATAAAATGCGCGCGACGGTGACGTCGCGATATGTTTTTATTTATGTATTGCATTGACCTTGTTTATGAGACTACCCATTATCATATAGCATCATTAGGTCCATTGGTCGTGACACAGTTGTTACACGAGTTGTGAGTCTCATGTAGATCACGGACTTGCGTGCAGGTTTGGCCTCCTGTACGTGTGGGCCGTGCGTTAGGAATAACTGCTGTTAGAAACTTTGCATGCTAGTAGACTTGGCAGTTATTAGAGGTCCATGGACATAGCTTATTGTAGTACGGTGGTTCCATCCTTGTCCTTGTTTGGTTGCAGGATCGGGCTAGGGTACTAAGAATAGGCTATGGACCAAATCGTGTCATGGATATGACATGTTTAGAGCATGGGGTGGGGAGAACAACAAGTACCGCATTTGAGCTCCTTTACACTTTTTCTATTGTGCGGCCGGATTCTCCGCTGGAGATACGGGCGGTGATGACCACTATATATTATGTATTATCAGGCGGGCCACCGGCGTTCAAAAGACGACGTGCCTTTTAGGCCCCTAGATCTCCAATAGAGAACCATGCCAAATCCCAGGTTTTCAGCCAGATAGCTCACTTGTGGGGAAAGTTGTTCTTAACTGCATTCACTTAGATGGTTATGCGACCCCTTTGGATATTTATTTCAGTACTTTATTGGCATGTGTTTAAGTATCTTGTTATGTCCCTCTGAGGACCTGGTCTCCTGCCAGGTGTATTTCTTCTTGAGTATTCGCAGGAGCGCACATTCGGATGGTTACCTATGTTTCGAGGATGTCTTCTCTTTGAGCCATGATTGCTAGCTGGTATACTTATATTTTGTTTGATTGTGTTGTACTTATATTGTATTTACTTTTTCCATTCGAGTTGGTAGTAGATTTGTTTCCATCCAACTATCATCCTTAGATACTTCTTATTGAGATCTAGTTTCATAGATACTGTTTATTTATTTCTATATGATTTTGGTGGATAAGATTTAGATTTTACCCTGTGACTTGTATTATATTTATACCACTTGTGGATTTGATATTCATATTACAGCGTACGTGTGGATTTGGTTTCCATATATTGGAGTTTCCATATCCATGCGGCTGGCTTGCTTACGTGTCCTAGTCCTATGTATTTTGGGACTGGGGCGTGACATGTTTTTGTGGTGGCCCATGCAGGTCGAGAGCATATTGTCTCGGTTATGTTACTGTACCGAGCAAGCCTGCACCTAGGAATAGAGTATATGATCTCATCCACAATTGACTATGATTCATCTTCCTCCTATCTGTTCTATTTGAACAATTGTATCCTGCTTGATTCATGTGCTTCCCTAACAGTTCTTTGAATATAGCCTTCTGCTAGAATATATAAACCCATGTTATTAGGATGATAATTATGGTAGCACACCTATTACGAATACAACGAGAATATAGACACACCACTAAGATTAGAATGTCTGGTGAACCCTAGAATTCCTTATCTTTAGATTAGTATACCATTACCCCTGATGTATTATGAAGACTTGAGAGTAGTATAGACACTACTAGAGCTAGTTAGAAGTTTACCATAATGTTTGACCCTAGCATTGAGGAACCAATAGAAAACCAAAATTTAATATTAGGACTGAACCTAGCCTTCACAGTCATATAAGTATTGGAGAACTATAAATTTAGATTCTTGTCTTGAGATAAGCAGGAAGTACCTTAGAAAGCCAAGAGCAATGCATAGAATATTTTCCTAATCATACCTCAAACACAGAGACTAGCATACCCCTTTCCCTTGGAAAACCATGATGCTATCTAGAGTCCTCCATTTAATTTCATATATTTGTTCCTCTGAAACCCTAGCGCTCGCTATTTGTGCGACGACTAATCATGTTTTCTCTTCTTCATCTTTTAACTCGTGCCACCTGCCACCTCTGATCATAGACCAAGTGATTATACTCTATGATAGGATATATAGTTTGCTATAGTCATAGTTGTAATCTTGAATTTTGAATTGTGTACCTTGTAGCTAGAACCTGATAGTTGAGTTGTTCAATTAGATTGTGATGATTACCCCTAGTTGTAGACCACGTAATTTGTACCCCCACCTCGATACAAGTTAGATCCCTTTCCCCTTAATGGCTAGTAACTCTTCTATTCTTACTATTGATACATGTTCTATGAGCACTATGATTAAGACTTAAGGTGACCCTTACCTATATAATGCAATAGGAGACCCTAATAAGTACCAAGATCTTTTCTCATATACCCTAATAAAGAGTTTCTGTTTTATTTACATGTGCAAGATTATTTTGTAGGATCCTCTTAAGACTGTCACAGTATTAGTTTAATTCTTTTAAGTTGGGTAGTATGCCTCACAACCTAGTATCACATAGTCCACTTGACCCATCGAGGTAGTGTAACTGAATGACATTAATTGTATGCTAGCATTAGACGACAGTGTTTATTCAGACGGTAGAATTTAGAGGTCCATGCCCTATTTGGTCGACTAGCGACTTACACAAGGAGGTTGTATGATAACTATAGAGATTGTAGAGTCTTTTGTTATTATTGCTTATGTTGTTTTTGTTTTTGCAAACTTGAATTATTTGTAACTTCTCTCATCATAATCCAGCGTTATATTTTCTGTGCTACCTCGAATTATGCTGCTATTATAGCCTAGTTTTTGCAAGCTTATTCTTTATCGAGCTTGTTCATGACATATGTATTATTGGGTATACACACTAATACATTTCAGAATCAGTGTATTAAGGTCTAGCTAACCTTAGTGTGCTTGATTCGCCCTTCGTATAACTACTTTACGTGGATTGAGATATATAGTGATTAGTAGACGAATGTACTTGCCCTCTAGACATGTCTGACATATCGTATCGGTTACATAACTGTACTAATACGAGCATACGAACAAAGAATTACTAAATTAGGATTTCAATCCACAACTGCTTTGACAATCCCCATTGAATTATTTAAACGCCTTGATCCCGATACTTCTATTCTATTACCTCTCCCTTGAACTCTTTATTATTGATCTCCATCTTCCCTTATTTCGGAAAGACGAAACCTTGTGCTAGGTATAAGTTTGATACACAGAGAGTACTAGATATACCCCATAGGCCGATCACATACTTGAGGATTATTCTTTCGTAATTAAGGACATATCATATATGATATAATCGGCGTTGAAGTTTTGAGGATTGAATGACATGAGTAAATAAATTAAGGAATATTTTTCTTAAAGTATATAGCCTTCTGTGATAGATGGATAAATTCTAAGTTGGGTAGCAGTGCATTGGCAACTCGAGAGAAATTTCTTTTAGATTGTGAGCGAGTAAGATTAGATTGGGAGAGGTTCAAGCCATTTTAATTTTGAGAATTTTAGAAGAATGACTAAGATGATGAGGATTAATGAATTTTAAAAATCTTGATATTGAGGACCCAATATTTATACCTTAAGTACATAATTTAAATTTTTGAGTATTGAAGGTAAAATCATCAATTTGAATTTGAAGGATAAATATATAATTTCAGACTTGAACATTGGTGGACTGTATTTAAATTATTTTTCAATTTGATGATTTAAATTAAGAATTAAAATTTGATGGTTGGACTACCTATTTGAAATATTGAGGATGTGAATAAAATTTAAAAAGTTGAAGAATACAAAAATTTATAAGTGAAAATAGGAATAATATTGGACTCGAATTACTTCTAGAGGAGATTATGATAGTTGGAGATCGTGAGGTAAAATTTGATATGGGTTATTTAAATCTTGAAGATATTATATGGATTCAATTTAAATTTGGATATTGATGATTGGGAAAAGTGAGAAGAGATTACAATAGGTTGAATTTTGATTTGAACAATGATTATCTTAATTTTGAAATGATCGCGATAGATTTGAATAGATTTTGTTATTTAAATTTTTGGAAGAGATTGCGATTGACGTAGCTTATGTACGAATGTGAAGGATTTAACAAATTATGCCTTATTTTAATTTCGAGGACGAAATTGTTTTAAGTTGGGTAGATTGTAAACTCCCTCACCCAAAATAGATATTTTGTGTATATTTTATATTATTATATTTATTATAAATGTTGAATTTATTTAGAGTATTCTCTTAGTTAATTAGAAAATAAATTTTTTTAGTATATTTACTTATATAAATATTTATTTAGAATTATTTTTAGGCTATTTTAGATTATTGGAATTTTTCCATAATTTTTAGTTAATTAAAAACTAGTAACACTAATTTTCTAGGACTTTAAAGAATTTATTTTATGTTCAAACTTAATTAAAAATATCCCAAACTTTTATTTTAGGTTCTAAATAATAAAATATATTTTCTAGAATTTTTTGGGAATTTTCTGATTAATTTTAGCATTTATTTTGAGTTAATTATGAAAAACTAAATTAAAAACTAATTTCTGAAAAAGAAAACCCAAAAAGTAATTAATTCTGCCCAGTCAGCAAACAGGGGGGCCACCTGTCAGCCTCCAGCAGTGAACAGTGCCGGGCCCGCCTGTCAGTGACCGCTGAGTGGGTGAGAGCCGAGCCGAGCCGACCTCGAGCCGAGCCGAGTCAGAGTTCGACTAGGACTCAGCCGAGCCGAGCCGCGTCAGTGCCTGACCGTCCGATCTGAGCGGGCAGCCCTGGATTGCTGCCACATGGCGCGCTGTGAGCCGCGGCTGCACTCTCTCTCTCCTCTATATATATAATAGTTTAAGTTATTTTCTAGGGTTTTTCTTGAGCCAATTTTTGGAGAATTGTCATCTAGGGTTCCTTCATCTTCCAGAAGCCATTGCGCATAGCTCCGGACTCCAAACGAGGCCTAATTTTTTGTGTTAGAACGATATTGAGGTTATCTTTCTGATTATATAAAATTTTTACGAAATTATGAGTATTAAATTCTGGAAATTTCGTAGAGCACAGCATGTCCAAAAATAGACGTATTTTAATATTTTCGTGATTCCGGGAGAACCAGGAATCAGAATCATGAACCGTTTAAAGTTTCGGAAAGCTAATGTCGAGATAATTGACATATGTTTTTCCCAGAATTTAATTCGAAGTATTTATATACTGTTAATTCTGTAGAACTTCTAGGTTAGAATTTAACCATCGGTGCACAATACAAAATTTGTATGTGCCATAATTCCCAAACGAATTTGAATTCGGACGAGCCATAAATTCCAGCATGTTTTTGACGCTAAAATCTATAGGAAATCATGCATGAAAGTTGAGTTTGTGTCGGTTGACTTTTTGGTCAACAGATCGCCTCAATTTGCGTGCCATGAGTCTCAAGTTGATAAAATTCAGTTTCTTTGGACAAAATTTAGGAATTAACATAAAAATCAGAATAATAAGATTAAAATAGGATTTTAAAGTAATTATTCCAGAATTAAATAAATTAAAATAAATTATCTTTTGACGTGATAAATTTGTAATACATAGGCTATTTGGACTGTGACTTGGACTCTGATTCATACCAGCAGCAGGACCCCAGGCGAGTACATTCTCTGACAGTGTTCCAGTAGGACGTAGTATTTAGCCACCACGGTTAGTTTACATCAGACCCTGAGTCGGAGAACCCAACGCACGTTCGTACATTTACATGTACGCAAATATTATTCAGCTTGGTATATATATTTATGTACATAATTACTATATGTATTCCAATAATTATGTAAATAAATTGATGGTTATATTATTATATAGTTATATGAATATATATGTAAGTAAATGCTAATTGATAATTATGACTAAATATTCAGACTGTACGACCCTAGGACACCGTGGACTATCCCATACTTACCTTGACCATATTGACCCTAAGAACTTGTGAATTTGTCTGCCTTGCGTACATTAACGTACTGGCATAGACACCTGTCAGTTGACTGACTGATTTCGTACAGTACTTGAAGACGCGAGACCCGCGTAATTCAACGCGTAATTGACCGTGTTAGATGACTAGTGTTACCCCTAGTATACCCCCTGAGTCCAGTGTAAATGTGGTTGTGTATGTGCTAGTGTAAAGACTAATGATTCTATTGTATTATATTTATGTGTACATAGGATATTGGATTTGTTCTGCGCGATTTCTGGAGCAGATTATTGGTACATTGCAGCTTCCTTGCCAGGCAAGTATACCTTGCCATTGTACTGCTATTCATATTCCATATGTTGCATGCATATTTATTTTCTGTCTTTAGTTCATATATTTTAATTGTTATATAAAATGCGCACGACGGTGACGTCGCGATATATTTTTATTTATGTATTGCATTGACCTTGTTCATGAGACTACCCCATTATCATGTAGCATTATTAGGTTCATTGGCCGTGACACAGTTGTTACACGAGTTGTGAGTCTCATGTAGATCACGGACTTGCGTGCAGATTTGGCCTCCTGTACGTGTGGGCCGTGCGTTAGGAATAACTGCTGTTAGAAACTTTGCATGCTAGTAGACTTGGCAGTTATTAGAGGTCCATGGACATAGCTTATTGTAGTACGGTGGTTCCATCCTTGTCCTTGTTTGGTTGCAGGATTGGGCTAGGGTACTAAGAATAGGCTATGGACCAAATCGTGTCATGGATATGACATGCTTAGAGCATGGGGTGGGGAGAACAACAAGTACCATATTTGAGCTCCTTTACACTTTTTCTATTGTGCGGCCGGATTCTCCGCTGGAGATACGGGCGGTGATGACCACTATATATTATGTATTATCAGGCGGGCCACCGGCGTTCAAAAGATGACGTGCCTTTTAGGCCCCTGGATCTCCAGTAGAGAACCATGCCAAATCCCAGGTTTTCAGCCAGATAGCTCACTTGTGGGGAAAGTTGTTCTTAACTGCATTCACTTAGATGGTTAGGCGACCCCTTTGGATATTTATTTCAGTACTTTATTGGCATGTGTTTAAGTATCTTGTTATGTCCCTCTGAGGACCTGGTCTCCTGCCAGGTGTATTTCTTCTTGAGTATTCGCAGGAGCGCAGATTCGGATGGTTACCTATGTTTCGAGGATGTCTTCTCTTCGAGCCGTGATTGCTAGCTGGTATACTTATATTTTGTTTGATTGTGTTGTACTTATATTGTATTTACTTTTCCCATTCGAGTTGGTAGTGGATTTGTTTCCATCCAACTATCATCCTTAGATACTTCTTATTGAGATCTAGTTTCATAGATACTGTTTATTTATTTCTATATGATTTTGGTGGATGAGATTTAGATTTTACCCTGTGACTTGTATTATATTTATACCACTTGTGGATTTGATATTCATATTACAGCGTTCGTGTGGATTTGGTTTCCATATATTGGAGTTGCCATATCCATGCGGCTGGCATGCTTACGTGTCCTAGTCCTATGTATTTTGGGACTGGGGCATGACAAAACGTGGATAGTAGTTATTATAACTGCCGCGTAAAAGGTGCAGCACTCTCCGCTGTTCGATTTATATGCCGACTGTGACCAAACCCTATAAATAGAGACCTTCAGCCATGGAGGTCCAGGGTCAGAAAAAAAAGCAAGGGTCAAACCCAAGGAGGAGAGAATTCAAGAGCCACAGACAGAGGTCAAGGTCAAGTGAGCACACATAGAGAGCTTTGACAACGAGAGTTCAACCTTTCTTGTAGTCTTTGAAGCTTATTTTTCGTCTTCTACAGCACTTCTTCGTTATCGTATGGTCCAAGGGACAAAGTGATCGACCGCAAATTAGACTCCTATAGCAATATTTTTCCAGAATTAAATTTTTGTACTTAACATCCTCGTATAGGATTAATTGTACTTCTTTTTCTTGTTTGTAAATAAAGAAAGGGTTTCGTATAAACCTAGTTTCAATTTCTTTCATTTATTGTCAAACAGCCGTGCCTCACCGCGACCCTCTCAGTGCACGAACCTCAGTTAGGTACCCGCCTTCCCGCGTATGTAATTTCCTGTACGTTAATCCATTTTTCGTTCTGTTTGTTTCTACACGTACCCTGCATGACCCTCTTGATACCAGTGTATATTATTCGGGGTATCGCATCCTGTGTCGGTCAAAAACTGCAACATAAAATCAAGAAAATAATTCCCTTTTCTGAAAATTTAGAAAATATCCCGAACTCCCTAGTTCGCGACCGTTTTGCGACCAACTTGCTTAATATTTTCAAAATTGGCTTGAACAATTATTTAGACGGTATGACCAAGTTTTAAAACCCTATTTTTGTGTAATTTATTGAGCTGTAGTTTGTATTTAATTTGAGGGTAAAAATGACCGAATTATTGGTTATTTAAATACCTTTTTTTTGGAACTGGGTGCGCCACGCTAAACGGGATGACTTGGTCGTGTGCGAACTTCACCGAAAGGTGCACGCTGTTAATACGGACATATGAGATTTACCAAAAGTTAATTTGGATGTGCGTGCACACCGGAATCAACGCGTATCCGTCGACAACGCCCCGTATCGGCCATGTTCTGAAACTCGTTGTAACTTCGTGTACGCTCGTTATTTCAAAACAAAACTTATGCCATCAGGTTCATAGCATTACGCTGGTCCTGTGACCCAAGTTTGGTTCAATTCTGAGAACGTTGACAAAATTTCATCTCGTGGGCCCCACGGCTCTACTTGACAGACAATTTTGTGATCGGCTCATCGAAATCCAGTTCTGGATATTCTGTTGGGTTCGTATCATCATTCTGGACTTGTAGACACTAAGATTGATGAATTTGGAGAATACTGTCTCTGGCACATTTTTCGGTGCGAAGCAGGCCACATGTGGACCCTACTTTGACCAAAAACTGTCACTTTTGTCCTTGTGTCCAAATTGGACTTATAGACAGGCAATTCTAGCTGTTTGATATTTTTTGAACCTGATGGTAACATTTATTTCAGCAACCGGAGGAGTACCTGCAGATCCCACTGATACCAGAGCAACAGTTGGTATTCAAATCCCAGGCAAGTGTACCTTGCCATACTTGCAGCATTTATTTATACTATTCTCTTAATTTATTACTGTAATAACTCTGTTTAACCTAGGACCGTGTGACATTACTTAACGTTCGAATAATATTCGGGTGTCAACGCTGTACGCGGAGTTGTGTAACGTCACTAGAGATGGATATCGAAATCCTATACATTCTCGTGCTTGCATCATCAAGTACGTCATACCACAGGACACCTGATACTATTTATGAGACAGAATCTTCCTGAGATATTCATGGTGATTCTGTATAGGTTACATGATTCGTGACATAGATATTATATATGCTTAGCTATCATTATGACTTGTTACATCAGTTAGAGGTCATGATCCTACGTGACATGGACATGAGACATCGTAGATATGATACGTGTGATTACATTGGGTGGGGAGAGTATTACCATATCAAAGGCTAATTATATTATATATATATTATTATCTGGAGGTGTCTTAGACTCTGACACAGAGCTTTGACACATGTACTGGCCCTTCGAGAAAATGCTGCTATGGATTTTCCCGACACAGAGCCTATAGTAGTCTCTGCCTGAGTATGATTGATGCTCTCATATTGCATATAACTTAGCTGGTTATATAGTTTATCCTATTGATTCATTTATTATTGTACTGTATTTATTTTGGCTTGAGTTATTCTTGTACCTTGTTATATCCCCTGAGGACCTGGATCCGGATTATGTCTCCAGGTTTAGCAGAGAAGATCTACCCCGAGGTTTACGGGACAGGAGCAGACATTGGAGCAGTACCAGAACCCGAGGACGAGGTGATCGCTGAGGATTTCTCCTGAGTACTTGGTTTATTATACTCAATTATTTCTATTTGTTAGACTCTTTACTTTATGTCTATCGAGTTGTTGTATCAGACTCATTATCGGGTTGTTCCCCGAGTTATGTTTTATTGAGACTTGATATTGCTTTATATTTTGATATTGTTGTATTTATTTCTGTGGATGAGATTAGTACCATTGCCCATATTGTTGTTTTACAGCTTAAGTACACCCTGATGGGTCCATTAAATTGGGTTTGCCTATCGGTGTGTGCTGCTGGCCATTGTCACGTGTCTAGTCCCTCGATATTTTGGTATTGGGGCGTGACATCACATGGTCATAATGCAAATATATGGGATATCCACAGTTAGTGCCTAGGGTCATATATATATATATATATATATATATATTACAGTCATACCTAGTTCTAGCAATCAATTTTCACATAATATATATAAATACCAATTCATTATTATACATACACGCACGCACACGCAACTGGTTACTAGGTTCACCAACACAGGGTCTTGAAATCAACTAACTAAACCATCATGAAACGATATGCTAATCCCTAATATTATTCATACATGCACATACATAACATAAAAGGGAGGCAAGGATGAACCTACGTGTTAGCGTGCACGTGCACGAGGGGGTGACGCTAACCGAAGATGCTACTCGAGCTTCGACGAGGGTAGCCGCATGGTCGACTATGCACTACGATCGATGGAATAGGCCGCTCCGGTGGAGGTTGACGGTGTGGTATTGGCGGTCGGGATCGGATGGTGGCGATGGTGTAGATGATGATGATGATGGTAAAGGGAGGTCGTCGGTGTTGTTGTGTCATCGTGGAGGTGGCGGTGAAGTTCAGGCGAGTGCTCAAGTGATGATGGGTCAGGTGATGGTGGTCGGGTGGATGATAGAGACGGTTGATGATGGCGGTGGGACTGTCGTCGGGGTCGTTCGCTGCACGACGGTGGCTGATAGGTTGATGAGTCGGTCGAGGGAGGTGATCGTGCATCCGTGGGAAGTCGATGGCTGTTCAGCGGGCTCGGCGGTGATGGCGGTCGGGTGGTGATAGAGACGGTAATGTTGATGATGGCATTAGGGCTGTCGTCGAGGTTGTCCGCTGCATAGCGGTGGCTGATAGGGTGACGAGTAGGTCTAGGGAGGTGACCCCGGGTCCATGGGAAGTCGGTGGCTATTCAGCGGGCTCGGCGGTGATAGCGGTCGGGTGGAGTTCGATCGGGGAAAGAGGTAATGGGGCGGTGCTCCACGGGTGTACAGGCGGTTGGGGGTGACCGGGGTCGAAGGGTTGCTCAGGCGGGGGATCGGGGTCCGACGGTGAGGGAGATGATAAGGTTGAAGTCTGCTAGGGTTTTGAATGTTTTGATGGTGATGTAAATAATAGGAAAAAGTATATATATATATATATATATATATATATATATATATATATATATATATATATATATATATATATGGAGAGAAAATAGGGTTCGATGTTGACCTAGGAAGTTGGGCCGCCCAAGTACGCCTAGGGATATGGGGTTTGCTTTCTACATGTAAGAATTTGAATGGCTAGGATTGTCTTGGTTTAAATGGGTGGCTAAGATTGGTGAGGGAGAAGATGTTGAGTGTTGCACACTCCAAAAATTATGGAGAAATTCATATATGACCGGTCAATGAAGAAAAAGGATGCTTCTTCATGTGTTGGGTCTATGGGGTGTAGACACCTCACTGCACTTTTATATAAAAGTCCCCAACATTTGGAAAATTGCATAAAAGTTGGAATTTGAGATTAAATGAAAGAAAACACCATGTTTGGTGTGATATAGTGGATGAAAAGGGTGTGTGGTGTTTAGTATGTCTTGAGGGTGTGAATGGGGGTTTGGTTTGGTGTTGGATCTAGTTTTGTATTAAGTTGGGTCCTTACACCAATTTAATTAAAATTAATGTAAATGATGTTCTAAAATTAATTGGAAGTACATAGGGTTAAAATTAGGTAGGATACAAGTATTATGGACGTAGAAGACTCAGAATAAAATATTGTCATAATTTGGGTTGCATAAAATGGGTCAAGATTGTGTCTCCAATTTCGATTGGAACGCACAATGATGCAAAGTTGGATTAATTTGGAAATAAAAATAAATATCTGCGATGAATATTGTGTGACTAAAATGAAGTACAAAAGGGCATATTTATAAGTTACACCAAGGTCAGAATAGAAGGCTGGCATATCTAGGACAAGGGTGTAAAATTTGCTGGAAGACAAAAGCTAGTGTAGCGCTCCCAATATTGAAGCAACGGTAAGGTACAACAATCAAATAAAATTATAGCAATTAAATATAATCCCTAATATTAAATCCCAAAAATGCTAATTAAAGTCCATAGTCCTATAATTTGGTCAGAGGTTCTACTAGTAGATTTCTAGGTCCAGTCCACTAACTCATGAATTCAAGAACACTATAATATATATATATCATGAAATATATTAACACAATACTTATACTAAATAAAAGAAGAAAATACCCCTATTCTGGAATGTAGTAGTGACATCGTCTACCACCGTCCTCAGGATAACTGACGTAGACTCCACCTCACCTCTCGAAAATGAGAACCCCTCATCGCTAGGGACATGAAAGATAAAATTTCCAGCATGGCATCTATTGTCGTGTGTCGTACACTCAACTAATCCATTCCTAGGACCAGATCATAATCGTCCATAGAAAACTCTATTAACCTATCATGAAACTCTCTACCGCACACTATAACTAGACACAAGGCATAAACTCTATCTACTCCCACTAGATTGTTACCATTAAGTATATTTAGCCTTACTAGTAAAGACTCGGACTCCAAGCCAACTCGTGTCACAAATCATGCAGAAATCAACGAGTGTGATGCACCAAAATGAAATAATGCTGAAGTTGAATGTGAATATAAGAGAACGGTACCTGCAACCACCTCTCCAGCGGCTAGCGCCTTCTCGTTCGATATCCCAAAGCCTATCCTTTCCCTCTGGGCACTGGTCCCCTCTACTGCTGGTCTCTTTGCCTGATCTGAGACTGGGCTTGAGCATACTACTGTGACCTCTGCTGCTGGAATGTCCGGGACTACGTCGATAAAGGCCTCGAGCCCTAATAATATTGTACCAGTGCTGGGGTCCTGAACTCCAGAGCTGCTGACTAGACTAATAACGATCCAACTTGAGACCTTCGGGAATAAGTACTCACCATGTGGTCTGCTCCACCATATACCCAACATAAGCATTGCCCCTTATGACACTCTTAAAAGATATGGCCTAGCTTCATACAGTAGGAACACCCAACCGAAGAAGTCTACCTCTGCCGCTGAGGATGAGTTTAGGAAGACTGCTGAAATAATGCCACTAGGGCTGATCTCCTCGGAGATCCGATCAAAAAAGCTCAAACTACCAGAGCTGGTACCGAAGAATGGGTAGAAGATCTCCTCTGAATATAAGGCTTCTTCTGGCCCCCAATCTTGTCGACAATCCTCTGAGATGTGTAATCGTGCCTCCTCGCTACTCTCATTATAACGTCAAAAGTCTGAAACTCATGCTTCTCAACCGCCAAGATGATCTCTAAGTGAAGTCTCTGCTGGAACCTCCTAGGTTGGTCCAACTCGGTCACCACCAAAGTGGGAGTAAACCGACTGAGCCTACAGAACTCTGTTGTATAGCCGTCAATGGTCATCACCATCTTTATGAGGTTGTTAAACCTCTGTTGTAAATCATAGTACGATACCACATCTTAGTACCAAGTCTGAAACCTCTCACTAAAGTCTGCTCATGGTACCGACACCGTCAGTGAAACCTCCTGAGCTGCCAACCATTTGCAGGCCAAATCTAGCAACTACAGCCTAACAACTACCACTCACTCCCTAGACAGAACTCCCGATGCCTTGATTATGGCCTCAGTATCCTGGAGACATGCATCTGACGCTATCGCATTCTTAGTACCATAGAAGTACGAGGGATGGAGACGCCTGAATTTGTTTGCAGAATTATAGATTTGAGAACTACCTCGCTCCATGGTCGTCTGAACTGATTGAGTGGGAACGTCACTCTGTCGCTGATGAGTCGCCATGAATCCCGTCATAATATTCATCAGTGCTCGAATAATATCTGGCTGCTCTAACTGATCTGGCTGGTCTGGTACTGCCAGCGGATTGGGCTAAATATGTTCCTCTGCCCCAGGATTAATCCTTGACTCTGCTCCTAAATGCTGAGGCAGAGCCCTAGGTAGCGGCTGACCATCTGGATACTGATCTACCATCATTTGTGCTTGAACGATCTAACCAGAAGGATCAGGAATAATACCCCTAAAAGATAAAGGACACAAGGGTTAAATCGAGGAACCTGATAGAGTGAAGATGAAAGCCGATAACAAGTCAATGATCAGAGATATAGGATAGTTCGAAGGAAGATCGAGGAGGAACAAATAGGATTGAGACATTTAATCACTAATAACCCCTACACGTATAAAACCATACCTGCATGGACCAGCACTAAAACCCTGTCACACTCTAGAACCAGAATACTGGAGAGCGGGGGCAGACAAAGCCAGCTACGTATATCAGAGTACTCTAATATCCTGAGATACGGTCACAGTTGTGAATAGACATGGAGGGTTAATACTATAAGCCTTCAGTCAACCTAAGTCAAGAAATCCTAGTGTCTCAATCACAAACAGATATCCATAATATAAAAGATATATGATCATCAGAAGCAAGATAGTAAAGCATTCCAAAACAAATATACATAGATGATCATTAAGCTAGTAATACAAAATGAAGAACTAGCAAGAGTAATAGTCATGCATGATCAACTCTAGTGATGGTATATAATATGCTAAAATAAGAGCTAAATAGTGCTTGTCCTAAACGCCACAAAGAATATGTAAAATAAGTGGGAGAACAAAATAAAAATATGTTGGCCCAATGTTTATATTGAGTTTTTGAGTATGGTGAATCGATTAAGTTTAGCATTATGATAATCGATCAATCTCTATAGTATCTTCTACTTAAACTCAACATTGTCCAGATATACAATATTTGCTTCTGTATATTTTCATGTTTGTTCAACATGTACTTGCAGAAGAAAATAAGCAATGAACATATGCTATATGATGATGAGCCAAAGACGGCATTATACCAAAAGATTTCTCTGAACTGCCTATGACTTATCCGAAACCTCGCACCGGGGGGTTCCGACGTCACGAGGAACATGAAAAGTAGGATACGTAATCTCAACTTCTATTTTTCAGTTAGAATTGTAGGCACACTATAGAAGTGGTCTAAAAATTGGCACACTTTTGATAAAATGGTTCATATTGGCACACTTTTGAAGAAGTAGTCGTGATGGCGCACTTTTGAGGAAATTGACTATAATGGCGCACTTTTAAAGAAGTAGCCATGATGGCTGACTTTTAAGAAATTAGCCCTGATGGTGCAATTCTGAGGAAGTAGCCTCATGACAAACTTTTGAAGAAGTTAGCCTTATGGCGCACTTTGAAGAAGTTGGCCTTACGGCGCACTTTGAAGAAATTGGCCTTACGACACACTTTGAAGAGGTTGGCCTTACGACGCACTTTGAAGAAACTGATTCTACTAGCTGCTAAATGATAACCTGGGTCTGTGTGTCGTAGCTCAGCTGCCATGATGGCTTATGACATCCTTGACTGTTGTTTAGCTATCAGATTTATCGTATTTAATGCTCGAGGAGGGGAATGACAGGCCGATTATGCACATGTATTAGGCTGGATAAGAACAGCTTTAGAGTGTGCTACTATTATGTTCTTTGGAAGAGTGTGTCACCCTCTGAAGCAAGTAAAAAGTGCACCATTCTTTAGAACAGGGAGAAAGTGCGTCATTCTTCCAATGTTTAGTTTATTTGTAGGAAACTATTCCATGTTTAAGAGGCGCACTTTTATGCTTCTACAGAATCAAAGATGGCATTATACCAGAATATTTCTCTGAACTGTCTATGACTTATCCGGAGTCTCGCACCTGGGGGTATTCAGATTTCTAGATCTGGTTATCTTTGGACAACTGCTGTCAAGGAAAAATGCATCTTCAAGTCGGCAATTTTTTTAGAAGATTAGCGTCATCTATGCTTTTGATTTTCAGCAATATAATTTATTATTTATTGAGTCTAGGACTTATGTACATTGAGTCATACTGGCATAACCTAAGTCCACTCAAAACAAACCCTCAAACCTAGCCACCAAATCAGCCTACATTCAAACCAAAACCTTACTAGAATAGAAAACCGAAATTGGCCCGAATACATGTCGAACTCGGACCGAACTCAGTCACCTATTTAGTATGAAATCAACCAAATTATTACATCCCTGATTTCTTGGCCCAACATTCAAAAATTTGAATATAAATCTAACCAAACTCTAGCCGAATTTGGTTTGCCAATACCCTATAAATAGGATTAGTTTTCCACATTCTAACTCACTCAACCATTCTCATTATTTTTATTCTATAGTGAGTAAATCCTCAGAGCATAAACTTTTTTATCTCCAAGATCAACTCTTAGCCTTCTAGTGCCAAGTACGATATCGGTTAGAAGTCTGTCGGAGTTATAATAGCTTGGTTAATCAAGCCCTTTTTTTGTTTGAAGTCTGCGTGCTCTTCGTATCAAATGCACGTGTATGAAGTTGTGAGCCTTCGGATCAAAACTCTTAGTTGTAAAGAAATGACAAGCCTTCGGATCAAAGCTTGTAATTTACTATTGGTGATTATAGTGGATACAACTCTGAGCAAGAGTTCTTGGGACTGGACTAGTCCTCTCAAAGGAAAACCAGTATATATTGCGGTGTTTACGTTTGCTTTCTCTTACTCTTACTGCTTTATATATATATATATATATATATATATATATATATATATATATATATATATATATATATATATATATATATATATATATAAAACATACACTGTTATTTGTTAGCTGCCTTCACATTGCACATAATTTTTAATTGGATAGATTATTCTGCTGCACTCTATTCATCCCCCCTTTAAAGTTATAATCATGATCCTTAAAAACCCAATCAAATGGTATGATTCTCCTGGTGGTCATAATCCACAGGAAGGTATGGAAGATCCTTTGGCTCTGCTACCGGATCTGGCCAAGCAAAACCAGTAGGGTCAAATGAAGGACCGTAAAGCAACTCTAGAGGGGGGTAAATAGAGTGCAGTAGAATAATCAACCCAATTTAAAATTAAGTAGAGTGAAGGCAGCTACTAACTAACAGTGTATATGCAAGACAGTAATAAAATAAGAGTAACAGTAAAAGAGAGCAAACACAACAATCGTGATGTATACTGGTTTTCCTCTAAGAGGAATAGATCAGTCCCGAGAACTCAAGCTTGAAGTTTTATCTACTATAATTACCAATAGTGAATCATAAGATTTGATCCAAAGGCTTGCCACTTCTTTATACCATGAGATTTGATCCAAAGTCTCACAACTTTACACACGTATGTTTGATATGAAGGGCATGCAGACTTCACACAGAAGAAGAAAGGAAACTGATGGAGCCAAGCTATTTACATCTATTGTAGACTTCTAGACCGAGACCGCACTTGGCACTTAGAAGGCTAAGGAGTTGATCTTGAAGATGGGAAGTTTAGGCTCTGAGAGTTGACTCACTATAGTATAGAAAGATTGAGAATGATTGAGTGAGTAAAAATATAAAAATCCAACTCTATTTATAGGTTATTACCAAATCGAGTTCGGCTAGAATTTGGTAGGAAATATTTAAATTTTTGAACGTTGAAGGCCACAAAATTAGGAATATAATAACTGAATGATTTCATACTAAATAGGTGACCAAGTTCGGTGAGAATTCGGGGCAAATTTAGCTTGAGTTTGGTTTACCTATTTTAGGTAGATCCAAGTTTGTATGTGGACTAGTTTGGTGGATAGGTTCAAGATATTTTTGGCCTAATTTCTGGGTAGATGGGTTTTAGACTATTTGAGTGGACTGAGTTTCTTTCTAGTTGCCAGTAAGACTCGACTTACATAGACTCAAATAAAATATAAGATTATATATAAAAACTAAGAGTACTGATGACGCCAAACTTCTGAAATATTTGCTGACTTGAAGACGCTTTTCCCTTGACAGTAGTTGTCTAAAGATAACCATATCTGGAAATCTGAATACCTTTCGGGGGCTTTGCCCCCGAATCCCCATGAGGGGCACTGCCCCTAGACCTCCGTCCGCTGACCGGGTAGCGAAATCCCCGGGTGCGAGGCTCCAGATAAGTCGTAGGTGGTTGGACAAAATCTTCTGGTATAATGCCATCTTTGGCTCATCGTCATATAGCATATGTTCATTATTGATCTTGCTTATTGCTTTCTGCATATACATATTAGACGAACAAGGAAATATACAAAAGCAAAATATTACGTATCTAGACAATGCTGAATTTAAGTCGAAGATACTATAGTGATGGATCGATTACCATAATGCTAAACTTAACCGATTAGCCATATTTAAAAACTCAACATAAACATTGAGCCAACATCAGACCCCAAATAGCAAGTACCACAAAGGAGGCCAAAACCTATGAACTAAAACCAGCATGCAACACAACTGCAATAGTCTAAGAAATATATAACCACCAAAATATAAAAGAATCGTGAAACATGAAAAAAAACTACTAATATGAAAGCAAAACTGAGCACATGAACCTGTACATATCATGTCAAGCATACTAGAACAGTGGGACGCATGGGATCATGGAATAGTAAAAGCAATAAGCATGTAAGTGACAATAACCAGTCAAAAGAGTATATATGTAGGTGACAATATCCATGAAAAAAAAAGATAATTCGGCAAGCAATAAGAAGATACGGAAACTCCTCGAGATAGGAACCATAACCCTTAAACTAAATAAGGACCAATTATGATTCTTTTTTCGAGTCGTACCTAATCTCTCTTCACTTAATGATAATGTAACCGTATGAGGAAAGAAAGGACACTCTGCAAGCAATAGTAACAATCAATAAAGCACGACCATGTAATGTCTATGACTTGTTATCATTAACTAACTAGGCTTATCACAAAACCTAATTTACTAGCAAATATAATCTTAAGAATCTCCCTATTGGTCACATGCCCTATAGACTATCCAAGTTAAGCCCAACCATAACTAAGCTAATATATATAGTGGATTGTTCGGCCTTAAAGCCTGCATCCTAGGAAGTGGCACCATACAACGGTGATCCTAGTATGCCCCGCATGACGACGAGCTAATAATTGTTTACATAGACATAATGCCCCATATGACTGTGAGCTAAAAATGTGCCCCTCATGATGGAGACCTAGAAGTCCATGAAGCAAGGTGATTAGATAGCGGGACTGTATGCAACCTAGAGATTATTCCCTCCCAATGATCTAGTTATAATCCTTATATTTTATTTAGGATTTTTGGTATGGCATTTCGCAGAATCTATCCTAGACATGATGCTCCCTGCAGGGATATGCGAGATAAGATAATATATTAACAAACATACACACATAGTAAGAAAAGAATACAACCACACAGTTATAGACACAACTAGAGTGCGCTATAATAAGCCACAACAGATAATATACTAATAAAGTATAACGAGTGCACTACTACGAGTCACTGCCACACATGTAAGGGACAATGAACCTGAGTGTACTATTACGAGTCACTATCACGCTTGTTATATACAATGACCACGAGTAAACTGCTACGAGTCGCTATCATGAGTATATAGGGTGTTAATCAATCCTCTAACATACAAAAAACTGGTTACATAAGTTATGATCATGCTAAGAAAGTATCGCAGCCAAGGGAAAGATCAGGAAAAGACAAAATAGGCAAAATCCGGGCAATTCGGATCATCCATCGGATCTCCTTGGATTACCGTCGGATCATCCGATCTGTCACAGCAAGTTAAGGGGTAAAAATTAAGAGCATCCGTCAGATTATCGCCGATCACCGTCGGATCATCTGATTCGTCACAACAAGATTGTGTGCCTCAATATTGGACCATCCGTCGAACTGCTGTGGATTATCGTCGGATCTTCCGAGCGGTCACAGAAACCTAGTCTTAGAATAATTCTGAGACTTGTTCTGGCCGTAAAAACTCCTTTCTAACTCAAAATTTAGATTTTTTAAATGTCAAAATTATATAGGATCAAATTCCCAACAACCAGGGTCTTTTTGATTTTACCAACTTTGAGATTTGATTGATCAATTCTGAGAAATACAGTAAAAGTAATTTTACAGAAAAAACTGAAACTTGTCCGAATCCCATAAAACTTACAACTACTACAATATAAGCTAGGCACAGGTCTCAAGTAGCATATAAACATATACTGCAAGATGGAAACTCTAATATTTCTCTTGACATTGAGTCCAGACTACTAAGGGAAAATCTAGACTAAGCAGAAAAAAATCAAACATAGTCTAAATCAATTTCTAAAATATGCACATGGTTGGAAATTACTAGAGAAATATATTTAAAAAAAGTATTTTCGTGAACTTTTGGATTTAAAATATCCAGGAAAATGAAAACGATAATAAAATATTTTTGTTCTAGAATTTGGCAAGATGTACTTGCCTAAAGTAAAGCTCACAGCCTAAACCTTCAACTCTACCACCAAGAGGGGTTCAGAAACTATACTCTTAGATCTCAAGACCTAGCTTCTAGCTCCCGCAAAAATTAGAGAGAAAATTAAGAAGTAAAGAAAGAAAGAAAAGAGAAAGGAGAAAGAAAATCTATTCATATATATATAGAAGAGGTGATATATCATGACCGTTTGATCTTCCTCATCAATGATCCATATCACGAGTTAAATCAATCTCGACCGCTCAAAAAAAATCAAGAAATTAATAGATAATAGAAAGTATCAAATACTATGCACGAAAATATCTAAAAGCAAATATCTCAAAAATAACTCAAAAGTGAAAAGAATATATGTCGGACGAATTTTTCGTCGATATGTCGCGGTATGCCAACGGTAATCCGGTCAGTGAGTAAAGTTTTACTTCTGAGAAAAATTTGAGATTCCACGAGATCCAACAAAAATAGTATATAAATAATATAAAATATATATCCATATACCAATACAGATATTATGAGATGTCTCACAGAAATACTCTCGACGATAAGGCCTGGCTGCCAGAACCGCCATCGTACTGTACTCTATTCCTCTCATCTTCCATGAACTTAGGAACTGAGACGAAGAAAGAGTAACTATTTAGAAAGGAAGTATGTACCGTTAGCGGGAGACCTCAGTGTAAACACAAGATGTCCCACTATACCGAAGAATAAAAGCGTCTTCGCTTGTCGTATTACCCTCTAAGACAGGGGCCATCAGGGGTAAGCAATGCATTAACAGCCAACTCATTAGATAATGGTAGGTCATCTTAACCCGGTTGAAATCTTGGAACCTCCATAGTCCGTCACCTTCTTCGTAAAACTATGGAGCCCGTGATGGATGATGCAATCCATCCTAGGGGGCAAAGCAAGCCGATGGCCAAAAGCTAATTTTACTACCGAAAGGATAAGGTTTCGGCTGATTCTTTCGATCGTCCCAGAGCCCCCTAGGACTACTCAATTTCACCATTATATCATTAAGAACCTAGCCAACACAACTTTTTCAGATAACTGTTGGGTGTCCGGATAAAAATAGCTGAAGGACTCATCTGGACCACCAAATTTGTCACCGGTTTTAGAGGATCTCGAAAAGTTGTGCACTTGGTTGCTAACTTTCCTCTAAGACTAGGGCTTTCAAACGTCGACCTGACCCGAGTCATTAACCGGAAAGAGGTAATAGGTCCAAGTTGTAATATGGGGAAAATTTTCTTCTAAACTCTTATCATTCTTCTTGGAGATCTGTTGGCAAATTTTGTGATGACACAATAATTCCTTGTATACGGCAAGGAACTCTGGTTTTTTTTTCCAACTCTTCCAACTCTTCATTGCTGGGAGTATATTCTTCGTACGGTTCTTTACCCTAAGGTAGCCATGAAACATCGTACATCTCATGAAGCGCGAGTCACATCTCCTCGCTAGGATTAAAGAAGTCCCAGTGCGACAATTGTACAATTTAGCCAAGGCAAGGAACAAAGCTAGGTTTGTCTCCAAGCCATAACAGGAGCCCCTTATGGCATAGTACAGATTGGCCTCTTTGAGGGTGGACAGAACAGAATAGGTCCACTCAACAAACCAAAAAGGATCCATTCCTATCCCTGGTTCACTCATACTTCTCTAAGGCCCACAAGGTCAAGTCAATCCAAGGGGATGAATAATGCACCAAATTGAGCTAGCCTAATCTCCCTGTTGGATAAGACCTCTTACTCGCCAAACAGCTCAGGAAGGTCTCAACAACATAAGGACAAAAATTTGGTCCCATTTTGCTAGCAACAAAGCTAAGTGACAAACCCCGAAGAGCATATAAGGGCGACTCCTTGTAGACCACAATATCCTTCGTAAGCTTTGTACTGGGATGAATGCGGCCAACCAGGACCCCCGATTGGTCTGGGGTTAAACTCCCTACCTTTCTTCTCAGAACTACCATCAAGTTAAAAGCTGAAAATGATAGCTGACGCCTCATGCTAGGCATGTGCATTTCCATTCCATAAGAAGTGAAGTCCCAGTTCTCTCTCACCTTCACCATCTCGGGGTCCGAATTAGTAAGAGCATCCCCAAAACAAATATGGGCTTCAAGAACAAGGCACCTCCCTCTGTCAGTCGCAATCTCCCTAGAATTTATTTGGCTTAGCAAAAAAAACCCAGCTCTGGTCCCTATCATATTTTGCCTCGCCACAAGCTGATCCTTGTCTAACTTGGCCCAGACTTTCACCACTATGCTGTCGAATCTTACACCTAGCACGACTTGAGCCTACCCAAGAAGCACTTCTCCGAAAGGAGCCACGGGTAAAGCCACTACAAAAAATCGAGAAAAGAGAAGGTAGTTAGAACCTTCAAGAGGCTATGCACCATTAACAAAAGTCGCAGTCAGCACATGTTATATATCATCTATGCGACAAAGTCACAGTTGGCGCATGTCACATCAGTGAAGCGATCGAGCCACGGTTGGCTCATGTGATGTCATTAATGCTGCAGAGTCATAGTCGATGCATATTTCTCATCCATGCGACCAAGTTATGACCGGTGCATGATCCATGCTGCCAAACTGAACATAAAAATATGCGCATATTCTAGATGATCTCTCATCCATGTGGCAGGGTTATATGAAAAAGTTTGTGCATGTTCTAGATGATCTCACATTCTTGTGACAGAATATACACAAAGTGTCTATGTGTTCAAGAGATACCTTCTCCGTTGACCTTACCCCTTGATCGACACTTGGATATCCAGATGATATTTAGGGGCCTTGTCCGTGGCCTTATTCTTGACAGCAGGGTGCTCCCCCTTGTCGGTCTTTTTGGTGGCAGAGAAAGTCAAAGCTTTTGGGGCCACGGCAGTCGAGAATGAGGTCAGAGGCAAAGAAGGAAGAAGAAAAACATAAAAGAGTAAGTAAAGCTTTCTCTCTCCAATAGAGCCTCTATATATAGGCAAAATATATGGCTAGAGATAATGGCAGCACCACGATTCCCGAGCCATATTTATCTGTGTGATAGTTGGGGAGAATGGTGATGCTTGGATTTTCGATTATCCTTTATCAATTAAAAAACTGCCATCTCAGGAGCTATGTTAGAAGCCGGCGCAGAATCCCAAAAGATCCGTTTGAAGATTGAGTCAAATCTTTCATTTAATAAAGATTTGACAGCATGGCAGATTTGTCTATACGGTAGCGAGCTCATGCGATACACCATCTATGCGAGTCAAAGATTCTTTTCATCCATGGTTCTTGTTCAAAGTATTTCAAACTTATCACTTTGAAAACTTTGAAGGGGGCTTGTAGAAGCATAGAAAATTCGACCCCATGTGCCCAGAAGATGTGCCTTCAAAGCCTGGCTTGGTCAAGTCGGACCACATAAAGCCCATGCACCCAGAAGATATGCCTTCAAAACTTGACTTGGTGAAGTTAGGCCGTAGAGAAGCTATGTGGCCAAGGGACTCGTCTTGTCTATAAGAGCAATCATACGGCCTAGACCTCGATGGAAGCAGGAGCCGAATAGAGCCCTGACACAACATTAACTGCATGTCATAAAGTTCTGACAGGTCATTCATTGCCCTAGAACGCTACGAGAATTGTGAGAAAGGCAGCACACTAAAAGACAGAAAGTTACGTCAGCGTATTAATAACTTTGTTAGTATTTTGTGCCAAGTGATCTTGATAGAGCTTAATTGCATGCGACCTCAACTCCAAGCATTCCAGCCCCTATGCGGCCACATGTTTATGACAGAGCTTGCATGCAGCCCCAACTCCATTCATCCCAGTCCTCATGTGGTCAAAATGTTCATAAGGCCAGTCTCCAATAGGACCAGTCTACATGGGACCCAATCCCCATACGAACAAGATCCGTCAGGCCCAGTCTTTATGCGGTCCGGTGTCTCTGCGACCCAACTTCATGGGTCGATCAGCTTTCATAAAGCCCCCTGCGGCCAAAAATATTTTTGTTACAACCAAAAAGATCTTCAACAACTAGTGTTGACCACATGTCAAATTGACCAAATCATGCACACAATGGGTTAAAACAAACCCGCCTCCCAACCGAGAATTCATCAACAACATATCACAACCAATGTTACGTGGTAGCCTGATCGTGGCATGCACCCACGGTTGTAACCATTTTCTGTTAAGGATGTCCATGCGGAAACCTGACAAGGGCACATAGCATATATGGGCGCATAATCCATCCAGTGTGGATGACTATAAATAAGTCCATTCTAATTATCACAATCACATTCAATCATAAGTCTATTCTAATATTTAAAACTTTATTTCCACATAAACAAAAGAGATATAGGTACTAATCAGTTTTTTTAATTATATTGCCAAGATTTCATACGATATTATCCAAACTGTTCTCTCTCGTCCAATGCTCTATTCTACAATCACAATCAATCCTAAGTCCATTCTAATAATTAAAACATTTTTCCTGACTCAAGTATACATCTTGATTTAAAATTTTGGAATACATGTATCATTTGCAGGAATGCTTCCAACTATTACAATAATACCAAATAAATTATCTATACGTGTTAATCTCACGTAATACGATAGTACAATCAACAAGATTTGACAATTTAATCGCGTATATATTTACATGTCCATGTTCTTACGAGTTCAAGACGTAGACACTTGACCTCTAAGTATTCCTCGAATATAGCGAGTCTGTCTCAAATCGATATTCAGTTATCTAGGTTTAGGTTTAGGTACGATACCACGACATTTAAGCTTCAAAATTAGGCTATTTTTTGAAATCCTTAGACTTTCGGACAGAGTCTTCTTTATATTTCGAGCTCCAAACACAATAATATAACTGACCCAAAGCAACACTTCATAGAATTGACATGGGTCAAAGCCCCTTCTTTGGAATAACTTTACACCGGTCACACACAGTTAATAGGATAGACAGTAAATGCATAGAAGTACACAACTAAATTGCACAAAATTTATAGCATGTATAACCTATATTGTATAGAGCATAACTCCTATCATATAAATCTAAATACTATCAAATTATATACGGTTGGAAATCTTATCAAATCCTCTTCGATTTTTGTTTAGACATAATTAAATTTTGATAATATTTAATAGGTCAAAACTAGCCTACGAAATAAGGCATAAAATATTCCAGATTTCAATTCCAGAATTTTACATCGACGGTGAACAGACAATAACTCCTATTATATACACCCAAATTCTATCATATCTTATACAGTTGAAAAGTTTATCAAATTTTTAATAATTTTTGTTCAGACATATCCTGGTTTTGATAAAGTTTAATAGGTCAAATCTGTCACGCCCCAATCTCCCGCAAGCTCTATAGTCCCCGCTGAACGTAAATTACCACGTTGTAGCTCTCCCGCAGGAATATCGTTCTCATCGGGACGTGATGCCGTACGAGCCTGGAGTTGCGCTCGTACAAGGCGATGTTGACAAACACCAAAGTTATCATCGAAACGACCAAGTTGCAACAAAAGTCAAGTATTATGTACCAAGCACACATCAGAGTAATACGCAGCGAAGCTCTCGATAGGGTCCAAATAAAATGCCACAAAGGCAATGCCACAAAGGCGATGAAATACTCTTGCTCTTTCTCTAGCCCACAAAGGTACTTACAGTTCATACATCATGTCCCGTATATCCAAGCAGCGCCACTACACCTGCGTACCTGAAATAATGCCCACAAACGTGGGTCAGTACACAGCCGTACTGGTGAGCGGGGTAACCCACTCGTCTAAGCCGACACTAAGTACAATAGTGAATGCAAACAGTTATATGGTGATCTTTCTAGTTGAATCCTAGATTCATTTCATGGCATAGGGATGACATGTTAAGGAAAGCTGTAAAGCAGTTTAAGCATGCAAGCCTTCAACTTAAACCAAACGACAAGCAATATATAACCAACTCGAGAGAAACTAGCATGTAAACCATCCCGGTCAAGTCTAAGCAACACGATAACATATCGAACCATCATCCAAGCCTCAATATCCATCCTCAACCAAAGTTTATAATCCAAATCTCAAGTGCACACTCTTGCCGAGGCAAGGTGGCCGCGCCTACACGAAGCACAAACCAACCAAAGTAAAGCAAACCAACTCTTATCTATATGAAGTCACTAGCAAAGCCATAAAGGACATATTCCAAGCATTAACGGTGCGCCCTATCAGCCCGGATAGCAAGCCCCAATGGAGATCCCGTAATGCATCGTGACTAGCACGAATCAATATTTCCCTCCGGATCGATACGGTTCCAGTGCCCCGGAATGCCGTTTCGAGGAAATGTCAAACCTTGTGCACAAGTTGTCCGTGACATGCAGAAAGTAGGTATGGCGAGAGGATCGAACATTCTCGCCCCACCAAGCGATCCTAGACTCATTCAACCAAATATCCAACCAAAACATCCATAACCATTCTTCCAACATATTTGCCCAAGGCACAAATCATTAAGTTATTCCCATAATCACAATGCCGCTTCTCAGCAATGTATTTCAAATTGGGTGCAACACCCCAACTCAAAACAATCCCATGGCACAATACCCCAATAGTGGCACAATGCCCTCGCCGATGCAGTTGTTCGGTTTTGACCCACAACTGCTCGCTTTGCAAGACAAAGCGCCCAAGTGATACTCATGCACGGATGCACGCTCGCTCGCATACCCAATGTTCCCAATGTCTCAATGTATCATTCCAACTGTCCAAGCATAATCCCAATCATTCAACCAACTGCCTCAAGTGATAATCCAACCAACTCTAGCTCCAACTATCCATACGCGCAAATCAATTCAAGCCACAATTCTATCCAAGCAAACGACGTACACTCTATGCACGCCTCAGTGTAGTGATTCCCAATATTTCAGTCCAAGTGTTCAAGCCTTTACGTGTTTTCCATATTATTAGGCATGAAGGAGTAGAAGAGAAGGGAAAGAGCCCACTCACAATATTTGATTCCGTTAAGCATCATGTCCTGCCGATACGACCGATTCCTTGAACCCGTGGTCCGATGCAAGCGCGATCTACTCAACTGGTATGACCGTGCGAGCAGGCCGTGCTCTACAAATCATCCGACCGATCGGACTAAGGAAGACGACATTATTGCTCCAATCCAGCTATCTCAGTACTGTTCTGAACGAACACCTATTTCCCATCGAACTCCGCTAGCCATCTGCACATGAAACCAACTCAATCAATACTTCTTCCCAAAACTAACAAATCAAATGTAACCAGCATTTGTTTCATTCAATCCGACTCAGCGTAACGCACCGTGCGGTTGCGGGCGTTACATAATATACCACTTAGAATCAGGTTCGTCCACGAACCGTGCTGGTACTCATTCCTATCACATGCCGTTTTTCCAATTCCATAAACTTGCTTTATGCAACTCACATACTCACGATCCCGACTCAGCATCTCGCTCTACTGAACGCTCGTACAAAGTTTTTTCGAATTCCCACATCCTCCTTGTAGCTCAATACGAATTTCTCGTATTGCTTAGTTTTAGATCGTACACATATTTAAGGCGTCCCTAAAATACATGCATTTCAGCCGAGCTTTGCTATAGTAAATTTGAACAAAGTTACAAGGGTATCTTTATGTCCGAGGCATCCATTTGCTTAACTCCCAATTGAACCAATCTGATTTCTATTCCAACATATTCGCTAGAGCACTATTCTCAAGTATGATAATTTTCCACCGACTCAATCAGTTCGAGTTCCAACTAAATCCATCCAACTATTTCTGAATCTGCACTAGCAACATCTCCAAATATATATCTCGTGCACCGAACGATCATCTCAACTGATACTACCCCAACTAGGCGACTTACCCAAATATCAAACTTTGCTTTTAGATCATCTCAGTCCAACACCTTTAGCTGCCATCTCAATACCTCACTGGGTGAACATCTATATTGAGGTTCGTGTGATCCATGAAGATCTCGCCGCCACGCCAAAGGATAGTGTCGCCACAATTTCAATGTGGACACACTCGCCACAATTCCTAGGTCGCACATGGAATAGTTCTTCGCGCTTCTTCCACTGCCTCGAAGCATAGGATATCACCTTTGCCTTCCGAACGATCACGCTTCCCAGACTAAGTTTCGACGCATCTTGTAAATCTGAGGCACATCTGTCCCTTCCAGTATTGCAATAATCTGATTCGAACGAGCCGCTGCTTTAACTTCACAAGCTAGTTTCACAGTCGTCAATTCATATGAATGCCATTCCCTTCCAGGGCACGATGAGTCAGAGGAGATGCCATCGATAAAATCTGTGACTCTGAATCTCATCAGTTGACTTAGGCCAATCCTACCATCGCTTCGGTCTTCTGGCTGCTTCTTCAGCTGAAGGCTATCCCAAGGGTCTCTCAAATCTAACACTTAGTCAATAAGCCAAATCTTATCGCTCACATCCACCCTCAATGCATTCCCAAATGTGCCACCGCAAGGGTCATTCTATGGGTCTACAATATTCTTCTCTGATCTGGCAGGCAAGTCGCTAGGGTCAGCTGTCCCGAAGCTACGCTCGATAATTGTGAGTCATCACGATGGACAGTTACTATGAACCATGCTATATCTCATCTGCAATTCCGAATCAAAATCCAATAATTCCATCTGAGCGAACTTCCGAATCCGAGCATTTCATACACTACCTTTGATGATCTGTCAACCAAAGGCCGCTTAACCAGCTAGAGTCTTACTATGTATCCAAGCCACAATTCGAGAACTGCGCTCGTTGAAACCATCTTCCATTAATCCGTCATTCTGCCCTGAATCCATCAAATTTTCTGAACTGCCATGTTCGACTTCTCGCACTACCACTTGCAATGATTCTCGAAACTCAAGACTTGCTCAAATTCTTATCCGTTTGCCGCGTTCCATAATGCACGTCCAACTTACTCGAGCAGCACAGTGATTTGCTCCGACGTTGCTCCCACGTTTAGCTATCCTCAAAAGTCTGTCCGCCATAATTCTTTGCCTTTCGTTTGTTGCCTCGATCCGTTCACGTCTCCCGAAGAATCTGTCTACCATCATTGCACCATTTTGCCCAAAATTCCACTTCCGTTAAACCTGAGTTGATTTCTCGAGCAACAATATCCAAAATCCTTCAAGTTCGTTCAAATCAATCGCATTGTCCCTCCAAGCCAGCTTTTGTTTCAATACTTAACCAACAGCTCAAACGTGTTGCCCAAAATTGTAGTCCGTGCTCACAATCCTTCAATTAACCAATTGCTTCGCTCAAGCGTATCCTAACTGTTCGTTCCAATCTCGTCCATCTCTTAAGTTCAACGATACTTCCATTTGCACGAGTCCATTCTCGATATGCTCAACTCAATATTCGCTTGCTCCATCTTTCATTCTTCCCAACTCAGCCGATGTGCACCAACCAACTTGTATTCCTGTTACCCAAGTCCGTTCAGGCAATTCTCATTGATGTCCATCCAAAATACTTTCAATGCCTTGCTCACTATGTGGTATCCCATATACCACTCCGAATCAAGTCGCTACTCATATTATGATTCCTTTACACTGATCCGATATCCATTCGAATCATCACTTATGCGTGATCCTGCCTTGTCCAACTCAAGTATGACACAAAAACTCAGCTAATGCCTGAATTATCCAACTATTTCCATCAATCTCGTTGTGTAACTTATGCTATGTTCCATTCTTAATGCTTCCAGCTATTCTTAAACCGTCTGATACTTTTGCAACACGAGCAATCTCATGCATCGAGATCTCTTCCAAGTAATCCGACCCAATACCCAACTGTTCCACACATTTGCTGTACGAGCAACTCGTATAACGTTATGCTGATATTCTCAAGCCAAACTCAAACTTGCTCAATCGATGCACCATGTGATATACCCAACCAAAATCAAACTTCTATCCAACACAATCGTTACACGAGCAACTCATGCAACAATCTATTCTCATCCAATGCTTCTACTCATAACATGCCGCATAACCAATCTCGAATGCCAACCAACTGATCCACTGATGCAATCAGAAACTCCCGAACGACAACCCAAGCCGACCCAATCAACAACATACATCTTAACTTGCTGCACAAATACAACAATGCCACCCAACTTGCTGCATGAATGCAACAACGGCTAACGAGGCTAAGCGATCTAACGAAAACCAACCAAAGCAACACAACCAAGAACAACATATAGCCACAACCAGCAATATTTAGACTTATTGCAGGAAACATCCAATGCGGCACTGAGTAGAGTCAAGAGTTAGACGATACGCGGAAGCTATTTAGAGTTTGTGATGAAGCGAAGGACCAAGTCCGAGAAAATGAACCAGGCGCTCTGATACCAATTTGTCACGCCCCAATCTCCCGCAAGCTCTATAGTCCCCGCTGAACGTAAATCACCACGTTGCAGCTCTCCCGCAGGACTATCGTTCTCATCGGGACGTGATGCCGTACGAGCGTGGAGTTGCGCTCGTACAAGGCGATGTTGACAAACACCAAAGTTATCATCGAAACGACCAAGTTGTAACAAAAGTCAAGTATTGTTTACCAAGCACACATCAGAGTAATACGCAGCGAAGCTCTCGATAGGGTCCAAATAAAATGCCACAAAGGCAATGCCACAAAGGCGATGAAATACTCTTGTTCTTTCTCTAGCCCACAAAGGTACTTACAGTTCATACATCATGTCTCATATATCCAAGCAGCGCCACTACACCTGCGTACCTGAAATAATGCCCACAAACGTGGGTCAGTACACAGCCGTACTGGTGAGCGGGGTAACCCACTCGTCTAAGCCGACACTAAGTAAAATTGTGAATGCAAACAGTTATATGGTGATCTTTCTAGTTGAATCTTAGATTCATTTCATGACATAGGGATGACATGTTAAGGAAAGCTGTAAAACAGTTTAAGCATGCAAGCCTTCAACTTAAACCAAACGACAAGCAATATATAACCAACTCGAGAGAAACTAGCATGTAAACCGTCCTGCTCAAGTCCAAGCAACACGATAACATATCGAACCATCATCCAAGCCTCAATATCCATCCTCGACCAAAGTTTACAATCCAAATCTCAAGTGCACACTCTTGCCGAGGCAAGGTGGCCGCGCCTACACGAAGCACAAACCAACCAAAGTAAAGCAAACCAACTCTTATCTATATGAAGTCACTGGCAAAGCCATAAAGGACATATTCCAAGCATTAACGGTGCGCCCTATCAGCCTGGGTAGCAAGCCCCGCTGGAGGTCCCGTAATGCATCGTGACTAGCACGAATCAATATTTCCCTCCGGATCGATACGGTTCCAGTGCCCCGGAATGCCGTTTCGAGGAAATGTCAAACCTTGTGCACAAGTTGTCCGTGACATTCAAAAAGTAGGTATGGCGAGAGGATCGAACATTTTTGCCCCACCAAGCGATCCTAGACTCATTCAACCAAATATCCAACCAAAACATCCATAACCATTCTTCCAACATATTTGCCCAAGGCACAAATCATCAAGTTATTCCCATAATCACAATGCCGCTTCTCAGCAATGTATTTCAAATTGGGTGCAACACCCCAACTCAGAACAATCCCATGGCACAATGCCCCAATAGTGGCACAATGCCCTCGCCGATGCAGTTGTTCAGTTTCGACCCACAACTGCTCGCTTTGCAAGACAAAGCGCCCAAGTTATACTCGTGCACGGATGCACGCTCGCTCGCATACCCAATGTTCCCAATGTCTCAATGTATCATTCCAACTGTCCAAGCATAATCCCAATCATTCAACCAACTGCCTCAAGTGATAATCCAACCAACTCTAGCTCCAACTATCCATACGCGCAAATCAATTCAAGCCACAATTCTATCCAAGCAAATGACGTACACTCTATGCACGCCTCAGTGTAGTGATTCCCAATATTTCAGTCCAAGTGTTCAAGCCTTTACGTGTTTTCCATATTATTAGGCATGAAGGAGTAGAAGAGAAGGGAAAGAGCCCACTCATAATATTTGATTCCGTTAAGCATCATGTCCTGCCGATACGGCCGATTCCTTGAACCCGTAGTCCGATGCAAGCGCGATCTACTCAACTGGTATGACCGTGCGAGCAGGCCGTGCTCTACAAATCATCCGACCAATCGGACTAAGGAAGATGACATTATCGCTCCAATCCAGCTATCTCAGTGCTGTTCTGAACGAACACCTATTTCCCATCGAACTCCGCTAGCCATCTGTACATGAAACTAACTCAATCAATACTTCTTCCCAAAACCAACAAATCAAATGTAACCAGCATTTATTTTATTCAATCCGACTCAGCGTAACGCACCGTGCGGTTGCGGGCGTTACAAAATCTGGCCTATAAAATAATGTGTACATAGGTTCCAAATTTCAATTCCAGGATTCCACCTCCGTGTTACACAACCAATAACTCCTAACGTATACACCAAAAACTATCGTATTATATATGGTAATCGAATTTCCAACGATTTTTGTTTAGATATATTTAGATTTTGACTAGGTTTACTAGATCAAAACTAGATCCAAAAAATATTACATCTTGGAAACGAATTCAGCCCTACATTTTCCAATTCTAATAATGTCCAAGCCTTATATGGATGTGTCACCTTAATAAAAAATACTTATAATCATATTCTAAACCATATATATTAATATTAACATTTATCTAGAATATACACTTTACTTTGAATAATACAATGAAACTAAAACAATATAAAAAATTACACTAAAAGGAGATTTGTACAAGAAGTACAAAGATGATGAGGACTTGTTGTAGATCTTGTAAGTTTAGAGTTTATATAAGGAAGGAGATCTATGGTTTTGGAGAGATAGGAGGGTTGTAGGGTAAAGGGTGAAAGTGAAAGGGGGTTAAAGATACTTTTTATCCAAATAAGATATTTGTGTAATAAAACCAAGGCAAAATGAAATAAACACCCCACCCTAATAGGGCCAGCCAAGCATGGCTCTTAGGGAAGCCAAGGGTTAAGGGTGTTATGGTAATTTCTAGGTTAAGTTATTTATGTTTTTAATTAATTCAAATCATCTCCTAATCACTATTATTCCTTTACACTAAATTAAACCCTAATCCATAAATGATAAAGCACATAAAAAATCCCTAATATAAATATTAAAAATTTATGTAAAATAAATAATATTATTATATTAATTTTGGGAACTCGAGAAATTATATTATTAAAATAATATAATTTTTCTCGAAAAGTTATTTTCTTGTAAAACTTATATTTCCAAATAAATAACAATAATAAAAATAATAATAAATAATTACATTTTTGTTTGAAACCAACTATGATACTCTACCCTCCTTAGAATAATTTGTCCTCAGAATTAAAATTATTCTAATAGAAATATATCAAAAGTAATTAAACTTTAAAACAAACCTTTAGTGTCAAATAAATAGGGATACTATTTTTGCATATCTTCTTCCCGTTCCCATGTAGATTCACTTGGAGAATCTTTACTCCATACCACTCATACCAGATATATGCTTTTATTCTTAAGCATATTTTCTCTTCTATCCAGGATTTTTACTAGTTTTTGTTCTATTCGGAGTGTCGGGCCAACTGTTATCTCTGAATGGTCAAGTATATTATTTGGATCCGGTATATATCTTCGAAGTTGTGAGATATGAAATACATCATAAATTCCTTCTAGTGTTGGGGGTAAGGCCAATCTATATGATACCTCTCCAATTCTTTTAATTATATCAAAGGGTCCAATGTACCTTAGGCTTAATTTTTCTCAAGTTCCAAATCTGATTATTTCTCGAGATGGCAAAATTTTTAAGAATACATGATCGTCAGATTAAAATTCTAAAAAAAATCTATGTTTATCAACCCACATCTTTTGCCTGTCTTGAGCTACCTGATAACTCCTTGTGGCTTTAATATTGTCTATAGTTTATATCACCATTTCTGGACCCAATAATTGGCGTTCACCTACATCACTCCAACATATAGGAGACCAATACTTTCTTTCATACAAAGCTTCAAAGGGTACCATTTTAATGCTGGCATGATAACTATTATTATAAGGTAATTCAATTAGATAAAAATGATCATCCCATGTTCCTTCTACCATTTGATATATAAATTTAATTCCTATTTTTCATAAATCATCAAAAAAAAATTGGTGTGTTCATAAGGGCGCTATAGGTCTTGTACTTAATGCATCTGCTACTTTGTTTCCTTTGCCAGAATGATACTCCATTTCCATATCAAAGTCTATAAGTAGCTCTAACCACCTTCTTTGTCTTATATTCAACTCTTTCTGAGTGAATATATATTTTAAACTTTTTTGGTCAGTATAAATATTAACTCTTTCACCATATAGGTAATGCCCCCATAATTTAAGTGCAAATACTACTGCTGCAAGATCTCGATCATGTGTTGAATAATTTCTTTTATACTGCTTCAACTAATGAGAGGCATATTTTTACTCTCCATTCTCGATATACGTATTCGAAATATATTAGTTTTTCTGCTTATATTATTTGTTGCTTGCATGGTAATTAGGTTGCATGTCATAGAGACTAGACCCATTCTTTGGTTCAATTAGACTCGTGATTTAATTATTGAGTTGGTTTGGTTATGAGTGAACCTATGATCTAAATCTCAAACCATAGCTATATAAGTTAACTTCTTTCTCTCTCTTCCCTCATTCTCTCATTTTTCTCCTTCCTTCATTTAGGCAAGTACACCTTGCACTACATGAAAAAAATCTCTTAATTTTTTATTCTTGCTCTTTTCTTATATTTTATTAGTCTAATATATGTATATTATGATTCTAAACATTTGTAGTACTTGGATTTTTCGGTTTTAACGGGTAAATTAGAGTATATCTACATTTGAAGTTTGGTATTTTCATGGGTTCCTTAAGTTTTTGGTGGTTTTGATCTATTAAACTATGGTATTTTAGAAACTAGTTTTTGGAGTTGATAGAGCACTTCATTTCGAGCATTTTGGTTTTTTGTTCACTTGATTTGGGATTAAAATTAGGTTTTTATGAAGAAAATAATTTTTAGAATTTTTTAGAGTTTTTGCCATGGTTGAACCTGCTATTTGTAGAAGACGAAGTCTTCATACGGCCAGCGAGTTATGCGGCCGAGAGTGATATACGGCCTGAGTGATATGAAACCTGAGCTCTTTTCCTTATACTGACCAGCATGCGTCCATCTTGTTGGATGTATGACTACCATTACACAAGTATTTTGGAGCTAATCCGTAAACTCCTTATTTTTTACTCGCTGAAGGAATTAGAAATTTGCTAAAGTCCAAAAGAGCATATACGGCCGTGTGACCTATGCGGCCTATAGAGTATGCGGCCACCATTCCTTGGATGCATGACTCTGAAACCGTGGGCACATACTGCTATAATTTTTTTATGTTCTTTCTAAAACTTTATGGCTTGTCACATCCATTATTACAGTCACTTCTCTGACACATATTAAATGCACGTCACTCATAACTTGTCCCAAGGAGTGGACTTCCCCTGTCCTATGTAGCACTGATCCCATGCGGTACCGACCCATATGCTGCCAAGACTTTCCATGTGGCCCTGAGCCCATACGACACCGACCCATATACGGCCAAGACTTCCTATGTGGCCCTGAGTCCATAAGGCACCGACCCATATGCGGCCGAGACTTGCCATGTGGACCTGAGCCCATGCGGTACCAACCCATATGTGACTGACTTCCTATGCGGCACTTGTCCTATGCGACACTGACTCTATGCATTCTTGATCCTCATGTGACCTATGTGCACGTTTCACTATTTTACTTGATTTGGATACTTTATTGAGTTTTGGGATTCCACGTGTGATTTTAATGATTGCTAATGTATGTGATCTATGTGACTATGTATTAGACCTAACTATATGTTAGAACCCATATAATTTACCAATAATTGGTAACTTGACTCAACTATTGGTATCCGTGCTGATACACTTACTACGTGATATGTGTTCCTACGTGCTAAGTGCCTACGTGCTAAGCGACATATGATGTAATAAAATTCCTCCAGCATGGACATGATAGTTGGTCAATAACCAAGCGTAGCTAGAATTCGTTTGACTGTTGCATCACGCTGGGGTGAATCCAAATTGAACTGCAAAGTGACAAAGTTGATTCGTATCCAGCGTACCCGTACTATAGTACGACATATAAGGGGAGTAACATGTGACCATGCCATATGATTCCAGCTAATCATATGGTTAACTAGGCAACTAAAACATGTAGAGCATTGGGAGAGACGAAATCCTGAGATCGTACTTAACTAGCTACCATCCATCATTATATGGGGAGTGAAGGCTGGCCCCCATGGATATTATTTAAATTCTTATTAGTATATGACAATATCCGACTATTATATTATACTGTGTATTCTATGCGATCTTAGCATGGTGGCCTTGCGAAGGACCGGTACATACTACTATGTGCTATGTGGCAATTCATGGCTCGGCTAGCCCCTACTAGAATATGGTTCGATCTGAGGATTCCTATTATATACATAATATCTCTGGGATAACCCAGACTCCACTTAGTAAGACGACAAGTTATTGGCCGATTATGTAACTAAGCTTGTTTGTGTATTATATCTGTTGTCAAATAGTCCAGGGATATGGACTATCATGGTGCGATGGCCTAACCCTTGTCCTTATTTGGTTGTAGGTTTAGATTATTGTGTCACGATAGGCTATGAACCAAAACTACTAGACAGGACTATATATATGTATCTATTTCATAACATGGTTTTATTTCTTCATTTATGCTTCTTTTATGGTACTTACTATTTGGGGTCTAACCCCACTAGTTTTGTATGACCAGGTTTAGAGCCAGCATCCGAGGATCAATCGTACTTTCTCCTGAACAATGATGCATACCAGACAGATGGCCACTGAGGGAAATGAGTAGGTTTCTTTTTCTCCGCTCGTTATTGCACATTTTACTCATTTTGGGCTTTTAGCTACTGGCACTTGTTAGCCGTAAATCTGAACATTTAGTTTTCTTATATGATTATAATTAATCAAACTGTAGATGATCATGGTCATGTACTTTTGTTACTCTTCCAACTTTCTTATTTTTGCAAAGTTGGTTTCCAGAATTTTGTGGCAGGGCCTTTGGAAAGCCTTACTTCCTTGTCATATATGTGCTATGTTTATTGTTCTTACTTGACTTATTGAGATAATATATATGCTGTGTGACCCTAAGTGACTTGCTTATAGTATGCACCCCCTTGTCTAGTTACAGTCATGACCATCGTACGATGTTCTATACCTTGTATGGGGGAGCTGGCCATATGCATCTCCGTATTTCGGTACTGAGGCATGACATATATGATATAACTCTTCTATGTTGCATTAGTACACAACCGAAGCCTTCACCAGAAGCATCACTATATTTTTTATAAACTCCAGATCCATTTGGTAAGGCTAGAACAGGTGATATAATAAGTCTTTTTATCACGCCCCAGAATTAGAATACTGGAAAATGGTGGCAGACAATGTCAGCTAAGTATACCAGAGTACTCTATACCTCGAGATATGATCATGGCTATTTAGACATGTAAGAGTTTACTTTACATTCTATCAGGTTATCCTGGGTCAAAAATCCTAGAGCAAGCAATAAGTTACAAGATGTATGATCATCAAATATATAATAGCAAGGCATCCCAAACTATACATACACAGATGATTATGAAGCTAGTTACTAAATGAAGAACTAGCAAGAGTACCATGTTACAAAATCAGCTCTAACTATAGTCTAGAATATGATTTATATGTAGGCCCATAGGCTAGAATGCCAAGTCCTAAAATACGAGCTCAATACATGCTTGGTGGCTAAACGACTCAAAAGAATAATGTACAAGATCAAGTGGGTGATGAAAAAGAAATCCACTCGTGTCCTCGGGTGCTCTTGGTGTTCACCATCTTGAGGCAAAAAATACGAGAGATCCTGCGGTCCTGCTCTAAAATCAGGCCATACAAAACTAGTGGGGTCATACCCCAAAATAACAAGTACCACAAGGGAGCTAATCTTAGGAACTGAAACTAGCATACAAACAAATCAATAAGAAATAGTACAAGGGACATTTAAATAAGTGCATCAGGTAATAATAGCAGTTAAACATGCCCTGGAGTATTAAATAGGGATATCTAGAGTCAGGCTTAAATTACTGTTCTCAGGATCAATTATTGAAAATAAATCAGGACAGGACTAGATTAGACTGAAAATCAAGCAATCACGGCAAATCTTGCCCTATAACTTGTTATCATTAACTAACTAGGGTTATCACAGTCCTAGTTACTAACATATACAGTTTTAGATTGTATATAATCACATGCCCTGCAGACCATCCGGGTTATCCATACGAACAGGTACATAGTATAAATTTATCAGGTATAAATATTTTTTATCTTTTTTGGTAGTGTAATACTCGACGGTATGCTAGAAGTGTACCCCTCACGACAGAGAGCTCTAAATCCATCAAGTATCACTGAGATACCGGAATTGCATATAGCCAGGAAATCTCTCTAGATACTTTCTAGATTATTATTCTAGTTATTAGCCTTGACAATTATTAAAAAATTTCCACCGTGGTGCTCAGAAATCTTTCTTAGACATGATGTAAGACAAGACAGTAACTAGATGAGTTCAATCAAAATAAACCACGAGGATACAGGTCATGTATTACAGGTGCTACTAAAAGCCTTGAACGGGACAGTTACAGAAACTTTTCAAATAAGGAGTACGCTACATCGAACCATTATTAGGATTATCAGGATCAAGAGAAATTATCAATACATGATCAGGATTATCCGTACAGGGTCAATTCCATGTCAAAATTTAGGAGTTCATTTATAATGTACAATCATTAAATTATGTCAAAAAATGAAGATCAATATCAAGAATATCAGGTTCAAAAAATAACCAGGATTAACTAAAATAACAGGATAAAAGAGAACTAGAGAATTATTAAGAGTTAAGCATATTAAATAGAATACTGGCATATAAGCGCATAAATTAACAATTCAGGGTTTGCGCATAAAATCTGGCAAGAAAATAATATCCTCGCACAATGGGTCAAAAACCACTATTGGCACACAAACGGGTATTGGCGCACAAATGGGTATTGGCACACAAATCACTAATCTGGGCAATTCTGGCACACTTTGATACAAAAGTGCTCCGAGCAAAAGATGATACACTATCATACTAAAGCGCACTTCTAGTATCTTGGTGCACTTTGATAGAATTGTGCGAGCCAGGAGCTTGGCACATAAATCTATTATTGGTGCAGAAATGAATGTCCCCAAGCTATGAACTTGACGCACTTTCCAAGGAATTTGTGATACACACACAAGTGCTCTCACTAGAACTTTACTTATGCGACAAGGATTCCCTGTGTACTTTTATATATATTCTCAGGACAACTTTGTATTCTCTGACTTGCTGTTCTTGGGCTCTATGAGCAACAATACACAAAAATTAAAATCATCTTGAAGACAGGTGTCACTACCATATTTTTAGATGAGAGTATTTTTATCATTTAGCATATTTATTATTTAGTGATTAAATATTTATGTATTGTGCTACTAATTATTTATTATGTATTGTGTAATTTATTTATTACTTAGTGGGCTAGCCTATTTATTTGGACTTATCATTAGTTGATCCATTAGAACTTGTCATGATACATTGAGCCAAACATTGGGTTAGGCCCATTAAACGCATTTTCTTAATTAATTAAGAAGATTATAATAGTTTCATGAAGAATTAGAAGTTTTCTAATATAGCCTCCCTAATTAAACCTCATGACTAACTAGTAGGGGTAACTTAGATATTTCACATTGCTTGAAGAGGGGGGAAAGGGGACCGGGCACTAAGAGGGACTCTCTCTCTCTCTCTCTCTCTCTCTCTCTCTCTCACACACACACACATTAATTTATTTATTTTAGATCCCCAATTTTGTTCTTCCCTAAATTGATTCATTTCTCCACCAAATTTACCCTAATTCACTCGCATTCCCTTCCAATTATATCATCTAAGTTTTGATTGCAAGGAGCACTTGAAGAAGAAGGAGTTTGCTATAAGCTTGTGTCCTAATTGTGTCCATTGAGTAATTCATTGGAAATCTATCTCCCAATAGGAAAAATTCTGATTTCTCTTATAATTTAATTCATGCATTTAACCATTGGGAAACCTTTCTCAGCTTAGGACAACCCACAAGAGCAAGAACTAGGTTCGTAGGACCTCTATTATAATTTCTAAATGAAGATTTATGCCTATTTTGGGGGAATTTTGTGATAGATGCATCAAGTGTGTGTCATGAGACCAATTAGATTTAATTAGACTTAGATTGATGATATAGGACTAGATACATATCAACAATTGGACACGAGTAGAGTGTATCATGATATTTTGTGATACGATATGATACGGAATTCATTTTGGATAATTTGTGTAATTACTCTTCAATTACTATTATAACTAGTTGCATTAGTTATATATATATATATATATATATATATGTGTGTGTGTGTGTGTGTGTGTGTGTGTGTGTGTGTGTGTGGATAGTAATTGTGGAGAATTAGGAGATTTGGCACTTTGGTTGAGTGTGTATCATGAATACTCTAACTATACACTCTAAATATTTATTTAAATGCTTCTAGTGTATTATATTGATATATGTATATAATTATATATGTGTATATGTATACAATATTTATTATGTGTGTGTGTGTGTGTGTGTGTGTATGTCAAACATGGGACTGTGGGTGCTCAGGTGAAGGAAAGAGTGCAAGGAGGAAAGTGTTTATATGTGTCAGTGTATTATGCACGAGAAGCCATGGGGAGAGGGTTAGAGGTTTATGAGCATATGGTATACTGATACAGGCAGTGTATCAGTCGATTGAGGGTAATGGAGTGCATTTCACTATTGTGCACACTGGAGGTGAGCTCGGGCAGTGGTATATAGAGTCTTTATGGGTGCGCTATAGGGCAGCAACTGAGTTCGAGATCCATCAGTTAACAGTGTACTAGATAGGGTTGTTAGTATTTAGTTGCAGGTAGTAGAGGGGTCGGGCAATGGCATTAGAGCATGGTAGTATCAGTGAAGAACTGATACAGAGTGTACCAAAGTTGGGGACTTGGGGGATTCAAGATTGAGAAGCATATACTAATAGCAGTTAGAAATGCAAGGGGTGTCAGTTGATGACAATAGTATATTGGCATTGGGTTAATTGATACAAGGGGAGACTGGCAATAGGATGCAGTAGCAGTAGCATTGGTGCAGCTATTAAATAGCAGGTATCCTAATAGTTAGAACTTGGGTTGGTGCTAGAAGGAAGTTCACATCTATTGCACTTGTGCACATCAGTGTGCAGGAGGGTGTTCCCTACGGATAACAAGGTAAGTTACCTACATGAGTTAAGTACAGGCAGGTAGTGAATGGGAGTTTCTGTATGCACAAGAGAAAGGGGTTATAGTTGGTTTTCAGTGGTAATTAAGCCTAAGTTATCAACAGCAGTGTACACTGAGATACTGCCAGTATGAATATTGTGTTCTTGTAGTTCAGATATTATATAATGTTATAAAGGAGAAATAACTGCAGCAGTGAGGCACCTAGTCCGTGCTTAGTACTACTGTTGCTATTATTGATTGTTGCCTATAACATGTGAAGGTATTGGCAATGTGCAGGTTGGGTTATCTTATTATTGTTTGGATTTGGTTGGCAAGGTGTATGTTGCTATGTAAAATCAAGTGAAGGAAGGGTAGAAGCAAGGTGATATTGCAGGCTTGATTTTGGTTTGTAGTTGGGTGTGTTGGTGAAAGTTGGTATCAGTTGCAGATAGGTAAGGGAGTGTTAAATGTTAAGTTAGTTGAGTGTTAGTGTAGTGAGTATCAGATAAGTTTCAAGTATCAAAGAGGGATGGTAGTATTCATGTCACTACCATATTTTTTGACTAAGGATATTTTGGTTATTCCATAATTTATTAATTAATGTGTATGTAGTATATTTATTTATTGTATTATTTATTTATTGTTAGATATTATATTTTATTTTGGACTTGTGTTAGTGGACCTAACTAGTTTAGATTGGACTCATAGACCAATATTATTTTTAGTTAGACTTGAGCCTAACAAACAAGCCCATAGGGGTGTTTTAGACTTTTCCTACTTGCTTGAGGGGCAAGAAAGTGGTCGGCCATAAGAGGGTGGAGAGTGCCTCTCTCTCTCTCTCTCTCTCTCTCTCTCTCTCTCTCTCTCTCTTTATTCATTCTATTTTAATTCTAGATTTAGAATTTCTCTCTTCCAAATTCCTTCATCCATACACAAATTCCTACCCAAATTCTCTTTCAATTCTGTTCTACTCACCATTGGAGGCTATTGGAGCAAGGAGGAGGCAAGGATCTACAAGAAGATGAAGAGTGTACAAGTTGAAGGCTATTTGCATCCATTTAGGGAATTTATTAGGAATCCATCTTTCAATAGGTACAATTTAGTTTTCTCCTTCTAATTAGACTCTAAATATGTTGTTTAGTCATTAGGAACCCTCCCATGTACTAAGCTACCTATAGAAAGTGGAATTAGACTCATAGGAGGCCTATGAAGAAAGTTATGATGTATTTTGTACCAATTTTGGGAGAATTTTGAGATTGCCACATCTTGTGTTTGTCAATAGGTCAATTAGACCAAATTGATATGTGCTTGATGGTGTGAGACTAGTCTCATGTCCATAATTGGATATGTATAGGCCGTATCATGGTAATTTGGTGATACAGGTTGATTTGGGGATTTTTTCTTCGACACGGGGGTATGCACATGTAATCTTTTGCCACGAGCAAGTAGATGAGTAGCTAGCTATCCGTATTACTTTTAATTATGATTCTAGACTTTCTCGTGTCCTTCAGAATATGTTTAGTGGTATGGTGGAGCTGTATCACAAGCGTATCATAGATTGAGTGTGATACGGGTGCGGTGTACTCCACGTGTTTGATACTTTGCATTCTAGTTCAATTTGACTTGGTTATAGCTATTAGAGTATTGTATTTGAGTTGTTATATATATATATATATATATATATATATATATATATATATATATATATATATATATATATATATATATATATATATATATATATGTTTCAATTATATTTAAGTGTGTGTTGGTTGTCTTGTAGAGAGTGGGAAGTTCGTTGTGGATATGAGGCTGGTGCTCACTATTTTGAGTGGTTGGACTGTATGGTTGAGGGTGGCTTGCCTCGAGGTCATTCTTGAACTAAGATGAGTGATGGTCAGTGAGAGAAAGAAGGGGAGTTCTTGAGTGTTCCATGTTTGTACTACAAGAACAGTGGACTATTAGGCAAGGGGTCAGACTATTCTGCCACAGAACAGCAGCAACAGCAGGTTGGGGGGCACTTGGAGTGGCTTAGGAGGAGCACAACAGCAATAGTGCTACTAGGGGCAGCAGCAACAACCATGGTAAGGGGGTCGGGTTTTATAGGTTGGAGTTTGTGTAGTTAGTATTTAACTTAGCTGTTAGTTTGGTGACAAGTATATGTTAGTTAGAGTATATGCTAGATAAGTTTATGTGTGTTAATAAGCTATAGATGTTTGTTGTTTAAGTTAGTGATTAGAGTTAGATATTGGTAAGTAGTTGTATGTTGATATGGTGGTGGATGTTAGTGTGTTATGTAAGTTGGATATATATATTCGAGAATAGTATGTGTTAACTGTTAGTTGTTAGTTGATATATAGGTGTATGTTATCTACGGTTGTGAGTAATATATGATATGGTAATTAGTTAGTATATATATTTTTGGTTATGTATAGGTATGAGATAGCTAGTGGATTAGCTAAGTTAAGTGTTACCTTGTGTTACCAAGGTAAGGTAAGGTTATAAGGTTGACTCAAGGTATTGAGTCAAGTGTTAGATAGTGTGATACCAAGTTGGGTCAAAGCCAAGGTATCCAATAGTACTAGTTTAGCTAGGAAAACTAGCATACATTTTATTTGTTTATTTATCTTATATAGTACTTTCTTATATATTAGCCATTATGTATCTTACGATATGGTATAGTACTAGTATCCTAATATAGCTAGTATAACCTGGATACGTAGCGTATGGACACAATATCCTAGAGATGGACTTATACAACCTAGAAATAGCTAGTTTGACCTAGTTTGACCTAGAGTTGACATAGTTTTACTGTTTTGACTTAGAAATGGCTTTATGACCTAGATTTCGACCAGTTTGACTTATTTTCATTCCAAAACCTTGTATTGATGTAATATTCTATATTTATGTCTCTGAGATACTGTTTCGGACATCCTTGATACTATTCACCAGATTACAGACAAGTATATTCTCTGATAGTTTCTCGTTTATGATATCCTCTATGTTCTTGTATTTAGTGTAAGATATCCTTAATTTTCTGACACTTGGTTACACGGATTGGTACTTCCGGATTCTGTTATGAGATGTTATTATTTCTGTGACTCCTGTGCATATCATGTGATTCTTGTGCATGGATGAGACAATATTCCTGAGAAGGTTGCCCCCTGCTCTGTGATTCATGTATCATAGCGTGTCATGGTTGGATCTACTATACCAGTCGGGGCAGAGAGTGTTAGTGTAGATATATGATCATACCCTCCCTGTAAGTTCATATATTCCTGTGAGTGTTAATCATACACCTCACGTATGATTAACTAGTCCATATTTATGTGCAAGTTCCCAAGCCAATCGTATGTCATCACTGGTACTCACTCACTTAGATAGTCGTATCCATCTATTTTATATATGATGTTCATATCTCTTATATGTATTCCTGTATTTTTATATTCTTGTATATTCCTGACATGCTCTATTTATCTTGTATATACTCTCTATTTACTGAAATATAGTTTTTATCATTTATTGGAACTGCTGTTAGAGGTATACTTTGCTCCAATCCTGACTAGATATATTTTTCTATATGACACTAAGGAGTGGTATCCCACTTATTACGGGGCTCAGGACGTAGTTGGCTTAGACCTAGGGACTGTGGCTCAGGAGGGACTCATCCAAGTTGAGATAGATGACATTTTACATGTAGCTCAGTAAATAGGTTTATTTATACTGGATTTGTCTCCAGTTTGACGGTTACTCTTATATTATATTTGGTGACTCATTGGATATTATTTATGTCTTATGAGTTATATCTTGACTTTTTAGTTTCTTATATTATATTCATGCGTTGTTCCATCTTATAGTTCTGTGATTGAGTATTCATATTTCATTGGTGGCATTATATACTTTAATGATCATTATTGTTAGATAGTGTAGTTTACCTAAATAGTGTTCTATCGTCAATCCTGCGACGTAGGCTGGACGTTGTTCACTACTCGTATCCCTACACCGGGTACGGGTCATGACAGTTCAAGAGTGTAACCAATACTAGGATGATATTAGCTATAGTTATATACTAAGGTATTAATTAGACAATATAATCATAGATACTAAGATTACTAATATAGTTATTAACCAGTACCTAGAGATACCTTAGCAATATAACTAGTGTTATTGATACCAACTAGATTTGACCTCATACCACCTAGTATCTACTAGTTTTGCCTTATAATCATCCTAGAAACTAGGTATGGACCTAAAACTAGGATAAACACCTAGTTTAACCTAGTTAGACTAGAAGGACCTAGATTTGGCCTAGAAAATAATATTAGAGCATCTCTAACTCATTTCTCATTTATTATACCTATTGACGTTATATTCATATATAGGTTTATGTGACATCCGCTCGGACACCGAGTTACATCTTTTGCTCAGGACCACAGGAGAGTACATTCTCTGATAGTTTTCTTTTTTGATATTCTCTATGTTTCATGTATTTAGTATTAAGATATTTGATTCCTGATACGATGGTTACACGGATTGGTATACGTGAATCTTGGTTATGAGATATTATTGTTATGATTACTCAGTGATCATAGTTCCGTGCTTCATGATTACTTAGTGATTACCATAATATCTTAGTAATTATATAGACCGTGATCATATTGCATGATATTATAGACCGTGTACATAATATTATAGACCATATAGTATGATATATGTGTTATAATATATCGTGATTTGGATCCGTGTACTAGTCGGGGGTAAGGGAAGTATTAGTGGATAGGTGATCATACCTTATAGTCCATGATTTAGTGTAGCCCTTGATAGCTAGCAGATCATGCAACTCACGTGTGGTCACGCTAGCTTCCCTTTTATATATAGTCCGTGCTAGGCCCAAGCCGATCATATTATCTTACTAATATTTTAATACACATTTATCATTATATTTCTTTTATTCCAGTTCATTATATTAATGTTTCTCACCATATTGTTCTCAGTTTATTGCCATTATTTACCATGATACTCTTTATTGTGATATTTACTAGTTCAGTTACTTCCATCATTTATTTTTATTGCTATAGTTGTTTCATAGTTTTTATCAATTATTAGAACTGTTATTGGGTTATACTTCGCTCTAATCCTGACTTAATATATTTTTCAGATAATTTATCAGAGGACTGGTATCCTACTCACTATGGGCCATAAGATGGCGAGCCAGTTTAGTTAGTACTCGTAGAGCAAATTGAGATAGTACCAGTAGTCGATGAGACTCAGCTATTTCACTTATGATATTGTATATTTCATTTAGATACTTTTGATATGTATTATATTTAAGATCATTGAGTTATGATTAGACTAGTGAACTTGTGATGTATTATGACTCTGTATTTCTTTTCTTATATTCCATATCGTGCCATATCTTTCTCTAGTTTATTATTTTGGTTTAGTATTGTTTACCATTATCATATTATCATATTGTACTCTATTCAGGAGTTGATCAGATATCTTGACAGGTATATTATATATATTGGGTGAGATATTATATAGTATTGTTGACCTAGACAGCATTCTACCGCCGATGTTGCAGCATAGGCTGGACGTACCCACGTACTCGTGTCCCTACCCCGGGTGCGAGTCGTGATAACAGGTTCTAAGTATTAAGAAAATAAAATCTATCAAGTAATTAAACAAGTTATACTAAGAATCAAAACAAGATCCATGGTTGTTCCTTCAATTGGCAAAATGTACTAACCTATGGTCAAGTTCTAGCCTAATACCAACAATACCAAGGTTTCCTACGGCCAAGACCAAGCTCGGTTGCTGCTCTCTATTGGAAGAGAAATAAAGAAGGAAAGAGAAATAAAAGAAAAGGAAAGGAAAGGAAAGAGAATGGGATTGCTTATATAGCCAAGGGATTGATTGTAGGTCATTGGATCATAATCTATGCCTCTCACCCGGGTTCATCACAGCCACCCACCAAGAAAACCAAGGGACCAATGGTCTAAAGAACACAACTAAGGAAAACTTACAAAAATAACCTAAATAATGCATGAATGGCATAAAGCAAGATATAAGCAATTAAACAATAAGTAATCTATACATGTATAATACACATATATCAGGTACGTATACTAGAACAGTGAGATGAGTCTCACACTTTCTTTCCATTTTTTAAATGCTGACTGGCATTTTTTTGTCCAGATAAATTTCTTATTCTTCCGTGCCAAACGGATTATAGGTTCAAAAATCTTCAAAAAAAATTTATAAATCTTTTGTAATTTCTTGCTAACCTTAGAAAGTCTAATATTTTTGCTATAGATTTAGGTACAGGTCATAATTTTATTGTTTCTACTTTCCTTGGATCAACTAAAATTCCTTCGCCAATAATGATATGGTCAAGAAAAGATATATGGTCTAGCCAAAATTCATATTTGCTAAACTTCTCATATAATTGTACTTATCTCAAAGTTTAAAGTACTATTCATAGATGTTCTACATGTTCTTCTTTATTCTTCGAATATATCAAAATATCATCGATGAATACTATAACATATTTGTCCAGTATATGATTGAATATATGATTCATAAGATCCATAAATATTATAGGAGCATTAGACAATCCAAATAGCATAACTAAGAATTCGTGATGCCCATATCGGGTTCAAAAAGCAATTTTTGATACACCTTTATTTTTGATACACCTTCTTTCTTTACTTTTACTTTATGATAACCCATACTCGGATCAATTGTTGAAAACACTTGTGCTTGTCACTACCACATTTCTAGAATATAAATATTTTTGTCATTTTTTATTATTATAAATAATATGTTTATATTCTATTTATATAAATATGTATGTTGTATAGTGTGCTTAATATTATTATTGGTTAATAGGTTGGATTAAATAATTAGACATGACACTAATGAACATAACTAGACTTGACATGACAACTTGGACTAATTTATTAGACTAGTCACATTGGACCCAAATCAGCTAACAATTCTTATTAATTAAAGATTAGATTGAAACTTTATTAGGAAGAGAAGCTTCCTTCACTAATTAAATTCTTCATGACAACCCACTAGGGGCATCCTTGACTTTTTATATTGCTTGGAAGAGGGTTATTATGGCCGACCATAATTATAGGGAGCGGTTCTTTCTCTCATCTCATTCTTTATACCAATTATTTCCTAATTAGTGTTCTTCCCCAAATTGTATTATCCCTCTACCAAATTCCACCAAACCACTCTCAGTCCCTTCCCCAATCATCATCTAAGGACTACTAGGATCTTGGATTATAAGAAGCATTGGAGAAGAAGGAGTTTGGCTAGGAGCTTGTGTCCTATTGAGTTTTTATTAAAAATCTATCTCCCAATAGGTATAATTCTAAAATCCCACTTTAATTAGGTTTTATTTTGTGTATTTGACCATTAGGAACACACCCATGCATTAGGACTACCCATAGAAAGAAGTTTTGGCTTCTAATGACCCTTATTATAACTTTGTCATGCCCCAATCCTAAAATACACGGGACCAGGCCACGTGGCAGTGGCCAGCTAATACGACTCTGAGGGATTATCCAATTTAATGGATCCAACGAAGCATACTACGTCCTAAAATACTAACAAGTCCAGAATACTATCGTATAGCAGGTAAATATCTAATCTCATCCACATAATACAATATAATAATGACTGAAGCAAGTGCAGGTAAATAAAATACAAAGAGTTTGAATATCCATAATACATCTAAAATAGTCTGATGGGGACAAACCCACTGAAATACAGCAATCGAATAAAAGTGCAGAAAGAAGTAAGATAACTAGACTAGAGTATCAACTAACTAGATAAGAATACTCTAGTCCAAAATAGCTGCATACCCAAATCACGGGAACTCCTCTGGAAGTTTCTCAAAGTCCTCATTCACGAATCCTGTCTCTGCTCCTGCTCCATAGATGGTCGGATACAAGTTCTCGTCCAGATCTGGAAGGGAACCATGTCCTCAGAGGGACGTAATAAGATACAAAAATATATGCCATAAAGTAAATACTATGTAAACTCGAGGGTGATCTAACCAGCTAAGTAAAATGCCCTTGAAGACAACCTTGGTAAGTATGGGTAGGTGAAAGGTATAAAGCGTAGCGTCGAGTCAAAGGCTAAGTACCTGGTATTAGCTGTAAACTGGATGCCAGGAGTATATGCTGACTACATTACCGATTATGATAGCGCACAACTAGTAACCTATGCCGGATGTATCGACAAGCATATATGCCCATAATCGGGTAGCATTGAGCCCATAACCGGGTAACACATGGCCCATAATCGGGTAACACTGAGGCTCACGACCCCGTAGTTTACTCTAAAACTATGGTAGCCAAATTTTTGTCCCATACGCCTACTAATTGTCTTTTCCGCCCAATGCTAATGTACAAGTCACGAATACGACGTGGACATCTCGTACTATAATGCAAGTCACTAAAGAAATATACCACTAAGCTAAATACCGTCATACGTGCTGCTCACACCGATGGCCAGTCAGTCATGAGGCACGCATCCCTATATGAACTAACTCTGTGATATGCAATGATACGTGTCAAGACCTGGGGAGTCATATCGATAACTCCACACTTTAGGTGCGTCCACTAGACACTAGGTCAGACACAAGTCCTAACATCAACGCCTTCGTTGACTGCATCCGAGTCTTTTTCGGATGCGCACAGTTATATAATATTTAAACGATAAAATATGCAACTAGATAATATCTAAATTTAAATAGTACAACAAGGCAAGGTATACTTGTCTGAAACTCTGGTGTGCACAAGTAAAGATTCGAAACCCGCAACCAAGGTAGAATCGTCCTAGATGCCTATGAATAAATAATAATAAATATTAATCACTATATTATACCATGCTAATTACGTACACAAGTATGACTTACGCAACATCACGACTTAAGCAGATACCAATTAAATATTTTTATTAAATACGATGGCTAGGGTTGACTAGTCACGGGTCAAGGGGGTAGGTATACACTAAGGCATCATTTCTCACATGTTACAATCACAGTCACAGCTTTGATTAGTGTAAGTGCTAAGTCGCACCTCTAACACATGGGTACCAGGTATCCTACTTATTTCCAGGACACGTCTGGTGTGGGTAACTATCTAGGTCTCCATGCACGAGAATTATAACTACACTGTAATTAGGAACTGACGTAGGGGGGTCACGACTGGTCAACTAGTAGGGTCGCATGTGCACGCAGCTAAGATGTACACGTGTCATATCCTCAATTATCGTGCATAGCAAGATAACGAATTATCAAAATACGTTACGAAACCGAATAACGTATATACAAACATATAACTTCTAACTAACATGTTAGTGTGCACAAGGCCAGTTGTCTAACCCTTAGGTCAACATAAGTATTCCTTATTAAATAATCATATTTACTATAAGGTAAACACTAACTCTAATTTCTATTCTGAAATATGTAGTCAATACACAAAGGTTCACAACTACACAGTTCATTCAACAATACGTCGACACAACCTTACATGATAAAATAAAGGAAATATGTATACTTAGTCGATCGTGTCCGAGGGGGGGTATCCGCGGCTCGTCGGTTGCTTGTCTCTAGCGGTGGAGGCGGTGCTCCGACCAGTCACAGTACGCAGCAGCAGCTAAGCAGCAGCTCACAGCGGCAGCGGCGGTGGCAGGGTGGTGGGTTACTGGTGGTGGCTGTGGCTAGGTTGGTTGCTAATACAGATGGTAGTAGGTGGTCGTGGCATGGTGGTATTGATCCAATGGAGGGATGGTCGTAGGAAAGTCAGGGATGGTGATGGAGATGGCCGCGGTCATCGCTCGGGAAGGATGGTGAGGATGGCGGTAGTTGTGGTGGTTGTTGGAGGAGAGGGAGGAGGGAGGTCGTGGGGATAATAGTAGGTAAGATGTGGCTGTCGTGTCTTTGTCGGGGTCGTGCACGCTCAGGCGGTTGCTCGAAGGGAGGTAAAGTCGGGGAGGAGAGGGCGGTGGTGATGATGATGGTAATATTGGTAACGGGGATAACGATGGTGATGGTAAGGACGGTGGCGATGGAGATAGTGATGATGGTGTTGGTGATGGTGGTTGTGACGGCGATGGTGGTTGTGATGGTGACGACGGTGGCAGTAAAAATGACGAGGGGAGTCGGGTTGAGGATGGTGCAGGTTGATGATGGTGTTGATGATGAGGTGAACGGAGGAGGTGGAGACGACTGGCGGTGGTGCTGTGGTGGCGGGTTGAAGTCGAGGGGGGCAGGCGGTGGAGATGACTGGTCGGAGAGGGCTGCTCGCAGGTGGTGGTCGGGAAAGAATGTGGAGTGGCCGGGTGAAGGAGACTTGATGGTGGCTTAGGGTTTGTTTAGGGTTTCGATTTAGTAATGGTATTGATGTGGGTTTTAGGAGAGAGAGAGAGAGAGAGAGTGAGGTATATATGTAGGAGAGAAAGGGGGGCTCTCCTTGGGATTAGGGCCGACTGTGGGTATTTTTCTAGGGATGAGGGAAACCTCTTTATGAAGGAATGGAGGGTGAAGATGGCTTTGGTGATGGGGGTTTGAAATAGAGAATGGAGATATAAGGTGATAAAGTTGTATAAAGTACAACAGTTAGACTTATGCAATGTCACCAGTTATACAGATACCAATTAAACGTTTTAATTAAAAATGATGGCTAGGGTTGACTAGTCACGGGTCAAGGGGGTAGGTATACATTAAGGCATCATTTCTCACATGTTACAATCATGGTCACAGCTATGATTAGTGTAGGTGCTAAGTCACACCTCTAACACATGGGTACCAGATATCCTACTTATTTCTAGGGCACATCTGGTATGGGTAACCATCTAGGTCTCCATGTACGAGAATTATAACTACACTACAATTAGGAACTGACGCAGGAAGGTCACGACTGGTCAACTAGCAGGGTCTCGTGTGTACGCTGCTAAGACGTACATGTGTTATATCCTCAATTACCATGTATAGCAAGACAACGGATTATCAAAATACGTTACGAAACCAAATAACGTATACACAAAAATACAACTCCTAGCTAACATGTTAGTGTGCACAAGGCCAGTTATCTAACCCTTAGGTCAACATAAGTGTTCCTTATTAAATAATCATATTTACTATGAGGTAAACACTAACTCTAATTTCTATTCTAAAACATGTACTCAATACACAAAGGTTCACAACTACACAGTTCATTCAACAATACGTCGCACAACCGTACATAACGAAAAAAGGAAATATGTATACCTAGTCGATCGTATCCGAGGTGGGTGTCCGCGGCTCGTCGGTGGATTGTCTCCGGTGGTGGATGCGGTGCTCCGGCCAGTAACAACACGCAGCAGCAGCAGCAAAGCAACAGCTCGCAGCGGCGGCGACAGGGTGGTGGGTTGCTGGTGGTGGCTGTGGCTAGGGCGGTTGCTGGTGTAGATGGTGGTGGGTGGTTGTGGTGTGGTGGTGTTGATCCGGAGGAGGGATGGTCGTAGGAAAGCCGGGGATGGTGATGGAGATGGCCGACGTCGTCGCTCGGGAGGGATGGTGAGGGTAGTGGTGGTTGCGGTGGTTGCTAGAGAAGAGGGATGAAGGAGGTCATAGGGATAATGGTGGCTAAGGTGAGGCGTACGTGTCTCCAGTGGGGTCGTGCACGCTCAGGCGGTTGCTCAGAGGGAGGTAAAGTCGGGGAGGAGAGGGCGGTGGTGATGATAATGTTGGTGACAGTGATGGTGGTTTTGGTGATAGTGATGTTGGTGACAGGGACGGCGGTGGTAATGGTGAGGACGGTGGCAATAGAGATGGTGATGATGGTATTGGTGATGGTGGTTATGACGATGATGGTGATGGTAATGGTGACGACGGTGGCGGTGGAGATGACTGGGGGAGAATGGGAGTCGGGTTGAGGGTGGTGCAGGTTGATGATGGTGATGATGATGAAGTGAACGGAGGAGGCGGAGACGGCTGGCGGTGGTGTTGTAGCGGCGGGTTGATGTCGAGGGGGGGCAGGCGGTAAAGATGATTGGTTGGAGAGGGCTGCTCACAGGTGGTGGTCGGGGAAGAAGGGGGATTGGCCGGGTGAAGGAGAGTTGATGGTGGCTTAGGGTTTGTTTAGGGTTTCGATTTAGTAATGGTGTTGATGTGTGTTTTAGGAAAGAGAGAGAGGTGTATATGTAGGAGAGAGGGAGGGGGGATTTCCTTGGGATTAGGGCCGACTGTGGGTATTTTTCTATGGATGAGGGAAACCTCTTCATGAAGGAATGGAGGGTGGAGATGGCTTTGGTGATGGGGGTTTGAAATGGAGGGTGGAGATGTAAAGGGATAAAGTTGTATAAAGTACAACAAATAGGGGAGAAATTTTGGGTGGACCAATCAAAGAGGAGGGAAGGGTTTCGTTATGTGTTGGGTCCAATGGGAGGTGGACACCTCATTGCATATTTTCATAAAGATCCCTTAATAATTAGAAAATTACATATTTAATAAAATTTGGGATTGGATGAGGCAAAATAACATATTTGGTGTGATGTAGTGGGCTAAAATGGTGTATGATATTTAGTATGAACCTTGAGGGTGTAAGTGGGGATTTGGGTTGGAGTTGGATCTAGTTTTGGGTGAGGTTGGATCCTTACACCAATTTAATTAAAATTAGTATAATTGGTGCTATTTAATTAATTAGAAATACATAGGATTAAAATTGGGTGGAACACAAGTGTCATGGACATAGTAGACTCAGAATAGAATATTGTCATAATTTTGGTTGCCCAAAATGGGTCGAGGTTGTGTCTCCAATTTCGATTGAAACGGTCAAAGATGCAAAGTTGGATTTATTTGGATTTAAGAATGGACGTTTGTAACGAATATTATGCGACTAAAATAAAGCACCAGAGGGAGTATTTATAAGTTACACAAGGGTCAGAATGGAAGGTTGGCATGTCTAAGAAAAGTGTATGAAATTTGTTTGAAGACAAATGCAAGTGTAGCGCTCCAAATATCAAAGTAACGGTAAGGTGCACTAAGTGATACAAATATTGCCCAATAAATCTAAAACACTGTATTCTAATTCTAATTAGCTTCAAACTAACCCTGGCCTCTGTATCTAAGCTAAGTAAACCTAAAATTTGGTTGAGGGGTTTTACAGACTTCTACATTGAGTTTTATGCCCAAATTAGGGAAAATTCGAGATTGGTGCACCAAGTGTGTGTCATTAAGTCAAATAGGTTTATTTAGACCTAAATTGGTATTGTGGGGGTAGCTACGTATCCACAATTGGATACGAGTGGGGCATATCGTGATATGTTATGATACATTATGATATGGGTTAGTAATTTGGGGATTTTGTGCTTGTTGGTGTATTTTCTCTCTAATATTCATTGTAACTATTCACATTAGCTATATATATTATATATATATTATTATTGGTTATTGGGGGTTTTGACACTTTAGTTGAGGGTGTATCAAGAGTATATCGACATTGCACTTGAGGTGTTTGATGAAATAATATTAGTATAGGTGGGAGTGTATTTATCTATAGTATCATATAGATATGCATATATATAGTTGTATTAGCATTAGTGTATATATGTGAAATATATATGTGCTATATAGTGTGTTGTGTGTGTGATTACACTTATAGACTGTGTGTGACAGTGAATAGTGGGTATTTTTACCAATAGAAGTGTGTATCAGTTGGTTGATTACCTGAGTGTCAGATGGTATTTGTATATCAATATGGGTGTACCTGAGTATTAGGTAGCAATAGAATATGTACTACTAATACATTATCAGACCCATAGTGTCATGAGATAGGGAATTATCTAATGTGGAATGTGTGTCAGGTGTAATCTCTATTAAGATATCAGTACAAATTATGCCTCAAGGTTGCTATACACTTGGGTACAAGAATGTGAGGTGTTACACCTATGTATGTAGGGAGATAGCTTAAGAAGTGAGTTGAGGGACTTTAGTAGGATGAGTGATGTTCAGAGTTTAAGTGGTGTGTGGAATGCTTTGGGGGCTCGGGTTTAAGCCAGTAGGAAGGGGGCTAAGGGACTGATAATTGGTACATGCTCGGGAAGAACCTGGCATTGCAGTGGGTAGCATAGAGGCTATAGTGGAGTTGACACATACCACAGTATATTGCATCAATGCAAGTATACAATAAATCTATTATACAATACAAATAGAGTTAGGGGTGCTACATATTCAAGGGAGATTGCTCATAATAGCCATTAATGAGGAGATACTCTCAAGCATATGCAGCAATGAGATGGGAATCTGTGTACAGGTACCTTAGTAACTTAGTGTATGTGTATTCTTAAAGTATTTGTTATATGTGTGTTGTGCTCGAGATGGGGGAAAGGAATTGAGCAGTAAATTAAATAATGGTTCCATATGACGGGGCTTGGTACAAGTATAGTTCAGGTGCAGTGAAGTGGGGCTATGGAGTATTGGTGATGAGTAAGTTTATTAGTGTTGGTATGAGTGTGATACCAAGTTCCAGTGGGTATCATATATGGATACCTAGATACTAAGGTTTGGGTTCAAAGAATGATGAGTAGGAAAATGTGTCCAAAGTGCAAGGAATGGGTACTAAGATATTAGTTGAGTTGAGTATTAAAGTCAAGGTAAGGTAGTAGTGTATGAGGATTAGTTGATTACAATATTTTGATCCTTTGGTATCAATATACTAAATATCGAGGGTGTTAGGAAACTAGAATGCTAGTCAGGACTAGGGTACTAAGGATAGTTGAGTAAGGTATTAAAGAGGTTGAGCTAGTGTTAGAATTTGGGTATCAAATAGTAAGGTAAGGGGTTTTATATTAAGATATTATAAGGTATAGTTATATATGAGACTATATAGTGTATATATGACACCTAGTATATAATATATAACTAGTATGTTCTAGAAACCTAGTATTAGCAAGGTATCGACCTAGAAAACTAGTATTGACTAGAAATGACCTAGTTTGAACGTGCTAACCTAGATTTGACCTTGTTTGACTACTTTGACCTAGTTTTGGCCTAGAAGCATCATTTTGAGTTAATTAAATATATTATTGACTCTAAAATACCATATGACATAGAATTTTATATATAGATCAATGTGACACCAGTTCGAATACCGACTTACATCACATTGCTCAGGACCACAGACAAGTACATTCTCTAACAGTTTTTGTTATTTTGATAATTACTATGCTTCTAGTTCTGTAGTGTTATACTCGATTCCTAACACAGCGGATTCACGGGCTAGTATCATAGATACCTGTCATGAGGAGTCGTAATTGGATCCATCGTACTAGCCGAGAAAGGAAAAGTATTAGTTGATTATATGATCATACCCCACTTACTTGTGTATATCTCACCCTCACCACATGAGGGTGTAGCTTGATCTTATTATTTGTAAATAGCTCCCCATATATGATTGGCATGATCCCTTTACCTATACTTGTGCATAGTCAATCATACTTGATTGACCTGATCCCTTATCTGTACTTGTGCATAGCCAATCATATATGATAGAGCAGATCTTGCCCCAAGCCAATCACATAATAACTAATACTTTAAGGTACTTAGCTAGTATTTCTATTTTTCTATTCCAGTTTACACCTGCTGATATAGTCATTCCCTTGTTTATTTATCGTTCATTATTGCATATAAATTATCTGTGTACCAGTTTTCTTATTGTTCCAGCATTTTTCTATCTTGTATTTTTTTATTTATAATTTTATAGGTATTATGATTATAATTGGAACTGTTGTTAGTTTATGTGCTTTGTTCCTATCCTAACTGGATAATATTTTTTAGTGGATCTCGAGAACTTTTATCCCATATACTATGGACCGAGAGTAGATGATGGCTACATCCAGGAGCTTCAAAAGGAATATATTCTAGTAGAGGATCCATTAGTAGTGGCTTAGAGCCTAGCATTTATATTATATTTGGATTATTCTATTTAGAGATACTCTGAGTTGTACTATTTGAGACTTATGTTGTATTTGAATTAGCTAGACTCTTAGATTTATTGCTATTGTTTGAGATATTATTTCTAGACTTATGTGTTGGAATATCTTTTATATTATTTTATATCTTTATCATGTCGTACTTCTTCCTTATAGATTATTGTAATTGAGTATTGGTATGACATTATATTATATTCATCTTGTCCTCCTTATGGAGTTGTGTTCTTCGATGGATTATATATTATTATGAGATGTGATAGATAGTATTATCACATAGACAGCGATCTACCATCAATGATGCAGCGTAGGCTGGACGTACCTATGTACTCATTCCCTTATTTCGGATATGGATTATGACATATTTTTATAGTGGCCCATGCAGGTCCAGGTCACATCTAGTGTAATATCATAGTAGGACTCAGACTTATAGTACTACTATGATCCTACTATAGGATATAGGATATAAGATAAGAGTATACTCAATCACAACTAGTAAACTTCCAACTATTGATTTTTCTATCCGTATCACTCTAAAAATTTGTATTCTTTGAATATTATTATCCTTCTTTGAAGATATCGTATCTTGTGCCTTGTTGACTTCTTCTTTCGATTTGTCTTCGGGATATCGTCGAAGACCATATCACAGAGATCAGGACCCGCAGCTTCAGAGAGGTCAGGCACCTCTCGACCTACCACCCGGGTAGCTGGAGTTGCTCCTTCTGTTTTCCATGTTCACATAAAAGTTTTGGCAGCTTTCGGGGTCCTCCTGCACTACCTTACCATATGGTTGCCCCAGTTGTTGCGGAGGACCTTCCCCCACCGCCACAGTTTCCTTTTCCTGTAGGCAACCTACTGACAGGGCACAGATGTTTGCTTTGATCCAGGGTATGGTAGATGTCCAGAGGGTATCAGCGGAGGCTCAGCGTATTCAGGTTGAGGCACAGAGGGCACAGGCACAGGCACGCCAAGCACAGACTGAGCTTATGAGAGAGAGCATAGAGAATGCTCACCAGGTGGCCTTACATGCAGTGGGGAGAGTTGCCCAGCAACATCCTATCCAGCCACAATAGGAGAGGCCAGGCACTATTATGGACTTCAAGAGGATGTCGCCTTGGGAGTTCAAGGGTACTGAGGGGATACTCTTGCTGATGACTGGTTGGAGGATATAGAGAGGATCCTACGTTTTGCTTAGATTCTAGAGAGCTTACAGATCGAGGTGGACGTCAGCCAGCTTTTTAATATCGCACTCACTTGGTATCGCAGGAGCCCAGGCTTGCCGCACCAGGACTTACTTTGGAGGATTTCAAGGAGCTTTTCAAGAAAAAAAAATTGGAAAGTGGTCCTTGGAGCTTTGAAGAGTAAGTTTTATAACTTGGTCCAGGGGAACATGTCGGTTGAAGAGTATGTCATAGAGTTTTGTCATTTGAGCTATTTTTCACCATTCATGATTCGGGACCCATGAGATCGAGCCCGAAAGTTCAGAAAGGGCTGATAGGAGAAATCAAGTAGCACACTTCTGGTAGACGCACCACCACCTATGAGGGTATCTTGATAGATGCTCAGATTGCTAAGGATGACCTGGACCTCAGGCCCAAGAGGGGTCACGATATTTTTAGAGGTTCGAGTGGCAGTGCAGGACCGACCAAACATTCCCATTTTTATCAGCAGTAGAGACCGTTCTAGCACCATCACTAGCACCACCCGACACCAGTTCGTGGACATGTTCAGCAGCAACCACAAAGACAGGCACAACAGGCCATTCATTATATATTTGGTGGAAATCTAAGACATATCAGGGAGGTCTGCCAGAAGAGGCTGGGAGTGTGCCTTTTCTGTGGGTCACCCGGCCACCAGCTGAGGGATTGTTTAGGTCGTCCATCTCAGGGAGGAATAGCTAGAGCATCGATTCAGGGAGCACCAGCAAGGCCACCCGTAGTTCAGAAGAGGGGACCTCCACTTCTGCCATAGCAGCATACATTTGCCCAGCACTAGCAGCAGAGAGGTGCACCCCAGGGGCAAGAATTTGCCATGACGGTCGAGGAGACTGAGCCAGAAGGAGATGTGTTTTCAGGTTCAGTCCTTCTTGATTCCTTTCTAGCATTAGCTTTATTTTATTATGGTGCTTCCCATAGTCTTGTATCTTTATCTTTTGCTCTTAAGCATCATTTAGAGGCTGAACCCTTGGCTAGAACTTACAAGATTATGATCGGAGGTGGCATTATCCTGGTTAGTGATGTTTGTAAGGATCGAAGAGTTACATTGGAAGGCCAGGAGTTAAATGCGTGCTTACTCATAATGCCACTTCCGAGCTACGAAATTATACTCGGGATAGATTGAGTATAGATTATCGAGGAGGCAGGGTATTATTTTAACTGCCAGAAGAGCCAGAATTTAAGATTGCAAGAGGAGCAGCGGAGCAGAGCGAAAGTATCATCTGTAGAGCCATGGTGGAAGAGAAGTATCTAGCACATCCTTTGATAGCAGAGTTTATGGATGTTTCTCGGAGGAGTTGTCAGGATTGCTACCAGACCAAGATATTGAGTTTTCTATAGACTTGGTGCCAGGCGTAGAGTCGATATCACAGCACGTATATAGGATCAACATAGCGAACTGGCAGAGTTGAAGAAGCAGGTAGATGAATTACAGGATAAAGGCTTTATCAGATCCAGTTCATCATTGTGGGGTGCTCCGGTATTGTTTGTACCGAAGAAGGATAGATCGGTACTCATGTGTATCAACTATAGGGCTCTAAACAATCTCACTATCTAGAACAAATACCTATTATCGAGGATAGATGATCTCTTTGATCAGTTGAGCAGAGCGAAGGTATTCTCGAAGATAGACTTGAGGTTAAGCTACCACCAGGTGAAAGTGAAGAAGGAAGATATTCCAAAGACATCTTTTCGGACTCGGTATGGCTAGTTTGAGTTCATTGTGATTCCATTTGGGTTGACCAATGACCCTACGATATTCATGAACCTGATGAACAAGATATTCCACCATTACATTGACAAGTTTGTGGTAGTGTTTATTTATGACATTCTTGTGTATTCGAAGATATCGGAGGAGTATGAAGAGCACCTGAAGATAGTTTTGGAGACTCTCAGGAAGGAGGAGCTTTATGGAAAGCTTTTGAAGTATGAGTTCTTCCTTGACAAGGTTAAATTTCTTGGGTATGTAGTGACAAGAGATGGGATCTCAGTTGACCCAAAGAAGATTGTGGCAGTGGAGTCATAGGCTACTTCGAGTTTAGTAGCAGAGATCAAAAGTTTTTTAGGGTTGATAGGTTATTGCAGGAGATTTGTACAGGACTTCTCCAGGATTGTAGAGCCAATGGCAAGGCTGACCAAGAAGGATGTGGACTTTGTCTAGATAGAGGATTGTCAGGCCACTTTTAATTAGATGAAGAAGAGATTGACGATAGCTCCAATGTTGACATTGCCATCAGGGACATGTAGATTCACTATCTATAGTAATGCTTCAGGGAAGGGTTTGGGTTACGTTCTTTAGCAGCATGGGAAGATGATTGCATATGCTTGCAGGCAATTACATTCTCATGAGAAGAACTACCCCATCCATTATTTGGAGTTGGCAGTGATCATCTTTTCTCTAAAGTTATAGAAATACTATCTGTACAGAGAGCATGTAAAGATCTTTACAGACCATAAGATCTTAAAGTATATGTTTACACAGAAAGAGCTGATCATTAGGCAGAGGAGGTGGTTAGAGCTGATGAAAGACTTTAATATTTTATTGCAGTATCATCCAGGGAAGGCCAACGTAGTCATCAATGCCTTGAGCAGGTATACGGTGGCTATGTACTTGACGACAGACAGACACTTGTTGGCCGATCTTGAGAGCTTGTGTATAGAGGTTCTAGTTTCTCGTATCGAGATACAGATGTAAAGATTATAGATACAATCTGAGCTGATGGACAGGATCAGGGCTACGCAGTATGATGATGAGACTCTGAGGAGCATCAGGGCATACGTTCGGATGGAATTATCGAAAGATTTTACCATTGTTGATAATGGATTGTTACAGCACGGTACTAGATTATGTATGCCGAGTGGGGAGTTACGTGAGGAGATTTTGTAGGAGGTACATCACTCTCAGTACTTTATGTATCCAGATGCCAACAAGATATATGGAGACCTGAGGGAGCATGTAGGGTGGTATGGTATAAAGTGGGAGGTGGCGTGCTTTGTATCTAGGTGTTTAGTATGCCAGCATGTAAAGGAAGATAGGCAAAGGCCAGGTTGATTACTTCAGCCTTTACCTATCCTAGAGTAGAAGCAGGAGCTTGTGACCAGGGATTTTATTTCTGGGCTTCTACGTTCTCTCGGAGAAAAAGATGCAATTTTGGTCAATCGTAGACAGGTTGACCAAATTGGCCCACTTTATACCATTTAAATTGGGGACATCTACGGAGAAGATAGTGGAGATGTATGTACGAAATACTGTCAAATTATATGGAGTTCCTGTGAGCATCATCTCGGATCGGGGTAGTCATTTTACTTTCCACTTATGGAGGAGTTTACAGGCTAGCTTGGGCACTCAGCTCAAGTTTAGTATCACATATCACCCCTAGACAAACGGGCAGTCAGAGATGGCTATTCAGAATCTCAAGGATATGCTCCATACTTGTGTTCTGAATCTTAAAGGTTCTTGGGATGATAATCTGCACCTGGTAGAGTTTGATTACATCAACAGTTACCAGGCCAGCATTGAGATATCACCATTTGAGGCTTTATATAGACGGAGATATCACACTCCTTTATCTTGGGATGATATTGATGAGAGAGACTTGTTGGGGCCAGAGATGATTGTGGATGTAGCTGAGAAGGTAAAGCTTATTAGGGATAGGCTCGGGTGGCGCAGGACAGACAGCGGCATTGGGCCGACAGCCACCGGTGACCCTTAGAGTTTGAGGTATAGGTTTTATTTTATGTTGCTTGTGATTGCTTTGTTTTAGATTTCGTATTAAGGCTGTGTTTGTTTTAGGTTGGCAATTTGGTGTTTCCGAAATTTTTTCCTATACGGGACATGATTAGCTTTGGTGGAGGCGGGAAGCTTAGTCCATGATACATTGGACCCTTCAGTGTTCTTGTGAGGGTCGGTGCAGTAGTCTACAGACTAGACTTGCCTCATGTACTAGAGGGAGTTAATAACATGTTCCACATATCGAAGGTAAGATGGTATATAGCAGATCCGAGTTATGTACTAGATCACTCGAAGATCGAGGTGGGTCTGACTCAAAGCTATCCAGAGCAGCCAGTGGAGATTTTGGATCGCAGTGAGAAGGTATTACGAAACTAGACCATTTTCTTAGTTCTTGTCGTATGGAGACATCACTCTTCCGGTGAGTCAACTTGGGAGAGGGGGGGTGAAATGCACGAGAAGTACCCTTATCTCTATGAGCCTTGAGGTAATATTCTTATTTTGTTGTGTTATTGTGCTAGTTTAGTTTTTAATTTCGAGGACAAAATTATTTTAAGGAGGGTACTTATCATTACCATATTTCTAGAATAGTATTATTTTTGTAATTTTGTATTATTATAAATAATATATTTATATTCTATTTATATAAATGTGTATGTTGTATACTGTGCCTAATATAATTATTAGTTAATAGGTTGGATTAGCTAATAAGACATGACTCTAGTAAACCTAACTAGACTTGACATGACAACTTGGACCAATTTATTAGACTAGTCATATTGGACCCTAATTAGCTAACCATTCTCATTAATTAAAGATTAGATTGAACCTTCATCGGGAAGAGAAGCTTTTCTCACTAATTAAATTATTTATAACAAACCAGTAGGGGCATCCTTGACTTTTTACATTTCTTGGGAGAGGGTTATTGTGGCCAGCCCTAATTATAGGGAAGGGTTCTCTCTCTCTCCTCTCATTCTTCATCCCAATTATTTCCTAATTAGTGTTCTTCCCCAAAGTTACTCTTTTCTCCACCAAATTCTACCAAACCACTCTCAATACCTTCCCTAATAATCATCTAAGGGGCAATAGGATCTTGGATTGCAAGGAGCATTCGAGAAGAAGGAGTTTGTCTAGGAACTCGTGTCCAAATCGTGTTCTATTGAGTTTTTATTGGGAATCCATCTCCCAATAGGTATAATTCTAAAATATCTCTTTAATTAGGTTTTAATTATTGTATTTGTCACGCCCCAGTCCCAAAATATATGGAACCAAGCCACGTGACAATAGCCAGCTGACACGTCTCCGAGGATATCCCAATTTAATGGATCCACGAAGAGTGCTACGCTGTCCTATAATACTAACATGTCCAATAATAGTCAATAACAGGTAATCTAATCTCATCCACAATATAAAGAGCAAGAAACACTAAATAAACTGCTGGTTGATAAATACCAGTCTCAAGATATCATAGTACAACCAGTGATGTCTGGTGGGAACAAACCCACTACTATGACGAAATAAAGTACTGAAATGAGATATAAAAGAGAATGACTAGGGCATCGGCTGAGTAGAAATGATGCCCTCCATCTAGGCTGAAGGCCTACCAACTGGTCACGGAAACTCTGACGGCTGCACCTCCAACTCCTCAGCTGAAGCAAATCTCGTCTCCTGTCCTGGGCCGTATACGGTGGGGTAGTAAGCCTCGTCTAAATCTGGAAAGGTACCAGGTCCTCAGAGGAACGTAACAAGATACAAGAAAACAACATGCTATATATGAATACTGAATAAAATAAATACAATAAGGGTGTACTAGCCATCTAAGTGAATGCAATGTGAGAACAACGCTGGTGCGTATGGATAGGTGTAGGCATAACGTCCATGCTCCGAAGAGTGTGGCATCTGTACAGTATATCGTCCATATCGCTCCGAAGAACGTGGCATCAGTGTAAGGGAAAGTCATTGGATCCGAGGCTCCTCCGAAACTATGGTTCCAATGTGGGTACCCCATACGCCTACTAGTTGTCCTCCCCGCCCAATGTAGATACGCCAGTCGACTACTCGACGGGCATACCTTGTATCTATATGCCAAGTCTCTAAATTATATCTTGACTACATGCTAACCGTGATGTAGGATATACGCAACGATAGCTAGTCGAATACGCAAACCTGCATCCCAATATGAATATGTCTCAGTTAACGTGTAAGGTGTCAGGTCTCAGACAATAACAGAGTATCGTCCAATGGGTTGGGTCTACTAAGAGCTAGGTCCATGTATACTAATCAGCGACGTATCCGTCGAATGCACCCGAGACAACTCGGACGCGCACAGTTGTATAAACTATAAGCAACAAGAATACAATACAACACATGCATATTTAAATTAGACAGTAAATATAGCAAGGTATCTTGCCTGTGTCCTGAAGCTGAGAATGCCAAAGGCCGGTTCCTGCAATGTCTCCTGGCTGGTCCAAAGGTCCTAACACACCAATATGATATAGCAAACTAACATCAGACACTAAAGGAAATACACGCTTAATTTATGACGCTATTCTAGGTACTGACATGAAATCATGGTTGGTCGACTACAGTGACGCGTGTGCACGTAGCTAGGATGTACACGTGTTCTGTCCTCGGCTACTATGTATCTCATGACAATAAATTACTAAGTTATGGGTTACGAAGCTGATTACGCTTTAGTACAAATGTGTCCTTACTTCCATGCTTGAGTATACATATAAATGCCCAGGTTTTTAGGTGGACAACACGTCTTTATATTCGAGTCTTATATTAAGGAAAATATTGGTTATTAATGAATGTTAAACCTTATTAATCATCATCCTTCTTACAAGTAGGGTTTATGTAAGTTTTAGGGTTGTGTCCAGGATTCCGACGACGTCACCATGCGAATATATATACCGCGATACAAGTAAGAAGGAAAAATAGGTCATTTACCTAGGCGTGGCGGATGGGAGACCTGTGCTTGCTGTCGGTTCTTCTCCGGCGGGGCGGATCTCTGGCCGGCATCCAGTCAACCACGGCAGCAGCGGCAGCACACAGTATGTGCAGCAGCGGCGGCAGCGGCTATATGTATAGCAACAGCGGGAGCTGCTTTGGTCGCGGCGGGCGGATGGGAACGGTGCGGGGATGGTCGGCGTTGGCCTGGGAGCGGTGGTGGGCGGTGATCGAGGCGGCTGGTCGCTCGGGGCAGCGGCTGTATGTGCAGCAGCAGCGGCAGTGCACAGTACGTACAGTAGCGGCGGATGGGGGTGCTGCTCTGGCGGTGTGGGTGGTGCTCCGATGGTTGGGTGGCGGCGTGAGGGCGGGGCTGGTCGGATGTAGGAGGGTAGCTCGGGATGTAAGGGAACGGCTAGGGTTTTGAGGAGGGGTGGTGAATAGTGAATTAGGGTTTGAGTGAATAGATGTATATTTATAGGGATGGTGGAGATGATGGGCTGGACTCGAGGGTTGGGCCTGTCAGGCTTGTTGAGAGGGAGATGATCCACTCGAAAGTGCATGTGGGCTTGGTTTGGTTTTGCTTGAGGTAAAAAATGGTTTTAAGCTTGATTTAATTCAATAATTCAACTCGGTAATTACTAATGCGTCGGAAATGCAAGGAACTAGATTTGGGTGATACACAGGAGTCGTGGCTTAACAAGTTTGGTGTAAACCGATACCCTAATTTGGGTACACGGAATTTGGGGTTCCGGTTTTATCTTAGTAAAGTAATTATTTAAATCCTATTTTTGACGAGGGGGTTTACAGCATTTGACCACTAGAAATCCACCCATGCATTAGAGCTACCCATAGAAAGATGTGTTGGCTTCTAATGACCCATATTATGACTTCTACATTGAGTTTTGTGAGCAAATTAGGGAAAATTCAAGATTGGTACACCAAGTGTGTGTCATTAAGTCAAATAGGTTTATTTAGACCTAAATTGGTATTATGGGGTAGCTACGTGTCCATAATTGGATACGAGTAGGGCGTATCATAATACGTTATGATACGTCATGATACTGGTTGGTAATTTGGGGGTTTTATGCTTGTTGGTGTATTTTCTCTCTAATGTTCATTGTAACTAATCACATTAGTAATATATAGTTATATTTGATATATATATATATATATATATATATAGTAATATTGCTTATTAGGGGTTTTGACACTTTAGTTGAGGGTGTAACAAGAGTATCTCGATATTGCACATGAGGTGTTTGATGAAATAATATTAGTATAGGTGGGAGTGTATTTATCTATAGTATCATATAGATATACATATATGTAGTTGTATTAGCATTAGTGTATATATATGAATATATATATATATATATGTGCTATATAGTGTGTTGTGTATGTGATTACACTTGTGGACTCTATGTGAAAGTGAGTATTGGGTGTTTTTACCAACAGAAGTGTGTATCAGTTGGTTGATTACCTGAGTTTCAGATGATATATATATATATATAAATATGGGTGTACTTGAGTATTGGGTAGCAATAGAATGTGTATCACTAATACACTATCAGACCCATAGTGTCATGAGATAGGGAATTATCTAATGTGGAATGTGTGTCAGGTGTAATCTCTGTTAAGATATCAGTACAGATTATGCCTCAAGGTTGTTGTGCACTCGAGTACAAGAATGTGAGGTGTTGCACCTGTGTGTATGGGGAGATAGATCGAGCAATGAGTTGAGGACTTTAGTAGGATGAGTGATGTTCAGAGTTTAAGTGGTGTATGGAGTGCTTTGGGGGCTTTGGTTTAAGTCGGTAGGAAGGGGACTAGGGGACTGACAGTTGGTGCAAGCTCGGGAAGAACCTGGCAGTGCAGTGGGTAGTTTAGAGGCTGCAGTGGAGTTAACACATACCACAACATGTTGCATCAATGCAAGTGTAAAATAAATCTGTTGTACAACACAGGTAGAGTTAGGGGTGCTGCATATTCAAGGAAGATTGCTTATAATAGCGAGGTCTGCAAGCATATGCAGCAATGAGATAGAAATCTATGTATAGGTACCTCAGTAACTTAGTGTTTGTGTATGCCTAGAGTATGTATTCTGTGTGTATTGTGCTCGATATGGGGGAAAGGAATTGAGTAGTACATTAAATAATGGTTCCAGTTGATTGGGCTTGGTGCAAGTCTAGTTCAAGTGCAGTGAAGTGGGGCTAGGGAGTATTGGTGATGTATAAGTTTATTAGTGTTGGTATAAGTATGATACCAAGTTCTAGTCGGTATCATATATGGATACCTAGATACTAGGGTTTGGGTTCAAAGAATGATGAGTAAAAAAATGTCTCCAGAGTACAAGGAATGGGTACTAAGATATTAGTTGAGTTGAGTATTAAAGTCAAGGTAAGGTAGTAGTATATGAGGATTAGTTGATACCAATATTTTGATCCTTTGGTATCAAGATACTAAATATTGAGGGTGTTAGGAAACTAGTGTATTGAAACTAGAATACTAGTAAGGACTAGGGTACTAGGGATAGTTGAGTAAGATATTAAAGAGGTTGAGTTAGTATTAGAATTTGGGTATAGTATTAGAATTTGGGTATCAAATAGTAAGGTAAGGGGTTTTATATTAAGATATTATAAGGTATAATTATATATGAGACTATATAGTGTACATATGACACTTAGTATATAATATCTAACTAGTATGTTCTAGAAATCTAGTATTAGCAAGGTATCGACCTAGAAACCTAGTATTGACTAGAAATGACCTAGTTTGGCCGTGTTGACCTAGATTTGACGACTTTGACCTAGAAGCATTTTTTTGAGTTAATTAAATATATTATTGACTCTAAACTACCATATGATATGGAATTTCATATATATGTTAGTGTGATACCAGGTTGGATATCGACTTGCATCATATTACTCAAGATCACAGACGAGTACATTCATTGACATTTTTTGTTATTTTGATGATTACTATGATTCTAGTTATGCATTATTATACTCGATTTCTGACACAGTGAATTCACGGGCTAGTATCATAGATACTTGTCATAAGAATTCATGATTGGATCCATCGTACTAGCCGGTGTCATAACCCGCACCCGGTGTAGGGATGCAAGTAGTGAACAATGCCTAGCCTACACCGCAGCATCAGCGGTAGAACATTGTTTGGGTAAACTATCTATCAATATAAATATACTATAAACAATATGAATATACTCAATCACGGATCTAAGATAGAAATAAGCACAAATATGATAAAAGAATAGAAGAGTCACGAATACAACTCATGAGACAATAATAACATCAAATGAGTTAGAGAAAACTAATAGTAATGTTGGAGACAAATCAAGTACAAAGAGTCTAACTATGAAGCTACGAGTCCTGGGTCATCTATCTCAGTCGGGATGAGACCCTCCTGAGCCAAGGTCTCTGGCTCTAAGCCCACAACATCTTGAGGTCCATAGTGAGTGGGGTACCACTCCTCAGTGTCATTTGGAAAAAATATATCCAGTCAGAAAAGGAGCAGAGTGCATCTCTAACAACAGTTCTAATAAATGATATAAACTATATAACAGTAAATAGATGTGAATATACAAGATGCAACATATAGATACAAGAGATATATAATAAAGGAAATACTAAAATAAATACAAGAATGAACAATATGGCATTGAACAAGAATACTAATGACTAAGTGAGTGAGTACCAGCTTTAACATGTGATCGGCTTGGAAAACTTACACAAGCAACATGCACAAGGATAAAATGGCCTGGTTAGTCATTTGTACGGTGTATGACCAACACTCACAAGGTATGATTACATATCTACACTAAATACTCCTTGCCCCTGACTAGTATAGTGGATCCAACCATAGTACGTTATAACACGGGTTTCCACAAGAAGGGCGCTACTCTTCTCGTGATCCAATGTCTGTACTTATACAAGAAGAACAAGAAAACAATGCTTACACAAGATATACTATAAATACCAAGGAATAATATCTCATGACGAGATACGGATAGACCAATCCATGTAACCATCGTATTAAGAAATCAAGGATATCTACACTAAATATAAAAGACATAGAGGATATCATAAATGAGAAACTATCAGAGAATGTACTAGCCTAAAATCTGGTGAACAGTATCATAGATGTCCGGTACGGTACCTCGAAGACCTAAATATGGAATATTATATCAATAAAAGATTTTGGAATGGAAATAAGTTAAACTGGTCAACATCTAGGTCAAAAAGTTATTTCTAAGTCAAAATAGTCAAACTAGGTCAACTCTAAGTCAAACTGGTCAAACTTGATCAAACTAGTTATTTCTAGGTTGCATGAGTCTAATTCTAGGATATTAGGTCCATACACTATGTAACTAGGCCACACTAGCTAAACTAGGATACTAGAAAACCAATAGGATATCGTATTATAAGATACACAAGAATTTAGATATGAAAATATCATAATATGTATATACAATCAATACTATCTAATATTCCTAACTAAACAAATGCTAAGGGAATACCTTAGCTTTGAACCAATGCGGTACTACACCCCCATCTTGATAGTTAAATCCAATACCTTGAGTATCAACCCAATACCTTAACATTTACCTTGGTATCACAAGGTAATGTGAATCCTTGTGTATACTAACTACCAAACTTTAACTATATACTAATATGTATTTACTAATACCAAACTACTATACTAACTACTAATACATACTAAAACATATATACATATATACATACATCTACGTATCACTAACTAAAGATACAAGAATATACATAACACTAATAGTAACAAGTATACATATCACCAATAGTAATCACTAGCTACTAGATATCAAATTTACATATGTATACATACCTACTAACTAGTTAAACTACTAATGAACTAGCTAGCCAACTAACTACTAAACTAACTAAACTATCAAGCTACTAGTAAACTATACATTAAGATACTAGCTAACTAAACTACTAGATTACCTAGCTCTGATACACTGCTGATACTTAAAGCAGGTGTTGCTGCTACTTGATGGCTCGAGCATTTGTCGCTGCTACAGTTGGCTGCTGCCACTACACTGCATCAGCTCCCCAACCTTGCTACTACCCGTTGTGCTATAATTGATGGCTGCACTGCATGATGCTGCAGCTGCTATTGTTGTTGTTGTTAGCTGTAGTGCTGAATGCTAACTGCAATGGCTGCTGTACTGCATATTACTACTGCTGCTCTATGCCTCAGTGCATGCTTCATGCTCTGCTGCAGGTGTTGCACTTGCTCGAGGCTGCTACACTGTGCTACTACTGAACTGTTGCAACTGTTGTACTTCAGTGCACTGTGCACTCTATTTTCTGCTGATACTATGCACTGCCTCGATCCCCTCTCACACACATCCATACAACCACACACACAAACACCTATATATATATATATATATATATATATATATATACATGGATCTACATATACATATAAACACACACATACCTATATATAACCACTATGTATATATACATAAATTATACCTCTATATATATATATATATATATATATATATATATATATATATATATATATGCATACACATAAGTATATACATATATATGCATACACATAAGTATATACATATATAATAATACATCTATACAAATAAACAACATAAAATATAACTATATATATACAATGATAAATATAGCCATTACACAAGGCAAATGGAAACTAGAAATGAAATAAAACAAACACGTGGAGTGCATCGCTCTCGTATCACACTAGATCTATGATACGCTCACGATACGAGTCCACCACACAACAAAAATAGCATATATGAACAATACGAAGAGTCAAATATAAATATACGTGTCCGTGTCAAAATATGACATGCACAAACCCCCGTGTCGGAGAAAAATTCCTAAATCAACTCGTATCTCCAAATTATTGGGATTAGGCCTACACGTATCTAATTATGGATATGACACTAGCCACACACAATCAAACACATGTTTATTTGGTCTAATTGACCAATTGACAAACACAACATGTGTCAATCTCGGAATTTCCCCAAAATTGACACAAAATATACCATAACTTCCTCCATAGGCCTCCAATGAACCTAATTCCAATTCCTATAGGTAGCTTTAGCTTATGGGATAGTTCCTAATGATTAAAACAAAAATTTAGAATCTAAACAAAGAAAAAAATCTGAATTGTACCTATTGGGAGATAAATATCCAATAAAACTTCCAAATTGGGTGAAATAAGCCTTCAACTTATAGATCCTTGCTCTTCCTTGTAGATCCTTACTTCCTCCTTGTAGATCCTTGCTCTATTAGCCTCCAATAGTGATTAGGGAAGGAATTAGAAAGAAATTTGGTGTGAGAATAAAGAAATTGGAAAGAGGGTATCCAAGATCTAGATTTGTAATAAAAATGAGGAGAGAGAAATTTTTCTCCTATATAAATATGGGCCGGCCACTTAACCCCCTCCCTAAGTTACTATACAATGTCTAAAATATCACTTGGGGCCTATCATGAAGAAATAATTAAGGAGGAAAGATTCTAGTCTAATGAGTTTAATTTAATTAAGCATCCTCCTAATGAATGGACTTATAATTGGGCTTAATTCTAGCTAAATTTAAATATAGGTCCATGGATCTAATCTAAACTAGTTAGGTCTACTAACACAAGTCTAAAATAATAAAATAAAATCTAACAATAATTAAATTATAAAATAAATAAATATTTAATAAGCATAATATTTAATTAATTATGAAATGACCAAAATATTCTTTCCTAGAAAATATGGTAGTAACAGCCGGGGACGGAAAAGTATTAGTCGATTATGTGATCATACTCCACTTACTTGTGCATAGCTCACCCTCACCATACGTGGGTGTAGCTTGATATTATTACTTGTGCATAGCTCCCCATATATGATTGGACTGATCCCCTTACATGTACTTGTGCATAGTCAATCATACTTAATTGACCTGATCCCTTACATGTACTTGTGCATAGCCAATCATATATGGTAGAGCCTGATCTTGTCCCAAGTCGATCACATAATAACTAATATTTTAATGCAATTGGATAGTATTCCTATTTCTCTATTCCAGTTTATACTTTTTGATATAGTCATTCTCTTGTTTATTTATCGTTCATTATTGCCTGTGATATGATTATTGGCGTACCAGTTTCCTTATTTTTCCAGCATTACTTCCATCTTATATTTTCATTACTAACAGTTTTATAGGCTTTATTATTATAATTAGAACTGTTGTTAGTTTATGTGCTTCATTTCAATCCTGACTGGATAATATTTTTTAGAGGATCTCGAGAACTTTTGTCCCATATACTATGGACCGAGAGTAGATGATGGTTACATCCAGGAGCTTCAAAAGGATCATATTCCAGTAGAGGATCCATTAGTAGTGACTTAAATTATTCCATTTAGAGATACTCTGAGTTGTACTATTTGAGACTTATGTTGTATTTGAGTTAGCCAGACTCTTAGATTTATTGCTATTATTTGAGATATTATTTCTAGACTTATGTGTTGGAACATCTTTTACATTATTTTATATCTTTATCGTGACATACTTGTTTCTTATAGATTATTGTGATTGAGTATTGGTATGACATTATATTATATTCATCTTGTCCTCCTTATGGAGTTGAGTTCATTAACAAGTTATATATTATTTTGAGATGTGATAGACAGTATTGTGACCTAGACAGCGCTCCTCCAAGTTGATCAAATAATTCATCAATTCTTGGTAATGGATATTTATTCTTGATTGTTACCTCATTTAATGCTCTATAATCAATGACCAGTCGTAATATGTTATCTTTCTTCTTCACAAAAAAGACTGGTGCTCCCCTAGATAAAATACTTGGTTGAATAAATCTTTTAGTCAACAGAACTTTTATTTGTTTATTCAACTCTGCTAATTCTTCATTATTCATAGGATACCTTTTCTTTGCTACTTGTGTTGCTCCAAGAACCAAATCTATAGTAAACTCTATTATTCTGTCTGGAGGTAATTTTAATAATTTATCAGAAAATATATCCTTAAATACAGATAATATCCTCAAAAAAATTTCTTCTTCAATATTTTGGAATACTCCTTGAATTGGAAGCATAAGTTCTTCAATCTTCTCTGCTTGATCTTCCTTATGATCTCAAATAAATTCACGTATTTCTCTTCTTAGAAGTTGAAATATAACCCTTTCTTGACCAAAATCTATATTAGCTACTGATAATGTAAACCAATCCATTCCGAAGACTATATCATAATTGCTCATTAGAAAAACCAAAAGTTTTACTCGAAATGATTTGCCTCCAATTCTGATTGGACAAGCTTTAGATATGATCGACTTCCATTAAACCATTTTTCGTTAAAATTCTTAGTCTCTTAGGTAATAATTCAGTCTATATCTCATGTAAACATATAAATGTAGCATATATAAAGGAATATGTAGCGCCAGAATCAAAAAAATATTGTTGTTGGATAAGATGAAACTTATATTATACTTTCACAACTTCTCCAGGCAATTTTGCCTCATTAGTATCCATCAAGAAAGCTTGGCCATGCTTCTTCTTGCCAGTATAAGCTTGTTGCAATCTTTGTTCTTGCTGGAATTATTTTATTTGGGATGGTAACGGAGGCCTATACTAACTTCCTGCAGGAACCATTGTCGATATTATTGGTGCTCCCTGTTGTATTAGCCTTGGTGTATTTGATATTGGCCTTGGCCTTGGTACATTTTTAGTGAATTATCTGTCTTGGGTTAAACCATGTGTCACATTTCAGTACCGGAATACGGAGACGGACATGGCCAGCTCTCCCGTAATAGATATAGAACATCGTACGGCAGTTATGACTGCAACTAGACAAGGGGGTACATACTATAAGTAAGTCACTTAGGGTCACATAGAACATCTAATATCTTAATCAGTCAAATAAGAACAGTAAACATAGAACATATATGACAAGAAAGTAAGGCATCCCAAACTCCCTGCCACAATATTCAAGAAACCAACTGTGCAAAAATGAGAAGGCTGGCAGAGTAACAAGAGTACATGAACGTGATCAGCTATAGTCTGATTAATTACAATCATGTAGGGAACTAAATATCCAGATTCACGGCTAACAAGTGCCCGTAGCTAAACGCTCAAAATGAGTAAAATATGAAATAATAAGCAGAGAATAAGAAATACACTCATTTCCCTCAGTGGCCATCCGCCTGGTGCACACCATTATTCAGGGGAAAGTACGCTTGATCTTCGGGTACTGGCTCTGAACCTTGCCATGGAAAACCAGTAGGTTAGACCCAAATAGTAAGTACCACAAAGGAAGCACGAATGCAAAAATAAAACCAGATTATACAATATATATATATATATATATATATATATATATATATATATATATATATATATAGTCATGTCTTATAGTTTTGGTTCATAGCACATCGTGACACAACAATCTAACCCTACAACAAAATAAGGACAAGATTTAAACCATCACACCATGATAGTCCATGTCCCTAGACTTTTTGATAGTAGATACAACACAAACACGCTCAGTTATATAATCAGCTAATTACTTTTACAGCATACTAGATGGAGTCTAGGTTATACCAGAGATATTATGCATATAGGAATCCTCAGATTGAACCAGGTACTAGCGGGGTTAGCCAAGCCACAAATTGTCGTATAGCACATAGTAGTATGCATCGATCCCTCGTAAGGCCACCGTACTAAGATCGCATAGAATACATAGTATCATATAGTATTTAGATATTGATATCCATTAATAAGGATTTAAACAATATCCATGGGGACTAGCCTGAATACCCCAATTCAGATGACTGGAGGTGACTAGTTAGGTACGATCTCGAGATTCCATTTTCTTCCAATGCTCTATAAGTTTAGTTGCCTAGTTAACCCTAATATTAACTGAAATCTCATGGCATGGTCACATGGTATTCCCCTTATATGATGTACCATAGTATGGCCATGCTAGATACGAATCCACTTTGTCACTTGATAGTTTAATTTGTATTCACCCCAGCGTGATGCAATAATCAATAGATCCTAGCCACGCTTGGTCATTAACTAACCCTTATGTTCATGCTGGAGGCTGAGTCATATCACATGTCATATAGCACATAGGTATACCACAGTGTAAATATATAATATAATCGTGTAGTAACACTTAGCATGTAGGAACACATAGCATGTAATAAGTGTATCAGCACGGATACAAGTGGTCAGGTCATAACGCATAGATGAGTCTAATACTTTTGTGGTCATCAAAGTCACACATACAACTCATAAAGTCCAAAAGAACATTCAACCAAAACTAATCCAATAAAATGTGTACAAGGGGTCGCATACGCACAGAAGGATCAAGGCCGCATGAAAAGTTAGTCCGTATGACAATCTGGGCCGTATGGAGTCATGCTTCATGGAGTCTTAGCGTAGAGAACCAGGGCTAGGTTTACTCCTCGGGATAAGTGATGAGGCGACGAGGAATAATTAAAGTGTTAGTGATGTTACATAAAGTGTGTCAGAAGGAAAAGACAAAACTATGAAAAGATGTGCTACAGTTTCAGAGTCATGCATCCAAGAATGGTGGTTGCATACCCTACTTGCCGCATAAGTATCGATGTCGCATGGGATTCGATGTCGCATGGATTATTTTGGACTTAGCGAATTTCTCATTCATTCAGCGACTAAACACAAGAAGTCCTTTCAGAACATATGTGTATTAGTCAATCATGCGCCCAAAAGAGATGGACGCATGCTGGTATATGATAAAGAGTTTAGGCCGCATAACATCTTCATATCGCATAGCCCTCTCTGCCGCATATGGTTCTGGCCGCATGAGATCTTCATCATTCCAAACAGCAGGTTCGGCCATGGCAAAATCTCCAAAACCAAAATTTTATTTTGTTCATAAAAACTACGTTCTAACTCCCAATTGAGTGAACCAACTACCAAAATACTCGAAATAAAGTGCTCCATCCATCCCAAAAACTATTTTTTGAAAATACTATGTTTTAGTAGAACAAAACCACTAAAAACTCAAGGAACCCATGAAACCCTAAGTTATAAAAGTAGATCTACACAAATCCACCCATCAAAACCAAAAACTCCAAATACTAAAAGTGTTTAGAATCATTATAAGCACATAATAGACTAATAAAATACAAAGAAAAGCAAAAATCAAAAATTAAGGGATTTCTCAATGTGGTGCAAGGTATACTTGCCTAGAAATAAAAGAAAGAGGGGAAATAAAGAATGAGGGAAGAGAGAGAAACAAGTTACCTAATATAGCTAAGGTTTGAGGTTTAGACCGTGGGTTCAAATTCATGAATAAACCAACCCACAAATAAATCATGAACTATGCTAAACCAAAAAATGGATCTAGTCTTCATGCATGCAACTTATTGATCATGCGAGCAAGAAATACTCTAAGCAGAAATAAATACAAGCAAAAAATATATATATCCCAAAAAATATATTTTTAGAACAGGAAGTGACATCTCTACCCACCTTAGAAAAAATTCGTTCTCGGAATTCAAACCCAAGGCTACTTAGAGAAATCAGAACAAGCACTATACTATTTACAAGATCATATAGTCAAATTCATGCATATGTAAAGTCATTGTCACATAGCATAGATAAACGAATTAGATTTGAGGTACGAAGGCATAAGAATAAATATACCTTCGGAGTCGAATAGGTATGGATACCGAGACCGAATTTCATTCTCGTGCTCCCCATGTCGACTATCCCAATGGATGATGAACCCAAGTAACTCGGACAAGATGAATAGTCTGATTCTTGAGCACCTTCTCCCTTCGGTCCAAAATGGATACGGGCTGCTCCTCGTAAGACAAGTTGGTACCAATGACTAGCTCAGAATGGTCAAGGATATGACTCAGATCCGGGACATACCTACGCAACTAAGATACATGAAATATATTGTACACCTCACATAGCGAAGACGAAAGGGCAAGACAATAAGCAACATAGCCTACTCGCTCGAGAATATCAAAGGGACCGATGTATTATGGACTAAGCTTCCCGCAAATCCTGAATCTACTGACTCCATGGGTTAAAGACATCCGCAAGAACACATGGTCGCCGACACAAAACTCTAATGGCCTACGATGCTGATATTTCCAATGTCGATGCCTATCCTGCATAACCCAAAATTGCTCTCTGATTTGCTTGACAACTTCTACTGTCTGCATGATCATTTCAGGACCTAACATCTTTCGCTCATCAATTTAATCCCATGTCAATAATGACCTACACTTTCTCCTATACAATACTTCGAAGGGTGCCAACTGGATGCTGGCCTGATAACTGTTGTTGTACGAGAACTCAGCGAGATATAGGTGATCTTTCCAAGACCCACCAAAGTCTAAAGTACAAGCTTACAACATATCCTCCAATGTCAGGAAGGTCCTCTCTGGTTGCCCGTCTGTCTGAAGGTGATAAGCGGTACTAAATCTTAACTTAGTGCCCAAACTCTGGTGTAAACTCTTCCAAAAATTTAAAGTGAATCGAGTGTCTTGATCGAATACGATAATTACTGGGATGCGTGTTGCCTTACTATCTATCGTATGTACATCTCTGCTAACTTCTCTGTTGATTGACCTACTCGAAAGGGAAGAAAGTGAGCTAGTTTTGTGAGATAATCTACTATTATCCAAACTGCATCACGACCAGTCAGAGATCTAGGTAAACCAGTCATAAAGTCCTTCATGATATGTTCCCATTTCCACTCCGGAATAGAAAGCGGCTGCAATAATCCTGCTGGTCTCTGCTGGTCGGCCTTCACTTGCTAACATACCAAACACCGAAAAATGAATCGTGTTATCTCCTTCTTCATCCTATTCCACCAAAAATATTGTTTATGTCTTGATACATCTTGGTACCTTCTGGATGAATTGAATAATGGGAACTGTGTGGCTCGGTCATTACTTCTTTCCGGATATCTCTACTTGGTACACGGAGATGATTTCTGAACCTAAGAGTTTTATCCTCATGAATAGTCAACTCTTTCCTGAGACCAAATTCATATTTTGCCCGAAGCTTCTGAACTTTTGGATCCTCTGCCTGAGCTGCCTTAATCCTCTTTATAATGGTAGATTGCACCTGTAAACTAGACAATACTCCTACATCTTGTGGAAGTACTATCTCAATTCCTAATTCTCGAAGATTTTATAAGATATGCCGCTGCGATGTCAACATAAATGTACAACCTCTCCTGCTAAGAGCATCATCTACCATATTTGTCTTGCTTGGATGGTACTGAAGTTCCACATCATAGTCCTTTATCAATTCTAGCCACCTCTTCTGCCTCATATTCAAGTCCTTCTAGGTGAATACATATTTTAAGCTCTTGTGATCTGTAAATATTTTTACCCGATCCCCATACAAGTAATGCCTCCATAGCTTAAGTGCAAATACTACCGCTGCCAACTCCAAATCGTGAGTCGAATAATTTTCCTCGTAATCTCGAAGCTGTCGTGATGCATAAGCTATCACTCTTTCGTGTTGAATTAATACACACCCAAGTACTTTACCTAACGCATTGTAATATACTATGAACCCTCCAGAACCTACTGGAAGCGTGAGAATCAGAGCTGAAATTAATCTCTTTTTTAATTTTTTAAATAATGTCTGGCACTCTGCTGACCAGTCGAACTTAGCCTCCTTGTGCGTTAATCGAGTCAGTGGTGCTAAAATTCTTGCAAAGTCTGCTACGAACCTTCTGTAGTATCCCGCCAATCCTAAGAAACTATGCACTTCAGTTAGTGTCTTAGGAACTGGCTAACTCTCTATGGCCTCAACCTTCTTCGGATCTACTGTGACTCATGCTCCAGAGATAATGTGACCTAAAAATGATACGTGATCCAACCAAAACTCACACTTGCTGAGATTTATGTATATCTGGTGTTCTCTTAGAATATGTAAGACCTTCTGAAGATGCCCCTCATATTCCTCTTCTCTACTGGAAAAAATAAGAATTCGTCTATGAAAACCACCACAAAATAATCTAGTTATGGCATAAAAATGCGGTTCATTAAATCCATAAATATCGCTGGAGCATTAGTCAGTCCGAATGGCATAACTAAGAATTTGTAATGCCTATATCGTGACCTAAATATTGTCTGGTATGTCTTGCTCCCGAACTCTTACTTGATGATATCCTGATCAAAAATCGATCTTGGAGAAAACTTTGGCTTTACTCAGCTGATCAAATAAATCATTGATCCTTGGTAATGGATACTTGTTCTTCACTGTTACAGCGTTCAACTGTCTATAGTCGATACATAACCGTGATAACCAACCTTCTTCTTCACTAGAACCACTGGCGCTCCCTAAGGTGATCCACTGGCTCAAATAAACTTCTTTGACTTCAGTTTCTCTATATGTTGGTACAGTATGTCTAGCTCTGATGGTGCCATTTGGTAAACTTAATAAGATATTGGCCCTACCCCAGGGATCAATTCTATTAAAAACTCAACGTCTCTTACTAGGGGTAACCCTGGTGGTTCTTCCGGGAAGATGTCTAAGAACTCCTTAACAATCTCAGGAAGTTGTTCTTCTACTAACATTGTCGTTGCGATCCTCTCTTCACGTTGGTCTTCCACAGATCTGTCGAAGGTGAAACCTTCTGTGCCCGGGATACTAAATAATACCTTACCCTTATGGAAATCTATCGTAGCATGACTATCTCTCAGCCAGTCCATGCCTAAGATAACGTCAAAGTTACCTATAAGAAACTCGATCAATTATGCTGGAAGTGAATGCCCGCACACTATGACCGAACACGCTATACATATTCTACTAACTCCTATGAGCCCATTACCAGTTAGTATATTCAACCTCTCTAGCAATGCCTCGAACTACAGTCCAATATATGTCATAAATCATGCATATACAAATAAATGAGATGCGCCTGAATCAAACAATGCTACAACAGGAAAGGATACAACAAAAATATTACCTGCCACCATGTCGCCCGATGCTAAAGCCTCATCCAAGGACAATATGAATGCCTGCCCTTGGCCCTGTTGTGCTCCACGCTGATGTCTTCCTTGGTGACGCTATTGTGGCCTCTGCTAGCCCTGCTGCTGGTTCTGCTACTACTGGTATATCTCAGCTTGCATCAGTAACGGACTCTGAGCTAATGGCCTTACTGCTATTGCTGGCCCTCTCTGCTGGGATGCCCCTGATGCTGGCAGTGCTGGTAACTATTGGACTGGACCTCCTGGCTCTGCATCATCGAAAAATTGGCAATCCGGTGATCTGGACTGTCATACCTCATACACAATCCATTGGCTATCATATATACATCTCTAGTATGGCCTCCCTTGCCATAGTAAGTGCAACGCACCGGTGCTCCCTGGCGCTGCTGCTGTTGGTATCGTCTTGGCTGCTGTCGAGCCGATACTGTCACAGTCAAAACTATCGCCCTCCTAGGCCATGAATCATGGATGCGAACATCATGTGATAGTGCCGACGTCCGAGGTACTCCTCTACCTCCTTCTCTATTTTGGCCTCCTGTCCTTGCCGATAACCTTTGCATGGTAAGCTCGTGCCTCCGAACTGCAATCAGTATATCTTCATAAGTCTGGTAGTCGTGCCCATCTACCAGTTGTAAAATCTCTAGATGAAGTCCTTCCTGGAACCTCATTACTCTATCCGACTCTGCAGCCACCATAGTTGGAGCGAATCTACTCAGCCTGCAAAATTCGGTTGCATATACATCCACTATTCTACCGGCCTGCTTGAGAACGATAAATCTTTGTTGGAGCTCATACTACGCTATGACTCTAAAATATTTAGCCCTGAATCGAACCCTGAAACTATCCCAATAGATGGAATGCCTCAAGCCAACCTCTACTGACGCCTATCAGTCACGGACAAGGTCTTGAAGTAGCAATCGAACTTGATCAACTTGTTCATCATCCGGAACCCTTGTTGTCATAATGACCTCAATATCCTATAACCAGGCATCTACTATGATGGCGTCCTCCGTGCCATCAAAGTACCTTAGGTTAAGTCAGCAAAATCTAACTGATGCTCCCAAATCAGTCCTTCATCCTCTTTCTAGGGCCATTTGTAAACCCTGACTCAACAAGATATTATGTTCTTGCTGTTAAAACTGTTGATGCTATTTCACAGCCATCTGGTGTGGCTGCGTAGCCATTATTCCCCGGAGGATCTCTAGCAATATCGGGGTATCAAGTACCACTGTTACTACTGGTACTACTGGTACTGTTGGGTGTACGGGTATTTCAGGGACTGGTTGCTCGATATATCCCATTTCTGGTTCCACTGTGCCAGCTTGTTCAATTTTTGGCTCTATTTAAATTTGACCCTAAACAGGTGCTCCCTCCCATTGTTGCCCAGGGGAACCCTGTCCTGCCATGCCTGCTGCTCCAACGACTGAAGAAGCCCTAAAGAAAAGGACAAAAACTATCAAGAATATGACAGGAAGAATCAAGTAGGCAAGCAGTTTAATAGTTCAAGCGGTGGTATCGAGGAAGATAAAGCAAGATATCAAGGAGGACAATTTTGATTGAGTCTCCTATGACCATAACACCCGACAAGTCTGAAAACATAGAACTACATGAGCCACCACTAAAACCTTATCATATCCCAGTACCGGAATACTGAGACAGACATGGCCAGCTCTCCCATACAAGGTGTAAAACGTAGTACGGCGATCACGGTTGTAACTAGACAAGGGGGTGCATACTACAAGCAAGTCACTTAGGGTTACATAGAACATCTAATGTCTCAATCAGTTAAATAAGAACTATAAACATAGAACATATATATCAAGGAAGTAAGGCATCCCGAATGCCCTGCCACAGCATTCAAGAAACCAGCTTTGCAAAAATAAGAAGGCTGGCAGAGTAACAAGAGTACATGACCATGATCAGCTGTAATCTAATTAATTACAATTATGTAGGAAACTAAATATCTAGATTCACGGCTAACAAGTGCCGGTGGCTGAAAGCCCAAAATAAGTAAAATATGAAATAACGAGTAGGGAAGAAGAAACCCACTCATTTTCCTCCGTGGCCATCCGTCTAGTGCATGCCATTGTTCAGGGGAAAGTACGCTTGATCTTTGGGTACTGGCTCTAAACTTGGCCATGCAAATCCAGTAGGGTTAGAATAAAACCAGGTTATATATATATATATATATATATATATATATATATATATATATATATATATATATATATATATATATATATATATAGTCCTGTCTTATAGTTTTAATTTATAGCCTATCGTAACACAACAATCTAACCCTACAACCAAACAGGGACAAGAGTTAAACCATCACACCATGATATTCCATGTCCTTAGACTATTTGACAGCATATACAACACAAATATGCTCAGTTGTATAATCGACCAATCACTTGTACGGCTTACTAGATGGAGTCTAGGTTATCCCAGAGATATGCATATAGGAATCCTCAGATTGAACCAGGTACTAATATGGTTAATCGAGCCATAAATTGTCGCATAGCACATAGTAGTATGCACCGGTCTCTCATAAGGCCATCATGCTAAGATCGCATAGAACACATAGTATCATATAGTATTCAAATATTGCCATCCATTAATGAGGATTTAAATAATATCCATGGGACTAGCCTATAAATCTTAATTCAGATGACTAGAGGTGGCTAGTTAGGCACGATCTCGAGATTATATTACCTCCCAATGCTCTACAAGTTTAGTTGCCTAGTTAACCCTAATGTTACCTAGAATCTCATAGCGTAGTCACATGGTATTCCCCTTATATAACGTACCGTAGTATGGCCATGCTAGATACAAATCCACTTTGTCACTTGATAGCTCAATTTGGATTCACTCTAGCGTGATGCAACAATCAATAGATCCTAGCCACGCCTGGTTATTGCCTAACCCTTATGTCCATGCTAAAAGTTGAGTCATATCACATGTCACATAGCGCATAGGTATACCGTAGTATGAATATGTAATATAATCGCGTAAAAAAACTTAGCACGTAGGAGCACATAGCATATAGTAAGTGTATCAGCACGGATGCAAGTGGTCGGGTCATGACGCATAGATGGGTCTAATACTTTTGTGGTCATCAAAGTCATACATACAACTCATAAAGTCCAAAGGAACATTCACCAAAACTAGTCCAATAAAATATGTACAAGGGGTCACATGCGCGCAGAAGGATCAAGGCCGCATGAGAAGTCATGCTTCATGACAATTCTGGACGCCTGGAGTCATGCCGCATAGAACCAGGACTAGGTCTACTCCTTGGAATAAGTGATGAGGCAATGGGGAATAATTAAAGTGTTAATGATGTGACATAAAGTGTGATATGACAAAGTATGTCAGGAAGAAAAGATAAAACCCTAAAAAGATATGCCACAATTTCAGAGTCATGCGTCCAAGGATGGTGGCCGTATATCTTATTTGTCACATAAGTGTCGGTGTCGTATGGGATTTGATGTCGCATTGAGTATTTTGGACTTAGCTAATTTTTTATTCGTTCAGCGACTAAATACAAGAAGTCCTTTCAGAACACATGTGTATTAGCCAGTCATGCGTCCAAAAGAGATGGACGTATACCGGTATACGATAAAGAGTTCAGGCTGCAAAGTATCTTCATACCGCATAGCCCTCTCTACCGTATATGGTATTGGCCGCATGAGATCTTTATCGTTCCAAACAGCAGGTTTGGCCATGGCAAAAAAGCTCTAAAATCTAAAATTTATTTTCTTCATAAAAACTACGTTTTAACCCTGAATTGAGTGAACCAAAAGCTAAAACGCTCGAAATAAAGTGCTTCATCCATACTAAAAACTATTTTTTGAAAATACTATGTTTTAGTAGATCAAAACCACCAAAAAATCAAGGAATCCATGAAACTCTAAGTTATAAATGTAGATCTACACAAATTTACCCATCAAAACCAAAAACTTAGAGTACTAAAAGTGTTTATAATCTTCATAAGAACATAATAGGCTAATAAATTACAAAAAAATAATAATCAAAAATTAAGAGATTTCTCCATGTGGTGCAAGGTGTACTTGCCTAAAAATAAAAGAAAGAGAGGAAATAAAGAATAAGGGAAGAGAGAAAAACAAGTTAGCTTATAGCTAGGGTTTGAGGTTTAGACCGTGGTTCAAATTCATGAATAAACCAACCCACAAATAAACTATGAACCATTATAAACCAAAGAATGGGTCTAGTCTCCATGCATGCAACTTATTGATCATGCGAGCAAGAAATACTCTAAGCAGAAATAAATACAAGCAAAAAATAAATATATCCTAAAAAAAAATTTCTGGAATGGGGGTGACACCCTGCATTCATATAGGCCTGGTTACAAATTGTTGATATGGTGCCATAGGCCTTATTATAGGTATCTAGGGACCCTGAATAATTTGATGATCTACTTCTCCGCATCTTAAATACCATCCATGATGTTTACTACATTATTTCCTTATATGGCCTGGTTTCTTACAGTAATTGTATATGGGCACACATTTTATTGTTGTCATCTATAGTCTCTTCGCCTGACCTTTCCAAGGGTTCTTTGAAGAAGAAGATGATCTTGGTTCAAAATTTCTCTTCTGACTCCCAACCTCTGTTACTTGCCTATCTTTTTGGATCATTTCTTGATTTCGGGCAGCTTCAGTTATCTCAGAATATGTTTGGCATCTATAAGGTACAACTTTGCCCTTAAGTTTACTTTCTAACCCTTCTCTAAATCTGGATACTTTAGTCTTTTCTGTAGCTACCATGTAAGGAGCAAATCTACTTAGTCTGGTGATGCAAAATTCAGAATCGTCCATTTTCTATATGGAGACAAGGAATATAGTAACACCATTATTAACAATGAATAAAATCCAAAGAATAGTTATATAAAAGTATAACAAATAAATAAGAAAAATGCATACTTTATTTACAGAGATGGTATATTATACAGAGCTATAAAGATACACAACCATTATTTACATCTATTGTTATACAAAATGAACTCTAGCAGACAAAAGACAACCTTACATCTATCTTACACACAAACTAGTCTTATATACATACATACTACACACATAGTAGTCATATTTACATAATCATCTTTTGTTCTCCCTTGATATCTTTATCCTCTAGATATGTATCAGCCTAATCCTGAAGATAGTTAGTTCAGGATGATGCTCCCTCCATTCTAGTAGCTGATTGTTGAACCTTGATAACTATGTGGTATGGAATCATGTATATATCCTGGCCTATTTGATAGCCATCTTCATAAAAGATACTATATACAGGTATATTCTGGCCTGGTGCTAATATCCATCTTCTTCTCATAAAATTGAAATATCTATGCTGAGTCCATCCTCCAAAACTCATATATATACGAGGCATAAATTGAGGCATGATCTATACCCAAGAAAAACTTATATCAGTAACCTCAATTAAATCTTAAATACAACTATAGGCAGTCAAAATAAATAACTTATGAATTAATTTTTCTTAGAACATAAACACATTCTATGGAAATATAAAATAAGTATACTTAACTTAATTTTCTTAACCTTGTAATACCTGTCAGTACCATATTTTTTAGAAAGGGTATTTTGGTCATTTCATAATTAATTAAATATTGTTCATGTTGAATATTTTTTTATTGTTAGATGTTAGATTTTACTTTGGACTTGTGTTAGTGAACCTAACTAGTTTAGAATTGACTCTTTAACCAATATTTAATTCTAGTTGGAATTAAGCCTAATAGTAAGCCCATTCATTAAGAGAATTAATTAATTAGTTAAACTAATTGGACTAGAACCTTCCCTTCTTAATTAATTTCTTCATGACAAGCCCCAAGGAATACTGTAGATATTTCATAGTGTCTTGAAGAGGGGGCAAGGCCGGCCAATACTTACGGGGGTGGAGACTCTCTCTCCTCTCTTTTCTTCATTCTAAATTTAGATCTAGAAATTTCTCTTTTCTAAATTCTTTCATTCCTACATCAAATTCTACCCAAATTTCTTTCCAATTCCTTCCCTATTCATTATTAGAGGCTATTAGAATAAGGAGGAAGTAAGGATCTATAAAGAGGAAGCAAGGATCTATAAGGAGTAGCAAGGATCTACAAGTTGAAGGCTCTTGACACTCAATTTAAGATTTTTATTAGGAATCCATCTTCCAATAGATATAATTTAGTTTTTCCTCTCTAATTAGACTCTAAATCTATAATTTAATTATTAGGAACCCTTCCATGTACTAAGGTTACCCATAGAAAGTGGAATTAGGTTCATAGGAGGCCTATGGAGAAAGTTATGTGGTATTTTGTATCGATTTTGGGAGAATTTTGAGATTGGCACATCTTGTATTTGTCAATAGGTTAATTAGACCAAATTAACATATATTTGATTGTGTGTGACTAGTGTCGTATCCACAATTGGATACGTGTAGGCCATATCACGATAATTTGGCGATACGGGTTGATTTGGTAGTTTTCTTCCAACATGGGGGTTTAAGAATGTCATATTTTGACACGGACATGTAGTTGAGTATCTAACTCTTTCTATTATTCATTATTATAATTTTAGACTTGCTCGTGTCCTTTGGAATATGTTTGGTGGTGTGGTGGACTCGTATCACAAGTGTATCATAGAATGAGTGTGATACGGGTACGGTGCACTCCACGTGTTAGTTTTCTTGTATTTTAATTTAATTTACCTTGGTTATAGATATCAGAATATTATAATTATAATTGTTATATGATATATATGTATATATATATTATGTGTTTATTTTATATTTATTTGTAATGTATTGGTGGTCATTGGAGAGTAGGAGAGTTTATGTGCATCATTAGTGTGGGTATGTGGTAGCATATATATATATATGTGTGTGTGTGTGTGTGTGTGTGTGTGTGTGTGTGTGTGTGTGTGTGAGTGAGTGAGTGTATTTGTGTATTTAAGCTAGAGGGAAGAAAAAAGCAGTGAAAAGCAGTCAATAAGCAGTGAAAAGCAGCAGCAAAAGCAGCAAGCTGAAGCAGTAGAAGCAACGATAAGATGCAGTAAGCTAAAGTAGCTTGAGTGCTTATAGTTTAAGTTGTGGATAAGTTTAGATAAGATAGTTAGTTTATATTGATAAGTTAGTAAGTTATGTATATATATATATATATATATATATATATATATATATATATATATATATATATATATATATATATATAAGCACTAGTTAATATTAGTTAGTATTTATTTCTAGATTACCTTGAGTTATACCAAGGTAAGGAGAGTTGAGGTATCTTGGGTATGGAGGTATGGATATTGAATATCCAATGGGTATGCTAGTTATGTTAGTTGTAGGTATTGATTTTAATATTAAATATTAAGTTAGTATTATATAAATTAGTTAGTTAATTGGTATATATATATATATATATATATATATATATATATATATATATATATATATATATATATATATATATATATATATATATATATATATGTTAGTTGATATAGTAAATGCATGTTAGTGTATATATAGTTATATCTAATGACTAGATATGTGACCAATGTATTGGTTATTACTTTCAGATTTTAGTCAAGGTAAATAGGGTATCTCAAGGTAAAGGGTAAACATAGTTTCTTAGTATAGTTAGTAGCTAGTATTGTTATAAGTTATGACTTTAATTGTATATTAGTGTATAGTAAGGTATGTATGATTAGTTAGTTAATGTTAGATATTTGATTACCTTATGATACCAAGGTAATGTCAAGGCATTGGTTTATACTGAAAGTATTGAGTTTGTATATCAAGATGGATGTGTAGGTGGTGTGATACCGCGTTTGGCTCAAAGTCAAGGTATCCATTTAGCATTAGTTAGCTAGGAGTACTATATATTATTATCATGTATATATATTATTGTATTTTTATATCTAATAACTTACGTATCTTATGATACGGTATTGTGTTGGTATCCTAGTATCCTAGTATAGGTAGTATAGCCTAATTACATAGTGTATGGACCCAATATCCTAGAGATTGACTCATACAACCTAGAAATAGCTAGTTTAACCAAGTTTGACTAATTTGACCTAGAGTTGACCTAGTTTGACTGTTTTGACTCAAAAATGGTTTTGGGACCTATAATTGAACTAGTTTAACTATTTTTTATTCTAAAACCTTGTATTGATACAATATTCTATATATCGGTATGTGACACCAGTTCGGATACCATTTCGTATTGTATGCTCTGGACCACAGGCAAGTATATTCTCTGATAGTTTCTATTATTTGATTACTACTATAATTCAAGTATTTAAAAATATTACTTACACTACTAGAAAAAGTCAAATTAGCGACGTAAAAAAATGTCGCTAAATGACAAAAAAATATTGCTAATCACTTTTAGCGACGTAATTAGCGATGTTTTACAAAAGTCGAAACTCAGCTAGTCGCTGAAAGAAAAAATGTCGCTAAACGTCGCTATACCGACATTTTTTAGCGACATAAATATATCGCTAAATTAGCGACGTTTAGCGACGCAATGTCGCTCATTAGCGACGTGCTCATCAGTCGCTTAACGTCGCTAATTAGCGACTTATATAGCGATGTTACAGTAACATCTTTAATGACCTGGCAATGCTGCCATGTCAGCAAGTTGCGACGTATAGCGACATTTTTAGCAACATTTTTAGCGACGTCAATAGCGACGTATAAAAATATCGCTAATTAGTGACGTATTTAGCGACGTGTATTAACGTCGCTAAATGTCGCTAAAAACATCGATAATTGTATAGTAAAAAAATAAAAAAAGTGAATACTGAATTGTTTCCAAACTATTATTCCTGCAGTTTATTAATTCACAATCTGTACAAATAGACCCGGAACAACCCTCCGTTGAATTTTTTGGGTTTGCCGACCCCCTTAGGTTGAACACTCAACACCGATAAATTAACATATATTTAATATGAATAATATAATAAAATTTGAAGAAAATAAAATATTCAGCAAATATCGTCGTAAAGAATACAGGAAATATATATCCATACAATGAGTCTCATCCTAAATAATATAAAGAATACAAATATCTATGCAAATATTTATACTACTACGGATCTGTAGGAGGATGACCACCGGCATGCATGAAGGATAAGAATAGATCATACTGCTCCCATAAAATCGATACTGATGTCGATGGAGAAGGCAGTGACATCGGTGGTGTCTGTGTCGATGTAGGCGCACTAGAAGGACGTATCCGCTCCAACTTTGCGAGTCGCTGGTTATAAAAATCTATGGTAGATAACAGTCTTATACTGCTATGAACCATTGAATCTTGCATCATCGTCAGCCTCCCGCCCATGGATAGCTATGATGCCTGCAGCTCCGTCACGCTACACTTTGTCGAGGCTCTAAGATCATTTGTCAAATCCTGGAGCTCCGTGATGCTGCAGTCGAGCATATCGAATCGTGTGATGAGCATTGGATCATCCGCCTACGGCTGGGACCAGGACTGCTCCTCCATCCTTCGTAGCAACTCATCACGGAGAGACGCAATCTGACGGTCAACGGCCTCCTGGACTCTGGTCGACGACTGCGAGAGCTGTGGGGAATACGCACTTGTTGGGAAGGCCCTAGATGACTGCGTCACAACCAGGGCACCATAGGATCCCGTACCATAGTACGTACCCCTCTGGAGACCACCAGTGACGGTCACCCACAGGTCATTCGTCAACGGAGCTGGAGTGGGCTACGAGAAAGTACCAGCCTCTCCAACTGTAGGTGCACTAGCAGTCGCCCGCTCACGCAGCCTAAGATACTCGGCCTAGAAAAGTTTGGATACTCGATAATTGCCTAAGTTATATTAAAATCGCAACAAAGTAAAGTAATACTTACATAGGTATGCGAGGCCCTCTCATCAATGAGATTTCCGTTCTTGTGATGGGTGGCCAAGAAGACGGTTACCATGTTTGCATCCTCACCCCTCTATACCTGTTAAAAATATATTATTTAGTACTAAAATTAAATATTTTTTCTACTACCATTTTATCGTACTTATATTAAAATAATATATCTTAAATAAAAAATATACCAAATGACAAAAATGTTCTGTTATTGGAATCGAGCCACCATACCACTTTGCAGCATTCCGCCTAGCCACCTTGGCCTTCTCAGACCTTTTCTTGTAGCTCGGATCATCGAATCTAGCCATCATCACAGTCCACTGCTCAGGCGTGATCCAACCTTGGATCGATTTTCAGAGCATCACGGATAAGCCACGATCACGAGCCTTCTGGTCATCCAGAGCATCACGGATAAGCTTGGCGGTAACGGCAGAAAACATCTGCTCGATCAACTCGACCCGGTACGAAGGATAGAAATACGTTTGCTGCAATAAAGAATTTAGTAAGTGAGCATTACGGATAAGTTATATAATATGTATAAATTAGAGGATTTATATAATATACTTTTACCTTGAAGTGTGCAAACTAGAACACCTTCCTCTCCTCCGGAGCTTCAGAGTAGTTGATCCATGGGCCACCATAGTTGTTCCTCAGAAATAGGCCCAGGCGTCTCTGAACCGACGATGGACGATATCTATATAGAGATAATTATTTAGATTTAAAAAGTCAATACATGATAAATAAAAAAATACATGATATATATGATGCTAAACCATCTAATTGACTTACTTTGTACCGTCAGCCCAAATCTTTGTCCTCGTCTCCTCCGAAGGTGCGCATGGAGGATCTTGCTGATGCTAGGATAACGTCGGCATGACCTCCTCTACATGCTCATCTGTCTCCATGGGTCTGTCAGCAGGAGGAACGCTGGACGAGGGAGTACTATCACGCCTGAAACTATTCGTCCCAGGAGTGATGCCACGTAACATCATCACAGCCGGAGATGTGACTGATCGATATACTGGAGTACTGGGCGACGACGATCCAGAACCAACAGTAGGCAGTACCGGAGGAACACTATGTCTATCTCGGGACCTGTCGAACCCTCCGCGTTATCCTGTCATACCTGATAACATCATATGATGAATAAAGAAATACACAAATATATAGTACATTCTACAGTCAAAATGTTATGCATATCTCATAGCATTCATAGAATTGTACTGTCATAAGTCTAAATGGATAGTACATTCTACAGTCAAAATATAATACATATATTCATCAAAATAGTACATTCTACAGTTAAAATATAGTTACATTCTACAGGCAAAATATTTTATTTTCAATCATCTTCAGAAAATTCATCTTGTTCGCCTTCCTCGTCCTCCTCTTTCTCCTCCTCCTCCTCGTCTTCACTTTCATCTACTTCATCTTTATCTTCGTCTTCATCTTCGTCTTCGTCTTCCTCTTCTGATAATTCTATATCTTCTAAATTATTACTCGTGTAATGAGTAACTTCCGTTGAGTCCACATCTATAATATTTGTTACAAGAGGTAGCTCATCCTCCTGATAAGCTATTTTGTCAATGTCAAAGGTATTTTTAGCTTTAGTCTTGTATACTGCCCACCAATCCGACCTTGCTGTCCCCCGTCTAAGATAAGTTATGAAGTACACGAGCTGAGCCTGACTTGATAGGACAAATGGTTTGTAGCCTTGATATCTACGCTTGTAGTTTATATCCACAAGGCCATGTTTGTCAATTTTTCAACCTTGATCTTTAATCGAATAGAACCATTCACACTTGAATAGTATGATATTAGCAGGTTCTATGCCATAATTATATGTCAACTCCACAATCTCTCGTAAGATGCCATAGAAATTATTGCCTGGATCGACGTCTTTGTAGTTCAAAGATTTGATATACAAACAACTATTTTTCGTGGAATCAAGATCCAGAAAGTTGTCTCTGATAGGAGCATTTATTGACTTGAACCTAAACCCATTCACACAGAAACTTGACCATATTTTAACGACAGTAATTAGTCCCTTGGCAATAGTTCTATAGATTTAGTCTCGGGTCTTATTAGACGATCGACCTAAATACCAAAGTAGCGATAGTAAGTTATTTGTTTTACAAGTGCAGAAATAAAAAGTAATTACCAAGCACCTTACATATACGCTCAACCAAGAAGGAAAATGGCATCTTATTTCTTGTTTTACTTCTTCGTCTGTTATGTAGGGTCTAACCGACCTCAACTCATCATTATATGTGCTGAAAAACAATGAAGCAACTGCTGAATAGTAACATAATAGTATCTTATACTATTATATTGAGATGATATAAACGTGGACGTATTAATTACTTACCCCTCTAGCTTCTCCACTTCATCCTCATCACAATTGAGTAATATATACAACTGAGCAGCCCTTAGCTTGTCGTCGTTCAAATATCTCTTCTTTATTTTCCCAGAAGGCTTTTCGGACGTATTGAATACTTTGAGTATTGCATCATTAGATTCCTGATATCCGTCGTCATTTCTCGGAGCCTTTGTTCTATTACTAGCAATATGAGGTTTGAAATACGTCAAGCAAAAGTTTATAATCTCCTCGAGAACATAAGCTTCACAAATAGAACCCTCAACCCGTGCCTTATTTTTTACCACTCTCTTTAGGTGATTCAGATGCCGCTCGAAGGGGTACATCCACCGATAATCGACAGGACCACCAACATGTGCCTTATAGAAAAGATGAATTGGCAAATACTCCATAGAGTCAAAGAATCTAGGAGGAAACACATTCTCGAGCTTACATAGTGTTACCATAATATCCTTCTCTTGCTTTTTTAGACAATCGACGAGCAACTTAGTAGAACAAAGATCTCTGAAGAATATGCTCAGCTCTGTCAATGGATCCCAAATGACCTGCGGTAAGAATTCTTGAAATATAATCAGAATTAACCTCTCCATGAATATGTGACAATCGTGGCTCTTCATATCCGCTAGTTTGTTCTCCTTGAGGTCGACGCATCTTCTCAAGTTTGACACGTATCCGTCTGAAAACTTTAGACCCTGAATCCACCTACAAAGTCTCCCTTTATCCTCTTTCTCCAGTAAAAAAACTGACTTAGGTTACTTTAACTTTCCATTCCCCTCCTCTATGAAATGCAACACAGGACGTCTATATATTTCTTCTAAGTCCAACCTGGCCTTCGAATTATCTTTCTTCTTCTCCTTTACCTCCATTACAGTATTAATTATGTTATCAAACATATTCTTCTCAATATGCATGACATCAAGGTTATGTCTGATCAAATTGGTGCCCCAATATGGCATATCCCAGAATATACTCCTCTTCGTCCATTTATGGGTACGACCAAATTCGTCATACTTGTACCCCTTAGCAGGCTCTTTGATAGTATTTGGTAAATATTTTACCTCTTTCCATATCGTGTATCTGGGCCACCTTGGCGGTGGATTGGCCTTCTCCACAACGCCTACACGAAAAGTATTCATGTTCCTCCAGTACGGATGATCCTTTGGCAGAAATTATCGATGACAATCGAAGAAGCATGGTTTGCCTCTGTGTTTTAAATGGAAAGCCTTAGTATGGTCCATGTAATATGGACATGAGAGACGACCATGGGTGCTCCATCCCGATAACATTCCATAGGCCAAAAAGTCGTTGATGGTCCACATAAGTGTTGCCCTCATTTGAAAATTCTGCTTTCTAGAAACATCGTATGTGTTGGCACCTACGTCCCACAGCTAATTCAATTCATCTATCAAAGGCTATAAATACACATCGATGTTTCTCTTCGGATTATTCGAACCTGGGATAATAACGGTTAGGAACATATACGAAGTCTTCATGCACATCCAAGGCGATAGATTGTACGGAGTGACGATCACAGGCCAACATGAATACTGGGAGCCCAAAAGTCTGAATGGGGTAAAACCATCAGAGGAGAGCCCCAATCTGATATTACGCGAATCTGAAGCAAAATTTGGATACTCTCGATTAAAGTGCTTTCATACTTCTCCATCGGATGGATGATCCAATACTCCTTCAATTTATTTTTGTCTGTGCCATCTTATGTTTTCTGCAGTCTCCTTAACCATAAACAACTGCTACAACCGCGGCGTCAAAGCCAAGTAGTACATCAAATCGGTTGGCTTTCTTGCACTGATAGACTTTTCTCTACCAGTGGCCTTGTAGTGATCAGCACCACAGAATCGGCACGCATCTTCACCCTTGTCGTCTTTGTAGTATAATATGCACCCGTTGCGACATACATCGATTTTCTTATATCCCATCCAGAGCGATCTCACCATCCTCTTAGATCGATAGAAGTCTTTAGGAAACTTTGTACCCTCAGGCAAGATCTCTATAATCAAATCGATCAGTCGATTATAGCATTCTTGCGATATGTTAAAATCGGACTTGATGCTCAATAATCTTGTAACCACCTCCAACGATGAATGATCCTCACAACCAGGATATAGTAGAGTCCTTGCATTCTCCAGCAACTTCATAAACTTTGCAGCATCGGTATTCGGTGCCTCCTCAGCTGCATCATAATTGTCCGGATTAAAACTAGGTCCCGCCATATCATAATTGTCCGGATTGAAACTAGGCTCCGCCGCATCAAAAACCATGTTCACCCACCCGTCGTCGTAAGCATCATGGTCGTGGACATCCATATACGGCTCTACATAAGGCTTCGACTCTGATGCTAGAGACACAAGTTCTCTGTGCACAGTCAACTGATAGTATTTCAGCGTGAAGCCCTTCGAGTACAAATGATATGTGACTTCCACTCCTGGATGATATTTTCTGTTGCAACATCTCATACATGGACACTTAATTTTGGTACCATCCATGTACTGAGGGAATACCTTGGCAAACTGCAAGAACTGCTGTACACCCTCAATAAATTCATTCTGTATACCGCACATATCATCAGGATGATGGTTGTACATCCACAAATGATAACGCAGATAGTAATTCACATCCATTTCTACATACTTCTGTAAAAATGACAGTATGTATCCTATAAATTATTACATACAGTATGTATCCTATAAATTATTACATACAGTGTGATTATGAACTTAGTTAGGACAAGTCGTCATACATAAAAAGTAAGTAGACAACTATAATTTAACTTAGTTAGGATAAGTCATCACACATAAATGCATCAGGAGAACGAGGCTACACCCGGATGACAAAAATGGTCAATTATAAATGTCAAGATGCCCTATGCTTTTATTATTTTTTGTAGGAGATATCAGGAAATGTCTAGGAAGGGGAACCTAGCCTCTCCTGTATGTTGTACTTGAAATAAATTAAGTCAATTATTATTGAGCCAGCTTCTCAACATTACCCATGGTTCTTGTTTCCTCTACTGAATGCTAGAAATGCGGACACTAACCCTAATACTGACACGAATACGGACACAGGAATGAGGGTGTGTATGTGTGTTCGAGTTTGTTACAAACCCAAACCAGTGAGCTTCACTTCCAGTAGCAATATTGAAGTGTATACAGTGCAGTGACAAAGTGCAGAGGTTCAACAGCAACTCAGTAGCTTAGTAGCAGAGTAGCAAGAGTCTCAGGAGCATAGCCAACTCATCATCTACTAGCCAATCGTATCAGTAGTCCGAGACATCATCTACGAGCTAGTATCAGAGTGAGCCACATGAGTATCACTCACATGCGAGTATATAAATATTTCTTAAATTCTTGAGGCAGAGAGAGAGGGCAAGAGGTAGCAACATTTAGACCTATAACCTACACAAGAAGGCATTAAATTAAAAAGAAACCTTCTCATAATTATGCATCACCGTCAAGAAGGGCCTACTACGTAAATTTATAGGCGCAAGACAATAACAGTTTTACAAGGCCAAGTGTTATAATCATGCCCTCCACACGCACACGCACACACACACAATGTAACCCTTGTCAAGCAATTGTATACATATAATCCAGACATATCTAAAATCATATTCATCATGGCTGTTCCAGGCTTCCAGCCTTAAAAATGATCTTGATGTGGTCATCCGGCATTTGTTGGAATATTTTGTCTAAGAACCTTATATACTAAATTTTGTATTAATAGATGAAGAAGCCACAACATACTATTCAAACATACAGTATAACTGAACACAGTTCCCAGAACCTCGAGTATACAAATTTTGTATGGGGAAGGAGCTAGCATCTACTGAGTTTATCATCTACTTCTTTTAGCTCTGCTTGAAAGCGTGTCCAAAGGACATTTATCATAGTAAATGAAGGATTTCTAAGGTCATAAGGTGCTTTAAAATAAAATTTAACACTAACAGGTCTCTGCACAGTGAACCGTTAAGGGCATTGTATTTAGGGACACTCCAAGCTGAAATTAGCAGCAGAGAGTTAGGGTTAGTGTCGTATCATATCGTGTCGTGTCGTGTCGTGTCTTATTATAGAGAGAGAGACAGAGAAAAGAGACATAAAGAGGAGCTTACCGAGGAGGGGAGCCGGAGGAAGAAGGTGAGCCGGAGGAAGGAGAGGACGCCGCTGGAGGCGTGAGGACGCCGCCGGAGGGGGTCACCGAGAGGGAGGAGGGGACGCCAGAGGGAGAAGGAGAGCCGGAGGGGGAGGACGCGGCCCGAGGGGACTTGCCGGGAGGGAGGAAAAATGTCGCCGGAGGGAGGAGGGTCGCTGGAGGAAGGAGGGGACGCGGGGAGGGGGGGAAATATTTGGGAGAGGGGGAAAAATATTTGGGAGAGGGATCGAAAGAAATGGGGGGAATTAACCATAAATGAAACTTATTTAGCAATGTTTTAGCGACGCACGTCATGACATCGCTAAGTTAGCCGCTAAACGTCACTAAATAAAATAAATTAACGACGTTTTAGCGACGCACGTCATGACATCGCTATGTTAGCCGTTAAATGTCGATAAATAAAATAAATTAGTGACGTTTAGCGACGGCAATAAAGAAGTCGCTATTTAGCGACGTCCTGGACGTTGCTACTTAGCGACGTCCTGGACGTCGCTAAATACGTCGCTAAATTTCTAAAAGAGGAACGTCGCTAAATAAGTCGCTAAACATCGCTAAATAAAACAAATTAGTGACGTTTAGCAACCTTAATTAAACTTGTAGCGACTAATATTTTGAAAACTGAATAACAGTCGCTAAACGTCGCTATATGTCGCCAATTAGCGACGTCTAGCGACGTTATTTCTTGCAGTCGCTGATATATTTAATATTAGCGACGTTTTACTTTTATGTCGCTAAAAACGTCGCTAATCCCGCTTATTCTGGTAGTGTTATGATTCTTTGATACTTTGGTACATGGATTGGTATTGTTATTGGATCGTCAGTCATGAGATGTTACCTTGATTATCGAGATGGTATCGAATAATGCTCCTTGTTAGTATTGGATAACATTGGATATTATAGGTTAAACATTGGATACATTGGATACATTGGCTAGTAATGTGTCATGATTCGATCCATCGTATCAGTCGGGGCTGGGGAAATACTAATTAAATATGTGATCAAGAACTATCGGCTAGTAGTGTAATTATTGGCTACTAACTAATCATACAATTCACGTATGGTTGAGTTAGCTCCTTAGTGTAAACATTGAATATCCCAAGCCGATCACATATCTAGTTAGTATCTCAAACACATGGTATATTATAAATTTCATTTTCAGTTCATAGATTACCCTATTTTATTTCTGATATTATAGTTCATCTCCTTCATTCTTGTACGCATTGATTTATATTTCTATTGCTAGTTTTGCCTATTCCTTCGTTGTTCTTAGATCATCAGTTATATTCTCATTATATATAGCATCCCCTATTTTACTGTTGTGTAGTTTTTGTCAATTAATTAGAACTGCTATTGGGTTGTACTTCACTTTATTCCTGACTGGATAATATTTTTAAAGAATCCAGAAGATTAGTGTCCAGCGTACTACTGACCTCGACCTATAGATGGTGCAGACATGGACCCACTAGTTCAGAAGTGACTGCCGGAAGATTTAGCCGGAATCACTAGTTATCATTGTTTGTTTTCTTTAGCATTTTGGAACCAGATTTATTTCTGGCGTATATTTGAGACTTGGATATTTTTTCTATTTATTGTTGTTATATTTAGACTGCATAGTTATGTTAGACCTCTTTGATATCTTATCGTGTTATAGATTTATGATTGAGTATTGTATTATATTAAGTATCTTGCCCTCCTTCTTGGAGTTAAGATATTATTGGCAGATTATACTTTATTGTGAGATGATAAGATAGTATAGTTGACATAGATAGTGTTCTACCACTGATGCTGCAGTGTAGGCTAGACATACCCACGTACTCGTGCCCCTTCACTGGGTGTGGGTCATGATACATTTTTGTGGTGGCCCATGCAGGTCCAACTTTATAATTTGTGCGAAGTTGTGGTAATACAACAGCTTAGTTGTACTACTGCAATCCTGCGATAGGATATAGGATATAGGATATAGGACACTAGGATGAGAGAGAGGGATACTCAATAACAACTAGGAATTCCAATCTGATTTAAAATTGCTACTTTTGATTCTTTCTGAATACTTTGAATATTATTGTCCTTCGATGATAATATCTTATCTTGTGTCAAATTGATCTCTTTTGTTTTGATCTGTCTTCAGGATGCCGCCAAAGACCAGATCCCATCGATCAAAAGCAGTTTCTGTGAGGTTTGCCACCTCTCAACTCCCACTCAGACAGCAGGGGTTGTACCTCCTATGACATCAGTTCATGTAGGAGTCTCGGCTGCCTTCGGGGGTTCTCCTCCACCTGTTTTGAGGAATATCCTAGTTACTTCGGAGGGACTTCCACTACCTCCATTGTCAGGAGATATCGCACCGATGGTTCCACTGTTTAGAGAGATGATAGAGGTACAGAGGGCACAGATAGAGGCCCAGCACAGGCAATCAGATATGATACGATAGAGTATGGAAAATGACCATCAGGTAGCTATTGCAACAGTTTAGAGAGGGGCTCCTTCACAGCCACAGGATGTTCAACTTGAGCCAGGCAATATTCAAAATTTTAAGCAGCTATTACCTCGGGTTTTTAAGGGGACAGGGGGTATAGTCTATGCTGACGATTGCCTTAAGGATATCGAGCATCTCATGAGGGTGTCTCATCTTGCTGAGGATCTGAAGGTTGAGGTGGTAGGACTTTAATTGCTCGATATTACCCGCACTTGGTTCAGGAATGAGCCACTTTTTACCGATGCGGGGCAGTCTTGGGAGGTGTTCAAGGACCTCTTCAAGAAGAAGTTTTTTGCTCGGACGGACAGATTAGACTTAGGAAGGCAGTTTGAGAGCCTTACATAGGGGAGTATGTCCGTAAAGGAGTATGCCGCAGAGTTCGGAAGACTGAGCCAATTTACAGAGTACTTTGTGAGGGAGACAGAAGTTCGGGCTATCCGTTTCCACAAGGGTCTGAATTGGGAAGTAAAGATCCTCATTCCGTCTTTCTATGAGACATATTCTAAGATACTTGCGGAGGCACGCATGGTCGAGCGAGAGTAGAACTTGAAGCCGAAGAGGGACTATGATATGTTTGGGGGTGCCAGTAGCAGTACGGGACTGGCGAAGAGACCGCAGTTCTAGCAACAGTATCAAGGGACTTATCAGCTCCATCAACAGCAATTTTTCGTACAATTCAGAGCTTATCAGCACCAATATCAGATATAGTAGCCAATTGCTGCCCTAGTACAGGCTTCAGTTCAGTGGATGCCACAGTAGCCCAAGAGACAGGTGCAACGGGCTCCTCAATACACCTATTGTAAGTGGACTGGGAACACTTGGGAGATGTACCGGAAGAGACTTAGAGCATTCTTACATTGTGGATCAACAGAGCATATGGTAAAGGATTATCTCTAGACCCTTCATCATCCAGGACAGGGTACAAATCGAGGGCAGAGAGGTGGATCTAGACCACCTATAGCACCACAGATTGCTCATCACCCACAGAGGGAGCTATCTCGGCAGGGCGGAGCATTTGTGATGACGGTCGAGGAGACCGATACTACAAGTGATGGGTTAACGAGTTCTATTCTTTCTTTCTGTTTCTTTCATCTATTTTGATTGATTGCTTCTTTAGTACCTTTTGGATGCTTGTGTTATATAGTTAGTATAGCTAATAAAATACCCTGACAGAGACAACAGTAATAAGACAGGCGGAGACCATGACCATGCATGTTATTCTTTGCATAAGACTGTTCTTTGTGTGATTTTAGATAAGACCTTCTTGGACTATGATTGCTGGGGGTTTGACCTAGAAGGAGTACGATCACCCTTAAATTTTGAGGATAAAATTATTTTAAAGGGGTAGACTTGTCACTACCATATTTTCTAGAAAAGGGTATTTTGGTCATTTTATAATTAATTAAATATTATGTATGTTAAATATTTACTTATTTTATTATTTATTTATTATTAGATGTTAGATTTTATTTTAGACTTGTGTTAGTGGACCTAACTAGTTTAGAATTGACTCTTTGACCAACATTTAATTCTAGTTAGAATTGTGCCCAATAGTAAGCCCATTCATTAAGAGAATAAATCAATTAGTTAAACCAATTGGACTAGAACATTCCCTCCTTAATTAATTTATTCATGACAAGCCCCAAGGGGTATTGTGGACATGTTATAGTATCTTGGAGAGGGGGCAAGGCTGGCCACTACTTAAGGGGGTGGAGACACTCTCTCCTCCCTATTCTTTATTCCAAATTTATAAATAAAAATTTCCCTCTTCCAAATTTTTTTATTCTTACATCAAATTTTATCCAAATTTATTCATAATTCCTTCCCTATTTATCATTGGAGGTTATTAGAATAAGAAGAAATCAATGATCTACAAGAAGGAAGCAAGGATCTATAAGGAGGAGCAAGGATCTACAAGTTGAAGGCTCTTGGCACTCAATTTAAAAAATTTATTAGAAATCCATCTCCCAATAGGTATAATTCAGTTTGTCCTCTCTAATTAGACTCTAAATCTATAATTTAATCATTAAGAACCCTCTTATGTACTAAGGCTACCCATAGAAGTAGAATTAGGTTCATAGGAGGCATATGGAGAAAATGATATGATATTTTGTGTCAATTTTGGGAGAATTTTGAGATTGGCACATCTTATGTTTGTCAATAGGTCAACTAGACCAAATTGACATGTGTTTGATTATGTGTGACTAGTGTCGTATCCACAATTGGATACGTATAGGCCGTATCCCGATATTGGGGGTTTTCTTCTGACATGGGGGTTTGAGAATGTCATATTTTGACACGGACACGTAGTTGAGTAGATAACTCTTTGTATTGTTCATAATTATGATTTTAGACTTGCTCGTATCCTTCAGGATATGTTTGGTGGTGTGGTGGACTCGTATCGCAAGTGTATCATAGAATGAGGGTGATACGGGTGCGGTGCACTCAATGTGTTTGTTTTCTTGCATTTCAATTCAATTTACCTTAGTTATAAATATTAGAATATTATAATTATAATTATTATATGATATATATATGTATATATATTTTATGTGTATATTTTATATTTCTTTGTGATGTGTTGGTGGTCATTGGAGAGTACGAGAGTTTATGTGCATCATTAGTGTGGGTATATATATATATATATATATATATATATATATAATATATATATATATATATATATATAGAGAGAGAGAGAGAGAGAGAGAGAGAGAGAGATGTGAGTGAGTGCATGTGTGTATGTGTGCTAGAGGGGAGCAGAAAGCAGTGAAAAATAGTCAATAAGCAGTGAAAAGCAGCAGCAGAAGCAATAAGTTGAAGCAGCAGAAGCAGCAACAGAAGCAGCATCAGAAGCAATGGTAAGCTGCAATAAGCTTCAGTAAGCTGCAATAAGTTGTAGTAAGCTGCAGTAGCTTGAGTGCTTATAGTTTAAGTTGTGGATAAATTTAGATAAGCTACTTAGTTTATATTAATAAGTTAGTAAGTTATGTATATATTGTTAATAAGTTAGTAAGTATATATATATGTACTTAACTTATTAACAATATATACATAACTTACTAACTTATCAATATAAACTAACTAACTAACTAACTAACTATATATATATATATATATATATATATATATATATATATATATATATATATATATATATATATATATATATATATATATATAAGCACTTGTTAATATTAGTTAATATTTATTTCTAGATTACCTTGAGTTACACCATGGTAAGGAGAGTTGAGGTATCTTGGGTATGGATATTGAATATCCAATGGGTATGCTAGTTATGTTAGTTGTAGGTATTAATTTTAGTATTAGATAGTATGTTAGTATTATATAAATTAGTTAGTTAATTGGTATATGTATGTATATATATATATATATATATATATATATATATATATATATATATATATATTAGTTGGTATAGTATAGTTATGAGTTTAAATGAATGTTAGTGTATATATAGTTATATCTAATGACTAGATATGTGACCAATGTATTGGGTATTACCTTGAGATTTTAGTCAAGGTAAATGGGGTATCTCAAGGTAAAGGGTAAACATAGTATCTTAGTATAGTTAGTAGCTAGTATTGTTATAAGTTATAAGTTTAATTGCATATTAGTGTATAGTGAGGTATGTATGGTTAGTTAGTTAATGTTAGATATTGGATTACCTTGTGATACCAAGGTAATGTCAAGGTATTAGTTTATACTTAAGGTATTGGTTTATACTCAAGGTATTGTGTTTGTATATCAAGATGGGTATGTAGGTGGTGTGATACCGCGTTTGGCTTAAAGCCAAGGTATTCATTTAGCATTAGTTAGCTAGGAGTACTATATATTATTATCTTGTATATATATTATTGTATTTTTATATCTAATAACTTACGTATCTTATGATACGATATTGTGTTGGTATCCTAGTATCCTAGTATAGCTAGTATAGCCTAGTTACATAGTGTAAGGACGAAATATCCTAGAGATTGACTCATACACCTAGAAATAGCTAGTTTGACCAAGTTTGACTAGTTTGACCTAGAGTTGACCTAGTTTGACTTTTTTGACTTAGAAATGGCTTTGTGACCTAGAATTGAACTAGTTTAACTTATTTTCATTTCAAAAATCATGTATTGATGCAATATTCCATATATAGGTCTGTGACACCAGTTCGGATATTGTTTCACATCGTTTGCTCTGGACCACAGGCAAATACATTCTCTGATAGTTTTTATTATTTGATTACTACTATAATTCAATTATTTAGAATTATTACTTATGATTCTTTGACATTTGGTACATGGATTGGTATTGTTATTGGATCGTCAGTTATGATATATTACCTTGATTATCGAGATGGTATCGAATACTGCTCCTTATTGATATTGGATAATATTGGATATTAAAGGTTAAACATTGGATACATTAACTAGTAACGTGTCATAATTTGATCCATCGTATCAGTCGGGGCAGGGGAAAAACTAATTAAATATGTGATCAAGAACTATCGGCTAGTAGTATAATCATTGGCTACTAACTAATCATACACTTCATGTATGGTTGAGTTAGCTCCTTAGTGTAAATATTGAATATCCCAAGCCGATCACATATCTAGTTAGTATCTCAAACATATGGTATATCGTAGATTCTATTTTCAGTTCATTAATTATCCTATTTTATTTTTGAATTATAGTTCATCTCCTTCATTCTTGTATGCATTGATTTATATTTTTGTCACTAGTTTTACATGTTCCTTCACTATTCTTAGATTATCAGTTATATTCTCATCATATATAGCATCCCCTATTTTTACTATTTTATAGTTTTTGTCAATTAATTGGAACTACCATTGGGTTGTACTTTGATCCATTCCTGATTGGTTAATATTTTTTAGAGGACCCGGGAGATTAGTGTCCGATGTACTATGGACCTCGACCTATAGATAGTGCAGACATGGACCCACTAGTTCTGGAGTGACTGCCGAAAGATTAAGCCAGAATCACTAGTTATCATAGTTAGTTTTCTTTAGCATTTTGGTACCGAATTTGTTTTCGGCGTATATTTGAGACTTGGATATTGTTTCTATTTGGTGTTGTTATATTTATACTGCATAGTTATGTTAGGCTTCTTTGATATCTTATCATGTTATAGATTTGTGATTGAGTATTGTGTTGCATTAAGTATCTTGTCCTCCTTCTTGGAGTTAAGATATTATTGGCAGATTATACTTTATTGTGAGATGGTTAGATAGTATAGTTGACATAGACAGCGTTCTACCGCCGATGCTGCAGCGTAGGCTGGACGTACCCACGTACTCGTGCCCCTTCATCGGGTGCGGGTCGGGACAATACCTAATACACATATCCTAAGGTTCTTGTTAGACTTTTCCTAGAAATCAATCTTAGGGTCTTATAGATATAATTAACAGATCTGCTACCTAGATGTAGACTGCTGCATATCTATAATGCAGACCTGTATGGGCCAACACTAAAAGGCATTTCATGTCCCGCTCCAGGAATACGACGAGCTGAATACGTAACTAACATCCCAGGCTACGCGCCAAACAAATACACATGTATCTGTATCGCGATTGTCATCTATAAAGTACTAAGATAAAAGTATAGGCAAACTAAAATAATAAATAAATTAATAATAATTTACATCCATAAACATCACTCATCAACCTTTACATCTCCAAGTCTGGTTTTTTATCTCAAGGATAATACATACGAGGAATTACATAACTATACGAAATAAGATTGATGATATACCCTCTACCTGTGTTACTCTTCTGGTTCTTCCATAATATATACCGAAAGTATCTCTTCCTCAGTCATGCCTTCATCTAGTGAAAAAAAACTATGTCATCAAAGACATACAAGTCCTCGATTCAAGGAAGGTAAAATAAATGAAATAATATGACACTGAAGATCAAGTACAATAGAAATCTAAACTGAATAACTTCTAAGTACATAACATAATATAATTTTGAAATAATTTCTAAAGTCATCTTAATATAGTAAAATAATTGTATCCAAACCATTCCTTAAGTCCTAAAAATTACTAACACAATCATAATACAGTTTTTCCTATATGATGATGCGAGTTAGAGAACATGTTCGGATATCACATTCGCAGTATCACGAGTACTAACTAGGCAATAATCCCTTTATCAGGGATCAGGTAGTGGCAGGTAGGCACGGTGCTTAGTATTCCGGCCACTCCTCTTCGAAAAAAATTATAAACTTCAATTAACACCAAATTTGACTTTTTATCGAATTAGGGTAAACATCACGAGATTCAAAAGCATTAGGTAAGGTAGGTGATCTAAGCATTCACCCACTTTCAATGCAAGGCCTTTCGAAGGAGATACATGTACTGATCAGTTTTGTTAATTATATTGCCAAGATTTCATATGATGTGATACAAATTGGTCTTCCCCGTCCAATGCTCTATCCTAAAATAACAATCAATCCTAAGTCCATTCTAATAATTAAAACTTTATTTTTCGGTTCAAGCATATATCTTGATTTATATTTTTGGAATACAAGTTTCACTTGCAGGAATGCATCCAACTATTGAAATAATACCAAATAAAAATTTTATATGTGTTAATCTTATATAATATGAGAGTACAATCAACAGGGTATTCCAGAACCAAGGAAATAAGATTTGATAATTTAATCGCATACATATTTACATGTCTATGTTCTTACGAGTTCAAGACTTAGACAATTAACCTCCAAGTATTCCTCGAATATAGTGAGTTTGTCTTAAATCGATATTCAGTTATCTAGGTTTATGGTTCGGTACGATACCACGGCTTTTATTCTTCAAAATTAGGCTATCTTCCAAAATTCTTAGACTTTCGCATAGAGACTCTTTTGTATTTTGAGCTCCAAACATGGTAATATAACTGACCCAGAGAAATTCTCTATAGAATTATTATGGGTCAAAGCCCCTTCGGTGGAACATCTCTACACTAGTCGCACGCAGTTAATAGGATAGACAGTAAATGCCTAGAAGTACAAAACTAAATTATACCAAAAATTTAGCATGTATATCCTATATTGTAGAGAGCATAACTCCTATCATATAAATCTAAATATAATTAAAATATATATGGCTGGAAAGATTATCGAATCCTCTTCAATTTTTGTTTAGATATAATCGATTTTTGACAACCTTTAATAGTTCAAAACTGGCCTACGAAATAAGGCGTAAAATATTCTAGATTTCGATTCCAGAATTTTATGTCGACGATACACGGCCAATAACTCCAATTATATATACCCAAATGCTATCATATCTTGTACAGTTGGAAAGAATATCAAATTTCTAATAATTTTTGTTCAGACATATTATGGGTTTGACAAAGTTTAATAGGTCAAATTTGGCCTACAAAATAATGCGTACATAGGTTCCAGATTTTAATTCCAGGATTTCACCTCCGTGTTGCACGACCAATAACTCCTAACGTATACACCAAACTCTATCATATCATATATGGTAATCGAACTTTCAACGATTTTTATTTTGACATATTTAGATTTTGACCAAGTTTACTAGATTAAAACCAGCTCCAAAAAATATTGCGCCATAGAAACGAATTCAGCCCTATGTTTTCTAATTCTAATTCATGTCCAAACCTTATATGGATGTGTCATCTTAATAAAAAAAAATATTAGAATCAAGTTATAAATCATATATAGTTTATTTATCTAGAATATACACTTTACTTTGAACAATAAAATTAAACTAAAATAATATAAAAAAATTACACTAAAAGAAGATTTGTACAAGGAGTACAAAGAGGAGGACTTGCCTTAGCTCTTGTAGGTTTAGAGTTTATATAGGGAAGGAGAGCTAGGATTTTGGAGAGATATGAGGGTTGTAGGGTGAAGGATGAAAGTGAAAGGGGGTTAAATATATATATAATGAAAGAAAATTTAGCATTTAAGTAAAAATCAATTCCTTATATATATATACTATTTACTTCTTATCCAAACAAGATATTTGTGTTGTAAAACCAAGGAAAAATGAAAAAAATGCCCCACCCTAATAGGGTCGGCCAAGCATGGCTCTTAGGGAAGCCAAGTGTCACTACCACGTTCCGAAAACAGGGGTATTTTCGACTTTTTACAATATTTAATATTAATTAATTGCATCATAGTATATTTGATTTAAATAAATGTGTGATGTGTAATTTAAATATAATATTATATACAGTGTTCATTTATTTTGAGATAGTAGACTTGACCTAGAAGCCCAGTAGATGACCACCTGTCCAAATTATGGAATTCTGTAATTAAATGTTTTATTTATAATTTATTTATTGAAGATTGTAATTAATTACCGTATTTTAATTAATTATTGCGCCCTGTCCTTGCTTTGATATTTGGAGCAGTACCCTAGCTATTGTCTTCCAACAAATTTCACAATCTTGTCCTAGACATGCCCGCCTTCCATTCTGCTATTTTTTGTAACGCATAATTATGCTCTCTGTGCATTATTTCTAGCCGTACAAAAATCGTCGCGGACGTTATTTAAAATTCCTATTTTTGTATCGTTGTGCGTTCCAATTGAAAATTGGAGGCAATCTTGACCTATTTTTCGTGCGGCCCAAATTAGGGTAATATTCTGTTCTGAGTCTTCTTCATTATTGGTATTGATGACCTGACCTGATTTTGGCCCCATGTACTCCTAATTAATTTTTGAACACAACTTGCATTTTATTCTAATTAAATTGAGGATACTATTTAAACCAATTCTGAAATCCCAATTTAATTCCAGTGCCCTGTAAATTGAGCCCGTATCAAACTTACAGCGCCCCCTGACCCTACAAAACACCGGACACCGAATCGCCCGCCAAATTTTCGTCATTTCATGCGTCTGTGCAAATACCCAAATTTAAGGGGGCTAATTTGCAAATTGGCATTTTGGTGTCAACACCTCATTGTTTAAAACAATGAGGGAGCCCTAATATTATTTAACTAGCCCCTCACCCTCATTCCTTCATTAAATTATTCTCCATGACCAATCTGGACCACAAATTTAATGGGCCAATCCCCACCTTTCATTTACACACCCTCCCACTATTTAAAGTAACATCAAACCCTAATCCCTAGAAAACCTAGGTTTCCCCACCTACTCACAAGCCCCCACATTTTCACAAGCCTCCAACGTAGGATTCTTTTTCTCTTCTTCTTCTTCTTCTTTCTTCTTCTTTTACTTTTTTGAATTCAAATTCAAATAGTAAGGGGGGGGTAAACAACCCATACTCCCTGCTGTTAACTCCGGGCACTCCGGCCAAGGCCCAATCCGGCGGCCAACGTCAGCATCCTCCAACCCGACCTCCGGCCTGCCGCCGTCCCACTGCTGCTGCTCGGGCCGCCATCGCCGCTGCGCCGGCCGGACAGCGTCACCCCGCTGCTCCCAATCACCATCACCATCAAGCCCAGCGTTACCCCTGCTGCTCGACAACCTCCCATCTCTACCCTCCGGCTGCACCTCGCCACCGCAGTTCTTCCCCTCCCTCTGCCGATCAGTCCGGCGGCCCCTGCCCAATCCGGCGCCGACGTTCCAGTGCCTCCCACCTCTCCTTCGGTTCGGCTCTTCTCCGGCCACCGCCGGAGGGTCCGTCCCCCCATCCACAGTTGTGGACGCACGAGTCTCATGGCCTCCTTCGTCCGGTCTTCAGATTTCTCGAGATCGACGACAAGGCTTTCCCCGGACTGGAGGAGACCGCGGCATCACCTGTAGTTAAGCACCATATTGGACCTTTCCTAAGGTTAATATTTGAAGAACATAATGAAGGATCTTCACAAAGGTCCGAGCAAGAGCATGCTTTGGCTAAAGCTGTTGATGTCATGGCAAGCAGCTTGGGAGATGATACTTCAATTGCTGCAGTAGAGGAAAATCATGGGAGCGAGAAAGAAGAGAGGAAGCTCCCAATCAGTTAAGTAACCTTTATGGCGAGAAGACCATTAGGGGGGGGCATTGTAGCTGAATATCAGCTAAAAGTTGCAGTTCTGTATGAGCTTCTTTCTGCATGTGTGGCAGATGCACCTCAAGTAGACAGTAAAGTTTCTAGATGTAGAAAAGGATATGATGCTAGACCACCGTGTTGCTTTGCGGTTGTTGGCAACATGGCTAAATGTCAAGTGGATACAAATGGAAGCTATGGAGATAATGGTTGCTTGCTCTGCAATGGCTGCAGCAAAAGAGAATACACAGTCACAAGAAAATGAATCAGCGAAAAGTAAATGGTCTAAATGGAAGCGTGGTGGCATCATTGGTGCTGCTGCTCCTCCCTGTCGTGACCCCGCCGCCTGAGCTCCGGCGAGCCTCCGTCGACCATCCTCTGTAAGCTTCCTTTCCCTCTTCCCTTTCCCTGTGAATATATGTGTGTGTATAATAACTTAATGTGTTAATGTATATGTATATACTAGTACAAGTATTTGTATATATTAATAAATGTGTATAAATATAAATGTATGTAAATACGTATATACATGTATGTGTATACGCGTGTGTGTGTATATGTGTACGCATACATACATATGTATATATATATATATATATATATATATATATATATATATATATATATATATATATATATATATATATATATAGTGTATTTCTCTATTGGTATATATATACCTGTATATAGTATAAATATTGCTTTGGTATAAATATATATATATAATTTATATTGGTATATGGTTAATAAAAACATATTTTGGTATTTTGGTGTATATGTATATGTATATACATCTATTATGATTTATATATATATACATATTTAAATGAATATGTATAAGTGTATTTCCTCTAATATATATATGTATGTATTCTAGTATAAAAATATATAAAGTTTGGTATATAAAGTTTTGTACATACATTTAATATATTTTCTATATATATATGATTGATATATATAAATACGTGTTCTACTACATGTATTTTATATATATATACTTAGCATATTTTTCAACATATATTTAATTGGTATGTGTAGGTATATTATATATATGTATATAATTTATCTACTTAGTATATATATAAATACGTATTTTAGTGTGTATTATGGATATGTATATATATGTTTTATATACACTTAATATATTTTCAATGTATATGTATATATAAATTGTATATATGTATACATATATATATATTTTTGTATACCATTAATATATAGTATGATTTTAAATTGGTGAATTAATATTAGTATGTTTGGGAATGATGTTAACAATATATATATATAGTAAATTGTATTTTGGCATATATATGGTACATAAATAATTGTTCAACTAATATATATATATATATATATTATACATGAATTAAATGGTATATATATATATATTGTATATGTATTTATTTTGGTGCAAGTATATATATATGGTAGGTATTAATACTAGTTAAAATAGGTAGTGTGTCTTATATATCTACTAAATGATCCTAGGTGGCCAGTATCATACCTAGAGTAGTCCCAATTTCAGTGTTTATAGACTGTGTGTTAGCGTAGCATCTGATGCAAATGTGGTTTTGCTTGTGATATGTTTATAGGACTGTTGGTTTACCCAGGGGATACTCTGGAACAGGACATCAGTAATTACCAGCTAAGGACCCAAGGCGAGTACATTCTCTGATTAGTTTCTAATTTATGATATCTCCTATGTTCACTGTATCTAGTGTAAATATCCATGTTCTTGACACGTTGGTTACACGGATTGGTATACACGGATCTCGTCATGAGATGTTATTCCTTATTCATGGTGTAGCTTGTACAAGACTTGTTTCCTTGATATCTTGTGCATGTACAAACAGTGAGACCCGGGGAGATTTGCTACCTCCCTAGGGAATCCCGTACCATAGCGTACCATGATTGGTTCTACTATACCAGTCGGGGGTGGGGGAGTATTTTAGTGTAGATATGTGATCATACCCAACTTTTCATGCATCATAGCTCACCCCACATCTCACGTCGGGTGCGGCCTGACCATCTCCATGCCTCATAGCTGTTACGTGTGATTAGCCTGACCTCTCCATGCATCATAGCTAACCAACGGTTAGCCTGACCTTCGTGAATCATAGCTAATCACATGTAACCAGCCTGATCAAGTTCCCAAGCCGATCACATGTTAAAGCTAGTACTCACACACTTAGTCATAGAATTCTTGCTCATTGACATATTGCTTCTTTTCCTGCATTTACTTACAGTAGTTCCAGTATATCCTCTTCTTGTATATTTCTCGTACCTATACATGCATCTTGTATATTTCCATCTATATACTGCTACATAGTTTATGTCATTGATATAGAACTGCTATTTAGAGATGTACTTTGCTCCTTCCTGACTGGAAAATATTTTTCCAGACTGTGACCTTAGTAGACTGGTTTCTGACACACTTGGGGATTGGAAGTTAATGATTGCAGGTATGATTATTTTGTCGTTAGACTTGTCTTGTATTTCTTGCTTGCCTTGATATCTCATCGTGCTTTAGTTTATGTGATTGAGTATTTCTAGCATTATTTTATGATATCCACGTCTCCTTATGGAGTTGGGTATTCACGTGAGTTGATTAGATAGTTACATGACCTAGACAGCGTTCTACCGCCGATGCTGCGGCGTAGGCTGGACGTACCCACGCACTCGTGCCCCTAAACCGGGAGCGGGTCGTGACACATTTTTAGTGGTGGCCCATACAGGTCTGACTTTGCAATTGGAGCGATGTCGTGGTAGTGTGACGTCTTCGTTGTACTACCGCGTGCCTGCTATAGAATATAGGACATAGGATACTAGGATGAGAGAGGATACTCAATCACAAAATTCTTGAGAGATTCCTGGGATGACCCCATGAGAATCTTATTATAATTTCCAATTTAATTCCTTCGCCCTTGTTTCCGTCTGTCCTCACTCGTTGATATTGAGTTTGATTCTTATCGACCAGTTGTTAATTTAAATTCTTGGTATCGTTGTTGAGTTGATTTTATATCGAGATGAATTTTATGGGCTAAAATTTACGGTATCATTTGATGACATATATTGATGAGAACAATGAGAGAGGTAAAACGTCTACTTTGGTTATGGAACCTAGAGTTTATCGTAGCCATATTAGCTGTCATGACGAGAACGTAGGAACCTAACTTGGATGTACATACTTTAGTTATGAGATCTAGAGTTTCTCGCAGCCATACCGGTTGGCGTGGCGAGGATTCTAGATGACATGATTATAGGGTTGCATACCTTAGTTACGGAACCTGTCGTTTATCGCATCTATGCTTACTGGCGTGGCGAGGATTCTGTGTGTCATGATTTCGGATAGACGTGTATGATTATCAGGTTGTATCTTAAATTGGTTCTTAAAATATCATCTCAAGACTTATCTATTTCTGTTATTCCAGGACTTTGTTCCATCGCTTCTTTTCTTTACTAGCAGTAAAGATACCTTCTGTCCTCAATCCAATTCCTTTTGAGCTTCTATTCCTTGAGGGTTCCTTGTTAAGTATGATAATTAGTGAATTGTAATTATGTCTGTGTCTTGAGTATTAGTATTGACTGAGTGTTGCTTGTGAGTTTGTAAGTGTTTCCTAGTTGGACATGTGAGCAGTAGGCTTTAATCTAAAGTTAGCCCTTAGTATAGTACCTTGTACCAATGGTTCTGGGATAAGTGTCATTAGAGACTGAGAGTAGAAGGAGAGTATAGAGTATCAGTGATAGTTCAAGAGTTAGTATCAGAGCCAACATACCCGTCCTGGATAATCATAATTATGCAATCGGATGATCTACGTGAACAATTAAGTATCCAGGAATTGTGTTAAGGATTTATGGAGCATGATGTTCAATTTGATGATTGATATCGGAAGTGTTAAAGGTAAGGAAATATATACGCATAAAGAGTTAATGAGGTGTCATGGGTAGATAAATATCGGAATTGGTAATGAAAATGGTGAGGCGTATCACAGATCAGTTTAACAGGCTGTAAAAGGTTAAAGGGAAATACCTATACATCAATCGAGATGAAGAACCATACACATGCCCATGAGAGTAAAGAAACATGAGTATTATAGAAGGTACAGGTAAACCTGAGTTCTAATGAGCTTGATGAGATGATCCATTAATGAAACTAGTGATATAATACCAAGAGTGCTAATGATTCTATATCGAGGATTAGTCGAGGATGACGTTAATAACAGTAAGCACTCTGTGTGATGATAATTAGATGATATACCAGTTGACATAAATTGAAATCATGAAAGAAAATACAGGTGATGATAACTTTGATCATTGGAGGTAATAGTACAAGTGATTCAGGCAGTACAATTTTAGTACACAATTATAGACACTAGATGGATTGAGTGCACCTTGAGTATCAGAGAACGTGAGCACTGATATGTACATTGTGGAGTTATAAATTAAAAGGTGGAAATAAGATTTTATTTTTTAGAATAATTGAGGAGTTGAGATTATGTCATTAAATTTTTGAGAATTTCAAATATGAAATCAATAAACATGGTTAAGGCTACAAAGATATTAGAAGTGATTAAATTTTGTTTCGATGTTGAGTATCTAATTTTGAGGAGGTATATACAATTCATTTTTAAGTTGATCGAGAAGTTAAACCTTGACGATTAATTTGAGGATTAATTTTATGGTAGATGAGAGATATGAATATTAATATACGAGTAGATGATATACATGTGTAAGGATCTGATAACTTGAGCCGGATTGAGATGGCACCGCAGACTGACTTGGGTGTCCATCTAAAGGTGTATTGGAAAGAGCAGTACTTAGTATGGTGTTACACTTGGTGTGCACTGGAGTGATGAGAACAAATAGTATGGACAATTGTAGGAGGAACGGGAACTGACAGAGAGTATGGTACTAAAGAGATAGAGGTATCAAACTTGGATGCATTATTGAACCATGGTTATATTAGAGAATCTTGGTATCAGATTTAGGTATTAATAAGCAGATGTATGCAATGAGGATGTAATCATGGATGTTGTGGACTAATGATTAATTTATATGAGTACCGGTGTACAGGAATATGAATTAGTTAGTGAATTTGCTAGAGCTAAGTGTATGTTAGAGATAGGAAATACTGCAGGTAATGTGTTAGCAGGTTCTTTCTTTTTCTCATGTTGTTTTGTCTTTTGATTGATTGATTCCCTAGTACCGTGGGTTGTATTCGTGATTTTTCTTGTTAGGATATAGTTAGTAGTACACCCTGACAGAGAATGCAATACCATGATAAGACAGACCATAACCATGCATGTTTCCTCTAAGTTGTTTGTTGTATGACTGTGGGCAAAATTTTCTTAGACCATGATCGTTGGGGTTTTGACCATAGCAAGGATCTATGACAAGGTTATGACTTGACAAAATGGGACAAGATGATTAGAAATTCAAGGATAAGCATTCATGAGTTGATATAACAGAATTGCTGGATCATTGGTTTTACAAGGATCGAGATATGATTGAAATTTGAGGATAAACGCTAATTTAAATAAAGGATTAAAAATTTAACATGGCAGAATTAATGATTGTTAATTTCAGGAAGGTTGATTGTGATATAATTTATCATTAAAATTTGAGGAAAATTTGGATAATTATTATTATATATATTTGATTGCAATATAGTAATTTAAAATTTTATATTGCAGACGTTACATTTGAAGGATCCATAAGTGTCGCATTATTAAGTATTTTGAGGAAAAAGAAAACTAAAGAATTAGATCATTGATGGATTATTGTTGGAATTCAGACTCTTTGGGACGAGAATCGATACATTGATTGAAATTCAATTTGAGGAACAGATATCAAATTCCGAGTATTTAATTTTTAATTTAAATTCGTGGTAATTGTGAGGAAATGGAAACTGATTTTTATTTTCGAGGATATTGCAAGAATACGGTAATTTCAAAAAAAAAAAATTGAAAATTGCGAAACGACAAGGTGGATTATTTCAGAATTTTGTGGGTTGTTGAATTTCACTATTTATGGAAAATAATAATGTGTATGAGTAAACACTACTATGAGGACTTTAAATTTCGAGGACGAAATTCTTTTAAGGTGGGTAGACTTGTCACTACCACGTTCCGAAAACAGGGGTATTTTCGACTTTTTACAATATTTAATATTAATTAATTGCATCATAGTATATTTGATTTAAATAAATGTGTGATGTGTAATTTAAATATAATATTATATACAGTGTTCATTTATTTTGAGATAGTAGACTTGACCTAGAAGCCCAGTAGATGACCACCTGTCCAAATTATGGAATTCTGTAATTAAATGTTTTATTTATAATTTATTTATTGAAGATTGTAATTAATTACCGTATTTTAATTAATTATTGCGCCCTGTCCTTGCTTTGATATTTGGAGCAGTACCCTAGCTATTGTCTTCCAACAAATTTCACAATCTTGTCCTAGACATGCCCGCCTTCCATTCTGCTATTTTTTGTAACGCATAATTATGCTCTATGTGCATTATTTCTAGCCGCACAAAAATCGTCGCGGACGTTATTTAAAATTCCTATTTTTGTATCGTTGTGCGTTCCAATCGAAAATTGGAGGCAATCTTGACCTATTTTTCGTGCGGCCCAAATTAGGGTAATATTCTGTTCTGAGTCTTCTTCATTATTGGTATTGATGACCTGACCTGATTTTGGCCCCATGTACTCCTAATTAATTTTTGAACACAACTTGCATTTTATTCTAATTAAATTGAGGATACTATTTAAACCAATTCTGAAATCCCAATTTAATTCCAGTGCCCTGTAAATTGAGCCCGTATCAAACTTACAGCGCCCCCTGACCCTACAAAACACCGGACACCGAATCGCCCGCCAAATTTTTGTTATTTCATGCGTCTGTGCAAATACCCAAATTTAAGGGGGCTAATTTGCAAATTGGCATTTTGGTGTCAACACCTCATTGTTTAAAACAATGAGGGAGCCCTAATATTATTTAACTAGCCCCTCACCCTCATTCCTTCATTAAATTATTCTCCATGACCAATCTGGACCACAAATTTAATGGGCCAATCCCCACCTTTCATTTACACACCCTCCCACTATTTAAAGTAACATCAAACCCTAATCCCTAGAAAACCTAGGTTTCCCCACCTACTCACAAGCCCCCACATTTTCACAAGCCTCCAACGTAGGATTCTTTTTCTCTTCTTCTTCTTCTTCTTTCTTCTTCTTTTACTTTTTTGAATTCAAATTCAAATAGTAAGGGGGGGGGAAACAACCCATACTCCCTGCTGTTAACTCTGGGCACTCCGGCCAAGGCCCAATCCGGCGGCCAATGTCAGCATCCTCCAACCCGACCTCCGGCCTGCCGCCGTCCCACTGCTGCTGCTCGGGCCGCCATCGCCGCTGCGCCGGCCGGACAGCGTCACCCCGCTTTTCCCAATCACCATCACCATCAAGCCCAGCGTTACCCCTGCTGCTCGACAACCTCCCATCTCTACCCTCCGGCTGCACCTCGCCACCGCAGTTCTTCCCCTCCCTCTGCCGATCAGTCCGGCGGCCCCTGCCCAATCCGGCGCCGACGTTCCAGTGCCTCCCACCTCTCCTTCGGTTCGGCTCTTCTCCGGCCACCGCCGGAGGGTCCGTCCCCCCATCCACAGTTGTGGACGCACGAGTCTCATGGCCTCCTTCGTCCGGTCTTCAGATTTCTCGAGATCGACGACAAGGCTTTCCCCGGACTGGAGGAGACCGCGGCATCACCTGTAGTTAAGCACCATATTGGACCTTTCCTAAGGTTAATATTTGAAGAACATAATGAAGGATCTTCACAAAGGTCCGAGCAAGAGCATGCTTTGGCTAAAGCTGTTGATGTCATGGCAAGCAGCTTGGGAGATGATACTTCAATTGCTGCAGTAGAGGAAAATCATGGGAGCGAGAAAGAAGAGAGGAAGCTCCCAATCAGTTAAGTAACCTTTATGGCGAGAAGACCATTAGGGGGGGGGCATTGTAGCTGAATATCAGCTAAAAGTTGCAGTTCTGTATGAGCTTCTTTCTGCATGTGTGGCAGATGCACCTCAAGTAGACAGTAAAGTTTCTAGATGTAGAAAAGGATATGATGCTAGACCACCGTGTTGCTTTGCGGTTGTTGGCAACATGGCTAAATGTCAAGTGGATACAAATGGAAGCTATGGAGATAATGGTTGCTTGCTCTGCAATGGCTGCAGCAAAAGAGAATACACAGTCACAAGAAAATGAATCAGCGAAAAGTAAATGGTCTAAATGGAAGCGTGGTGGCATCATTGGTGCTGCTGCTCCTCCCTGTCGTGACCCCGCCGCCTGAGCTCCGGCGAGCCTCCGTCGACTATCCTCTGTAAGCTTCCTTTCCCTCTTCCCTTTCCCTGTGAATATATGTGTGTGTATAATAACTTAATGTGTTAATGTATATGTATATACTAGTACAAGTATTTGTATATATTAATAAATGTGTATAAATATAAATGTATGTAAATACGTATATACATGTATGTGTATACGCGTGTGTGTGTATATGTGTACGCATACATACATATGTATATATATATATATATATATATATATATATATATATATATATATATATATATATATATATATATATATAAATACATAGTGTATTTCTCTATTGGTATATATATACCTGTATATAGTATAAATATTGCTTTGGTATAAATATATATATATATTTTATATTGGTATATGGTTAATAAAAACATATTTTGGTATTTTGGTGTATATGTATATGTATATACATCTATTATGATTTATATATATATACATATTTAAATGAATATGTATAAGTGTATTTCCTCTAATATATATATGTATGTATTCTAGTATAAAAATATATAAAGTTTGGTATATAAAGTTTTGTACATACATTTAATATATTTTCTATATATATATGATTGATATATATAAATACGTGTTCTACTACATGTATTTTATATATATATACTTAGCATATTTTTCAACATATATTTAATTGGTATGTGTAGGTATATTATATATATGTATATAATTTATCTACTTAGTATATATATAAATACGTATTTTAGTGTGTATTATGGATATGTATATATATGTTTTATATACACTTAATATATTTTCAATGTATATGTATATATAAATTGTATATATGTATACATATATATATATTTTTGTATACCATTAATATATAGTATGATTTTAAATTGGTGAATTAATATTAGTATGTTTGGGAATGATGTTAACAATATATATATATAGTAAATTGTATTTTGGCATATATATGGTACATAAATAATTGTTCAACTAATATATATATATATATATATATATATATATATATATATATATATATATATTATACATGAATTAAATGGTATATATATATATATATTGTATATGTATTTATTTTGGTGCAAGTATATATATATGGTAGGTATTAATACTAGTTAAAATAGGTAGTGTGTCTTATATATCTACTAAATGATCCTAGGTGGCCAGTATCATACCTAGAGTAGTCCCAATTTCAGTGTTTATAGACTGTGTGTTAGCGTAGCATCTGATGCAAATGTGGTTTTGCTTGTGATATGTTTATAGGACTGTTGGTTTACCCAGGGGATACTCTGGAACAGGACATCAGTAATTACCAGCTAAGGACCCAAGGCGAGTACATTCTCTGATTAGTTTCTAATTTATGATATCTCCTATGTTCACTGTATCTAGTGTAAATATCCATGTTCTTGACACGTTGGTTATACGGATTGGTATACACGGATCTCGTCATAAGATGTTATTCCTTATTCATGGTGTAGCTTGTACAAGACTTGTTTCCTTGATATCTTGTGCATGTACAGACAGTGAGACCCGGGGAGATTTGCTACCTCCCTAGGGAATCCCGTGCCATAGCGTACCATGATTGGATCTACTATACCAGTCGGGGGTGGGGGAGTATTTTAGTGTAGATATGTGATCATACCCAACTTTTCATGCATCATAGCTCACCCCACATCTCACGTCGGGTGCGGCCTGACCATCTCCATGCCTCATAGCTGTTACGTGTGATTAGCCTGACCTCTCCATGCATCATAGCTAACCAACGGTTAGCCTGACCTTCGTGAATCATAGCTAATCACATGTAACCAGCCTGATCAAGTTCCCAAGCCGATCACATGTTAAAGCTAGTACTCACACACTTAGTCATAGAATTCTTGCTCATTGACATATTGCTTCTTTTCCTGCATTTACTTACAGTAGTTCCAGTATATCCTCTTCTTGTATATTTCTCGTACCTATACATGCATCTTGTATATTTCCATCTATATACTGCTACATAGTTTATGTCATTGATATAGAACTGCTATTTAGAGATGTACTTTGCTCCTTCCTGACTGGAAAATATTTTTCCAGACTGTGACCTTAGTAGACTGGTTTCTGACACACTTGGGGATTGGAAGTTAATGATTGCAGGTATGATTATTTTGTCGTTAGACTTGTCTTGTATTTCTTGCTTGCCTTGATATCTCATCGTGCTTTAGTTTATGTGATTGAGTATTTCTAGCATTATTTTATGATATCCACGTCTCCTTATGGAGTTGGGTATTCACGTGAGTTGATTAGATAGTTACATGACCTAGACAGCGTTCTACCGTCGATGCTGCGGCGTAGGCTGGACGTACCCACGCACTCGTGCCCCTAAACCGGGAGCGGGTCGTGACACCAAGGGTTAAAGGTATTATGATAATTTCTAGGTTAAGTTGTTTAGATTTTTAATTAATCCAAATCAACTCCTAATCACACTTAATCATTTACACTAAATTAAACCCAAATCCATAAATGATAAAAACACATAAAAAAAGCATCTCTAATAAAAATATTAAAGATTTATGTAAAATAAATATTATTATTATATTAAAATTTTATAAATTCAAAAAATTATTTTATTAAAATAATACAATTTTTTTTGAAAAGTTATTTTCTCGTAAAATTTTTATTTCCAAATAAATAATAATAATAATTAATAAAAAATATAAATCAACTATACACTACACACCTAGTATTCTAAGTTAAGCGTCGAGATGACACCGTGGATTATCCCGCCCCAACAAATGCTCTTGTGTATAAGAAGAGACCTCCTCGTCCACTATTGAGAAGCTTCCAAAATTGACGCAGTTAATTGTCGTAAGCTACTCTTCGTTCCGTTTTTCTAGTGGTGTGAAATATATCTTCATACTTGATTCTAACACGATCTTACCAACGACCCAATTTGACCCAAAAAATGCTAGCATGTCTAATCTACGAGGTTACAAGGCTCTGATTATCTAAGAGTAATATTATTAGAGGTTCATGACCCATGTGTTTTATATTTAATGTGACCTTAAACTTTAATTGTTCTCCAGTAAATATTCTTGGAACCATGATTTCAATTATGCTATCGCAAATGTTATTAATTCGTATTCTTCTTGACCTTTGTTGACTAACTTAAACACAGAGGTTTAGCTAAGTAATTTGTATTCTTCTTGACCTTTGTTAACTAACTTAAACAAAGAGGTTTAGCTAAGTAATGCACCTTATATATATATATATATATATATATATATATATATATATATATATATATATATAGAGAGAGAGAGAGAGAGCATGGATCGAAAGCCTATTTTTGGAGTCCCGCCAAAGTTCTGCCTCCCTTGGCCGTTGGATCGGGGGGCATCGCATGGGTCCTATACGGATCCCGCTCGATCCGATGCTGCAAAGAGTGGGCGAAACTTTGGCGGGCTCCGGAGATAGAACTTTTGATCCTCCCATACACACACACACACACACCCTCTAGCCTAGTGGTTAAGGGGAGGCATATAGTCCGGGTGGTCGAGTGTTTGAGTCATATTGAAAGCGTTCACGAAATTATTTACCAAGAAACTTTGTGCCCGTTCATATATATATATATATATATATATATATATATATATATATATATATATATATATATATATATATATATCACTACCTGTTCCTGAAATATATATTTTGGGATATATTTCTTGCTTGTATCTATTTTTACTTAGAGTGCTTCTTGCTCGCATGATCAGTAGGTTGCATGCATAGAGACTAGACCCATTCTTTAATTTAGCATGGTTTATGGTTTATGGTTTATGGTTTATTTGTGAGTTGGTTTATTCATGAATTTGAACCCATGGTCTAAATCTCAAATCCTAGCTATATAAGCTAACTTGTTTCTCTCTCTTGCCTTATTCTTCATTTTCCCCATTTATTTCATTTATAGGAAAGTACACCTTGCACTACATGAATAAATACCTAGATTTTCGATTATTGCTTTTCCTTGCATTTTATTAGTCTATTATATGCTTATGATAATTCTAAACACTTTTAGTACTTGGAGTTTTTGGTTTGATAGGTGGATTTGTGTAGATCTACTTTTATAACTTAGGGTTTCATGGGTTACTTGAGTTTCTGGTGGTTTTTTGATCTACTAAAACATATTATTTTTAAAAAATAGTTTTTGGGATGGTTGGAGCACTTTATTTCGAGCGTTTTGGCTTTTGGTTCACTCAATTCAGAGTTAAAATATAGTTTTTATGAAGAAAACAAATTTTAGATTTTAGAGCTTTTTCACCCTGGCCGAACCTGCTGTTTGGAACGATGAAGATCTCATGCACCCAGCACCATATACGGTAGAGAGGGCTATGCGGCATGAAGATGCTATGCCTCCTAAACTCTTTGTCGTATACAAGAATACGTCCATCTCTTTTGGACGAATGACTGACTAATACCCATATGTTCTGAAAGGACTTCTTATGTTTAATAGCTGAACGAATGAAAAAATTGCGAAGTCCAAAATACTCCATGTGGCATCGAATCACATACGACATCGATACTTATGTGGCAAGTAGGATATGCAGCCACCATCCTTGGACGCATGACTCTAAAACCGTAGCACATCTTTTCATGATTTTGTCTTTTTTTGACACACTTTATGTCACATTACTGATACTTTAATTATTTCTCGTTACCTCATCACTTATCCCGAGAAGAAGACCTACCTACCCATGACTCCATGCGGCATGACTCTATGTGGCATGACTCTATGCGGCCAGGATTGTCATGCGACCTGACTTCTCATGTGGCCTTGATCCTTAAGCGCGCATGCGACCCCTTGTACATATTTTATTGGACTAGTTTTGGTTGAATGTTCCTTTGGACTTTATGAGTGGTATATGTGACTTTGATGACCACAAAAGTATTAGATCCAAATATGCGTCATGATCCGACCACCTGTATTTGTGCTGATACACTTACTACGTGCTATATGTTCCTACGTGCTAAGTGTCCCTACGCGATTATATTACATATTTATACTACGGTGCACCTATGCGCTATGTGAAATATGATATGACTCAATCTCCAGTATGGACATAAGGGTTAGTCAATGACCAAGCGTGGCTAGGATTTGTTGATTATTGCATCATGCTGGGGTGAATACAAATTGAACTATCAAGTGACAAAGTGGATTCGTATCTAGCGTGGCCGTACTAAGGTACATCATAGAAGGGAAATACCATGTGACCACGCTATGAGATTCCAGTTAATATTAGGGTTAACTAGGCAACTAAACTTGTAGAGCATTATGAGAGAATGGAATCTTGAGATCATGCCTAACTAGCTACCTCTAGTCATCTAAATTGGGGTATACAGGCTAGTCCACATGGATATTATTTAAATCCTTATTAATGAATGGCAATATCCGAATACTATATGAGACTGTGTTCTATACGATCTAAGCATGGTGGCCTTATGAGGGACCGGTACATACTACTATGTGCTATGTGGCGATTTGTAGCTCGACTAACCCTGCTAGTACCTGGTTCGATCTGAGGATTCCTATATGCATAATATCTCTAGGATAACCCAGACTCTATCTAGTAAGCCGTATAAGTGATTGGTCGATTATATAACTGAGCATGGTTGTGTATTTCTGTCAAATAGTCTAGGGACATGGACTATCATGGTGCGATAGTTTAACCCTTGTCCTTGTTATATATATATATATATATATATATATATATATATATATATATATATATGTGTGTGTGTGTGTGTGTGTGTGTGTGTGTGTGTGTCTATTTCATAACCTGGTATTATTTTTGCATTCGTGCTTCCTTTGTAGTACTTACTATTTGGGATCTAACCCCACTATTTTGCATGGTCAGGTTTAGAGCCAGCACCCAAGGATCAAGCATACTCTCCCTGAATAATGGCGCGCACCAGGCGGATGGCCATTGAGGAAAATGAGTGGGTCTTTTCTTCCCTGCTTGTTATTTCATATTTTACTCATTTTGGGCATTTAGCCACCAACACTTGTTAGCCGTAAATCTGGATATTTAGTTTCCTACATGATTGTAATTAATCAGACTGTATTTGATCATGGTTATAAACTCTTGTTAGTCTGCCAGCCTTCTCATTTTTGCATAGCTGGTTTCTTGAATATTTTGGCGGGATATTTGGGATGCCTTACTTCCTTGTTATATACGTTCTATGTTTACTGTTCTTATTTGACTGATTGAGAATTAGATGTTCTATGTGACCCTAAGTGACTGGCTTATAGAATGCACCCCTTATCAAGTTACAGCCATGACCATCGTACGATGTTCTATACCTTGTACGGGAGAGCTGGCCATATCCGTCTCCTTATTCCGGTACTGGGGCATGAAAAAGTTTTAGTGGTGGCCCATGCAGGTCTTTATTTTCAGACTTGTGGGGTGTTATGGTCATAGGAGTCTCAATCAAAATTGTCCCCCTTGATATCTTGCTTCATCTTCCTCTGTACCACCGCTAGAACTGTTAAACTGCTTGCCTATTTGATTCTTTTCGTCATATTCTTGATGGTTCTTGTCCTTTTCTTTAAGGCTTCTTTAGTCGCTGGAGCAGCAGGCACGGCAAGACAGGGTTCTCCTGGGCAACAACGGAATGGAGCACTTGTTCAGAGTCAAATTCGAATAGAGTAAGAAGTTGAACAAGCTGGCATAGTGGAACCAGAAGTGAGATATATCGAGCAACCAGCCCCTAAAATATCCGTACCTCTAGCAGCACCCGTGGTACTTGATGGCTACGTAGCAACACCAGATGGTGGTGCAACAGCATCAGCAATTTCAATAGCAAGAATAGAATATCTTGTTGAGTCAGGGTCTGCAAATGGCCCTGGAAAGAGAAGGATGGATTGATTCGGAGGCATCGGTTAGATTTTGTCGACTTAACCTAAGGTACTTCGATGGCACGGAGGATGCCATCACAGAAGATGCTTGGTTACAGGATATTAAGGTCATTGTGGCAGCAATAAGGGTTCCAGCTGATGAACAAGTTGATCAAGTTCGATTGCAGCTTCAAGACCTTATTCGTGATTGGTAGGCATCAATAAAGGTTGGCTTGAGGCATCTCATCTCTTGGGATAGTTTCAGGGCTCAATTTAAGGCTAAATATTTTGGATTTGTAGCATAGTATGAGCTCTAACAGATATTTATCGATCTCAAGCAGGCCGGTAGAACAATGGATGGATATGCAGCCGAGTTTTGTGGGCTGAGTAGATTCGCTCCAACTATGATGGCTCCAGAGTCGGATAGTGCAATAAGATTCCATCAAGGACTTTATTTGGAAATTTTACAACTGGTAGAAGGGCACGACTACCAGACTTATAAAGAGGTACTGATAGCAGCTCGGAGGCACGAGCTTACCATATAAAGGTTATCGGCAAGGACAGAAGGGGTCTCATGCTCAGAGTAGAGGAGGAGGAGTACCTCGAATGTCAGCACCATCACTTGGCGTTCACCTCCATGATTTAGCACTGAGGAGGGCAGTAGTTTTGATGGTAATAGTACCGGATCGACAACAGCCGAGACAAAAGCAACAGCAATAGTGCCAGGGAGCACTGGTGCGTTACACTTACTGTGGCAAGGGAGGCCATACTAGAGATGTATGTAGGATAGGCAATAGGTTGTGTATGAGGTATGGCATTCTAGATCACCGGATTGCTAATTGCCCGATGATGTAGAGGTCAGGAGGGTCAGTCCAACAGTTACCAGTACTGCTAGCACCAGGGGCAGCCCAGCTGTCACAACCCGCTCCCAGTGAAGGGGCACAAGTAGTAAACAACGCCATGCCTATGTCGCAGCATCGGCAGTAGAACATTATTTGGGTAAACTATCTATCTAGCAATCAAGATATAATAATGCCATCAATGAAATATGAATACTCAATTACAGATCTATAAGATGGAATAATCGCACGAATATGATATAAAGAATAGAAGAGACAAATACAACTCATAAGACAAGATAATATCCAATAAGTTATAGAAAAAATACTAATAACAAAGCTGGAGACAAATCCAGTACAAATAAATCTATCTACTGAGCTACGAGTCCTGGGTCGTTTCTCTCAATCAGGATGAGATCCTCCTGAGACAAAGTCTCTGTGTCTAAGCCAACTACGTCCTGAGGCCCGTAGTGAGCGGGATACCACTCCTCAGTATCATCTGGAAAAAAAATATCCAATCAGGAAAGGAGCAAAGTACATCTCTAACAACAGTTCCAATAAATGATATAAACTATGTAACAGTAAATAGAGCGAATATACAAGATACAATATATAGGTACAAGAGATATATAATATAGGAATACTGAAAATAAATACAAGAATGAGCATCATAGGATTGAACAAGAAATACTACTACTAAGTGAGTGAGTACCAGCTTCAACATGTGATCGACTTGGGAAATTCTACAAGGATTATAGCCTGGTTAATCATATGTGCGGTGTATGATTAACACTATTCAAGGAACAAGACAAGCACAAGGAGGGTATGATCATATATCTACACTAAATACTCTCCGTCCCCGACTGATATAGTGGATCCAACCATGGTACATTATGACACAAAATTATCTGGGTAAGTAGCAAGTCTCCCCAAGAATCAATGTCTGTACATGTACAAGAAGAAAAAGGCACAAGGCTTGCACAAGATACACCATAAATACCAAGGAATAATATCTCATGACGAGATTCAGATATACCAATCCGTGTAACCATCGTATCAAAAATCAAGAATATCTATACTAAATACAAGAGACGTAGAGGATATCATGAATGAGAAACTATCAAAGAATATACTTGTCTAAAATCCGGTGAACAGTATCAAAGATGTCTGGTACGGTGCCTCAGAGACCTAAATATGGAATATTATATCAATACAAGGTTTTGGAATAAAAATAAGCTAAACTAGTCAAATTATATGTCATAAAACCATTTCTAAGTCAAAACAGTCAAACTATGTCAACTCTAGGTCAAACTTGGTCAAACTAGCTATTTCTAGGTTGTATGAGTCCATCTTTAGGATATTGGGTCCATACACTATGTAACTAGGCAATACTAGCTATACTAGGATACTAGGATACCAACAAAGTACCGTATCATTAGATACGCAAGTTATTAGATATAAAAATACTATAATATATATATATATATATATATATATATATATATATATATATATATATATATATATATATATATATATATAAGACAAAAAAATTAGTACTCCTAGCCAAACTAATGCTAAGTGGATACCTTGGCTTTGAACCAAATATGGTATCACACCACCTATACACCCATCTTGATATACAAACTCAATACCTTGAGTATAAACCAATACTTTGACATTACCTTGGAATCACAAAGTAATACAATATCTAACATTAGCTAACTAACCAACATTCCTCAATATACACTAGCATGCACTTATACTTATAACAATACTATACTAATCTAACATACTAACATACCCCTTCGGATATTCAATACCCGTACCCATGATACCTCAACTCTTATTACCTTGGTGTAACTCAAGGTAATCAAGAAATAATACTAACCAATGCTAACTATATATATATATATACACACACACACACACACACTAACTCACTAACAATATATACATAACTAACTATCAATATAAACTAACTTAGCTCATTAACAAGCTTAACTTAACTTATCTATAACTTAATTTCTAAGCACTCAAACTACTGCTGCTTATTGCTACTGCTTCTGCTTATCGCTGCTGCTGCTTATTAATTTTGATGCTTATGTAGCTTACTTGCTTCAGCTGATGATGCAGCTTACTGCTTCTGCTGCTGTTTACTACTTCTGCTGCTGCAGCTTACTACTTCTGCTGCTGCTGTAGCTTACTGCTTCTGTTGCTGCTGCTTACTGCTGCTCGCTGCTGCTGCTTCTTGCTGCTTCTCGCTGCTTCTTACTACTTATGCTTATAACTTCCCCTCTCTTACTCACATACACACATCTAATACACACATACACTCACTCACATAAATATGTATATATATATATATATATATATATATATATATATATATATATATATATATATATATATATATATATATATATAGTTATGTGTATGTTCTATAGGAGAATGCATGTGCATCATTAGTGTGAGTATATGGTAATATATATATATATATATATATATATATATATATATATATATATATATATATATATATATATATATATATATATATATATATATATATATATATATATATATATATATATATATATATATATATATATATATATATATATATATATATATATATATATATAACAATTATAATTATAATAATCTAATAGCTATAACCAAGGTAAATTGAATTATAATGCAAAGAATCAAACACATGGAGTGCACCGCACCTGTATCATACTCATTCTATAATACGCTTGTGTTACGGCTCCACCACACCACCAAAAGTACCCCGAAGGACACGAGCAAGTCTAAAATCATAATTAGAAGCAACACGAAGTGATAGCTACTCATCTACGTGCCCGTGTCAAAATGTGACATGCTCAAACCCCCATGTCAGAAAAAAAAACCCCTAAATTAACCCGTATTGCCAAATTATCAGGATCCAATTGTGGACACGACACTGGTCACACAAAACCAAAGACATGTCAATTTGGACTAATTGACCTATTGACAAATACAAGATGTGTCAATCTCAGAATTCTCCCAAAATTGACACAAAATACCATATAACTTTCTCCATAGGCCTCCTATGAACCTAATTCTAATTCCTATGGGTAGTCTTAGTATATAAGAGGGTTCCTAATGATTAAATTATATATTTAGAGTCTAATTAGAGAGAGAAAAACTGAATTGTACCTATTGGAAGATAGATTTTTAATAAAATTCTAAAAATGAGTGTCAAGAGCCTTCAACTTGTAGATCCTTGCTCCTCCTTATAGATCCTTACTTCCTCCTTGTAGATACTTACTTTATCCTTGTTCTAATAGCCTCTAATGATGAATAGAGAAGGAATTGGGAAGAAATTTGGGTAAGAATTGGTGTAGGGATGAAGGAATTTGGAAGAGGGGAATTCTCGATCTAGATTTGGAATAAAAAATAAAAAAGATAGAGAGAGTCTCCCTCCATTCCCCCTATGGTCGGCCACTAACCCCTCCTCCAAGTCACTATGAAATATCCACAATACCCTTTGGGGGGCTTCTCATGAAGAAATTAATTATGGAAGGAATATTCTAGTCTAATTGGTTTATCTAATTAATTCATCCTCCTAATGAATAGGCTTACTATTGGGCTCAATTCTAACTAGAATTAAATGTTGGTCCATGGATCTAAGTTAGGTCCATTAATATAAGTCCAAAATCAAATACTAACATCTAACAATAACTAAATAATATAATAAATAAATTTACAACATGTACAATATTTAATTAATTATGAAATGACCAAATATTCTTTTCTAGAAAATATGGTAGTAAGAAGTCTACCCCCCTTAAAATAATTTTGTCGTTGAAATTCAAAGACGAAACTACCCCCAAAAATTAAAATAGAACCGAATCAAGAAATAACATACCTCAATGCACAAACAAATATGGGTACGCTCTCACATTTTATCCTCTCTCTCCCAGGTAGACTCACACGGAGAGTGATGCCTCCATGCGAACGCGTACCAAGGAAATAGTCTGGTTCCTCGGTACCTTCTCTCTCCGATCCAGAATTTTAAATGGCTGCTCTGGATAGATAAAAGTAGGGCCCACCTCTATATCCGAGTGATCAAATACGTGACTAGGATCTGTCATGTACCATCTCAACTGTGATACGTGAAATACATTGTGTACTCTCTCTAATGCAGGTGGCAAGTCTAGTCTGTAAGCAACTGCACTGACCCTCTCGAGAATACTAAAATGTTCGATGAATCACGGACTAAGCTTCATGTCTCCACCGAAACAAATCGTGCCTCATGTCGGAGAAATCCTCAGAAATACCAAACCACCAACCTAGAACAAAATACAACATTAAGAACTTAATCTATAACAAACAACCAATATCAAGCCCAAAACAAAATTTAAAACTATACCTCAAACTCAAAAGGCCTCTGGTGGCTATCATCCCAATGCTGTTGTCTGTCCTATGCCACCTGAAGTCTGTCTCTGATCATCTTAACCTTCTCCACTGCATCCACAATTATCTCTGGCCCTAGCAAAGCTCTTCCTCCAATATCATCCCATGACAAGGGAGTACGATATCTCCGACCGTACAGAGCCTCAAATGGTGACATCTCCATACTAGACTGGTAGCTGTTGTTGTAAGCAAACTCTACCAAATAGAGATGGTCTTCCTAATATCTCCCAAAATCTAGTACACGGGTACACAACATATCCTCGAGAGTCTGAATAGTCCTCTCTGACTGCCCATCTATCTGGGGGTGATATGCAGTACTGTACTTGAGCTGGGTGCCCAAAATCGCCTGCAAACTCCTCCAAAAATGAGAAATAAAATGACTATCCCGATCCGAGACTATACTGATGGGAACCCCATATATCTTGATGATCTGCCTCATATACATCTCTGTCAGCTTCTCTATAGACAAACCTACCTTAAAAGGAAAAAAGTGGGTCGACTTGCTCAACCTGTCAACGATGACCTAAATCACGTCTTTTTCTCTTGGAGATCGTGGAAGTTCGGACACAAAATCTATAGTAATGTACTCCCACTTCCACTTTGGAATGGGTAATGGCTAAAATAAACCACCTGGCCTCTGCTTCTCAGCTTTCACCTATTGGTACACTAAGCATCTGGATACAAACTATGCAACTTCCCTCTTCATGTCATACCACCACTCACTCTCTCGCATATCCCGATACAACTTGTTGGCACCTGGATGCATGGAATACTGAGAGCGATGTGTTTCCTGCAACATCTTCTCATGCATCTCCCCACTAGGCACACATAATCTAACACCATGCCGCAAAGAACCATTCTCAGCAATGGTAAAATCATCCTCTAATTATGCTCTCACCTGAGCTCTGATGCTCCTCAAAGATACATCCTCATACTAGACTACCTTGATCATGTCCATCAACTCTGAGTGTATCTGCAACCCCCATATCTACAGAAAAAAACCAGGAACTATCACCTCAATGCCCAAACTCTCTAAGTCCTCCAACAAATATCGATCATGCGTCAACAACATAGCTACCGGATACCTGTTCAAGGCATCGGCAACTACATTATCTTTCCCGGGATGATATTGCAAAGATATATCAAAATCCTTTATCAGTTCCAGCCACCGACGCTGCCTCATATTCAACTCCTTCTGAGTGAAAATGTACTTTAAGCTATTATGGTTTGTGAAGATCTCCACACGCTCTCCGTACAAATAGTGTTTCCAAAACTTCAAGACAAAGATGATTGCTGCAAACTCCAAGTCGTGGATATGATAGTTCTTCTCAAGAGGACGTAATTGCCTAGATGCATAGGCAATCACTTTCCCATTCTGCTGAAGAACACAATCCAGCCCTTTCTCCGATGCATCACTATAAATAATGAAACCACCAGACCCCGATGGCAACATCAAATTAGGAGGAGACGTCAACCTCATCTTCAATTCTTCAAAAGTAATATGGCACTCCTCTCTCCAAACAAACTCTGCATCTTTCCTGGTGAGTCTAGTCATCGGCTCGACAATCCTTGAAAAATCTTGTACAAACTTCCTGTAGTAACCTGCTAGACCTAAGAAACTTCTGATTTCTACCACTGAACTCGGGGTCTTCCAAGATTCCACTGCTGCGATCTTCTTCAGATCCACTAAAATTCTATCATCAGTCACAACATGTCCTAAGAACTTCACCTTTTCAGGAAGAACACATACTTGGACAGCTTCTCATACAGCTTCTCCTTCCTTAGCACATCCAATACAATCCGTTAATTCTTCTCATGCTCCTCCGATGTCTACAAGTATATGAGTATGTCATCGATGAACACTACTACGAACTTGTCAAGGTACTGGTAGAATACCTTTTTCATCAAATTCATAAATATCGCCGGAGCATTAGTCAACCCAAATGGTATCACCATGAACTCATACTGGTCATACCGAGTCCTAAAGGCAGTTTTTGAAATGTCCTCCGGCTTCACTTTTACCTGGTGGTAGCCTAATCTCAAGTCTATCTTAGAAAATACCTTAGCGCCACTCAACTGATCGAACAGGTCATCAATCCGTGGCAATGAGTATTTATTCTTGAGAGTGAGATTATTCAATGCCATATAATCGATGCACATATGCACTGATCCATCCTTCTTTGGTACAAACAATACCGGAGCTTCCAACGGTGAAGAACTAGATCTGATAAACCCCTTATCTTGTAATTCATCCAATTACTTCTTTAGCTCGACCAGCTCGATGTTGTTCACTCTATAGACATGCTATAAAATTAGTTCTGCATCTGGCACCAAGTCTATAGAGAATTCAATATCTCGATCTGGCGGCAATCCTGGCAATTCCTCAGAAAACACATACAAGAACTCTGCTATCAAAGGATACGGTAACTCCTTGTCTTCCACCATAGCTCTACAGATAATGCCTTCTCTCTGCTCTGTAGCTCCTCTAGCAAACTCAAACTCTAGCTCTCCTGGCAGGCTAAACAAAACTCTACCTCCTCTCCAATCTATACTAGCATAGTGTCTACTCAACCAATCTATCCCGAGTATAATATCGTAGCTTAGAAGTGGCATTACAAGTAGACACGCACTCAGCTCCTAGCCTCCCAGAGTAACTTTCTGATTCTTACAAATATTACTAACCAGGACAATGCCTCCCCTGGTCATGATCTCGCAAGTCCTAAGCAAAGACTCAGCTACCAAATGATACTTCAGAGCAAAAAAAATAGATACAAAACTATGGTGTAAAACCCTTATTCCTAAACCGTATATGGCCTTTTTTTAATTAATTATTAATTTAATTTTAGTAATTATTGGCTAATTAGGAGAAATAGATTTTTATTAATTTTTATTTTAGGTGTTCGTGCACTTAGGAGATTTATGGGACCATTAGGAATTTTTTTCTGAATATATTTCATGTAGGAGATCCTTTGGACAGTTGCTAGCTTAGTGGTAATATAATTCTAGAATTTTTCTATGAGTGTATATATATATATATATATATATATATATATATATATATATATATATATATATATATATATATATTTAAAGGAAAATATAAAAGATTAGAAAAAGAAAAGAAAAGAAAAACCATTAATACATTAACTATTGGAACCTATTAACTATTGTATCCCTAAAACAACCCAAACCAAACCAACCTACCCGCCCGTGCATGTGAGCACAGCCACCCCTTTTTGTTAGCAGTAGCAATTAGCTAAAGCCCCCATTGCTAGTGAGCCAAGCCAACCACCCGTGCAAATAAGTGCATTAGCACCCGCGGCCCATACACAGTCCCCACGAACCCGCTCCCTCTCTTTCATATATATATTCATATCCTCTTCATCCCAAACCCTAACCCTAGATCATCCTAATCCTTATCTTTCTATCTAGACCTAGAGAGCGCCGCCACCGCAGCCAGAGAACCGCACCAGGCCGTCCAAACCGACCCCAACAACCGCGACCCCGCGCACTGCAGAATTCTGCAGTGAGGTACCTGTATTCAAGCGCAGTTTCTCGTCGCCTCGCTCGACCAAACACCACCCCATCTTCACCGGTACGCTCACCCCTTAACCCTCTTCCATATCTGTGTGATAGTAGACCTCGAACAATGCGTAACCATAGGCGAAAACAGCGACAAAGTTGGCAGAAAAAGACCAATTTTTGGGATCGCAGAAAACTGCAGTGATCACCTATGTTTCCGGGTTCGTATCTCCCACCACAGAGATCCGAATCTGATTATTCTTTTTGGTATACGGAGATCACTTGACCTAGTTTAATTTCTATTAAATAACCCTAGATTATTAATTGCTGTAGGTAGAATTAAATTCGTTAGAAAACCCTGTAAACACACTTTTTCCAGATTTCCAAAAGTTATGAAACGGAGCGCGTTCCGCCAAACGGGACCGTCCCGCCGTGGACCAAATATACCAAACAGTCCGCACAGCGTAACCGGACATGTGAGAGTTCACAAAAACTGATTTGAACGCATGTACGCACCGAAATCAACCCGTATCTACGGATAAATCCCGTGTCATAACTTTTACGAAAGTCGTGCACATTTTGAGCATGCTCGTCAGATTGTGACGAAACTTATGCCACTGGACTCGTAGTAATGCGTTGGTACTGTGACCCAATTTTCACACAATTCTGAGACCGTTGACCAAGTCGCCAATTGGCGGGCCCTACGATTGACTTTTTGGACGAAATTATGTTCGGCTCATCGGAATCCACATTTGGACATACCGTTGGATTCGTATTGAAATTTAGAGTTTGTTTGACCTATAATTTATTCTATTTAGAGACTTTACCCTTGGCACGCTTTTTGGTGCAAAGTGGGCCACACGTGGACCCTACTTTTATCCAAAATTACCGTTTTGCCCCTGTGTCCAAATTGGACGAAAGGGAAGAGCTTTTTAGCTATTTTTCTTATTTTAAAAATGTCGGTGATGTCTATTTCAGCATCCAAAGATGTTTGTTCGGAGGCCTTAGTTCCAGATTTTGTGTCCTTGATATTTGGGCGCGTACACTTTACAGATTTCTTGCCAGGCAAGTATACCCCCGCGCACCCCGCTCATTTGTGGGGAAAGGTGTTCTTAACTGCATTCACTTAGACGGTTAGGCGACCCCATTGGATATTTACTTTCAGTACTTTATTGGCATGTTTATATGTATCTTGTTACGTCCCTCTGAGGACCTGGTCCCTTTCCAGATATAGATGAGCAGGAGTAACCGCAGGAGTATGGACCTGGACCTGACGCTATTTATCAGTCTGAGGAGGTCTTACCATCGGATTAGATGTGATTCATTACAACTGTTTAGAGATTCTAGTTGCTATTCTTTTCGAGACATTTATTCTGATATTAGAGTTTATTCTCTTCTCTCTTTAGTAGTTTTGCTTTGGTCGATTTGCAGTGGATTTATTTCCACCCGACTATCACACTTTGAGACTGCTTATTTGATATTCAGTTATTGCTTTTTATTTATCTATTATTTGTGCTTTGGATGAGATATAGATTGCGTGTGACTTATTGTGACAGTATATTTACCACTGTGGATGGGATATTCATGTATAACGTACGTGTGTATATGGTTTCTATATATTGGAGTTCGTATACATGCGGCTGGCGTGTTACGTATTCCTAGTCCTACGTATTTTGGGACTGGGGTGTGACATATTTTTAGTGGTGGCCCATGCAGGTCGAGAATATATTGTCTCGGTATGTCACTGTACCGAACAAGCCTGCGTATAGGAATAGAGTATAAGGATCTCATCTACGCTTGACTGAAACTCATCCTTCCTATTTAATACGTGTATCCTGTTTGATTCATGTACTTCTTCTAATCGTTTCGTACATCACCTGCAGAGAGATGGATATGCAAAATGGATGTACTGCCGCCGATGGCGACACAGCTTCTGGAGTCAATGGTCAGACTCAAGGAGGGACCCCAATGATTCCTAGGCTTCCAGGGACAGATGGACAGACTCACACTCCAGTTCCATCTGATCTTCCCGCTTCACCTATTGGGAACCTTCCAGCTTTCCCAGTACCACAAGATGGCCAAGCGTAGCTGTTCCAATTCTTTCAGATGATGATGCAGGAACATAGCCAGCAGGCAGCCGAGCAAAGGCAAAAAAGTTTGGTAGAACTTGAGAGAATGGCTGCACAGGCTACTGTACTAGCCCAAGCACTAGCTCCAGTACCTTGAGCTAGAGTAGGATCAGTAAAGGATTTTATTCAGATGGGTCCGAGGCCGTACAAGGGCACTGAGAACCCAGAGGAGACTACCAACTGGATCACGCACACGCAGAAGCTACTGGAGGCATCGCAGTTACCTACGGACCTATAGATGACGGGTGTAAGGACGCTTTTAGATGGTAATGCTCATCACTGGTGGGAATCCATGGAGCGTCAGTTGGGTACATACCAGACTTGAGAGCAGTTCTTGGAGTGCTTCGAGGGAAAGTACTTCCCGGACACCATCAGAGATACCTTGTACGATCAGTTTCTTCACATAGAGCAAGGGAACCGAACAGTTGACGAATATGATGTCAAGTTTAGTTGACTCAGCAAATATGGCGCTGCTTTGATACCAGATGACTTGGCTAAGGCTAAGAGGTTTCATCATGGACTGACTCAGGAGCTCCAACATTAAACAAGCTCACAGTCCCGGATCTCTTATGCCGAGTTGCTGACATAAGCCAGATTGCAAGAAACCATCAACAGAGGAAAAGGAGGTCAGTTGAGGATACAACAAGGATCAGTAAGGATACAGCAGGGACCGGCAAGGACACAACAGGGAGGACCTATCAGATGTCCCTTGGCACAGCAGCATCAGCAACACAAAGCTGGACCGTACCAGATTTCGGAGAAACCCTAATATAATTATTGTGGGAGGATCGAACATATTTTGAGAGATTGTCGGACCCGCTTGGGTCAGTGTATGAGATGTGGCTCCGGACAGCACCTGGCGAGAGACTGCCCAATACAGTAGATACTTCCACCGCCAGTTCAGAGACTAGCGCTTCCAGCACCGAAGCTAACTCAGCAGATGATTGGACCGGGAGCACCTCGACCCCCCAGCAGCAGCAGGATTTTAGAGAGGAGCACCGCTACCTACCCAGGAGGATCAGTATACGAGGGCCAGAAATGGACAGCCGCAGAGGAACGGGCGAGCTTTTGCATTGGAGGTAGATGACATGGATCATGAGGTGGATGTCATAGCAGGTATTACCCTTGCTTTTACTTTTTTTGCTGTGACATTGTTTGATACGGGAGCCACCCACTCATTCATATCATCTAGTTTTATTGCCAAACACAACATTGCTTCTACATCTTTATCTAGTTGTGTTAGAATTCTTACCGGGGGAGGAGTTGTACCAGTTAGTCAAATTTGTAGATTGGGCCCTATAGTGATACGTGGCAGAGAGATAAACGTCCAACTTTTAGTCCTTCCTATGCCATCTTTTAATATTGTGCTTGGAATGGACTGGCTAAGCAAGTACCACGCTTTCTTCGATTGCTTTAGAGGAAGCATTCATTTTAAGGTATTAGGCCAGCCTGAACTTGAGTTTATACGAGATTCTACAGAAATCCTTGATGGTATGTAGCTCACAATGGACGATGTTGTCTATCATCCTATTATTTCAGAATTTCTAGACGACTTTCCAGAGGATTTGCCAGGACTACCCCCAGACAGAGACATAGAGTTTTCAATTAAACTAGCACCCGGAGCAGCACCTATAGCATCGCATGTTTACAGACTGGCAAAGAAGAAAATGGATAAGCTGAAGGCACAGTTGAAAGAACTAGAAGAGAAATGTTTTATCCGACCAAGTGCATCACCCTGGGGAGCACCAGTGTTGTTTGTACCAAAGAAGGACGGGTCGGTGCGTATGTGCATTGACTACAGAGCCTTGAATGCAGTGACAGTGAAGAACAAATATCCATTGCCATGCATTGATGACCTATTTGATCAACTCAGTGGAGCCAAGGTATTCTCGAAGATAGATTTGAGATCGGGATATCACCAGGTAAAGGTACGGAAGCAGGACATTCCGAAGACCGCATTCAGAACAAGATATAGGCACTACGAGTTTTTGGTCATGCCATTTGGATTGACTAATGCTCCAGCTATCTTCATGGACTTGATAAATTGAGTCTTCCACCAGTACTTGGACCAGTTCGTGGTCATCTTCATAGATGATATACTTGTCTATTCGAAGAGCCACGAGGAGCACGAGAAGCACCTGCGGATTATTCTAGAGACTTTGAGGAAAGAGCAGTTATATGAAAAGCTCAGCAAATATGAGTTCTTCTTGGATAGAGTTTTATTTCTTGGGCATGTTGTTACAGGAGATGGTATTTATGTTGATCCAGAGAAAATCTCAGCAGTTGAGACATGGCATGTTCCTAAATCAGCAGCAGAGGTAAGAAGTTTCCTTGGACTTGCCCGATATTATCAACGGTTTGTGGAAAACTTCTCAAGGATAGTAGCACCTATGACTCATTTGACTTGTAAGGATCAAGAATTTATATGGACCGACGAGTGTCAAGTCACCTTTGAAGAGTTGAAGAAGCGACTGACTACAACACCAGTATTGACTATTCCGTCAGGATCAGGAGGTTATATGATCTACAGTGACGCATCAGGAAAAGGCTTGGGATACGTATTGATGCAGCATGGCAAGGTGATTGCATATGCATCTAGGCAGTTACGAGTACATGAGAAGAATTATCCGACTGATGACTTGGAACTTGCAGCCGTTGTATTTGCTCTGAAGCTATGGAGACATTACATATATGGGGAACGAGTAGATATCTATACAGACCACAAAAGCCTCAAGTACGTCTTTACACAGAAGGAGTTAAATATGAGGCAACGTCGATAGCTCGAGTTGATAAAAGATTTTGAGATAGAGCTACATTATCATCCAGGCAAGGCTAACGTGGTAGCAGACGCGTTAAGCCAGAAACCATCAGCTTACTTCTTGACAGCACAGAGGGAACTATTGGAGGACTTATAAGAGCTTGGCATTGAAGTGATATTACCCGGAGCAGATGGGATATTAGCCAACTTGTAAGTACAATTATCATTAGTAGAGAGGATCAAGGCAGCATTCCCTACGGATGCCAGATTCAGGAGACTGAAGGAAAGGACAGAGGCCGGAGAGCAGACAGGATTGCGCATTCATGAGGATGGGACATTATGATGTGGTGATCGTCTTTATGTTCCAAATGGAGAGATTCGACAGGAGATGATGACAGAGGCTCATAGTTTGATTTATTCTATTCATCCTGGAGGCACCAAGATGTATCGCGACTTACGCCAGCACTTTTGGTAGCATGGAATGAACAAAGAAATAGCTCGCTTTGTAGCTAAATGTCTGGTATGTCAACAAGTAAAGGCGGAGCACCAGAGGACAGCAGGATTATTGCAACCACTTTCGATTCCAGAGTGGAAGTGGGAGCACTTCACTATAGACTTGGTCATGGGATTTTCCAAGAGTCCAAGTGGGAGAGATGCAATATAGGTAATAGTGGACCGACTCACCAAGTCAGCATATTTCTTACCTTTTAGAGTTGGCCAGTCTACAGAAGCTTTGGCTAACTTATATATGAGGCAGATCATGAGGTTGTACGGCATACCAGTCAGCATTGTATCAGACAGAGATTCACGCTTTACATCATACTTTTGGAGGAGCATGCAAGAGAGTCTTGGAACTCGTCTGAAGTTCAGTACATCTTACCACCCGCAGATAGATGGGCAGTCGGAGCGTACTAGTCAAACATTAGAGGATATATTGAGGGCTTGCATGTTAGACTTCAGAGGATCATGGGAGGACCACCTACATCTTGTGGAGTTTTCTTACAATAATAGCTATCAAGCGAGTATTCAGATGGCTCCGTTTGAAGAATTGTATGGAAGAAAATGTAGGTCTCCTGTGTGTTGGAGTGACATGGGAGAACGTCAGATTTTGGGACCCGAGTTGGTGGTCAACACCGTAGAGACAGTTAAGAAGATTCAAGGACACTTGCAAGCAGCACAAGACAGGCAGAAGCAGTGGCCAGACCTTCATCGTCGTCCCTTGGAGTTCAAAGAGGGCGATCATGTCTTCTTGAGGATATCACCCACCAGAGGCACTATTCGATTTGGAGGGCATGGCAAGTTGAGTCCAAGTTATATTGGACCATTTGACGTGCTAGAGAGAGTGGGAGAAGTGGCATATCGACTTGCGCTACCACCTTCACTTGAGGGAGTACAAGACGTATTCCATGTGTCGTAGCTCAGGCGATATATAGCTGACAGCAGTCATGTTCTCGACCATTCGGAGATCACCATTGGGCCGAGCTTGTCATACCAAGAGCAACCCATGGGAATCCTTGATCGTGGAAAGAAAGTGTTAAGAAACCAGTCTATTTCCTTGGTTCGCGTAGCATAGAGGCATGGCGCGCCAGAAGAATCAACTTGGGAGCGCGAGGACGACATGCGCAAGCATTTTTCGAACCTATTCGCAGACCAAGGTATAAATTTACTTTGTTAATTTATACCTTATACCATCCTTGACTTTCTACCATGGCTTAATTTTAATTTCGAGGACAAAATTTTTATAAGTTGGGTAGAATGTAAAACCCCTATTCCTAAAAACCGTATATGGCCTTTTTTTAATTAATTATTAATTTAATTGTAGTAATTATTGGCTAATTAGGAGAAATAGATTTTTATTTTTATTTTAGGTGTTCGTGCACTTAGGGGATTTATGGGACCATTAGGAATTTTTTTCCGAATATATTTTATGTAGAAGACCCGTTGGGCAGTTGCTAGCTTAATGATATGCATTAATATAATTTTAGAATTTTTCTATGAGTATATATATATATATATATATATATATATATATATATATTTAAAGGAAAATATAAAAGATTAGAAAAAAAATCCATTAATACATTAACTATTTGAACCTATTAACTATTGTATCCCTAAAACTACCCAAAGCAAACCAACCTACCCGCCCGTGCATGTAAGCACAGCAGCCCCTTTTTGTTAGCAGTAGCAATTAGCTAAAGCCCCCCTTGCTAGTGAGCCAAGCCAACCACCCGTGCAAATAAGTGCATTAGCACCCGCGGCCCATACACAGTCCCCACGAACCTGCTCCCTCTCTTTCATATATATATTCACATCCTCTTCATCCCAAACCCTAACCCTAGATTACCCTAATCCTTATTTTCCTATCTAGACCTAGAGAGCACCTCCACCACAGTCGGAGAACCACGCGAGGCCGTCCAAACCGACCCCGACGACCGCGACCTCGCGCACCCCGCGTACTGCAGAATTCCGCAGTAAGGTACCTGTGTTCCAGCGCAGTTTCCTGTCGCCCCGCTTGACCAAACGCCACATCGTCTTTACCGGTACGCTCACCCTTAACCCTATTCCATATTTGTATGATAGTAGATCTCGAACAACGCGTAACCATAGGCAAAAACAGTATCAAAGTTGGCAGAAAAAGACCAATTTCTGGGATCGCAGAAAACTGCGGTGATCACCTATGTTCCCGGGTTCGTATCTCCCACCACAGAGATCCGAATCTGATTATTCTTTTTGGTATACGGAGACCACTTGACCTAGTTTAATTTTTGTTAAATAGCCCTAGATTATTAACTACTGTAGGTAGAATTAAATTCGTTGGAAAACCCTATAAACACATTATTTCCAGATTTCCAAAAGTTATGAAATGGAGCGCGCTCCGCCAAACGGGACCGCCCTGCCGTGTACCAAGTATACCAAACGGTGCGCGCAGCATAACCAGACACGTGAGAGTTCGTAGAAACTGATTCGGACTTGTGTCTGCGCCGAAATCAGCCCGTATCCGCGGACAAATCCCGTATCGCAACTTTTGTGAAAGTTGCATGCATTTTGTGCACGCTCGTCAGATTGCGACAAAACTTATGCTACTGGACTTATGGTAACGTGCTGGTTCTGTGACCCAATTTTCACGCAATTCTGAGATAGTTGACCAAGTCGCCAATTGGCGGGCCCTACGGTTGACTTTTTTGACAAAATTATGTTCGGGTCATCGAAATCCATATTTGGACATACCGTTGGGTTCGTATTGATATTTAGAGTTTGTTTGACCTATAATTTGTCCCATTTAGAGACCTTTACCCTTGTCACGCTTTTCGGTCTAAAGTGGACTACACGTGGACCCCACTTTTATTCGAAATTACCGTTTTGCCTTTGTGTCCAAATTGGACGAAAGGGAAGTGCTTTTTAGCTACTTTGCTCATTCTGAAAATGTTGGTGATGTCTATTTCAGCATACGGAGATGTTTGTTCGGAGGCCTTAGTTCCAGATTCTGTGTCCTTAACATTTGGGCACGTACACTTTACAGATTTTTTGCCAGGCAAGTATGCCTTGCCATTGTACTGTATTTACATTCCATATGATGCATGCATATTTAGTTCTGTTTAAGTAGTTAAATTATTTTAACTGCTATATAAAATTGCGCTTCCAAGGAAACTTGGGTGCTACGACGGTGTCGTTGTATTATGTTTTTATTTATATATATGCATTGGACCTACTTTATGAGACCACCCCATTTTTATGAGGCAGCATTAGATTCATTAGCTGTGACACATTTTTACATGAGTTGTGAGTCTCATATAGATCACAAACTTACGTATTGACTGATTATCGGTATGTGTGGGACGTGCGCTAGGGATAACTGTCGTAAAAACTTTGTATGCTAGCAGACATGGCAGTTATTAGAGGTATTATCGTGTTATGGATGTTACATGCTTAGAGCATGGGGTGGGGAGAATAATAAGTACCACATTTGAGCTCCTTTGCACTTTTTCTATTGTGCGCCCGGATTCTCCGCCGGAGATACGGGTGGTGATGACCACTATATATTATATATTATCAGGCGGGCCACCGGCGTTCAAAAGACAACGTGCCTTTTAGGCCCCTGGATCTCTGAGAGAACCATGCCAATCCCAGTTTTCAGCCAGATAGCTCACTTGTGGGGAAAGGTGTTCTTAACTGCATTCACTTAGACGGTTAGGCGACCCCATTGGATGTTTACTTTCAGTACTTTATTGGCATGTTTATATGTATCTTGTTATGTCCCTCTGAGGACCTGGTCCCTTTCCAGATAGAGATGAGCAGGAGTACCCGCAGGAGTATGTACCTGGACCTGACGCTACTTATCAGTCTGAGGAGGTCTTACCTTCGGATTAGATATAATTCATTGTAGCTGTTTAGAGATTCTAGTTGCTATTCTTTTCGAGACATTTCTTCTGATATTAGAGTTTATTCTCTTCTCTCTTTAGTAGTTTTGCTTTGGTCAATTTGCAGTGGATTTATTTTCACCCGACTATCACACTTTGAGACTGCTTATTTGATATTCAGTTATTACTTTCCATTTATCTATTATTTGTGCTATGGATGAGATATAGATTGCGTGTGACTTGTTGTGACAGTATATTTACCACTGTGGATGGGATATTCATGTACAGCGCACGTGTGTATATGGTTTCCATATATTGGAGTTCGTATACATATGGCTGGCATGTTACGTATTCCTAGTCCTACATATTTTGGGACTGGGGCGTGACATATGGGAAGCACCACTATCAAATAAAGCTAAAGCTAGAATAGAATCAAGAAGAACAGAACCTGCGATGACATCTCTAGTGGGCTCAGTCTCATCGACCGTCATAGAAAACACTCGTCCCTGACGTGCACCTCCCTGATGCTGGTGCTGGGCATAATGCTGCTGTTGGGTCGAAAGTAGAGGTCCCCTCGGCTGTACGGTAGGTGGCCTTACCTATGTCCTCGGAGCTAGAGCTGCTCCCTGAACTGCACAACGAGGGTTGGAAGGACAATCTCTCAGCTGATGCCCCTCGGCACCATAATACAGACAAACTTTTAACCTTTTCCTGCAAACTTCCAATATATGGCTGGGCTTCTTACAGTAGTGGCAGAAAGTTGTTATAATTGTCTCTGCTGCTGTTGTGCTTGTTAAAACGGTGCCTTAGCTGGAGTCTGGTGCTTTTGCGGCTGCTAAAAATGCCTAGACTGGAAATGAGGACACTTAGCAGTCACTGTGCTGCTATTAGCCCCCAGAAAAGAATTATAGACTCTCATGGGTTTCAAGCCCAACTCCCGCTCAACCTTGCGTGCCTCCACAAGTATCTTCGAATACGTCTCATAGAAAAATGGAATGAGGATCTTCACTTCCCAGTTCAGACCCTCGCGAAAGCGGATAGCTCGAACCTTTGGCTCCCTCACCAAATACTCCATAAATCGGCTCAACCTACCGAACTCTGCAGCGTACTCCTCCACGGACATGCTCCCCTGAGTAAGGCCCTCAAACTGTCTCCCCAAGTCTAATATGTTCACCAAGCAAAGAACTTCCTCTTGAAGAGGCCTTGAATACCTCCCAAGACTGTCCTACATCAGCAAGAAGTGGCTTATTCCTAAACCAAGTACGGGTAATGCAAACAGCTGAAGTCCTATTGCCTCAACCTTCAGATCCTCAGCAAAACGAGATACCCTCATAAGATGCTAAATATTCTTGAGCCAATCATCAGCGTAGACGATGCCCTCAGTCCCCTTGAAGACCCAAGATTTTAGCTTCTTAAATTCCTGAATATTACCCGACCGAAGCTAGGCAACCTGCGGAGCAACCTATTGCTGGACCGGCGCTTCTCTCTCTACTACAGCAAGGGCAAGCTAATGACCACTCTCAATACCCTACCATAACATGTTGATCTGCCTCTGGTGAGCCTCTGACTGGGCCCTCTGAGCCTCCAACATCTCACAAAATAATGTGAACACCTGAGTCGCATCTGTTGGCACAGAAGGTAGAGGTAGAAGTCCCTCAGACACAGCTAGAACAGTCCTCTAAGCTGGAGGTAAACCCCCGAACGCAGCTGATACGCTAATCACCAAAGAATGAATGGTATAGGCCCTCGAAAAGTCATAGATCTCTCAGAAACCGCTCCTCTCTGCTGTGATCGAGTCTTAGATGGCATCCTGAGGCAAAGCAAAAGGAAAGAATCAATATGGCACATGATATAATGTATTCAAAAAAGGACTATTAAAGATTAAATATCAATATCAAGGAAGAACAGTTGAAATAAATCAATAGAGTTTTTTCTATATGTGATTGAGTATTCTCAGCCTATAGCCTATATCTTATATCCTATATCCTGAAACATGTTCGTAATAGCACTCAAATCATAGCAATACTATGAATCGCACTAATTGTAATCTCGAAGACCTGTATAGGCCACCACTAAAAATGTGGTATGATCCGCACCCGATGAAGGGGCACGAGTAGTGAACAACACCCAGCCTATGCCGCAGCATCGGCAGTAGAAGTCGTTTGGATAAACTATCTATCTAGCAATCAAGATATAACAATGCCACGAATAAAATATGAATACTCAATCACAGATCTATAAGATGGAACAATCGCACGAATATGATATAAAGAACAGAAGAGACAAATAAACTCACAAGACAAGATAATATCTAATGAATCATAGAAAGAAATACTAATAATAAAGCTGGAGACAAATCCAGTATAAATAGATCTATCTACTAAGCTGTCACTACCACGTTCCGAAAACAGGGGTATTTTCGACTTTTTATAATATTTAATATTATGGTAGTTACAATTAAGTAATTGCATGATAGTATATTTGTTTTAAATAAATGTGTGAGATGTGTAATTAAATATATAATTATATACAGTGTTTATTTGTGTTTGAGCTAGTAGACTTGACCTAGAAGCCCAGTAGATGAACACCTGTCCGAATTATGGAATTCTGTAATTAATTGTTTTATCTAGAATTTATTTATTGGAGATTTTAATTAATTACCGTAATTTATTTAATTATTGCGCATTGCCTTTGCTTCGACATTTGGAGCGCTACCCTGACTTTTGTCTTCCAACAAATTTCACCATCTTGCCCTAGACATGCCCGCCTTCCATTCTGCTATTTTTTGTAACTCATAATTATGCTCTCTGTACATTATTTCTAGCCGCACAAAAATCGTCGCGGACGTTATTTAATAAATCCATATTTTGTATCGTTGTGCGTTCCAATCGAAATTGGGGAAAATCTTGAACTATTTTTCGTGCGGCCCAAATTAGGGAAATATTCTGTTCTGAGTCTTCTTCATTATTGGTATTGATGACCTGACCTGATTTTGGCCCCATGTACTCCTAATTAATTTTAGAACACAACTTGCATTTATTTCTAATTAAATTGAGGATACTATTTTAACCAATTCTGAAAATCCCAATTTAATTCCAGTGCCCTGCTAATTGAGCCCATACCAAACTTACAGCGCCCCCTGACCCTACAAAACACCGGACACCGAATCGCCCGCCAAATTTTTGTCATTTCATGTGTCTGTGCAAATACCCAAATTTAAGGGGGCTAATTTGCACATTTGCATTTTTGGTGTTAACACCCATTTGTTTAAACCAATGAGGGAGCCCTATTAATTTTTAATTAAACCTCACCCTCATTCCTCCATGAATTATTTTTCTCCATGACCAATCTGGACCACACATTTAAAGGGGGTCAATCCTAACCCTTGATTCCAACACCCTCTTACTATTTAAAGTAACATCAACACCCTTCCCTAGAAAACCTAGGTTTCCCCACCTACTCACAAGCCCCCACATCTCCTCTCTCCAACGTAGCCCCCTTCATTCCAAAACTTCTCTTCTTTTCTTCTTTTGCTTCTTCCTTCCTTCTTCTTCTTCTTCTTCTTCTTCTTCTTCTTCTTCTTATTTTTTAAATTTAAAAGAGAAGGGGGGGAACACTGTTCACCCCCACATTCCTCCGGCGGCCATCAGTCCGGCAGACCCCGACCATTCCCTGTGCTCCCCGACTCCCTGTTAACTCCGGCGGCCAACCCCCCTTGCTCCCTGCTCCGGCGGCAAGTCCAGCCCCAACTCCCTGCTGCTCCTCCCACTGCTCTTCTTCCTCCGGCCGCCAGTGCTACCACCATCACTACCACTACTCCCCTCTTCCCGAGCCGTGCTCCGGCGGTCTCCGGCCGTACTCCGGCCACCCGACCCAATCACAGTAAGTCCCTCTCCCTCTTCCTTCTATATATATATATATATATATGTATATATACATACGTATATACGTAAGAGTATAAATTAGTATATGTATATGTATATTGTTTATTTAATTAATATTTAAACACATAATGTATAGTATATATAAAATATATGTATAGGTATAATAGTTATTTAAATAAATGTTAATACATGAATATGTATTGGTATATAATGTGTAGACATATACGTATATTGTATGAGTATATATTAATATATATATATATATGTATAGCATTTATTTAATTAATGTTTAATACGCATATATGTATAGTATATAAATACATTGGTAATGTGTGTATTTAAAAATATGAATATGTATATTATTTATTTTTATTTAATTGTATGAGTATAGTATGTATTTAAATAAATTGTATAATTAAGTATGTATAATTAGTTGTATAAGTATGTATTTATTTAATGCACATGTATATGTATGTATATTGGGTATTTTTATATGGTATAAAATTAATTTGGTGAATTAATATTAGTATGTTTAAGAATGATGTTGACAATATATATATGTATATTCTAAAAATGTACTTTTGCACATATATGATATATACGTATTTTGGTATATAAAATGTAATAGTATACGTACTATTTTGGTATAAATATATATATCTTTATTGTTCAATTGGTATAGCATAATATGTATATATGTATCCCTACTAGATGACCTAGTTGACCAGTAGCATACCTGGCATTGCCCCTGAGTTAGTATTGTTGTGTGTTAGTATAGCTTCTGATGCAAATATTGTATTGTTATTATATGTTTTTAGGACTGTTGCTTCACCCAGGGGATACTCTGGAACAGAACATCCATAATTACCAGCTAAGGACCCAAGGCAAGTACATTCTCTGATAATTTCCAATTGTTGATAATTTCTATAATTTTAATAATCTAGAAATGTTACATCTGAATCCTTGACACTGTGCTACACGGACTAGTATAGCTTGGATCTGCAGTCATGAGATGTTACCTTGATTATCGTTTGACATTGTACACGACATGTATATTAGACATCGTACATGATAGATTGGACTTGCTCGTGTATCGTGACGTGTCATGGTTGGATCCACAGTACTAGTTGGGGGCGGGGAAGTAGTTAGTAAGAAATGTGATCATAACCTCTTATTGCAGTGTAGAACAATGTAAGTGTTAATCATGCTCTTCACATATGATTAGCCAGGCCCTATAGCTATCGTACATGTTCCCAAGCCGATCACATTTCGAAACTACTATTTCAAACACTTAGAATAGATTACAGTTCCCTAATTTTAAATCATATACTACATCACCCGTATATGATACTGTACCTTGTTCTTTCCATTTCTTTTATGCACTGACTATATCACATTGCCTATTTTGCATGTCTCTTTACATTGCCTGTCTCTCTATTTGCCATTGCATTTATTTCACTGTCTTCTCAGTATCTAGCATCATCTGTTTATTGCTTATAGTCCTTGTCAATTATATGGAACTGTTATTTGAGGTTTGTACTTTGCTCCTTCCTGACTGGAAACATTTTTCCAGACTATGCCTTAGAGGACCGCTGTCCGACACTTTGTGGACCATATGGTGAGTAGCTGCAGACTTGGTAGTTTAGTTGTGATTCCTGGAGGTCTAGCCGGAATCATTAGTTTTCTGATTAGTTCTTTTAGTAGACTATTTTGGTACCGGATTTGTCTCCGGCATTTTTTTGTTGAGACTTGGATATTGTTGAGTTAGATTATTACTTTTTACTTGTGTTGTATTTAATTTTTGTTCGATATCTTATCGTGCTGTAATCCTGTGATTGAGTATGTGTTCATCTTATTGGTGTCATCCGTACCTCTTTATAGAGATTGGATGCTTGTGTGAGATTGGCTAGATAGTATCAAGACCTTGACAGCGTTCTACCGCCGATGCTGCGGCGTAGGCTGGACGTACTCGCGTACTCGTGCCCCAATTCCGGGTGCGGGTCGTGACACGTTTTTAGTGGTGGCCCATGCAGGTCAGACTTCACGAGTTGTGCGATGTCGTAGTAGTGTGGCATCTTTGTTACACTATTGCGTGCCTGCGATAGGATCTAGGACATAGGATACAAGGACGAGAGCGAATACTCAATCACAATTCCTTGAGAGATTCCTGGGATGACCCCTGAGAATCTTGTTAAATTTTCCAATTTAAAAATCATTCCCTTGTTCCGTCCATTCTCACTTGTTGATTATTGATTAGTTATTAAATTAGGATTTTGGTTTCATGGTAGGGTTTGATTTCATATCAAGATGAATTTACAGACTGAATTATGGTATTATCTGATAACGCATGTCGATGAGGACAGTGAAAATGATTAACATTAGAGCTGTTGGACTACAGAAGGTGGGTTTAAATCTTTAATTGAAGATTGAAAATAAATGGCATTTTTGAATTTTGACAAGTTGAGAGATTATGTTATTAAAAATTTATTTTGAGGAATTCAAATTCGATTCAATGAACATAGACAAAGCTGTAAGGATTTTTGGAATTGATAAAATTTTCACTTCAGTATTTAGATAATTGGTCTTGAGGAAAGTATATGCATTATACTTTAAATTATTCGAGGAGTTAGTTTCGAGGACTTTATTTGGAGGAAGTGTAGGCATTTTACTTTAAAATTTATTCGATGAGTTATTTTGAGGAATTTTATTTGAGGAATTTTATTTGAGGATAAGATCTTATAGTGGGAGAGATATATTAGTATATAAGTAGATGAGATGCATATGTAAGGATATGTTGGCTTGAGCATGATTAAGATTTCACTGCCAACTGGCTTAGGTGTTCATCTAGGATTGTATTGGAGAGAGAGCAGTACTTAGTATGGTGTGTTGCATTTGATATGTACTTGAGTGACAAGTGAGTGTGCTTGTAGTAGAACTGTGGTACCTTAGAGGGATAAAGGTATCAGACCTTGGATGCATCTTTGACCTGTGCAATCAAAACTAGGGTTTATTTCCAATCTTTTATCTTGAATGTTGCTTCTTTAGAACTTTACTGTCCTTCCTTGATGATATCGCATTTTTGCCTAAATTGATTCTTTGGGATCTGTCTTCAGGATGTCGCCGCAGACACGATCTATGAGAGCGGGAACATCAGCTTTAGAGGGGCCTGCCACCTCTCCACCTGAGAGACAGACAACCGTAGTTCCTCCTACATCTCCGATGCATGTAGAAGTGTCTGCACTTTTCGGGGATCCTCCTCCCCCACCTGATCAGAAGATTGCCGCAGCTATGACGGACAACCTTCCTCCTCCACCGATTCCGATTCCCGGAGGTTTGCCCATTGACGGGACGCAGATGTTTACCTTGATCCAGGGCATGGTAGATGCCCAGAGAGTGACGGCAGATGCTCAGCGAGTTCAAGCTGAGGCTCAGAGGGTGCAAGCAGAAGCGCACCAGGCACAAACCGAGCTGATGAGAGAAAATATGGAGAATGCTCATCAAGTGACTCTCCAAGCTTTGGAGAGAGTAGCACAGTACCAGCAGTATCCTGGCCACCAGCAGCAGAGATCAGGCACTATAGTGGACTTTAAAAGGATGATGCCTCGAGAGTTTAAAGGCACCGAAGGGATACTCTACGCTGACGACTGGCTAGAGGATATAGAGAGGAGCCTGCGATTGACCCAGATTCCGGAGAACTTGCAGATAGAAGCCGCTGGCAGTCAGATGTTCGATATCGCACTCACGTGGTATCGCACGGAGCCGAGAATTACTGCGCCAGGACTTACTTGGGAGACCTTCAAGGAGCTCTTCAAGGAGAAGTTCTTTCCCGACGTGGCATTGGGAACCTTGGAAAGTCAGTTTCATGACTTGGTTCAAGGAAATATGTCGGTCGACGAGTACGCTGCAGAATTCTGTAGATTGAGCCATTTTGCATCATCTATGATTCGGGACCCAGGAGATCGAGCCCAGAAATTTAGAAAGGGACTGACGAGAGAGATTAGGTCGCGCACTTCTGGTCGTCGTACCGCTACCTTTGAGGCTATCTTGATGGATGCTCAGATTGCAGAAGAGGATCTGGATCTCAGGCCTAAGAGGAGTCATAATACTTTTGGAGATACGAATGGTAGCACAGGACCAGCCAAGCATCCCCGTATTCAGCACCAACAGCAGCACCAAGTACCATTTCATATTCAGCAACAACCATGGACATTTCAGCATCCACAGCAATACCTGGCACCAGTTCCTATCCAGCAACATCCATGGGCGTATCAGTATCAACAACAGTACCAGGCACCAGTCCGTATTCAGCAGAATCAGCAACAGCCTCCGAGAGAGACACAGCAGACTTGTCATTTCTGTAAGAAGCCAGGTCACCTTTGGGAGAGCTGTAGAACGAGGCTAGGACTTTGTTTGCACTGCGGCGCTGCGGGACATCGAGTAAGGGATTGTCTTCTAGCCCCTTATCTTCCCGGCCAGCGTGCAGTTTCAGATTATAGAGATCCAGTTAGGCTACCTGTGGAACCGTATATTGCTCAGCACCCGCGAAGGGAACCACCCCAGCAGGGCGGGGCATTTGCGATGACGGTCGAGGAGACCGATACTGCAGGTAATGTGTTAGCAGGTTCTGTTCTTTCCTTCCTTCTGTTCCTATCTACTTGATTGATTGATTGATACCTTAGTAACGTAGCTTGTATGCATGATTTCTTGTTAGAATGTAGTTAGTAGTACACCCTGATACAGAGACTGCAATACCACGACAAAAGACACCATGACCGTACATATCCCCTTAGGTTGCATGTTGTATGATTGTAGGAAGATTTTCTTAGACCATGATTATTGGGGTTTGACCATGACGAAGATTCATGAAGGAGTTATGACTTGACAAGAGAGACAAGATGATTAATTAATTTGAGGATAAACATTGATTTAAATAGAGGGTTAAGAAATTAACATGGCATAATTGGTGGTTTATTAATTCCAGGAAGATTATGATATGATTAAATTGGTTATTAAAATTTGGAAATTTTGGGAGATTATCATTATATTTATTTGATTGCAAGTTAGGAATTTTAGAATTTTATATTTGGATGTTGCAATTAGAGAATCCATAAGTATCGCATTGTTGAGCATTTTGAGGAAAGAGGAAATCGAGGAATAAATTCATTGATGGATTGATGTTTGAATTCAAACTTTTTGGGACGAGATTTACATTTTCTATATGTGCATTGATTAAAATCAAATTAGAGGAGTGGATATTAAATTTCGATTATTGAATTATTAACTAAAAATTTCGGGGAATTTTTGAAAAAAAAAAAATGGACTTTGATTTTATTTCGAGGATTTTCCAGGAATGCAATAATTTCAGAATTTTTGAAAATTGTGAAAAGACATTGTGGATTATTACCTAATTTCATGGATGATGAATTTAAACTTTGAGGGAAAATAGTAATGTGTACGAATAAACGCTACTATGAGGATTTAAATTTCGAGGACGAAATTCTTTTAAGGAGGGTAGACTTGTCACTACCACGTTCCAAAAATAGGGGTATTTTCGACTTTTTATAATATTTAATATTATGGTAGTTACAATTAAGTAATTGCATGATAGTATATTTGTTTTAAATAAATGTGTGAGATGTGTAATTAAATATATAATTATATACAGTGTTCATTTGTGTTTGAGCTAGTAGACTTGACCTAGAAGCCCAGTAGATGAACACCTGTCCGAATTATGGAATTCAGTAATTAATTGTTTTATCTAGAATTTATTTATTGGAGATTTTAATTAATTACCGTAATTTATTTAATTATTGTGCATTGCCTTTGCTTCGACATTTGGAGCGCTACCCTGACTTTTGTCTTCCAACAAATTTCACCATCTTGCCCTAGACATGCCCGCCTTCCATTCTGCTATTTTTTGCAACTCATAATTATGCTCTCTGTATATTATTTCTAGCCGCACAAAAATCGTCGCAGACGTTATTTAATAAATCCCTATTTTGTATCGTTGTGCGTTCCAATCGAAATTGGGGAAAATCTTGACCTATTTCTCGTGCGGCCCAAATTAGGGAAATATTCTGTTCTGAGTCTTCTTCATTATTGGTATTGATGACCTGACCTGATTTTGGCCCCATGTACTCCTAATTAATTTTAGAACACAACTTGCATTTATTTCTAATTAAATTGAGGATACTATTTTAACCAATTCTGAAAATCCCAATTTAATTCCAGTGCCCTGCGAATTAAGCCCATACCAAACTTACAGCGCCCCCTGACCCTACAAAACACCGGACACCGAATCGCCCGCCAAATTTTTGTCATTTCATGTGTCTGTGCAAATACCCAAATTTAAGGGGGCTAATTTGCACATTTTCATTTTTGGTGTTAACACCCATTTGTTTAAACCAATGAGGGAGCCCTATTAATTTTTAATTAAACCTCACCCTCATTCCTCCATGAATTATTTTTCTCCATGACCAATCTGGACCACACATTTAAAGGGGGTCAATCCTAACCCTTGATTCCAACACCCTCTTACTATTTAAAGTAACATCAACACCCTTCCCTAGAAAACCTAGGTTTCCCCACCTACTCACAAGCCCCCACATCTCCTCTCTCCAACGTAGCCCCCTTCATTCCAAAACTTCTCTTCTTTTCTTCTTCTGCTTCTTCCTTCCTTCTTCTCTTTCCTTCTTCTTCTTCTTCTTCTTTTTATTTTTTAAATTTAAAAGAGAAGGGGGGGAAACACTGTTCACCCCCACATTCCTCCGGCGGCCATCAGTCCGGCAGACCCTGACCATTCCCTGTGCTCCCCGACTCCCTGTTAACTCCGGCGGCCAACCCCCCTTGCTCCCTGCTCCGGCGGCAAGTCCAGCCCCAACTCCCTGCTGCTCCTCCCACTGCTCTTCTTCCTCCGGCCGCCAGTGCTACCACCATCACTACCACTACTCCCCTCTTCCCGAGCCGTGCTCCGGCGGTCTCCGGCCGTACTCCGGCCACCCGACCCAATCACAGTAAGTCCCTCTCCCTCTTCCTTCTATATATATATATATGTATATATACATACGTATATACGTAAGAGTATAAATTAGTATATGTATATGTATATTGTTTATTTAATTAATATTTAAACACATAATGTATAGTATATATGAAATATATGTATAGGTATAATAGTTATTTAAATAAATGTTAATACATGAATATGTATTGGTATATAATGTGTAGACATATACGTATATTGTATGAGTATATATTAATATATATATATGTATAGCATCTATTTAATTAATGTTTAATACGCATATATGTATAGTATATAAATACATTGGTAATGTGTGTATTTAAAAATATGAATATGTATATTATTTATTTTTATTTAATTGTATGAGTATAGTATGTATTTAAATAAATTGTATAATTAAGTATGTATAATTAGTTGTATAAGTATGTATTTATTTAATGCACATGTATATGTATGTATATTGGGTATTTTTATATGGTATAAAATTAATTTGGTGAATTAATATTAGTATGTTTAAGAAGGATGTTGACAATATATATATGTATATTCTAAAAATGTACTTTTGCACATATATGATATATACGTATTTTGGTATATAAAATGTAATAGTATACGTACTATTTTGGTATAAATATATATATCTTTATTGTTCAATTGGCATAGCATAATATGTATATATGTATCCCTACTAGATGACCTAGTTGACCAGTAGCATACCTGGCATTGCCCCTGAGTTAGTATTATTGTGTGTTAGTATAGCTTCTGATGCAAATATTGTATTGTTATTATATGTTTTTAGGACTGTTGCTTCACCCAGGGGATACTCTGGAACAGGACATCCATAATTACCAGCTAAGGACCCAAGGCAAGTACATTCTCTGATAATTTCCAATTGTTGATAATTTCTATAATTTTAATAATCTAGAAATGTTACATCTGAATCCTTGACACTGTGCTACACGGACTAGTATAGCTTGGATCTGCAGTCATGAGATGTTACCTTGATTATCGTTTGACATTGTACACGACATGTATATTAGACATCGTACATGATAGATTAGACTTGCTCGTGTATCGTGACGTGTCATGGTTGGATCCACAGTACTAGTTGGGGGCGGGGAAGTAGTTAGTAAGAAATGTGATCATAACCTCTTATTGCAGTGTAGAACAATGTAAGTGTTAATCATGCTCTTCACATATGATTAGCCAGGCCCTATAGCTATCGTACATGTTCCCAAGCCGATCACATTTCGAAACTACTATTTCAAACACTTAGAATAGATTACAGTTCCCTAATTTTAAATCATATACTACATCACCCGTATATGATACTGTACCTTGTTCTTTCCATTTCTTTTATCCACTGACTATATCACATTGCCTATTTTGCATGTCTCTTTACATTGCCTGTCTCTCTATTTGCCATTGCATTTATTTCACTGTCTTCTCAGTATCTAGCATCATCTGTTTATTGCTTATAGTCCTTGTCAATTATATGGAACTGTTATTTGAGATTTGTACTTTGCTCCTTCCTGACTGGAAATATTTTTCCAGACTATGCCTTAGAGGACCGCTGTCCGACACTTTGTGGACCATATGGTGAGTAGCTGCAGACTTGGTAGTTTAGTTGTGATTCCTGGAGGTCTAGCCGGAATCATTAGTTTTCTGATTAGTTCTTTTAGTAGACTATTTTGGTACCGGATTTGTCTCCGGCATTTTTTTTATTGAGACTTGGATATTGTTGAGTTAGATTATTACTTTTTACTTGTGTTGTATTTAATTTTTGTTCGATATCTTATCGTGCTGTAATCCTGTGATTGAGTATGTGTTCATCTTATTGGTGTCATCCGTACCTCTTTATAGAGATTGGATGCTTGTGTGAGATTGGCTAGATAGTATCAAGACCTTGACAGCGTTCTACCGCCGTTGCTTCGGCGTAGGCTGGACGTACCCGCGTACTCGTGCCCCAATTCCGGGTGCGGGTTGTGACACGTTTTTAGTGGTGGCCCATGCAGGTCAGACTTCGCGAGTTGTGCGATGTCGTAGTAGTGTGGCATCTTTGTTACACTATTGCGTGCCTGCGATAGGATCTAGGACATAGGATACTAGGACGAGAGCGAATACTCAATCACAATTCCTTGAGAGATTCCTGGGATGACCCCTGAGAATCTTGTTAAATTTTCCAATTTAAAAATCATTCCCTTGTTCCGTCCATTCTCACTTGTTGATTGTTGATTAGTTATTAAATTAGGATTTTGGTTTCATGGTAGGGTTTGATTTCATATCAAGATGAATTTACAGACTGAATTATGGTATTATCTGATAACGCATGTCGATGAGGACAGTAAAAATGATTAACATTAGAGCTATTGGACTACAGAAGGTGGGTTTAAATCTTTAATTGAAGATTGAAAATAAATGACATTTTTGAATTTTGAGAAGTTGAGAGATTATGTTATTAAAAATTTATTTTGAGGAATTCAAATTCGATTCAATGAACATAGACAAAGCTGTAAGGATTTTTGGAATTGATAAAATTTTCACTTCAGTATTTAGATAATTGGTCTTGAGGAAAGTATATGCATTATACTTTAAATTATTCGAGGAGTTAGTTTCGAGGACTTTATTTGGAGGAAGTGTAGGCATTTTACTTTAAAATTTATTCGAGGAGTTATTTTGAGGAATTTTATTTAAGGATAAGATCTTATAGTGGGAGAGATATATTAGTATATAAGTAGATGAGATGCATATGTAAGGATATGTTGGCTTGAGCATGATTAAGATTTCACTGCCAACTGGCTTAGGTGTTCATCTAGGATTGTATTGGAGAGAGAGCAGTACTTAGTATGGTGTGTTGCATTTGATATGTACTTGAGTGACAAGTGAGTGTGCTTGTAGTAGAACTGTGGTACCTTAGAGGGATAAAGGTATCAGACCTTGGATGCATCTTTGACCTGTGCAATCACAACTAGGGTTTATTTCCAATCTTTTATCTTGAATGTTGCTTCTTTAGAACTTTACTGTCCTTCCTTGATGATATCGCATTTTTGCCTAAATTGATTCTTTGGGATCTGTCTTCAGGATGTCGCCGCAGACACGATCTATGAGAGCGGGAACATCAGCTTTAGAGGGGCCTGCCACCTCTCCACCTGAGAGACAGACAACCGTAGTTCCTCCTACATCTCCGATGCATGTAGGAGTGTCTGCACTTTTCGGGGATCCTCCTCCCCCACCGGTTCAGAAGATTGCCGCAGCTATGACGGACAACCTTCCTCCTCCACCGACTCCGATTCCCGGAGGTTTGCCCATTGACGGGACGCAGATGTTTACCTTGATCCAGGGCATGGTAGATGCCCAGAGAGTGACGGCAGATGCTCAGCGAGTTCAAGCTGAGGCTCAGAGGGTGCAAGCAGAAGCGCACCAGGCATAAACCGAGCTGATGAGAGAAAACATGGAGAATGCTCATCAAGTGACTCTCCAAGCTTTGGAGAGAGTAGCACAGTACCAGCAGTATCCTGGCCACCAGCAGCAGAGATCAGGCACTATAGTGGACTTTAAAAGGATGATGCCTCGAGAGTTTAAAGGCACCGAAGGGATACTCTACGCTGACGACTGGCTAGAGGATATAGAGAGGAGCCTGCGATTGACCCAGATTCCGAAGAACTTGCAGATAGAAGCCGCTGGCAGTCAGATGTTCGATATCGCACTCACGTGGTATCGCACGAAGTCGAGAATTACTGCGCCAGGACTTACTTGGGAGACCTTCAAGGAGCTCTTCAAGAAGAAGTTCTTTCCCGACGTGGCATTGGGAACCTTGGAAAGTCAGTTTCATGACTTGGTTCAAGGAAACATGTCGGTCGACGAGTACGCTGCAGAATTCTGTAGATTGAGCCGTTTTGCATCATCTATGATTCGGGACCCAGGAGATCGAGCCCGGAAATTTAGAAAGGGACTGACGAGAGAGATTAGGTCGCGCACTTCTGGTCGTCGTACCGCTACCTTTGAGGCTATCTTGATGGATGCTCAGATTGCAGAAGAGGATCTGGATCTCAGGCCTAAGAGGAGTCACAATACTTTTGGAGATACGAATGGTAGCACAGGACCAGCCAAGCATCCCCGTATTCAGCACCAACAGCAGAACCAAGTACCATTTCATATTCAGCAACAACCATGGACATTTCAGCATCCACAGCAATACCTGGCACCAGTTCCTATCCAGCAACATCCATGGGCGTATCAGTATCAACAACAGTACCAGGCACCAGTCCATATTCAGCAGAATCAGCAACAGCCTCCGAGAGAGACACAGCAGACTTGTCATTTCTGTAAGAATCCAGGTCACCTTTGGGAGAGCTGTAGAACGAGGCTAGGACTTTGTTTGCACTGCGGCGCTGCGGGACATCGAGTAAGGGATTGTCTTCTAGCCCCTTATCTTCCCGGCCAGCGTGCAGTTTCAGATTATAGAGATCCAGTTAGGCTACCTGTGGAACCGTATATTGCTCAGCACCCGCGAAGGGAACCACCCCAGCAGGGCGGGGCATTTGCGATGACGGTCGAGGAGACCGATACTGCAGGTAATGTGTTAGCAGGTTCTGTTCTTTCCTTCCTTCTGTTCCTATCTACTTGATTGATTGATTGATACCTTAGTACCGTAGCTTGTATGCATGATTTCTTGTTAGAATGTAGTTAGTAGTACACCCTGATACAGAGACTGCAATACCACGACAAAAGACACCATGACCGTACATATCCCCTTAGGTTGCATGTTGTATGATTGTAGGAAGATTTTCTTAGACCATGATTATTGGGGTTTGACCATGACGAAGATTCATGAAGGAGTTATGACTTGACAAGAGAGACAAGATGATTAATTAATTTGAGGATAAACATTGATTTAAATAGAGGGTTAAGAAATTAACATGGCATAATTGGTGGTTTATTAATTCCAGGAAGATTATGATATGATTAAATTGGTTATTAAAATTTGGAAATTTTGGGAGATTATCATTATATTTATTTGATTGCAAGTTAGGAATTTTAGAATTTTATATTTGGATGTTGCAATTAGAGAATCCATAAGTATCGCATTGTTGAGCATTTTGAGGAAAGAGGAAATCGAGGAATAAATTCATTGATGGATTGATGTTTGAATTCAAACTTTTTGGGACGAGATTTACATTTTCTATATGTGCATTGATTAAAATCAAATTAGAGGAGTGGATATTAAATTCCGAGTATTGAATTATTAACTAAAAATTTCGGGGAATTTTTGAAAAAAAAAAAAATGGACTTTGATTTTATTTCGAGGATTTTCCAGGAATGCAATAATTTCAGAATTTTTGAAAATTGTGAAAAGACATTGTGGATTATTACCTAATTTCATGGATGATGAATTTAAACTTTGAGGGAAAATAGTAATGTGTACGAATAAATGCTACTATGAGGATTTAAATTTCGAGGACGAAATTCTTTTAAGGAGGGTAGACTTGTCACTACCACGTTCCGAAAACAGGGGTATTTTCGACTTTTTATAATATTTAATATTATGGTAGTTACAATTAAGTAATTGCATGATAGTATATTTGTTTTAAATAAATGTGTGAGATGTGTAATTAAATATATAATTATATACAGTGTTCATTTGTGTTTGAGCTAGTAGACTTGACCTAGAAGCCCAGTAGATGAACACATGTCCGAATTATGGAATTCTGTAATTAATTGTTTTATCTAGAATTTATTTATTGGAGATTTTAATTAATTACCGTAATTTATTTAATTATTGCGCATTGCCTTTGCTTCGACATTTGGAGCGCTACCCTGACTTTTGTCTTCCAACAAATTTCACCATCTTGCCCTAGACATGCCCGCCTTCCATTCTGCTATTTTTTGCAACTCATAATTATGCTCTCTGTACATTATTTCTAGCCGCACAAAAATCGTCGCAGACGTTATTTAATAAATCCCTATTTTGTATCGTTGTGCGTTCCAATCGAAATTGGGGAAAATCTTGACCTATTTTTCGTGCGGCCCAAATTAGGGAAATATTTTGTTCTGAGTCTTCTTCATTATTGGTATTGATGACCTGACCTGATTTTGGCCCCATGTACTCCTAATTAATTTTAGAACACAACTTGCATTTATTTCTAATTAAATTGAGGATACTATTTTAACCAATTCTGAAAATCCCAATTTAATTCCAGTGCCCTGCTAATTGAGCCCATACCAAACTTACAGCGCCCCCTGACCCTACAAAACACTGGACACCGAATCGCCCGCCAAATTTTCGTCATTTCATGTGTCTGTGCAAATACCCAAATTTAAGGGGGCTAATTTGCACATTTGCATTTTTGGTGTTAACACCCATTTGTTTAAACCAATGAGGGAGCCCTATTAATTTTTAATTAAACCTCACCCTCATTCCTCCATGAATTATTTTTCTCCATGACCAATCTGGACCACACATTTAAAGGAGGTCAATCCTAACCCTTGATTCCAACACCCTCTTACTATTTAAAGTAACATCAACACCCTTCCCTAGAAAACCTAGGTTTCCCCACCTACTCACAAGCCCCCACATCTCCTCTCTCCAACGTAGCCCCCTTCATTCCAAAACTTCTCTTCTTTTCTTCTTCTCCTTCTTCCTTCCTTCTTCTCCTTCCTTCTTCTTCTTCTTCTTCTTTTTATTTTTTAAATTTAAAAGAGAAGGGGGGGGAACACTGTTCACCCCCACATTCCTCCGGTGGCCATCAGTTCGGCAGACCCCGACCATTCCCTGTGCTCCCCGACTCCCTGTTAACTCCGGCGGCCAACCCCCCTTGCTCCCTGCTCCGGCGGCAAGTCCAGCCCCAACTCCCTGCTGCTCCTCCCACTGCTCTTCTTCCTCCGGCCGCCAGTGCTACCACCATCACTACCACTACTCCCCTCTTCCCGAGCCGTGCTCCGGCGGTCTCCGGCCGTACTCCGGCCACCCGACCCAATCACAGTAAGTCCCTCTCCCTCTTCCTTCTATATATATATATATGTATATATACATACGTATATACGTAAGAGTATAAATTAGTATATGTATATGTATATTGTTTATTTAATTAATATTTAAACACATAATGTATAGTATATATAAAATATATGTATAGGTATAATAGTTATTTAATTAATGTTAATACATGAATATGTATTGGTATATAATGTGTAGATATATACGTATATTGTATGAGTATATATTAATATATATATATATGTATAGCATTTATTTAATTAATGTTTAATACGCATATATGTATAGTATATAAATACATTGGTAATGTGTGTATTTAAAAATATGAATATGTATATTATTTATTTTTATTTAATTGTATGAGTATATTATGTATTTAAATAAATTGTATAATTAAGTATGTATAATTAGTTGTATAAGTATGTATTTATTTAATGCACATGTATATGTATGTATATTGGGTATTTTTATATGGTATAAAATTAATTTGGTGAATTAATATTAGTATGTTTAAGAATGATGTTGACAATATATATATGTATATTCTAAAAATGTACTTTTGCACATATATGATATATACGTATTTTGGTATATAAAATGTAATAGTATACGTACTATTTTGGTATAAATATATATATCTTTATTGTTCAATTGGTATAGCATAATATGTATATATGTATCCTTACTAGACCTAGTTGACCAGTAGCATACCTGGCATTGCCCCTGAGTTAGTATTGTTGTGTGTTAGTATAGCTTCTGATGCAAATATTGTATTGTTATTATATGTTTTTAGGACTGTTGCTTCACCCAGGGGATACTCTGGAACATGACATCCATAATTACCAGCTAAGGACCCAAGGCAAGTACATTCTCTGATAATTTCTAATTGTTGATAATTTCTATAATTTTAATAATCTAGAAATATTACATCTGAATCCTTGACACTGTGCTACACGGACTAGTATAGCTTGGATCTGCAGTCATGAGATGTTACCTTGATTATCGTTTGACATTGTACACGACATGTATATTAGACATCGTACATGATAGATTGGACTTGCTCGTGTATCGTGACGTGTCATGGTTGGATCCACAGTACTAGTTGGGGGCGGGGAAGTAGTTAGTAAGAAATGTGATCATAACCTCTTATTGCAGTGTAGAACAATGTAAGTGTTAATCATGCTCTTCACATATGATTAGCCAGGCCCTATAGCTATCGTACATGTTCCCAAGTCGATCACATTTCGAAACTACTATTTCAAACACTTAGAATAGATTACAGTTCCCTAATTTTAAATCATATACTACATCACCCGTATATGATACTGTACCTTGTTCTTTCCATTTCTTTTATGCACTGACTATATCACATTGCCTATTTTGCATGTCTCTTTACATTGCATGTCTCTCTATTTGTCATTGCATTTATTTCACTGTCTTCTCAGTATCTAGCATCATCTGTTTATTGCTTATAGTCCTTGTCAATTATATGGAACTGTTATTTGAGATTTGTACTTTGCTCCTTCCTGACTGGAAACATTTTTCCAGACTATGCCTTAGAGGACCGCTGTCCGACACTTTGTGGACCATATGGTGAGTAGCTGCAGACTTGGTAGTTTAGTTGTGATTCCTGGAGGTCTAGCCGGAATCATTAGTTTTCTGATTAGTTCTTTTAGTAGACTATTTTGGTACCGGATTTGTCTCCGGCATTTTTTTGTTGAGACTTGGATATTGTTGAGTTAGATTATTACTTTTTACTTGTGTTGTATTTAATTTTTGTTCGATATCTTATCGTGCTGTAATCCTGTGATTGAGTATGTGTTCATCTTATTGGTGTCATCCGTACCTCTTTATAGAGATTGGATGCTTGTGTGAGATTGGCTAGATAGTATCAAGACCTTGACAACGTTCTACCGCCGATGCTGCGGCGTAGGCTGGACGTACCCGCGTACTCGTGCCCCAATTCCGGGTGCGGGTCGTGACATAAGCTACGAGTCCTGGGTTATCTGTCTCAATTGGGATGAGACCCTCCTGAGCCAAAGTCTCTGGCTCTAAGCCAACTACGTCCTAAGGCCCGTAGTGAGTGAGATACCACTCATCAGTGTCATATGGAAAAAATATATCCAGTCAGGAAAGGAGCAAAGTACATATCTAACAACAGTTCCAATAAATGATATAAACTATGTAACGGTAAATAGAGCGAATATACAAGATGCAATATATAGGTACAAGAGATATGCAATATAGGAATAATGGAAATAAATATAAGAATGAGCATCATAGGAATGAACAAGAAATACTACTACTAAGTGAGTGAGTACCAGCTTCAACATGTGATCGGCTTGGGAACTTGCACAATGATTATGGCCTGGTTAATCATACGTACGGTGTATGATTAACACTATTCAAGGAAGAAGACATGCACAAGGAGGGTATGATCACATATCTACACTAAATACTCTTCGTCCCTGACTGGTATAGTAGATCCAACCATGGTACATTATGATACGAGATTCTTTGGGTAGGTAGCAAGTCTCCCCAAGAATCAATGTCGGTATATATACAAGAAGAACAATGAACAAGACTTGCACAAGATACACCATAAATACCAAGGAATAACATCTCATGACGAGATCCGGATATACCAATCCGTGTAACCATCGTGTCAAAAAATCAAGAATATCTACACTAAATACAAGAGATATAAAGGATATCATGAATGAGAAACTATCAGATAATATACTTACCTGAAATCCGGTAAATAGTATCAAAGATGTCCGATACATTGTCTCGGAGACCTAAATATGGAATATTACATCAATACAAGATTTTGGAATAAAAATAAGTTAAACTAGTCAAATTCTAGGTCATAAAGCCATTTTTAAGTCAAAATAGTCAACTCTAGGTTAAACTAGTCAAACATGGTTAAACTAGCTATTTCTAGATTGTATGAGTCCATCTCTAGGATATTAGATCTATACACTATGTAACTAGGCTATACTAGGATACTATGATACTAATAAAATACCGTATCATAAGATACGCAAGTTATTAGATATAAAAATACTATAATATATATATATATATATATATATATATATATATATATATATATATATATATATATATATATATATATATAAGACAAAATATTTAGTACTCGTAGCCAAACTAATGCTAAGTGGATACCTTGGCTTTGAACAAATGCGGTATCACACCACCTACACACCCATCTTGATATACAAACTCAATACCTTGAGTATAAACCAATACCTTGACATTAACTTGGTATCACAAGGTAATACAATATCTAACACTAGCTAACTAACCAACATACCTCGATATACACTATCATGCATTTATACTTATAACAATACTATACTAAACTAACATACTAACATACCCCTTCGGATATTCAATACCCATACCCAAGTTACCTCAACTCTCATTACCTTGGTGTAACTCAAGGTAATCTAGAAATAATATTAACCAATATAAATATATATATATATATATATATATATATATATATATATAAGAACTCACTGACAATATATACATAACTAACTATCAATATAAACTAACTTAGCTTATTAACTAGCTTAACTTAACTAGCTTGACTTAACTTATCTACAACTTAATTTCTAAGCACTCAAACTACTACTGCTTATTGCTACTGCTTCTGCTTATCGTTGCTGCTGCTTATTGATTCTGCTGCCTATGCAGCTTACTGCTTCTGCTGCTGCTGCAGCTTACTACTTCTGCTTTTGCTTCTGCTGCTTACTGCTTTTGCTTCTGCTACAGCTTACTGCTTCTGCTGCTTACTGTTGCTGCTGTTGCTGCTGTTGCTGCTTCTCGCTGCTTATGCTTATAACTTCACCCCTCTAGCTCACATGCACACATCTAATACACACATATACTCATTCATATATATATATATATATATATATATATATATATATATATATACTCACACTAATGATGTACATGCACTCTCTTATTCTCCCATGACCACCAACACATCAAAATAAAATATAGAACATACATACATATATATATATATATATATATATATATATATATATATATATATATATAACAATTATAATTATAATACTCTAATAGCTATAACCAAGGTAAATTGAATTATAATGCAAAGAATCAAATACGTGGAGTGCACCGCACCCGTATCACACTTATTCTATGATACGCTTGTGATACGGCTCCACCACACAACCAAACTACCTCAAAGGACACGAGCAAGTCTAAAATCATAATTAGAAGCAACAAGAAGTGTTAGCTACTCATCTACGTACCCGTGTCAAAATATGACATGCTCAAACCCCCGTATCGGAAGAAAACCCCTAAATCAACCCGTATAGCCAAATTATCAGAGTACGGCCTACACGTATCCAATTGTGGATATGACACTAGTCACACACAACCAAAGACATGTCAATTTTGTCTAATTGACCTATTGACAAACACAAGATGTGTCAATCTCAAAAAATTTCCAAAATTGATACAAAATACCATATAACTTTCTCCATATGTCTCCTATGAACCTAATTCCAATTCTTATGGGTAGCCTTAGTACATGAGAGGGTTTCTAATGATTAAATTATAGATTTATAGTCTAGTTAGAGAGAAAAAACTAAATTGTACCTATTGGGAGATGGATTCCTAATAAAATTCTTAAATTGAGTGTCAAGAGACTTCAACTTGTAGATTCTTGCTCCTCCTTATAGATCATTTCTTCCTCCTTGTAGATCCTTACTTTCTCCTTATTCTAATAGCCTCCAATGATGATTAGGAAAGGAATTGGGAGGAAAATTGGGTAGGAATTGGTGTAGGGATGAAGGAATTTGGAAGAAAAAAATTCTAGATCTAGATTTGGAATAAAAAATAAAGAGAGAGAGTCTCCCTCCATTCCCCTATGGCCGGCCACTAACCCCTCCTCCAAGTCACTATGAAATATCCATAATACCCCTTGGGGCTTGTCATAAAGAAATTAATTAAGGAAGGAAGGTTCAAGTCTAATTGGTTTAACTAATTAATTTATCCTCCTAATGAATGGGCTTACTATTAGGCTCAATTCTAACTAGAAATAAATTTTGGTCCATGGATCTAATCTAACCTAGTTAGGTCCACTAACACAAGTCTAAAATTAAATACTAACATCTAACAATAACTAAATAATACAATAAATAAATTTACAATATGCACAATATTTAATTAATTATAAAATAACTAAAATATTCTTTCTTAAAAAATGTGGTTGTGACACCAGCAGAGAGGGCCAGCAATATAAGTAAGGCCATTAGATCAACGTTTGTTACTGACATAAGCTGAGATGTACCAGCAGCAGCAGAACCAGCAGCAGGGCCAGCAGAGGCCACAACAATGTCACCAAGGGAGACAGCAGCGAGGAGCACAGCAGGGCCAAGGATATGCATTCACCTTGTCCTTGGATGAGGCTTTAGCATCGGGCAACATGGTGGCAGGTAATATTTCTGTCGCATTCTTTCCTGTTGTAGCATTGCTTGATTCAGGCGCATCTCATTCATTTGTATCTGCATGATTCATGACACGTATTAGACTGGAGTTTGAGGCACTGCCAGAGAGGTTGAATATACTCACTGGTAAAGGGCTCGTAGGAGTTAGTAGAATATGTATAACATGTTCGATCATAGTATACGGACGTTCACTACCAGCACGATTGATCAAATTCCCTATGGATAACTTTGACGTTATCTTAGGCATGGACTGGCTGAGAGACAGTTATGCTACGATAGATTGCCATAAGGGTAAGGTATTATTTAGTATCCCGGGCATGAAAGATTTCACTTTCGATAGATCTGTGGAAGATCAACATGAAGAGAGGATCGTAGTAACAATGTTAGTAGAAGAACAACTCGCTGAGATAGTTAAGGAGTTCTTAGACATCTTCCTGGAAGAACCACCAGGGTTACCTCTAGTAAGAGACGTTGAGTTTTTTTATAGAATTGACCTAGGACAGGGCCAATATCTTGTACCATCAAAACTAGATATATTGTACCAACATATAGAGGAACTAAAATCAAAGAAGTTTATTTGAGCTAGTGGATCACCTTGGGGAGCGCCAGTGGTTCTAGTGAAGAAGAAGGATGGGTCATCACGGTTGTGTATCGACTACAGACAGTTGAACACTGTAACAGTGAAGAACAAGTATCCATTACCAAGGATCGATAATTTGTTTGGTCAGCTGAGTAAAGCCAAAGTTTTCTCCAAGATCGATCTTCGATCAGGGTATCATCAAGTAAGAGTTTGGGAGCAAGATATACCCAAGAAAGTATTTAGGTCACGATATGGATATTTCAAATTTTTAGTTATGTCATTCGGACTGACTAATACTCCAACAATATTTATGGATTTGATGAATCGCATTTTCATGCCATACCTAGATCAGTTCGTGGTGGTTTTCATAGACAACATTCTTATTTATTCTAGTAGCGAAGAGGAATATGAGGGGCATCTTCGGAAGGTCTTACAGATTCTAAAAGAACATCAGTTATACGCAAAGCTCAGCAAGTATGAGTTTTGGTTGGATCATGTATCATTCTTAGGTCACATCATCTCTGGAGCAGGAGTCACAGTAGATCCGAAGAAGGTTAAGGCCGTAGAGAGTTGGCCAGTTCCTAAGACAGTAACTGAAGTGCGTAGTTTCATGGGATTTGTGGGATATTACGGAAGGTTCATAACAGACTTTACAAGAATTTTAGCACCGCTGACTCGATTAACGTGCAAGAAGGATAAGTTTGACTAGTCAGCAGAGTGCCAGACATCATTTAAAGAATTGAAGAAGAGATTAATTTCAGCTAATTTCAGCTCCGATTCTTACGGTTCCAGTAGTTTCTGGAGGGTTCACAGTATATTACGATACGTCAGGCAAAGGACTTGGGTGTGTATTAATACAACACGGAAGAGTGATAGCTTATGCATCATGACAGCTTCGAGATCATGAGAAAAATTATTCGACTCACGATTTGGAGTTGGCAATAGTAGTATTTGCACTTAAGCTATGGAGGCATTACTTGTATGGTGATCGGGTAAAAATATTTACAGATCATAATATCTTAAAATATGTATTCACCTAAAAGGACTTGAATATGAGGCAGAGGAGGTGGCTAGAATTGATTAAGGACTATGATGTGGAACTTCAGGACCATCCAGGCAAGGCAAATCTGGTAGCGGATGCTCTTAGCAGGAGAGGTAGTACATTTATGTTGACATCACAGCAGCATATCATAGAAGATCTTCGAGAATTAGGAATTAAGATAGTATTTCCATAATATGTAGGAGTATTGGCTAGTTTACATGTGCAATCTACCATTATAAGGAGGATTAAGGCAGCTCAGGCAGAAGATCAGAAAGTTCAGAAGCTTCGAACAAAATGTGAATCTGGTCTCAAGAAAGAGCTGACTATTCATGAAGATGAAACTCTTAGGTTCAGGAACCATCTCTGTGTACCAAGTGGAGATATCCGGCAAGAAATAATGATCAAGGTGCACAGTTCCCAGTATTTAATTCATCCAAGATGTATCAAGACATCAAACAATATTTCTGGTAGAATGGGATGAAGAGGGAGATAGCACGATTCATTTTGCGGTATTTGGTATGTCAACAAGTGAAGGCAAATCAGCAGAGAACAACAGGATTATTGTAGCTACTTCCTACTCGGGAGTAGAAATGGGAACATATCACGATGGACTTTGTGACTGGTTTACCTAGATCCCCGACTGGTCGTGATATAGTTTGGGTAATAGTAGATCATCTCACAAAAGTAGCTCACTTTCTTCCCTTTCGAGTAGAAAAATTCATAGAACAATTAGTGGAGATGTACATGCGATAGATAGTAAGACAGCACGGCGTCCCAGTGAGTATCATATCAGATCAAGACACTCGGTTCACTTCAATTTTTTGGAAGAGTTTGCACCAGAGTTTGGACACTAAGTTGAGATTTAGTACCGCTTATCACCCTCAGACAGACGAACAATTAGAGAGGACCATCCAGACATTGGAGGATATATTGTGAGCTTATACTTTAGACTTTGGTGGGTCATAGGAAGATCACCTACATCTCGTCGAGTTCTCGTACAACAACAATTATCAGGCCTGCATCCAGATGGCACCCTTCAAAGCATTATATGGGATAAAGTATAGGTCACCATTGGCATGGGATGATATTTGTGAGCCAAAGATGTTAGGCCCTGAAATGATCACGTAGACAGTAGAAGTTGTCAAGCAAATCAGATAGCAACTTCGGGTTGCACAAGATAGGCATCGGCATTGGGCCGATCAGTATCGTAGACCATTAGAGTTTTGTGTCGACGACCACGTATTCCTGTGGATTTCTCTAACCCATGGAGTCATTAGATTCGGGATTCGTAGGAAGCCTAGTCCGCGATACGTTGTCCGTTCGATATTCTCGAGCGGGTAGGCAATATTGCTTATCGTCTTGCCCTTCCGTTTTTGCTACGTGAGGTACATGATGTATTTTATGTATCTAAGTTGCATAGGTATGTCCCAGATCTGAGTTATATCCTCGATTATTCTGAGCTAGTCGTTGGTACCGACTTGTCTTACGAGGAGCTGTCCGTATCCATTTTGGACCAAAGGGAGAAGGTGCTCAAGAATTGGACTATTCATCTTGTCCGAGTTGCTTGGGGTCATCACCCTTTGGAAGATTCAACGTGAGAGCGCAAGGATGATATTCGGTCTTGGTATCCGTACCTATTCGACTCGGAAGGTATATTCATTCTTATGCCTTCGTATCTCAAATCTCGTGATTCGTTTATCCATGCTATGTGACACTACTTCTTCATATGCTTGAATTTGATTATATGATCTTGTAGATAGTGTAGTACTTGTTCTGATTTCTCTAGTTAGCCTTGGGTTTGAATTCTGACGACAAAATTTTTCTAAGGTGGGTAGAGATATCACTTTTCGTTCCTGAAATACATATTTTGGGATATATTTCTTGCTTGTATCTATTTCTGCTTAGAGTATTTCTTGCTCGCATGATCAGTAGGTTGCATGCATGAAGACTATACCCATTCTTTGATTTAGCATGGTTCATGGTTTATTTGTGAGTTGGTTTATTCATGAATTTGAACCCATGGTCTAAACCTCAAACCCTACCTATATAAGTTAACTTGTTTCTCTCTCTTGCCTCATTCTTCATTTCCTCTCTTTCTTTCATTTATAGGAAAGTACACCTTGTACTACATGAAAAAATTCTTTGATTTCCGATTCTTGCTTTTCCTTGCATTTTATTAGTCTATTATGTGCTTATGATGATTCTAAACACTTTTAGTACTTGAAGTTTTCGGTTTGATGGATAAATTTGTGTAGATCTGCTTTTATATCTTAGGGTTTCATGGGTTCCTTGAGTTTCTGGTGATTTTGATCTACTAAAATATAGTATTTTCAAAAAATAGTTTTTGGGATGGATGGACCACTTCATTTCGAGCGTTTTGGCTTTTGGTTCACTCAATTCAGAGTTAAAATGTAGTTTTTATAAAGAAAATAAATTTCAGATTTTAGAGCTTTTCTGTCATGGCCGAACTTGCTGTTTGGAACGATGAAGATCTCATACGGCCAGCACCATATACGGCAGAGAGGGCTATGCAGCATGAAGATGCTATGCGTCCTAAACTCTTTGTCGTATACAAGCATACGTCCATCTCTTTTGGACTAATGGCTGACTAACACACGTGTTCTGAAAGGACTTCTTATGTTTAGTAATTGAACGAATAAAAATTTGCTAAGTCCAAAACACTCCATGCGACATCGAATCGCATACGACACCGACACTTATGCGGCAAGCAGGGTATGCGGCCACCATCCTTGGATGCATGACTCTGAAACCGTGGCACATCTTTTCATGGTTTTATCTTTTTTTCCTGACATACTTTATGTTACATCATACTTTATGTCACATCACTAACACTTTAATTATTCTCCGTCACCACATCACTTATCCTGAGGAGTAAACCTAGCCCTGGGTCTATGCGGCATAACTCCATGCGACCAGGATTATCATGTGGCATGACTTCTCATGCGACCTTGATCCTTCTTGGTGCATGCGACCCCTTGTACACATTTTATTGGACTAGTTTTGGTTGAATGTTCCTTTGGACTTTATGAGTTGTATGTGTGACTTTGATGACTACAAAAGTATTAAACCCATCTATGCGTCATGACCCGACCACTTGTATCTGTGCTGATATACTTACTACGTTCTATGTGTTCCTACATGCTAAGTATTTCTACGCGATTATATTATATGTTTATACTGTGGTGTACCTATGCGCTACGTGACATGTGATATGACTCAACCTCCAACATGGACATAAGGGTTAGTCAATGACCAAGCGGTCGGGTCATGATGCATGGCCGAACCTGATGTTTGGAATGATGAAGATCTCATGCGGCCAGCACCATATGCGACAGAGAGGGCTATGCGGCATGAAAATGCTATGCAGCCTGAACTCTTTGTCGTATACCAGCATGCGTCCATCTTTTTTGGAGTCATGACTGACTAATACACATGTATTCTGAAAGGACTTCTTATGTTTAGTCGTTAAACGAATGAGGAATTTGCTAAGTCCAAAATAATTCATGCGGCATAGAATCCCATGCGACACAGACACTTATGCGGCAAGCAAGGTATGCGGCCACCATCCTTGGACGCATGACTCTAAAACCGTGGCACATCTTTTCATGGTTTTATCTTTTCTTCCTGACACACTTTATGTCACATCACTTACACTTTAATTATTCTCTGTTGCCTCATCACTTATCCCGAGGAGAAGACCTATCCATGACTCTATGCAGCATGACTCCATGCGACATGACTCCATACGGCCAGGATTGTCATGCAGCTTGACTTCTCATGCAGTCTTGATCCTTCTGCGTGTATGTGACCCCTTGTACACGTTTTATTGGACTAATTTTGGTTGAATGTTCCTTTGGACTTTATGAGTGGTATGTGTGACTTTGATGACCACAAAAGTATTAGATCCATATATGCGTCATGACCCGACCACCTGTATCCGTGCTAATACATTTACTACGTGCTAAGTGTCCCTACGTGATTATATTACATGTTTACACTACGGTGTACCTATGCGCTAAGTGACATATAATATGACTCAATCTCTAGCATGGACATATGACTCAATCTCCAGCATGGACATAAGGGTTAGTCAATGAACAAGCGTGGCTAGGATCTGTTGATTGTTGCATCACGCTAGGGTGAATCCAAATTGAACTATCAAGTGACAAAGTATATTCGTATCTAGCGTGGCCGTACTACGGTACGTTATATAAAGGGAATACCATGTGACCACGATATGGGATTCCAGTTAACATTAGGGTTAACTAGGCAACTAAACTTGTAGAGCATTGGGGGAGAATGGAATCTCGAGATCGTGCCTAACTAGCCACCTCCAGTCATCTGAATTATGGTGTGCAGGCTAGTCCCCATGGATATTGTTTAAATCCTCATTAATGGATTGCAATATCCGAATACTATATGATACTATGTGTTCTATGTGATCTTAGTACGGTGGCCTTATGAGGGACCGGTGCATACTACTATGTGCCATACGGCAATTTGTGGCTCGGCTAACCCTGCTAGTACCTAGTTCGATCTGAGGATTCCTATATGCATAATATTGCTGGGATAACCCAGACTCCATCTAGTAAACCGTACAAGTGATTGGCCGATTATATAACTGAGCATGGTTGTGTATTGTATCTGCTGTCAAATAGTCTAGGGACATGGATTATCATGGTGCGATGGTTTAACCATTGTCCTTATTTGGTTGTAGGGTTAGATTGTTGTGTCACGATAGGCTATGAACCGAAACAACGAGACAATATTATATATATATATGTGTGTGTGTGTGTGTGTGTGTGTGTGTGTGTGTGTGTGTGTGTGTGTGTGTGTGTGTGTTTCTATTTCATAACCTGGTTTTATTTCTGCATTCGTGCTTCCTTTGTAGTACTTACTATTTGGGGTCTATCCCCACTGGTTTTGCATTGCCATGTTTAGAGCCAGCACCCGAGGATCAAGCGTACTCCCCCTGAACAATGGCGCGCACCAGGTGGATGTCCACTGAGGAAAACGAGTGGGTCTCTTCTTCCCTGCTCGTTATTTCATATTTTACTCATTTTGGACGTTTAGCCACCGGCACTTGTTAGCCTTGAATCTGGATATTTAGTTATGTCACGCCCCAGTCCCAAAAATAAGTAGGACTAGGACACGTAAGCATGCCAGCCGCATGGATATGGCAACTCCAATATATGGAAACCAAATCCATACGTACGCTGTAATATGAATATCAAATCCACAAGTGGTATAAAATATAATACAAGTCACAGGGTAAAAGCTAAATCTCATCCACCAAAATCATATAGAAATAAATAACCAGTATCTATGAAACTAGATCTCAATATAAAGTATCTAAGGATGATAGTTGGATGGAAACAAATCCACTACCAACTCGAATATAAGAGCAAATACAATATGAGTACAACACAATAAACACAATATAAGAATACCAGCTATCAATCACGGACTCGAAGAGAAGACATCCTCGGATCACATGTAACCATCCAAATCTGTGCTCCTGCAAATACTCAAGAACAGATACACCTGGCAGAGGACCAGGTCCTCAGAGGGACGTAACAAGATACAGAAAATACGAGCCAACTTGAATACAGTAAACATGCATATAATTTGAAAATAAATAAGTATGCTGTACAAGACAATCTATATGAATGCAAATGAGGACAACTTTTCGACGTATGGGCAAGGGTAGGCTACTCGATCTACCTCACAACTCACACACACGTCAATGGACATCAGAAATCGACATACCGCGGGGGTAGCGACCAGCGCGACACACGCCCGTAGTGCGAGCTATATACTACGGTTTATCAGAGTGGTTAAAAGCCCATACGCCTAATGATTGTCCTCTATGATACTAAGTGCCATGTGTGTGTCAACATATCTAATACATAGTAATGACTGAAAGAAAACTACACATGCAAGAATAAACAGAAATGCAATAAATATAAAGAAATATAAATAGCATGCAAAAGTACTGTAACAATTTGGCAAGGTATCTTGCCTGGGGTCCTGCTGCTGGTATGAATCAGAGTCCAAGTCACAGTCCAAATAGCCTATGTATTACAAATTTATCACGTCAAAAGATAATTTATTTTAATTTATTTAATTCTGGAACAATTACTCTAAAATCCTATTTTAATCTTATTATTCTGATTTTTATGTTAATTCCTAAATTTTGTCCAAAGAACTGAATTTTATCAACTCGAGACTCATGGCACGCAAATCGAGGCGATCTGTTGACCAAAAAGTCAACCGACACAAACTCAACTTTCATGCATGATTTTCTGTAGATTTCAGCGTCAAAAATATGCTGGAATTTATGCCTCGTCCGAATTCAAATTCGTTTGGGAATTATGGCACATACAAAATTTGTATTGTGCACCGATGGTTAAATTCTAACCTAGAAGTTCTACAGAATTAACAGTATATAAATACTTCGAATTAAATTCTGGGAAAAACATATGTCAATGATCTCGACATTATCTTTCCGAAACTTTAAACGGTTCATGATTCTGATTCCTGGTTCTCCCGAAATCGCGAAAATATTGAAACATGTCTATTTTCGGACATGCTGTGCTCTACGAATTTTCCAAAATTTAATACTTATAATTTCGTAAAATAAATTATATAATCAGAAAGCTAACCTCAATATAGTTTTAACAAAAAAAAACTTGAGCGCGTTTGGAGTCCGGAGTTAGGAGATATCGCCTTTTTAATTCGTTATAACTAGTAGAAAATTAGGCTGAATTTATGACGAATTTTGACTATTTTTTGACGAAAAAGAGAGGAATTTGGAAAAGAAAAATATGAAGGATGAGGTATTTATAATGGTGGACACTACTTAATTAAATACGACTAGGATTGGTTAATTTGGATAGGATTATGATGAATTTAAATAAGGATAGGATATACATGAAGTTGCTTTCCTAGTAGGTTCAGGATTTGAATTAATTTAAAATAGAGTTTGAATTTATCTTAATAATTTATAATCTTAAATATAATTAAAGATAATACAAATAATTTATAAAATCTTATTAATATCTATTAACACTAAATTAGCATCTATCTAATATTAAGACTATATATATCAAAATAAATCCTAAATAATTTTAAAAATCTAAATAAATTTCTTAAAATTCTAAATAAATTACAAAAAAATATAATTAAATATTTTAAACTAAAATAAATATTTGGTAGGAACAACATGCAAGTATAGTCTCAAAGTAAATCATGGAAGTCCTAAAAATTTAGGTTCCCTATGTTTTAATTACCTAAAAATTCTAGAAAAATTTACAAAAATCTAAAAACCTAAAAATGATTCTAAATAAATATTTACGTAAGTAAATATATCAAGAAATTTATTTTTTAATTAACTAAGAGAATACTCTAAAGAAATTTAATATCTATAATAAATATAATAATATAAAATACACACAAAATATCTATTTTTGGTGAGGGGGTTTACAAGTTACCTACATGATTGTAATTAATCAGACTGCAGCTGATCATGGTCATTTACTCTTGTTACTCTTCCAACCTTCTCATTTTTGTACAGCTGGTTTCTTGAATGTTGTGTCAGGGCGTTTGGGACGCCTTACTTTCTTGTCATATACATTCTATGTTTACTGTTCTTATTTGACTGATTGAGACATTAGATGTTCTATGTGACCTTAAGTGACTTGCTTGTAGTATGCACCCTCTTGTCTAGTTACAGCCGTGACCGTCGTACAACGTTCTATACTTTGTACGGAAAAGCTGGCCATGTCCGTCTACGTATTCTGGTATTGGGACGTGACAATATATATATATATATATATATATATATATAGAGAGAGAGAGAGAGAGAGCAAAGAAAAAAATGCCATGTTAATTGAACTTCAAAATAAAAAATACACAAAAGAGAAAGCAAAAAATAAAATATTTAACAGAGATGAGATTTGAACACGTCTTTCAATTAAAAATCCAAAGTGCTATCCCACTGGAACTAACTCTTTTTTTTTGGAGATGTTTGACGTAATATTCGGGACTTGTGTACACTTCATGCATGCCATTTAGGCCCACTGTTCCCAACTCTCCACCAAATAAATGGAAGGAATAACACGTCATCGTGGCTCGATCCACTAATCTTTCCTCACCCAGCCAGCGTCTTATACATCTTTCCGGTAACCACAAGGGTCACTCAAGTTCGATACTGGGACTAACTTATTTTTTGTACATTATATAATCAAACTAATATGTATTTTTAAATTATAATTTTTTTTTACATAGTAATTAATATTTTTTTTTAAATTGAGGGGGGGCACCCCATGGACTCTATATACATCCGCCCTTGTATAAACTCGTAAGCCTAAAAAAAAAAATTGACCTCTTCTCATCCAACCAAATGCGATCGAGACATGACAACAAGAGGAAGATCAAATGTTATGGAGACATGACAACAAGAGCAACATAACCTTACTATGTAGTATGTAGAACTCTCACTCTCAAACAAGGACGTCGAGAGCTTTTTGGTTAATTTTCAAGAAACCATATGCACACAATCCCAACCTGACAAAGAACCACGCCATCTTCCTACAAGTGACTCCCTCCTCTTCTCAACACACAAAACAAAATAAAAAAGAGCGTTTGCATAGAAGTCCTTATCTTACCATTATTATTATATAAGTCTGTTTGGGATTAACTAATTATCAAGTTATCATACCTAATTTCTTTTTTCTTATAAAAACTATGCTAAAAGTTATTGGTAACAATAACTTAACAAAACTATTGTGAAAAACTAGCTCAAATTTGAAACAACTTTCGAATTTAAAATATTGCTTTCAAAAACTAATTTTGATGTTACTTTTAAAAAACACAAATATTTTCAAGTTCAGTTCCCAATTACACGAGTCTTTCATTTCTTCCTAACGACGACCGTCTACATTCTTCCATACCTTAATCTTAATGTTTTGTTATTTTTTTTCTAAATGAGAAAAAATAATTAATAACTCAATTGTTAGTGATCAAAAACCTCTAAATAAAAAATATTGTGCAACATGTTTCAAACTCGACATCAGTCTCTCAAATCATTTTACTCTAATCCTCCCTCTCTTCCTTTTTTCTTCTTTTCTATATTAAAAAAAACAGAAGCTCAAAATTTGATTCGTGAGCAGTAATAAATTTCTAAACAAATAATAAGATTCGAAACATGATCCAAATAAATAAAGATATATGTCAGGGTCCTATATCCAAAAAGAACGAAAAATTACAAAAAGAACAAAATATTATAAAATGTTTCTCCTAAGATTCATAGTTTCAACAAAAAAAAAGGCTAATTAGAATTTTTTTTTATCAATTAAACCCTCTTTTATTGAAAAGTTTGATCTAATGACCCAATCCATCTATTAGCCATTATTAGCCATTGCAAGTGGCGTTAGAGACAAATTTTTTAACAATTTATTTTTGATATACCCAAAATATTCCTAAAAAATTGAGAATTTTTTAAAGCTAAAAGTTCTTTTTGCTAAAATTATGAATCTTACGAGAATTTTTTTTCCACTTTATCCATGAATATAATTGTCATTTCATAACTTTTGTTGACGTCCGTTAACGATATAATCTAATTTGGATGTAAATTAAACCAAATTAAAAAGTATTTTTTTTTAAACTATGAATTTTTTTTGCTGAAACTATAAAACTTATGAGAATTTTTTTTGTACTTTGGTACGAACAAAAGCAGACGGTGGAAGAGAAACAAATGGAATAATGGTAAGGCAAATTCTAAAAGTACTCCAATAGTTACATAGGATAATCTATTATTTCATGACAGTCCAGATTTTTGTAACTTTTACTTAGGACATTCTAAAATTTACTCAGGACAGCCTAGCCTCCCAAAACATTTCCAAAATCTTTCATTCTAAATTTCTACTCTCTCTTCAAATTCCCAAATCTTAACCCCAACCACACCCGCCGGAAGAGGAGGAGGAGGCGCGGCGGGAGACGGAGGAGGAGGCGGAGGCGCACGTTCGGGGGTTGTTGTTGCTGCTATCGCTGTCGTTGCCGGCCCGCAGAGCGCAACCCCCGCACCGCGCACGCGTCCGTCCCGCGCAGCCCCCTTCACCACGCACACGTCCGCCCCGCGCAACCCCCGCATCCCGCACCCCGCAAGCGTCCGTCCCACACCCCGCACCTCCGCCCCTCACCGCCCCCGCCGCCTCTCACCCCGCAGACCCCGTCCTTGATTCTGCTGTTGCTGCTTCTTCTTCTTCTTCCTTGTTAGGACTGTAAACAAAATTGACAATATGAAGGACTGTCAATTTTTTTACAGTCCTAATTATTTAGGACTGTCACAAAGTTAACAGTCCTTCCAATTGCTGTCAACATTGTGACAGTCATAATAATTATGACTGTAACAATCTTGACAATCCTTCCAATTGGAAGGACTGTCAAATTTTTTTACAGTCCTAATTATTTATGACTGTATTGGAATGATTGTCAACATTATAACAGTCCTGAAAAAAAAATTGGGCTGAAAAATAGAAGTCATTGACTTTTATATGAGAATTTGGATTGCCCTCAAGTAAAAAAATTGGATGACAAACTTGTAAATAAACTGAATAAATTTTGGACTGTCATAAATAATTTATATAATGCCTTTAAAATTTGCCAAATGATAAATAACCAAAGTACTGTTTAAATTCTAGGGATATTTTGGTAATTTAGTGCTGGGGCCAGCCAGCTCCAAGAATGAACATGAGAGTAGTAGAGGGATGGGGAAGGTGTGTTTTAACTCTCTCTCTCTCTCTCTCTCCTTGATCCACTAATGCCATCCAGCGGCCCCCTTTGATCTCTCCATTGTTTTTCTTTACAGGTAAAAAATCCCAACTTTTTTTTGTTTGGTTACTTTACTCTATGTTTCCTTTCTATTTTCTGATGATGAAAATGGAAATGTGCTTGTTCCTTTCCTCTCCTCCGAAATCTAGGATCTGATTAGTGGAAAAAAGATGCGATTTTTACTATTTTTCTATTGGTTCTTGTAGAAAAGATTGAATCTTGGGATGAAATTCCGGTGGGAGACGAGTTTTCGGATCTGGGTTTTCTGAATGAAGGCCAGATTTGTCATAAAAAGATGTGGTTTTAAGTAGTTTTCTAGTGTTCTGATCTTTTGGAGGCTACATGGTTCTTGTTATAAGGATGGATTTTGGAGCGAGGTTCTGTTGGGAAACAAGATTTTGGATCTGGGTTTTCTGTATGAAGGCCATATCTGTCAAAAAGTTTGGATTTTGGTGATTATTGGCGTTTCTAGTGTCCAAAATGATGTTTTTTTTTTGGGAGAGATCTGGGTGGGAAATGCATAGATTATGATGTTATGTTGGATTCGGTATGGTTGTTACTTAGTATGATGCCAAATTGGAGCTGGTTGTTTTAATTTTCTAATTATTGTGGGGTTGTTCCAAATCATAGAACATTCTTTATACCCGAAATTTTGAGATGGAGTTCGAAGATGTGGGTTTGGTCAATAGACCTATAATATGTGGATGTGATACTGGTTTTGGATTTACTTGGTGTTTATTCCAAAACGATGTTTTCCTTGTGGCTTATGTTTAAGGATGTGATTCTGAGCATAGGAAACACGGACGCTCTGAAAATTGGTGCTGCGTAAGTGTATTGTCATATCCAAACCATATCCTGTCATATTCATGCATCATGCCTGTTCAACATAGTTCTAGGTATTGGTTGGTATTATTTTATTTCTTCACTGAATGGAACAGATCGAAAGATTAGGAATCACAAGCGTGCAATGGGACACCTTAGTCTCTTTTAGGGGCTGTTTGTTTGGTTGCATGTAAATGAAATTCACATGCAACATATGTTGCATGTAGCATTTATTGTTGTAAATGTTGTTGCAAATTCATTATTTGGTTGCATATAGATATTGCTAGATTTGCAAATCCATCTTTTGGAATGATGTAATTTGCATAAATTATGACATTGAATGAAGAGAGAATAATTGGAAATGATGTTGCATTTGTTGCCGTAAGTGGTGCCGCAACAAATGTTGGTTTAGTTGGAGGAGATGATGCAACATTTGTTGTACCAATTCCACTACTTACATCAAATCAAACATTGAAATTGGTGGAAATGGTGTAACAAATGTTGTAGGATGTCCATTTACAGCCAACCAAACATTCCATGTGCTAGCTCTCTATGTAGGCGATGCCAAGCTACTTTAAGAATTAATTATTGATTTCGGATTTGTTACCTTTCCTATAAGTTGTAGATGTTAGTACGAGCATGACAAATAGAGAATATAATGATTTTTTGTGTTATACTTTCTCTATATCAGGTTCAGAAGTTAAAGTAATTATTGTTAAATAATTTGCATTACTATCAGAGTTCTACTTGTCGGCCAAATCTTTGTTCCTATGTATTTTATAACAAGAAATAGGTCTGAGATTTTGTTGTTGGTTTTTTACGTGTTTGGAAGAGTGCGGTCAAAAGTAGGACAGCGTTAGTTAATGATATTAAACAAGATAAGATACCTTCTTTTCAATAAAAGAATCGAGGCATAGAAGTATAGAACAACAACAAGAATAGCAATAACAATACACCAAGAACAACAATAGCACAAAAGTATTTATCCCAACGTTTTGTGGTTGGCTACATCAATCGTTATCTTCCATTCACTTCTTAAGGGCCGTAGTCTCTTTTAACATCAGAAAATTCCATTAATAGCCTCAATCCAAGTTCACTTATCTAGGGATGGCAATTGGTCGGTTTCCTGTTGTACAAATACCCACAGCCAATGAGCTTTGGGAGTATCTATAACCTACCGAACACTGTAAGCTTGAAAAATACTCATCTATTTTCGGGTTCAAGTACTTGTTGGATACTTCTTTCCACTTTGTTTTTCTTGTATTTTACTTATGTGGAAGATGATACAATCTATAGGTGTGATTTTCCACTTGGTTATAGGTATGATTTTAATTATGTGGAAGATGATACAATTTATTATTTTTAAACATGTATCTCAAATATTTTAATATTATTATAGTCAATATACATATTTAAACTAACTCTATGTTGTATAATATTGGCAAACATGTATCTCAAATATTTTAATATGATTATAGTCAATAACGATATACATATTTGAACTAACTCTATGTTGTATAATATTGTAATTCGGCTGGAATGAGAACTAGCCACACCTGACCGAGAAGGTTTTGGGCAAGGTTTGCAGTATCGGACGGTTTTAGACTCTTTCTATGAGCATCAGTGTCGGTAGTTTTGGTGGTTTCTGGGAGGGGTATACAATTCTTCGTTTTGGAAAGCCAAAAAATGATAAAAGTATTTTAAAATACTAGAAATTATTTGATACATTTAGACATAGTTTTATATATTATCTGTTGCTTCTCATTAATTTTAAATGGAGTAATACTCAACATGGCTAAATCGTTCACCTGCAATATATATTATTGTTTTGGGTCCAGAAACATATACAGACCTGATCTGACATATTTGTTGGTTTGGATATCTATACCCGAAGATAAAAGTTCAGTTTGATTATGTCAGGTTATCAGGGTCTATCAGCAACCCTACGTTTAAGTCTATCTAGCACTTTAGTTTATTTTCAGTAATTCCTAATGAGTGCATCTGCTGGTCTTCATTGCACATTTACAAAATGTCTCACATGATAGTTGCCATTTTTTTAGTTCTATGAAGCTGATCGAAATTAAGATAGATGGTTGAATACTTTATCTTAATCTCTTTTAAGTTTTTTATATCATTCTTATTTCTTTTCTTTTATGTTTGCATGTTGGCTAAGCTTTGCATGGTTTCACTTTCAGATATATCGTGTTGAAACCTATGGTTAGAACCCTAATTTTAACTTTTAACGGATAGCCAACCAAGAGTTACTGTTTGGAGGCCAACAGAGGATAAACTAGTGGATCTTTAAATTCAAACTCCATGGGATCCAGATTTCCGTCGCATCAGCTCAGCAATGGGCTTTTTGTCTCAGGTCGGCCTGAGCAGGCAAAAGAAAAGCCCCCAACTATGAGTTCCACAGCTGTACCGTACACCGGTGGAGACATAAAAAAGTCTGGAGAACTAGGAAAGATGTTTGAGGCTCACGTGGAGCACTCCAAGTCAAGGAAATCTGGACCTATTACTGGTGCTCCTTCTAGGACCGGATCATTTGCAGGTGCTGGCACTCACTCAGGACCTGTAATGCCCAACTCCAGTGGTCGGTCTTCTGGCCCTGTTTCAGCTGCAGGGATTCCTGGTTCTGGTGCTACGGGAGGATCTAATAGACAAAAAACCAGTTCTGGACCTCTAAATAGACATGGGGACTCGATTAAGAAGTCATCTGGTCCTCAATCTGGTGGTGTCACCCCAATGGTGCGGCAGAATTCGGGTCCTATCTCTCCAATGCTCCCGACCACTGGACTCATTACATCTGGGCCTATCTCTTCTGGCCCACTTAATTCTGCTGGTGCCCCACGGAAAGTATCGGGTGCTTTGGATTCAACTGGGTCACTCAAGTTCCATGGGCCCTCCATTGTACACAATCAAGCTGTTTCTAAACTAAGTCAAGAGGAGGACTATTCTTTTAAGAAGAGCTTTCCCAAATCAATTTTCTGGTCTGTGATTCTGCTTTTTGTAATGGGGTTTATTGCTGGTGGATTTATTCTTGGAGCTGTGCACAATGCTATTCTTCTCATAGTTGTCATAATTATCTTTGGTGCTGTCGCTGCACTTTTCACCTGGAATACTTGTTGGGGAAGGAGAGGAATCATTGGCTTCATCGCAAAATACCCTGACTCTGAGTTAAGGACTGCAAAAGATGGCCAATATGTCAAAGTTTCTGGGGTATGTATATATTACAAGATCATCGGAGAAATTTTGGTTGCTGATGCTACCTTCTTATCGATTAATTAAACTCAAGCTATTATGTACAGTGCTTCTGTTTTGTGCATACTGTGTTTGTTGAATTTCCTATATGTTCAAGTTGAGAACTTGAGATACACACTGTCATTTTAGGTATTCTTAGAAGCTAGACACAGTTGGTATGCTTATATCTAGTGATTAAGTTAACCAACTTGTGCTTATCTCTTTTTTATTTCCAGTGGAAAACCAAGACATTAGTAAGTACCTCATAATTAGGGAAACAACTTTGTGCTCACACTTCTTTTACGAGTGGAAGCTTGTTGTAGAAATGGTAGATTGAATTATGGTCATTTTCTTGACTCTTGGTAATGTAGAAATAGGTCCCATGCTGGACTAGTTATTTTGGTATCTTCCTCGTCTTTTGTATATCCATGGTTTCAAAACAGTATTTCAAACAAATTGGCATGACATATTGCATGAATGCTTTGTCCTTAGTTCACCAGTAGACAGTAAACTTAATCACACATTCAGTAAATGTTGCTTGAGTAACATCTTATATTTGAATTTCTTGCAGGTTGTTACATGTGGAAATGTTCCACTCGAGTCATCATTTCAGAGAATTCCTAGGTGTGTGTACACCTCTACAACTTTATATGAATATAGAGGATGGGATTCAAAGTCTGCTAGCCCAGAGCATCGCCGATTTACCTGGGGATTAAGATCAATGGAGGTGATCAGTTCAACTTGTCAGTGGTCATTTTAGTTTCCTATCTAAGAATGCATTTCCTGCATTAAACAGCATCTCTAACTTTGCTTTGATGATGTCGATTGACATCTATTGACTGGCATTATCATCTTTCTTTATGCTTGTTCCATAAGGCATCAGGAATTTGGATGTTGACAAATTCTTCGACTACATTTTAATGGTCATTATCATTATCCAAGCCTTCTCCCGTCATAATGGGTCCGGCTAACCACATTTTGACATTCGATTGTCATTCTTTTAACTCTTTGGCTTATGTGTCATAGAGATGAAATCAATTCCCTATAGCAAATTGTATCAACTAACCTTTTTGTCTTGACTCCTTATAGTCTAGGCGAAATTGATGGGTGTTCCTTAGTAGCATGAGCTTAAAGTGCATATCCAAAAGGTAAGTCTACCCACCCGCCTGATTAGTTTTAGGGCATGACTCTCTCATGCTCACATGCTCATAACTACTTTGGCTAGGAATTTGGTACCAATATACATGGTTGAGGTCAGATCGAGAGCCGATCATAAAAGCTTTGCCTCAAATATAGAGCTTTCTTATGATCCATAGTTGGCCCCATTCTAATGAAAGAACTATTGAATAACGATGATCACATTTTGATGATTGTCTATATAGAAATAAAACTGGTTACTTCTTAATTGTTATTAGCATACTATACAACTCCTTAGTGTTTTATGCCTCTATAAGTATGTTTTTATGTGCAATGCCTCAAAAAAGTAGTAAAATGTTGAATATAGATTGATCGATACGAGGATGTGGATCCAACACAAACAGCTTGTCTAGTAGGACTAGAAGGGCTAATAAAATATTGGACCAAACCAGCTGCATTCACAAAATCTTTTGGATTAAATTAAATTCTACGTTTCCACAATTTCTATTTGACTGCAGCGACAGAACTACTTGGATGGTAGAAACGATGTCCCCATTATTGACAAATCAGTTGCCCACCCTCTCTTTTTTTCCCTCATAGCTTACACGGTTACACCATTAGATGATCCTTTTCACTTAAAATTGGATTGATGAATTATTTTTACTATGCATCTCTCATGTTAAAAGAGGATATTGTCCTTAGCAAAGAACCCTATTTGGGACAGGTTTTGATGTTGTCGTATTTCATTATTTCTTTAATATCCATAATGTGATATCCTAATCTGAGCAGTCTGCTATGCTAGGGTGCCAAAACATGATATTTTATCAAATTATCTACCTTCAGAAATATAATTTTCCACATGAATTTATAACATGCAGTACTAGATACTCAAAGATGACAACTTGAATATTTATCTGAAGAATCCTGTTCACCAGTTGAATTGATTGACAACACTACTATTTCATCTGAAGCTTGTATTGCTTCCTTGAGATAACTCTGCATGCCTAATTACGTTTTGTCCACCTTATGAAGTCTGAAGCTTCTTTATAAAATGTGACAGAGGCACGTTGCAGACTTCTATATCTCTGATTTCCAGTCTGGGTTAAGAGCTCTTGTCAAGACTGGCTATGGTGCCAGAGTAACCCCTTATGTTGATGAGTCTGTTGTTGTGGACATAAACCCTAGCAACAGGGACTTGTCCCCTCACTTCCTCAGGTGGTTAGGGGAGAGGAACCTTTCCAGTGACGATCGGGTCATGCGCCTTAAAGAAGGGTAATCTCTATGACTTCTTTTTCTCTTTATTTTAGTGTAAAGGTAGGGCTGCTTGGATGCTGCAAAGATACATTGCAACACTCGATGAATTCATTTTATATTTATTTTTGAAATAAGTATAATGTTTTACTTGGTATACAGGTTAAAAAGATATTACAGAGTCCTTGAGATATTGGAACTTTGTGATCGACTGGAACTTCTTTCTGCATTTACTTTCGAAAGAAACATATCGACATAAAACTAGTCTCATATTATGTGAACGAATGATAGGCTTCTATTTTGGCTATTTGGTTTGTTTGGAAGTACCATCCATCTTCACAAGCTCAGTCCAAATTATTTTGGGTAGCAACTCTTTCATTTAAGATCCTTTCACTCCTCGAATAACCTCTGTTGCACATCTTCAGACCGTCATAGTCCATTTTCTCCCATCATTTTCTCACTTCACACTACTTCCAATTCCATGAAAGCACTCATTAGCGTCATCTTCTAATTGTACTGCCATGAAAAGGCAGTCGTTAGATACTAAAGTAATACATACGTAAAGACGGTTAACTGATTTGAACTATATGTCATTTTGCTTGCCGGTCCATGAAGACATACATGGACATAAGTTCGTAATAATTCATGTCCTTATCGGACAAATGCTCATTTATGCTGTGATGGCTTTAGAAAATCTTGTTTTCTTTTGTTAGAGGTGATCAGCAGCCTCTGGGCATCCCATCCAAATCTGGTCAGCCTCTGATCTCAATTCTGAGATGGGATAGCTCCAGGAAGGTTGACCAACTTCTAACTACCAGACTGATCAGCTATCAATTCTCGATCATGTCGACTCATTATATGAGCCAGCATCCTGTTCCTGGCCGAGGCAATTGTAGTGAATGGCATCTTTCAAGATGGTGGTTGTTGTAAGCTGAAAAATGTTAATAGTTTAACTGCTGCTTCATCTGCTTTTTTTTACCATCAGATATATCAAAGAAGGCAGTACAGTGAGTGTAATGGGTGTTGTTCAAAGAAATGACAACGTGCTGATGATTATCCCTCCCTCGGAGCCATTGTCCACCGGGTGCCAGTGGGCCAAGTGCATACTCTCTGCAACTCTTGAGGGCATTGTCTTAAGGTGCGAAGATACGTCCAAGATTGACGTCATACCTGTGTAGTTGGAAATGTCAATACATTTGGAGTTCGGGTTTTTTTTTTTCATTTTACTTAGGTGTATAGCTTCCTCTGCTTAATTTGTTTTTTTCTTTTTTCTTTCACTACTTCCTATTTTGTTCATTACTAGGAATTCTAGCATTTGTAATTTGTCAACAGAGATGGGTTTATTGGTACAGTAGAAAACATAGGTTATATATTTTGATGTTGTGAGAAATTGGTATGCTCTGAAACTCTCTCTTGATGTTTTAATCAAAACAGGATTTGGAAGATAGCTGGGTGTCTGGCTCTCTATCCCTGACCTAGTTTGTTGGAAAGCTTTGTATATTTCAACAATATTGGTCTTTAGAAACGCCTGTTCTGTGTTACATATTTCACTAATTAATCTTGTTATTTTGATAATTGTTTTTGATGATACGATTTGTGTTTTATACCCAAAAGTAACCTGCCACCGAGAGAGCCCAACAAAAGCTAGCCCCATGAAAGTCAGCCCAGGTCATTATGTTAAATCGGACTGTGTGGGAAGCCCACAAAACAGAAAGCCCATATCTCTCATGATGAAGAAGTAGACTTACCCAACATCAAAATATATAAACACTAGTAAATTTAAGTGTCGTAAATATTGTTGAAAAACAGTTTGGTTATTTGAATATATTTCAATTAAGATTTGTTATATATGTTTATATTTTAATTAGAATTTGTTAAAGATATGTTTTATATTTTTATTAGAATGTGTTATATATATATATAGTTGGGTTTTAGTTAGGATTATTTTTTAAATTTTTTAATTGTAACGTCTCATTTAGACTAATTTTTAATTATAATTAAAAGTTACTTTTGGAATTGTTTTCTTTTCATATTTTTTTAATTAATTGAGGATGTACATTCGACTTAGACGATAGTTTTGAAGCCGTTTTACATGTAAGTCACCTTCACATGCATTGCACGTACAAAAAAGAAAAAGAAAATTCTATGATATTGTTAAAAAAATAGATACAAATTTAAATTATTTTAAATATGACTAGAAAATATTTTAATTAGAATTTGTTATAGATATGTTTTTAGAAATTAGGATATGTATTTAGTTAGATAATACAATGCAATTAGTTTAAATATAATTTGAATATTGAATATATTTTAAGATTTATTATATGTTCTGGTAGATAGAAGGATTTATATTTTTTATTTTTAACTACGGAAGTAGGTAGATACATGGTTAGAAAAAAAAAATAGAATTTTTTTGAATTTTTTTTTTAGTGTAGGATATACATATGGCTTGGACAACTCATTTTTAGCTCTTTTCAAGCCACGCAATTTGACAAACGAAAAAAAAAAATTGGGATGACGAAAGTACCAGCATAAATCGGCACAGTACAAATAAAATACGATAAAAAATCGGTAAAATATTCGTCAAATGAGAAATATTCAGACTCGATTTAATTCGTGTTTAGTACGTTTCATATTAACAAATTCGACATTAAAAATTTGGTATATTTTTTTATTCCTAATAAACAAACAAACAACTCATTAATCACAAATTCATAAGTCCACATTTCTACCTATTTTACAAAATGATTATTGATCTAAGCAACAAGATTGTTAAATTTCTTTCTTGGTTAATTAAATAGGATGCATGTGAGACTTTTTTTTGTGAATTGTGCCAGACTGGTTATAAGCAGCAATGCTGCAAGAGTTAATGAAACAATGTTTAATTTCTTTCTTGGTTAATTAAGTAGGTTGCATTGTCTGCCACGATTTTTGTGCCAATTTTTTAAATTATTCTTACAGAACGCGTTTAAATCTTTTAGTTAGAACCGAACAATAAGAATAATATGAAAATACTAAAGATTGAACGTGCCCTCACTACTTCTTCTAGCTAAAATATTGTATTGGACTGGCCTCGGGCCAACAGATGCATAGCTCAAGTCCGACCCTATTTTAAACTGGACCAGGCTACCCTAAGGACCGGGTTCTATCGAGCTTTGGCCCATCGGGCTGGGCGGACTTTTCGGACGCCCATAGGCTTCGGGCTGAATGATGATCCCTAGAACTGGGGTGAAGGATGATGGCGGGGTGAACTTTCCTCCCTCCATTGCTGAGTCTCAATTGACAAGGTTCGGAGCAGTCAGCTATTGTTCGAAACCGCGAAAGGAATTTGAGTTGGAGGGGCTCGGAGCAGCCGACTAGGGTTTGGGGATGCAAAATTCTAAAGTCATGGGGTTTGGGGCAGCCGACAAAGAATTTTTCAATAGAAGTAGAGAGGAGGAGATCGAGGTCAACAACTAGGGTTTTCTCAATAGAAAAGGATGATGAGGGATATGGATCCTTTGGGAGAATTCTACAGTAGGAAGAAAATAGCGGACAAAATATTATATGAACCAAATCATGAGAGAAAATTTAGAGTTGTTTCCTTGCAAATATAAACCGACATTTTTTCGGGATCAGGAGACGGACGGTCTCGGGATCAAACTTCAGGAAGGTATGGGACAGTGGGCCCAAATATCATGCAATACAGCGTGCACAAAGTCCAGTGCATATCGTCGAAATTCTCAAAAAAAAAATAAAAAAATACTCGACATACGTAAATTCTAAAACATTTTAAAATTTAAAATTATATTTAAACTAACTAAATGATATTATCACACTAAAATTATAACCAAAATTTTAAAAACATATTTATAATAAATCATAACTAAAATTATTTTACATTATATTTTTCTAACATAATTTAAATTTCTATATTTCAGTAATATCATACATTTTTTCCTTTATTATATTTCAATAACATTTAAAATATTCTAACATAATTTTAAAATTTAAAATTTAATATCTCTACTATTATAATGCGGCTTAGAATTGACTCCAAATTTAGCCGTCTAAGCAGTATGTATATCATCAACTAATTAATTTAAAATTTTAAAAATCCTTTTAGGTATCATAACCGTAGTTGTTCTCTCACGTAGTTGAAAAAAGCCTAAAGTTCTCCTAACTACTTGACATATGTAAATCCTAAAATATTTTAAAATTTAAATTATTAAACTAACTAAATGATGTTATCTAACTAAACACATATCCAAAATTTAGAAAACATATCTATAAAAATATATAATTAAAATTATATTTAAAATATTCTAATATAATTTAAATATCTATATTTCAATAATATCGTACCTTTTTTCCTTTTCTATATTTCAATAACATTTAAAATATTCTAACATAACTTAAATTTCTATATTTTTATATTTCAATAATATCGTAAATTTTTATATTTAAATTTATTTTATGTGCAACGCACGTGATTTACTAGTATTTTTAATTTATTTGATGAATTATTTGATTATTTGGATAAATCTTTTAGATTTATTTGGAGAAATCTTTTTTTTTTTAAATGAGTATCTTAATTTAGAAAACACTTTAAAAAGATAATACTCATGACTATTTCATTTGAAAAAAAAAATAAATTTTACAAGAAAATATAAACACAATACAAACATATTTACACACTAATAATTAATTAATTATGATTTTTGTACATAAGTCCATTAAATCTCATTTTGTTTAAATAAGGTCCCAAAAATTATGAGTTGCTTAAAACTGCTTGGAGTAAATAGAGTTATGAATCCCTTAACCCAGATTTAAAATAGAATATTCATCATTTTATGAATTGTTTAAAAGTTTTTCTAGTAATTTGTCATTTGTTTGTGTTGAATATGGTGTTCTTAGACATTCAAAATTTTAGAATTATTTTATTATTTGATTATTATTTCCGAAAATTTTAACTTGGTATCGGAAATAGTCAACTACTTCCGATGATATAAAAAAGCCCTTGGTAAAACCTATACTTTCACCAACAATATTTATGCTCCCTCGTAAATACAAACTTATTTCCGACAATATCTAGTACTGTTTCTCATAAATAAAGCATTATTTATGAACTACTGTAATTGTCCTCGTAATTATGCCACTATTTACGACGGAGCTTATTTGTCCTCAGAAATAATAATACTATTTTTCAAGAAAAAAATTCTGGTCGAAAATAGTTTCGGTGCCAACAACTCCCTCCAACTAATGAGTAATTTCGACAAAGAATAGCTCTTTTCCGAGCGTGCTTTATGCGTCGAAAATAATATGGACTTTTATTTTATTATTATTTTTGACAATGTTTACTTGGTATAGAAAATATTCAACTACTTCTGATGACATAAAAAATTCTTGAAAAAATCTATACTTTCACCCACAATATTTATCCTCCCTTGTAAATACAAATTTATTTTCGACAATATCTACTGTTTCTCATAAATAAAGTATTATTTACGAAAAATTATAATTGCCCTCACAATTAGGTCAATATTTACGACGAGACTTATTTGTCCTCAGAAATACAAATATTCTTTTCCGAGAAAAAAATTCTAGTCAAAAATAGTTTTAGCGCCAATAACTTCCTCCAATTATTTGGTAATTCTGATAAAAAAATAGCTCTTTTTCGAGCGCACATTATGCACCAAAAATAATATATACTTTTATGAGATACTTTCGACGGAACACATTTTTTTATCGTAAATACTACTTTTTCCGAGAATCCTCGTAAATGTTCGTCGCAAATGAGAATTTTTTTGTAGTGCGATTCTATGAGGTACACTACTATCCAAATTTCTAATATGAGTTAGAACCAAAATTTAAAATACTTAATAGGCATATTTTTTGATAATTGATACCTTGGTTGTGTCCAATGCCTCCGATATATTTTTTTTCGGACCTTCCGACTTGGTTTCGGGGTTCAAAAGGCCAATTCTTGTCTACTTTAAATTAAACTCAGCTTTCTTGGTGTTTATCATACACTTATTGACTGTCTTTATAGTAGTAAATCAAGGTTTTATAGTATAGATATCTTATGTAAGTTATTTCTAGGCCATACTAGGGGCATATTTTGTATTTTGATCCTAATTAATTAATTACTAATATAATTCAACATATATTAGATTTGTTTATATATATATATATATATATATATATAACCAAATGTAGAATACTATATGCACTCATTAGTATGAAATCCTATAAACTTTTAGGCCGCGTCGAGTGAAAAAAATGACTTTTCGGATTATTTTAGTGACTTTCAAATTAAATACATCTTATCCTTAGTCGAGAAATATTAAAATTGATATAATAGGATATAAGAAAATTTCTATACTATAAAGGTAATGTATTACATAAGTATTGAAGCTGTGTCAAGGTTTAATTTAAAATCTTGATCAAATATTAATTGCTTGTCTTGATAGCTTAGCGATTATCTAGGTTGTTGAGGTTAATTTTGACATCTTGGAGGATAGAAAACCTAGTACATTGGGTTGATATAATTTAATTCTAGTCATGTTTGTCCAAAATTGGACTTCAAAGTAATTTTAGGCTTTACAAATTTATATTTAGTAATTACATAGGTATGAAATATCCATTTTGGTACTTTAATGCATACGAAAAACATAGTACATCAGTTAATATCATTGAAGCTTAGTTCGTTGGGTATGTTGAGTCCAAAATTTGGACTTCTTGCCTAATTTAGGCCATTTTTGCCTTATTTCAACCTTGGTGTTGGTTTATTCAATTTATTTCCATGTTCTAGTAAGTATACATTTCATCCAATATTATAAAATTGAGTACTTTAGTGTTCAGAGAGTAACAAAACTCGAAAAATCAACTTTTCTTCTTAGTTTTCGTGAATTTTATAAAATTCAGCATATATGGTTAATTATTATTTAATCATCCAAAACCTAACTTGTAGGAGGGATTTGTAATTTATATATCAAGCATTGCCTATTAATAAAATTCATAATTCTAACCCTTATGTTCTTAGCCTTGTATCTTGGGTAGATGATGAAATAAGAATGCTTGTGTAATTGCAAAGGTAATCGTCGCAATAAGAGTTCCTGTCCTTTCATGCTTGAAATTCAATTATGATTATTGTCTCTCTCTCTCTCTCTCTCTCTCTCTCTCTCTATATATATATATATATATATATATATATATATATATATATATATATATATATATATATGTTGTGTGTGTGTGTGCAGTTTTCAGTGTTTAGTTGGGTCCACCGAATGGGTTCTTATTCAGAAAATTTGATGGAGGGTTGCTCTGGTGGTATATAAATTGCTTCTGGTCAAGAAATACAATTGAGATTCTACAAATTTTTTTTATAAATTTTGAGAGAGTAAATAATGATCAAAAAAATTTTGAGCATCAAAAATCCCTAATTAGGGTAAATTATATTAGGCTAAATTGTGTGTCATAACTAGATATGAACTCGTGATAACACTAAAATTCATATGGGTCGTGTAAAACCCCTAATTCTGAAAACCGTATTAATTTTTTATTATTATTTAATTTTTAGTCGTTATGAGCTAAATAGAGAAAATATATTTTTATTTAATTTTTATTTGAGGTGTTGTGCATTTAGGGGATTTATGGAGCCATTATAAAATATTCCTAATTTATTCCATGTAGGAGACCCTTTGGACAGTTGCTAGCTTAATGATATGCACAAATATAATTTTTAGAACTTTCTATGTATATATATGTATATATATACATATATATATAATTAATTAGGAAAGAAATTCCTATTGGATCTCAACCCGAACCCCAAAACACCCTACCCGCTTGAACCCACTAACCGTTTAGCCCCTACCCGGACCCGTTAGGAGAAGAAAATATCAACAACAGCAGCAGCAAAAACCAACTTTTCTTTCCCTTCTTCGCGCGTGTGAGCCGACTCATTCCACCGCCTCATATCTCTATTATATTACTAAACTCTCCTAAACCAAAAACCAAAACAAAGGAAAGAAAGAAACAGCAGCAACAGTGGTTTTGAAACCACTAAAATAATCCCCACGGAACCGACCTCTTTCCCTATATATATTCCATGCAGTACATCCCAAACCCTAACTCTAATTCTTCCACCAAATTTAACACTGTCTTGGACGCTTGCACTATACAGATTTCTTGTCCGGCAAGTATACCTTGCCATTGTACTATTATTTACATTCCATATGATGCATGCATATTTTATTTCTGCTTATTTAGTCCATTTATTTTAACTGCTATATAAATTGTGCGTCCAAGGAAACTTGGGTGCAACGATGGTGTCGTCGTATTATGTTTTTATTTATGTATATGCATTGGACCTACTTTATGAGACCACCCATTATCATGAGGCATCTTATATTTCATTGGCCATGACACTATTCTTACACGAGAGTGAGTCACATGTAGGACACGGACTTGCGTATTCGGCTGGCCATTGGTACGTATAGGTCGTGCGACGGATAGGGATAACTGCCAATAAAAACTTTGTATGCTAGTAGACCTGGCAGTTATTTAGAGGTTTTATCGTGTCATGGATGTGGCATTCTTAGAGCATGGGGTGGGAAGAACAATAAGTAAGGCGTTTGGGCTCCTTTGCACTTTCTCCTGTGCGCCCGGATTCTCCGCCGGAGAGACGGGTGGTGATGACCACTATATATTATATTATCAGGCGGCCTCTGCCGTTCAAAAGACGGCATGCTTTGTAGGCCCCTGGATCTCCAAGAGAACCATGCCAATCCCATTTTTGGCCAGACAGCCCACGTATTGGAAAGTTGTTCTCAAACTGCATTCACTTAGACGGTTAGGCGACCCATTAGATGTTTACTTTTCAGTACTTTATTGGCATGTTATTATGTATCTTGTTACGTCCCTCTGAGGACATGGTCTACGGACCTGGACTTGACGCTACTTACCAGACTGAGGAGGTCTTACCTTTGGAGTATCTATGATTTTATTACCGCTGTTTAGAGATCCTTGTTGCTACTTCAGTATAGTCGTTTTATAGTGGATTTGTTTCCATCCGACTATCATACTTGATACTCATCTTTGATATTCAGATATTATTCAGCTCTTTATTTCTACTTATTATTTGTGTTGTGGATGAGATATAGATTGTGTATGACTTGTTGTGACAGTATATTACCACTGGTGGATTGAATATTCATGAACAACATACGTGTGTATAAGGTTTCCATATATTGGAGTTCGTATACATACGGCTGGGCGTGTTACGTATTCCTATTCCTACGTATTTTGGGACTGGGGCGTGACATGTTTTTGGTGGTGGCCCATGCAGGTCAAGAATATATTGTCTCGGTTATGTAACTGTACCGAACAAGCCCGCGTATAGGAATAGAGTATAAGGATCTCATCCACGCTTGACTAAAACCTCATTCTTCCTTTCAACCATCCTATGTTTGGATAAAACAAAGTTTTACGCCAAAAACCCTTTACCCTGTGACCAGACCCTTTACCCTTGTTGGCGTAAAAGCCAAATGATTGCCTGGTTGGCGTAAAAAGCCAAATGACTGTCTTGTTGGCATAAAAAGCCAAACTATGAAGAAGATTGCCTCCTTTACGCTGCGGTTATGACAACTGCTACCCACGTTCAAATAGTCTTCCTAAAACTGCGTATGACACATCATGCAAGCCGCGTAGGTAACTGCCCCTGGGTAAACTTGATGATTCATGAATAAATAGATAACCAGCGTAAAGTAGCCTGATTGGCATAAATGCAAGGACGGTAAGGTAAGCGTATTAGCCACAGTCTTAGCTTTCCCAGTCATGACCAATTAGAACAAATCTCGTGCATTAAATGCAGAAATATGCCTCGAGCTCTGTACAAGAAATAGCTTTTGACGTGGCGTCTGATTTTGTCTTATCTTGAGCGTAAAAACTCATTTCTGTAGGCAGCGTATTCAGAAGACTCCATTTTCTTCCTTTTAAATGCGTAAAAATGACTTGTATCAGAAATATGTCACTAAATGACAACCTGGGTCTCTGTGCAAAATCATCATCACAGCCGTCCTCTCGATCATCGTACAGTACTTTTGTCAGATGCCAGGTTCACTGATTTGTCTGACAAATTTATCCGAGGAATACGAAGAGTTCCTCGTACAACTTTACGCTGTATTAAAAATAACGTATGTTAGACTTTACGCAGGAAGAATAGTAATTTTTTACGCGCAGACTTTACGCAGGAAAAATAGTAATTTTTTTACGTGCAGACTTTTTACGCAGACTTTACGCAGGAAAAATAACAATCTTTTACGCGCAGACTTTTACGCAAACTTTACGCAGGAAGAATAGCAATCTTTTACGCGCAGACTTTACGCAGATTTTACGCAGACTTTTACGCAGACTTTACGCAGGAGACTTTTACGCAGACTTTACGTAGGAAACCTTTTTACGCAGACTTTTACGCGGACAGCTCTACTTTATGCCAAACAACTCTGAAACCCTACTTTACGCCAAACTTCCTTGAATCTCTGTTTTACGCGAACAACTCTGAAGCCATGTTTTACGCCAACAGTTTTGAATATCTGTTTTACGCGGACAACTCTACTTTATGCCAAACTACCTTGAATCTCTACTTTACGCGGACAGCTCTGAAGTCTTACTTTACGCCAAACTTCCTTGAATCTCTGTTTTACGCGGACAGCTCTGAAGCCATGTTTTACGCCAACAGTTTTGAATCTCTGTTTTACGCGGACAGCTCTACTTTACGCCAAACTACCTTGAATCTCTACTTTACGCGGATAACTCTGAAGTCTTACTTTACGCCAAACTTCCTTGAATCTTTGTTTTACGTGGACAGGTTAACAACCTGTTTTACGCAAACAACCTTGAAGTCATGTTTTACGTAGAGAGGGACTTCATGTATGTTGGGGGTTTTGACTGTAAAATACGCGAACAATTCCCCAACATATTTTATGCTTCTATATTCTATTTTAATGCTTGCATCCTGTTTGATTCCTGTACTTCTTCTAATCGTTGCGTACATCACCTGCAGAAAGATGGATATGCAGAATGGATGTACTGTCGCCGATGGAGACACAACTCCTGGAGTCAATGGTCAGACTCAAGGAGGAACCTCAACAATCCCTAGACTACCGGGACCAGATGGACAGATTCACAATCCAGTTCCATATAATCTTCCCGTTCCACCTAATGGGAACCTTCCAGTCTCATCGATACCGCAGGATGGCCAGGCACAACTGTTCCAATTCTTCCAGATGATAATGCAGGAACAGCGACAATAGGCCGCCATACTAGCTGCAGAACAGAGGCAGCAAGCAGCAGAACAGAGACAAGAGTTCCTAGCAGCACTTGAAAGGATAGCTGTAAAGACTACTGTACCAGCTCAAGTACTAGCTCCAGTACCTTGAGCTAGAGTTGGTTCAGTAAAGGACTTTATACAGATGGGTCCGAAGCCATACAAAAGCATTGAGAGCCCAGAGGAAACTACCAACTGGATCACTCACACTCGGAAGTTATTAAAGGCATCACAGCTACCTGCAGACCTATGGATGACAGGTGTAAGGACACTTCTAGATGGTAATGCTCATCACTGGTGGAAATCCATGGAGCGCCAGTTGGGTACATACCAGACTTGGGAGCAATTCTTGGAGTGCTTTGAAAGAAAGTACTTTTCGGACACTGTCAGAGATGCATTGTACGATCAGTTTCTCCACCTGGAGTAAGGGAACAGAACAGTAGACAAGTATGATGCCGAGTTTAGTCGCCTCAGTAAATATGGCGCTGCCCTGATACCAGATGACTTGGCTAAAGCTAAGAGATTTCATCGTGGACTGACTCAGGAGCTCCAACATTACACAAGCTCACAGTCCAGGATCTCTTATGTCGAATTACTGACAGAAGCCAGATTGCAAGAAACCATCAGCAGAGGAAAAAGAGGTCAGCTGAGGACGCAGCAAGGGCCAGCAAGAACACAACAAGGAGGACCTATCAGACGTCCTTTAGCTCAGCAACAACAGTACCAACACAGAGCAGGACCGTACCAGATTCCAGATAAGCCCCAATATAATTATTGTGGGAGACACGGGCACATCTCAAGAGACTGTCGGACCCGTTTGGGATAATGTATGAGATATGGTTTCGGACAGCACCTGGTGAGAAATTGTCCAATACAGCAGACACTTCTACCGCCAGTACAGAAACTAGCGCTTCCAACACCAAAGCCAGCACAACAAATAACTAGACCATGAGCACCTCGACCTCCAACAGCAGGGGGATTTCAGCGAGGACCACCGCTACCTGCACAGGAGGATCAATTTGTGAGGGTCAGACAGGGAGAACCACAAAGGAACGGACAAGCTTTTGCAATAGAAGTGGATGACATGAATCAGGAGATTGATGTCATAGCAGGTATCACTCTTGCTTTTACTTTTTCTGCTGTGACATTGTTTGATACGGGAGCCACCCATTCATTCATGTCATCTAGTTTTATTGCCAAACACAACATTGCCTCCACACCTTTATCTAGTTGTGTTAAAATTCTTACCGGAGAAAGAGTTGTACCTATTAGTAGAATTTGTAGATCGTGTCCTATAGTGATAAGTGGCAGAGAGATGAACGCCCGACTCTTAGTCCTTCCTATGCCAACTTTTGATATTGTGCTTGGAATGGACTGGCTAAGCAAGTACCATGCTTTCTTCGATTGTTTTGGAGGAAGCATTCTTTTTAAGGTACCAGGCCAGCCTGAACTTGAGTTCGCACGAGGATCCACATAAATCCTTGATGGTATGCAGCTCGCAATGGACGATGTTGTCTATCATCCCATTATTTCAGAATTCCAAGACGTCTTTCCAGAAGAATTGCCAGGCCTACCCCCAGACAGAGACGTAGAGTTTTTGATTGAATTGAAACCGGGAGCAGCATCCATAGCATCACATGTTTATAGACTGGCAAAGAAGGAGATGGATGAACTGAAGACACAGTTGAAAGAACTAGAAAAGAAAGGTTTCATCCGACCAAGTGCATCACCCTGGGGAGCACCAGTGTTGTTTGTACCAAAGAAGGATGGGTCAGTGCGTATGTGCATTGACTATAGAGCCTTGAATGCAGTGACAGTGAAGAATAAATATTCACTGCCACGTATTGATGACCTATTTGATCAGCTTAGTAGAGCCAAGATGTTCTCAAAGATAGATTTAAGATCGAGATATCACCAGGTGAAGGTACGAAAGGAGGACATCCGAAGACCGCATTCCAGACAAGATATGGATACTATGAGTTTCTGGTCATGCCATTTGGATTGACCAATGCTCCAGCTATCTTTATGGACTTAATGAATTGAGTCTTCCATCAGCATTTGGACCAGTTCGTGGTCGTCTTCATAGATGATATACTTGTCTATTCAAAGAGCCACGAGGAGCACGAGAAGCACCTGCAGATTGTTCTAGAGACCTTGAGGAGAGAACAGTTATATACAAAGCTCAGTAAATGTGAGTTCTTCTTGGACAGAGTCTCCTTTCTTGGACATATTGTTACAAGAGATGGTATTTCTGTTGATCCAGAAAATATCTTGGCAGTCGAGACATGGCCTGTTCCTAAATCAGCAGCGGAGGTGAGAAGTTTCCTTGGACTTGCGGAATATTACCGATGGTTCATGAAGAACTTCTCAAGGATAGCAATACCTATGACTCGGTTGACTTACAAAGATCAAGAGTTCATATGGACCAACGAGTGTCAAGCCGCTTTCGAGGAGTTGAAGAAGCGACTGACTACAGCACAGTATTGACTATTCTATCAGGATCAGGAGGCTATGTGATCTACAGTGATGCATCAGGGAAAGGCTTGGGATGCGTATTGATGCAGCATGGCAAGGTGAATGCATATGCATCTAGACAGTTATGAGTACATGAGAAGAATTATCCAACTCATGACTTGGAACTTGCAGCCGTTGTATTTGCTCTAAAGTTATGGAGACATTACTTATATGGGGAACGAGTGGAAATATATACATACCACAAAAGCCTCAGGTATCTCTTCACGCAAAAGGAGTTAAATATGAGGCAACGTCGATGGCTCGAATTGATGAAAGATTTTGAGATAGAGCTACATTATCACCCAGGCAAGGCTAATGTTGTAGCAGACGCATTAAGCCGGAAACCAGTAGCTTACTTCTTGACAACACAAAGGTAATTATTAAAGGACTTGCAAGGTCTTGGCATTGAAGTGATATTGCCCGGAGCAGACGGGACACTAGCCAACTTGCAAGTACAATCATCACTAGTAGAGAGAATCAAGGCAGCATTGCCTACAGACGCCAGATTCAGAAGATTAAAGGAAAGGACAGAGGCCGGAGAGCAGACAGGACTGCGCATCCATGATGATGGGACATTACGATGTGGTGATCGTCTTTATGTTCCAAATGGAGAGATTCGACAGGAGCTGATGACAGAAGCTCATAGTTTGATATATTCTATTCATCCTGGAGACACCAAGATGTATTATGATTTATGACAGCACTTTTGGTGGCATGGAATGAAAAGAGAGAGAGCTCGCTTTGTAGCTAAATGTTTGGTATGTCAGCAAGTAAAAGCGGAGCACCAGAGAACAACAGGGTTATTGCAACCACTTCCGATTCTAGAGTGGAAGTCGGAGCACATCACTTTAGACTTCGTTACGGATTTTCCCAAGAGTCAAAGTAGAAGAGATACAGTATGGGTAATAGTAGATAGACTTACCAAGTCAGCCCATTTCTTGCCTTTTAGAGTTGGCCAATCTACAGAAGCTTTGGCTGACTTATATATGAGGAAGATCGTGAGATTTTACGGCATACCAGTCAGCATTGTATCAGACAGGGATTCGCGCTTTATATCGCACTTTTGGAGGAGCATGCAAGAGAGTCTTGAAACTCGTCTGAAGTTCAGTACATCTTATCACCCGCAGACAGATGGGAAGCAGAGCGTACTATTCAGACATTGGAGGATATGTTGAGGGCTTGTATGTTAGACTTTGGAGGATCATGGGAGGACCACCTACACCTTGTGGAGTTTTCTTACAACAATAGCTATCAGGCGAGCATCCAGATAGCTCCGTTTGAAGTATTTTATGGAAGGAAGTGTAGGTTTCCTGTGTGTTGGAGTGACGTGGGAGAACGTCAGATTCTGGGACCAGAGTTAGTGATCAACACCGTTGAGATAGTTAAAAAGATACAAGGACACTTGCGAGCAGCGCAAGACAGGCAGAAACAATGGGCAGACCTTCATCGTCGTCCCTTGGAGTTTAAAGAGGGCGATCATGTCTTCTTAAGGATATCACCTACCAGAGGCACCATTCGATTCAGAGGGTGCGGCAAGTTGAGTCCAAGGTATATTGGACTATTTGACGTGCTAGAGAGAGTGGGAGAAGTGGCATATCGACTTGCGCTACCCCCTTCACTTGAGAAAGTACATGACGTATTCCATGTGTCGCAGCTCAGGCGATATGTGGCAGACAGCAGTCATATTCTTGACCATTCGGAGATCACCATTGGGCCAAGCTTGTCATATCAAGAGCAACCCGTAGGAATCCTTGATCGTCGAGAGAAAGTATTGAGGAACCAGTCTATTCCCTTCGTCCGCATGGTATGGAAGCATGGCGTGTCACGACCCGATTCCTTGGAATCGTTGAGGCATCCCCCGAATTGTGACCGCCGTGCGGGCCTGGAGTTGCCCCCGCACAAGGCTTTAATGATTTGCATAAAAAGCACATATTCAGAGTACGCAGATAAATTGAAACACAGATTTGAAACATGGAAAAGTTCTCTTTATTGGTAATGAACATCTATTACAAACTCCTGAACGAGTCAGCTAATTTGCCGCACGGGCTTACAAAAGTGTTGACTCAAAATGAGATAGTAGTCCTGTACATTACATCCCTTTATAAACTTCGAAAAGATATAGACCTCCGGGCTGGAGGACGGCTTTGCCACGGAGCTGCATTGTGTATGAAGAGTGCAAGCTCCTGGTTCAAAGTGCTTCTAGGGCGGCGCGATCAGGATGCGCCAACAGCTGGACTGGATTGGGAAGACGACTTTGGCTCCTCGCTCGGTTCGCCTTGGTGCGGAGAACCTGTTTCAACGAGGGTCAGTATGTCGAAACATACTGGTGAAGGCGAGCTAACCGAACTATACCAATCAACACGTTGTTTTAATGAAGCATGCATATTTGTGGGTTTCTATCTTGCCTTAGTTCATTTACAAGTAAGAAGCATATAGAATTTACTGAAATGAACGTGCCACCGTTCGGTGGATTTTACCTGACCGTCTGAACTACCTGCACAATACTTACCATGCCTTCCCTGCCACGAAGACACAAGTTAGTTTGCAACAGGTTTAAATATATAATATGGATCACTGGCTCGATTGCCATAATGGACACTAGTCTTAGACGAGAATGGTTTGCAGCAAAAGTACAGTGGGTGCTACAAGCCATCTCGTCCAGTACAGTAGACTATACAGTAGAGTTCCGTCCGGACCGGATCGGTGCCAGTGCCCCAGCGACCGTCCGCAGGAACCAGTTACCTTGTGCACAAGTTGTCCGTGATCGAACGGTATGTTTACTAAGTTAACAGTTCATGCAGTTGAGGCAACACGAGTACATGATAGTTAACAGTTCGTACAGTTGAGGCAACACGAGTATGGGACAAGCAGTATCACATGATTCATTTTGCATAGCCTCCCTGAACAATTATGCACAAACAAGATATGATCCATACTTAGCACGATTTTATGGAACATTTATAAATGAACTAGCATGCAGTATGATAACCGTTCACAAGTTTAGTTGACAAGCAATATTAACCAAGTCTATTCCCTTTTTATCTTGGTTTCTTTTAGTTATTACTTGGTATCGTTTGATCGGGGCAAAGAAGAGTTCAAACTTTTTAGGGTGTGAAGCTTGGAAGCAGGGCTAGCTAATCGGGATGGTAGCCACTCACTTAGATAGTTGGAAGGGCAAAGGAAAGAGGCGCTTCACGACTCCGCTCGTAAGCCGCCTACTGCTCGTTCACCTGCATCACGAACAGCTCAATCAATACTTCTTTCTCTCTTCCAATCTCGGAATTGAAGTGCAGTTCAATGAACGAAAACAATGAAAACCATCGAAACCGTTCAAGGAAAACAAGTAAATCCCAAAACCAACTCAAAGCACGAAAGCAACAAGCGACATCGAAAACCGAGGCAATAAAAGATAGCAGCGGAGAGGTCCCTCCTGACTCTGCCGCTAAGTCGATCCCGGGGGCACGGTCCACTGAATATGGGAATCGATTTCGAAGAAACAAATCCATAACGAGGACTAGTTCTTAATTCAATCTATCCCGATCGAACGATACCGTCTTGTGTTTCTTAGCCGCGCTCTCCGCACCGGGAGAACGGGATGCTACATCCTACTCAACCAATTGGAAGTTTCGTCCCAAAACTTAGGAATAGAACCTACCGTTAGGGATTATTTTGTTGCGGGCGACGGTTATTGAGGCGGCTCAATGGACAGTCACGAACAGTATGGTTTGAGTCACCGCAAACTAAACATAACCCAAGTCTCAGGTGACACTTTTCAAAGGCGTGCCCCGGCCGCCTGCAGAAGTGACAAGGCTTATTTGCCCTCTGCTTCCCGCTGTTATTGTGACGCTTTGTAGCGTTGTTTCCTCTCTCGTCGCTTTGGCGTTTGTGATTGTAGGTATGCACAGCGCCGGCAGGAACGTGAGGATAGTGTGGTTAAAGCGATAGGGCGTGATTTATGACTTCACGCATTGTGTGATACTGAGGAACGACTACATGCACATGGATGGCAGGGCGTAGACCACCTTCAAACCTTCTAGCTCGACTCGCTACATCAGGTAAATAGGCCCTAGCAAATTTGGAGAGTCGGTTGAATTCGGCGGAGTACTCTTTAACTGTCATACTGCCTTGCCTCAGTTGCACGAACTCATTCTCCATCTGACGTTGTACTGGAGGGGGTACAAACTCCTCTTCGAACGCGGCACGAAAAGTCGTCCACGAGACCGCCTCCTCTCCGTGATCAAATTGGAGAGATCGTCGATGCACGTCCCACCAATCGTGTGCGTTAAGGCGAAGCTGTAGTTGCGCGCAGGCGACGCGCTTCTCTTCGGGGACCTCTAGCAGAGCGAAGTGATCTTCAAGTTCGGCCAACCAATCTAGAGCTACGACTGGGTCCTCAGTCCCGTTGAATGGGGTGTTGCAGACTTTCTTGAAGTGGCCAAAGTCGAAGGCAGTCACGTCCCTCGGTCTTGGAATTTGCGGCATCTCTACTTCAAGCACGGGATATTCCACCAGAGTCGCTGGCGTTGCCGCGGACAGGTTGGAAGCCAAAGTCTGCATGATCTGTTGCAGGGCATCTACCTGCTTTTGCTGGACTGAGAATCGAGCTTCTATATTGTCTTGAAACTTGAGCTGACTCTCCTCCGCCCGCTTCTCGGCCCGTTCATAGCGAGCCTCGTCCCTTTGTTAGTTTGCCTCCAACATCTGCAACATTTGCTGGATGGGATCGATGCTTGGCACGGCTCGCTGGCTCCTTGAACTTCCCGAAGTGCCCGAACTACTCTTTTGGCCTTGCGTTTCGTTCGGTGTTAGCGCTGCAGATTGCGCTAGAGCCAATCCTTTAAAAGAAGGTAAATTACATTAGGATCATAATGTATTATGGACTCATTGCATAAACGTATCTTATTTTGGCCTAGCGAGTTTAAGAGTTCGCAAAGGAATTTGATCGTTAAAGGAACTTTTCCAGTACGAAGTCTAAGGAACTTGAATCTGTGCTCTGATACCACTATATCACGACCCGATTCCTTGGAATCGTTGAGGAGTCCCCCGAATCGTGACCGCCGTGCGGGCCTGGAGTTGCGCCCGCACAAGGCTTTAATGATTTGCATAACAAGCACATATTCAGAGTACGCAGATAAATTGAAACACAGATTTGAAACATGGAAAAGTTCTCTTTATTGGTAATGAACATCTATTACAAACTCCTGAACGAGTCAGCTAATTTGCCGCACGGGCTTACAAAAGTGTTGACTCAAAATGAGATAGCAGTCCTGTACATTACATCCCTTTATAAACTTCGAAAAGATATAGACCTCCGGGCTGGAGGACGGCTTTGCCACGGAGCTGCATTGTGTATGAAGAGTGCAAGCTCCTGGTTCAAAGTGCTTCTAGGGCGGCGCGATCAGGATGCGCCAACAGCTGGACTGGATCGGGAAGATGACTTCGGCTCCTCGATCGGGTCGCCTTGGTGCGGAGAACCTGTTTCAACGAGGGTCAGTATGTCGAAACATACTGGTGAAGGCGAGCTAACCGAACTATACCAATCAATACGTTGTTTTAATGAAGCATGCATATTTGTGGGTTTCTATCTTGCCTTAGTTCATTTACAAGTAAGCAGCATATAGAATTTACTGAAATGAACGTGCCACCGTTCGGTGGATTTTACCTGACCGTCTGAACTACCTGCACAATACTTACCATGCCTTCCCTGCCACGAAGACACAAGTTAGTTTGCAACAGGTTTAAATATACAATATGGATCACTGGCTCGATTTCCATAATGGACACTAGTCTTAGACGAGAATGGTTTGCAGCAAAAGTACAGTGGGTGCTACAAGCCATCTCGTCCAGTACAGTAGACTATACAGCAGAGTTCCGTCCAGACCGGATCGGTGCTAGTGCCCCAGCGACCGTCCGCAGGAACCAGTTACCTTGTGCACAAGTTGTCCGTGATCGAACGGTATGTTTACTAAGTTAACAGTTCATGCAGTTGAGGCAACACGAGTACAGGACAGTTAACAGTTCGTACAGTTGAGGCAACACGAGTATGGGACAAGCAGTATCACATGATTCATTTTGCATAGCCTCCCTGAATAATTATGCACAAACAAGATATGATCCATACTTAGCACGATTTTATGGAACATTTATAAATGAACTAGCATGCAGTATGATAACCGTTCACAAGTTTAGTTGACAAGCAATATTAACCAAGTCTATTCTCTTTTTATCTTGGTTTCTTTTAATTATTACTTGGTATCGTTTGATCGGGGCAAAGAAGAGTTCAAGCTTTTCAGGGTGTGAAGCTTGGAAACAGGGCTAGCTAATCGGGATGGTAGCCACTCACTTAGATAGTTGGAAGGGCGAAGGAAAGAGGCGCTTCACGACTCCGCTCGTAAGCCGCCTACTGCTCGTTCACCTGCATCACGAACAGCTCGATCAATACTTCTTTCTCTCTTCCAATCTCGGAATTGAAGTGCAGTTCAATGAACGAAAACAATGAAAACCATCGAAACCGTTCAAGGAAAACAAGCAAATCCCAAAACCAACTCAAAGCACGAAAGCAACAAGCGACATCAAAAACTGAGGCAATAAAAGATAGCAGCGGAGAGGTCCCTCCTGACTCTGCCGCTAAGTCGATCCCGGGGGCACGTGCCACTGAATATGGGAATCGATTCCGAAGAAACAAATCCATAACGAGGACGAGTTCTTAATTCAATCTATCCCGATCGAACGATACCGTCTTGTGTTTCTTAGCCGCGCTCTCCGCACCGGGAGAACGGGACTCTACATGGCGCGCCAGGAGAATCTACTTGGGAGCGCGAGGATGACATGCGCAAACATTTTTTGAACCTATTCATTGACCAAGGTATGAAATTACTTTGTTAATTTATACCTTATACCATCCTTGATTTTCTATCGTGACTTAATTTTAATTTCGAGGACAAAATTTTTATGAGTTTGGTAGAATATAAAACCCCTAATTCTAAAATTCGTATTTTTTTTTAATTTTTAGTAGTTATGAGATAAATAGAGGAAATAGATTTTTATTTAAGTTTTATTTGAGGTGTTGTGCATTTAGGGTATTTATGGAGCCATTATAAATTTTTCCTAATTTATTCTATGTAGGAGACCCTTTGGACAGTTGCTAGCTTAATGATATGTACAAATATAATTTTTAAAACTTTCTAGGTATATATATATATATATATATATATAATTAGGAAAGAAATTCCTATTGGATCTCAACCCGAACCCAAAACACCCTACCCGCTTGAACCCACTAACTGTTTAGCCCCTACCCAGACCCGTTAGGAGAAGAAAATATCAACAACAGCAGCAGCAAAAACCAACTTTTCTTTCCCTTCTCCGCGCGTGTGAGCCGACTCATTTCACCGCCTCATATCTCTATTATATTACTAAACTCTCCTAAACCGAAAACCAAAATAAAGGAAAGAAATAAACAACAGCAGCAGTGGTTTTGAAACCACTAAAATAACCCCCACGAAACCGACCTCTTTCCCCAATATATTCCATGCAGTACATCCCAAACCCTAACTCCAATTCTTCCACCAAACTTAACACTGTCTTGGACGCTTGCACTATACAGATTTTTTGTCCGGCAAGTATACCTTGCCATTGTACTATTATTTACATTCCATATGATGCATGTATATTTTATTTTTCTTATTTAGTCCATTTATTTTAACTGCTATATAAATTGTGCGTCCAAGGAAACTTGGGTGCAACGACGGTGTCGTCGTATTATGTTTTTATTTATGTATATGCATTGGACCTACTTTATGAGACCACCCATTATCATGAGGCATCTTATATTTCATTGGCCATGACACTACTCTTACACGAGAGTGAGTCACATGTAGGACACAGACTTGCGTATTCGGCTGGCCACTGGTACGTATAGGTCATGCGACGGATAGGGATAACTGCCAATAGAAACTTTGTATGCTAGTAGACCTGACAGTTATTTAGAGGTTTTATCATTTCATGGATGTGGCATGCTTAGAGCATGGGATGGGGAGAACAATAAGTAAGGCGTTTGGGCTCCTTTGTACTTTCTCCTGTGCGCCCGGATTCTCCGTCAGAGAGACGGGTGGTGATGACCACTATATATTATATTATCAGGCGGCCTCTGCCGTTCAAAAGACGACATGCTTTATAGGCCCCTGGATCTCCAAGAGAACCTTGTCAATCCCATTTTTGGCCAGACAACCCACGTGTTGGAAAGTTGTTCTCAAACTACATTCACTTAGACGGTTAGGCGACCCATTGGATGTTTACTTTTCAGTACTTTATTGACATGTTATTATGTATCTTGTTACGTCCCTCTGAGGACCTGGTCCCTTTCCAGATATGGACGAGCAGGAGTATCCGCAGGAGTACGGACCTGGACCTGACGTTACTTATCAGACTGAGGAGGTCTTACCTTCGGAGTATCTGTGATTTTATTACCGCTGTTTAGAGATCCTTGTTGCTACTTCAGTATAGTCGTTTTGTAGTGGATTTGTTTTCATCCGACTATCAGACTTGATACTCATCTTTGATATTCAGATATTATTCAGCTCTTTATTTCTACTTATTATTTGTGCTGTGGATGAGATATAGATTGTGTATGACTTGTTGTGATAGTATATTACCACTGGTGGATTGAATATTCATGAACAACGTACGTGTGTATAAGGTTTCCATATATTGGAGTTCGTATACATATAGCTGGGCGTGTTACGTATTCCTAGTCCTACTTATTTTGGGACTGGGGCGTGACAGGTCGGATACATTTGCTTAGGACACTTAGGACATGAACGCCGGGACATGTAATGAAAATAAATTCTCAAGCCTTGATTATCCAGTTGCAAGGGTTTCCACATTGTGGAAGATATTTCTTGGTATTGTGTTCTCGAATCACGTCAGACATTAGCGCACACAGATAGAAATACATACTTCATGTTTGGGTATGGAGTCTTCAGATTGCGATGTGAGTATAAGTTACTCTGTAAGCCCCCTAATTTTCAGAAATTTTTAATTTGGATTTTTCACAATTTTCTGTAATTTCTTGGGATTTTTCTGTGATTAAAACCTAGGTATTTGGTAATTAAATAATTTTTAATTGCTGTTAATTAATATTAAAATATTATGGAAATAATATTTTATGGTGTAAAATGGAAAACTGGACATAGGGTAATTTTTCGAGAATTTATTGGACTCTGAAAACATTTTTAAAGCCCTAAAAACTATTTTAAAATAAACGGAATTAAACCCTGTACTGAACCGGGTTTATTTGAAATAAACCAAACCAGACCGGACAGGTTTACTGAACCGAACCAGCCTTAGCGGGTCGGGTCGGATCTAAACCCGACCCGAAACCCGCAGACCCAAACCCGCATTTAAACAATAATGGGTCAGGCCGGATTCATGTTGAACCCGACCCGCGGACCCGTAACCCAAACCCAAGTCCTAATTCTAGTCGGAATACTGTTCCGACGAGGCTATTTAACCCCCCCCGCCGACCGAAACCCTAAACCCCTCGCTCCGCCGGATCACCCTATCTCTCCCTCTCCTCCGCCTGCCGTCTCCGGCTGCTCCACCCTAGCCGCCTCCTCGTCGAACCCCAGCCGCAGCCACCTCCTTCCCCGACCTCGACGAGTCCCCTGCAGCCGCTACCTCCCCGTCGTCCTCCGCCGCGGCCACGCCTGAACCCTAGATCCGTCTCCTTCCTCCGGCCTCCCCTCCGCGCTTTCCGCCACGACGACCCTCTCCTCCGCCTCCCCCGCTCGGCCCCGCTCCCCTCCGACTATAAAACCCCCTTCCCGACTCCTTTTCTCCAGCAACCCTAGCCTCCGCCCTCGAGCGCCGCCGTCCCCTGCCCAGCTCCACCTCGCCGCCGACGCCGCACCGCCCTCGCCAGCTCCGCCCGCCTCCTCCGACGGCTCCCCCGACCCAGCAGCAACCAGCAGCAGCTGCCCCGGCCCGCCTCCGGCCGCCCGAGCCCCTGCGCCGCCTCCCCGCGCGCAACCGCCTCCGGCCCTCTCCGCCTCCGCTACCGCCGGCCTCCCTCCGGCCGCCAGCAGCCTCCCAACTCCGGCGAAGCCCCAAACCCTAAACCTAGAACTCGGACACGTCGTGTCGACACGGACACGAAAATCTCGGTTTTCGGAGCCCTGTTCAGGTAGCATTTTCTCTCTCCTTGTTGCTCCGTTTTCTGTCCCGTCTGTTGTAACGCGTAGACTGTGTAACCCTCTCGATGCCCGTGCAACTCTCTCGGTGCGTCGCGTCCTGTGGTGATCGCGAACCGCGATCCAAAAACAGGAAAACCAACGCCCTGTTTCACCCCGGAACTGAGTACGCCCCGCCAAACGGGACGACTTGGTCGTGCGCGGTCTTCACCGAAACGTGCGCGTCGTTGATACGGACGTGCGGGATTTCGCAAAAGTTGATTTGGATGTGTGTGCACACCGGAATCAACGCGTATCTGCCAACAACGCCCCGTATCCGCCGGTTCTGGAACACGTTGTAACTTTGTGTACACACGTCGGATCGAGATGAAACTTACGCCATCAGACTCGTAGCAATATGATTGTCCTGTGTCCCAAGTTTTGTTCGATTCTGAGGACGTTGACAAAATCGCGTATCGTGGGCCCCACAAGCTCCACTTAACGGGCGATTTTGTGATCGGCTCATCGGAATCCAATTCTGGAAGTTCCGTTGGGTTCGTATCATCGTTCTGGACTTATTGACACTAAGTTTGGCGAATTTGGAGACCTTTGACCCTGACGCATTTTTCGGTGCAAAGCAGCCTACATGTGGACCCCGCTCTGACCAGAAACTGTGATTTTTGCCCTGTGTCCAAATTGGACTCAAGGACAGGCGTTTCTAGTTATTTGATATTTTCTAAATCTAATGGTAATGTTTATTTCAACAACCGGAGTAGTACCTGCAGATCATACTGAGACCAGAGCTACAGTTGGAGCCAGAACCCCAGGCAAGTGTATCATGCCAACATTGCGGTCTTGTTACATATTTCCTTGGTTTATTTATATTATTGTACATGCTTAACCTAGGACCGTGTGACTTACTTAGCGTTCGATTATTAGTCGGGTGCCAATACTGTACACAGAGTTGTGTACGTCACCTAGAGATGGACATTCGTGACCCTTTACATTCGCGTACTTATCTTATCAAGTACACTATAGCCCAGGACACTTGACACTATTCATAATACAGAATCTTCCTGAGATATTCATGGTGATTCTATATAGGATGCAGGATTTGACATAGACATTATATTCATATACATTAGATGACTTGCTGTATTAGATATGATCGTGCGTGACATGGACATGATGCATCATGGACATGAGACGTGTGATTACATTGGGTGGGGAGAGACACACAGGCTACAGGCTGATCATATATATAAAACCCCTACTATTGTGAGGCACAAGACTCTAAGCCCGAGCTTGGCCCATCACTCATTATTACTGCTACCGGCTCCCCGACACAAAGCTTGTAGTGGTCTCAGCCTGAGTTTTAGTGATGCTTTCATCTTGCATTTTACTTAGATGGATACATATTTACCCTATTTATTTTATTTACTATTGTACTGTATTTATTTTGGCTTGAGTTATTTTGTACCTTGCTATGTCCCCTGAGGACCTGGATCCGGATTATGTCCCCAGGATTAGCAGAGGAGATACACCCAGAGTTACACAGTACAGGAGCAGGAGCAGGAGCAGACACTGGAGCAGTACCAGATCCAGTAGACGAGTGATCACCGAGGGTATCTTCTGAGTATATACTGTTTCCATACTCAGTATTTGATGTAGTTATCTTTATTCTTGTATCTTGACAGATGTATCAGACACATTATCGGGTTATTTCCCGAGTTTATATTTTATTGAGATTGATCTTGCTTTATGATGCTGATATTGTTGTATTCAGTTCTGTGGATGAGATTAGTATATCTAGACCCTTATTGTTGTACTACAGCTTAAGTACGCCCTGATGGATCCATTAAATTGGGTTTGTCCATCGGTGTGTGCTGCTGGCCATTGCCACGTGTCCAGTCCCTCGATATTTTGGGACTGGGGCGTGACATGGTTTTTGTGGTGGCCCATGCAGGTCAACGACTAAATTGTTCGGTTTCAACTTAGGGACCGAGCAAGCCTGCAATAAGAATATGATAAGTTTTTAGGATCTCATCCACTTGCTTGAATCATTTTTGATCTCTACATCGACTTCAAAAATAATTTACTTGCATCCTGCCTTGATTCTTCTGTACGGTTCTTATAGTTTATTTTGGTTGCAGAATAATAGATCCACAAGCCGGCGACGAGACTCATCCAAGAAAACCACAAGGTGTTGTGGTTACCCACGAAGATGAAGTGACCCCAGTTGATGAAGGTCAATCAGCTCAACAAAGCAGTCAAGCAAGTCAGCATGCCTCGAGAATCCAGCAAGATGACGTTCCACCATCGACGCAGTTTACCCCACCGATGCCTACTTTTCCACAAGGGCAGGTTATGGACGAACAACAAATGTTTCGAATGTTCTACGCGATGATGTAAGCCCATCAGAAGGTTCATCAAGAAGCTCAGCAAGACCAAGCGGAGAAGTTCATCGACAGATTTAGCTCTGAGCTACGGAAGTTAATCAGCTCCGTTGCAACTACCTTAGACACGGACGTTCTTACTACAGCACGACCCATGGAGTGCAACACAAGGATAGAGTCCAGCCAGAAGCGGCTGTATACATCAGCACCAGACCAAGCACAACAAGAAAGAGTTGCAAAGCGACCACAGATGAATCCACCGCAGAGAGAATCTACACCACTCGCACTAGTCCTTCCTACGTGTCACCACTGTGGCAAGGTAGGCCATTTAGCTAAAGAATGCCGACGCAGATTGGGACTATGTTTATCTTGCGGATCCAAAAAGCATTCGGTAAGGGATTGCCCTGAACGTCGAGAGAAAGCAGTGATGATTCATTAACCAGCCACATCAGCACCAGTCGGAGCACCACAGGAAGAAATTGTAAGGAGTTCTCACATGCACCAGCCACCAGAAGCATCTCCGCAAGTACTGCCTATCTGTCAATATTGTCGCAAGAGAGGCCATATTAAGAACGAGTGCAGACGTAAATTGGGATTATGCTTGATTTGCGCGTCCAACCAACACTTAGCCAAGGATTGTCCTTAGCATCGAAAAGGAGCACTAATGTTACCCGCACCAAGGCCAGTCTATCCATCATTGGGAATACCACATACGGGAGTTGAAGGAGTCCTACCACCAGCCCAAGGAGAGAATCAGCCGAGGCCACCCCTGGCACCACAAGCAGCACTCTTTCAGCAGGCTCAACAACAGCAGAGAAATCCACCGCGAGGACACGGACAAGCTTTCACGATGACTTTGGAGGACGCACAGATTCATGGAGTAGCTAATACGCGTATGTTTTTATAGTTATCTGCTTCTAGTATTTTCTTTAGTTCGCGCCTGTTGGTTCGTGACCTTAGCCTTCACTAGTAATTTTAAACTTATTTTTATAATTGATAACCTAGTATGTTTTATAAAGTGATAACCTAGTTTTTTCTAAAAACTGTAATCTTCTAGATTTCCTTCATCCTGGAAATTACATAACTTCTAATGCTTAGGGAAATAATTTTTCTATGTGTTATTCTTACACCCTCAACCTTGATTCTCCTTGATCGTGATGTGCTTCGAATAATGTTTACAACCGTGTCATCTCCGTTGACCGATTATTCTTTGATTGCGAGGACGCAATCCTCTTAAGGGAGGTAGATTGTAAGCCCCCTGATTTTCAGGAATTTTTAATTTAGATTTTTCACAATTTTCTGTAATTTCCTGTGATTTTTCTGTGATTAAAACCTAGGTATTTGGTAATTAAATAATTTTTAATTGCTGTTAATTAATATTAAAATATTATGGAAATAATATTTTATGGTGTAAAATGGAAAACTGGACATAGGGTAATTTTCCGGGAATTTATTGGACTCCGGAAACATTTTTAAAGCCCAAAAAACTATTTTAAAATAAACCGAATTAAACCCTGTACTGAACCGGGTTTATTTGAAATAAACCAAACCGGACCGGACCGGTTTACTGAACCGAACCAGCCTTAGCGGGTCGGGTCAGATCTAAACCCGACCCGAAACCCGCAGACCCAAACCCGCATTTAAACAATAATGGGTCGGGCCAGATTCATGTTGAACCCGACCCGCGGACCCGTAACCCAAACCCAAGTCCTAATTCTAGTCGGAATACTGTTCCGACGAGGCTATTTAACCCCCCCGCCGGCCGAAACCCTAACCCTAAACCCCTCGCTCCGCCGGATCACCCTATCTCTCCCTCTCCTCCGCCTGCCGTCTCTGGCTGCTCCACCCTAGCCGCCTCCTCGTCGAACCCCAGCCGCAGCCACCTCCTTTCCCGACCTCGACGAGTCCCCTGCAGCCGCTACCTCCCCGTCTTCCTCCGCCGCGGCCACGCCTGAACCCTAGATCCGTCTCCTTCCTCCGGTCTCCCCTCCGCGCTTTCCGCCACGACGACCCTCTCCTCCGCCTCCCCCGCTCGGCCCCGCTCCCCTCCGACTATAAAACCCCCTTCCCGACTCCTCTTCTCCAGCAACCCTAGCCTCCGCCCTCGAGCACCGCCGTCCTCTGCCCAGCTCTGCCTCGCCGCCGATGCTGCACCGCCCTCGCCAGCTCCGCCCGCCTCCTCCGGCGGCTCCCCCGACCCAGCAGCATCCAGCAGCAGCTGCCCCGGCCCGCCTTCGGCCGCCCGAGCCCCTGCGCCGCCTCCCCGCGCGCCGCCGCCTCCGGCCCTCGCCACCTCCGCTGCCCCCGGCCTCCCTCCGGCCTCCAGCAGCCTTCCAACTCCAGCGAAGCCCCAAACCCTAAACCTAGAACTCGGACACGTCGTGTCGACACGGACACAAAAATCTCGGTTTTCGGAGCCCTGTTCAGGTTGCATTTCCTCTCTCCTCGTTGCTCCATTTTCTGTCCCGTCTGTTGTAACACGTAGACTGTGTAACCCTCTCGATGCTCGTGCAACTCGCTCGGTGCGTCGCGTCCTGTGGTGATCGCGAACCACGATCCAAAAACAGGAAAACCAATGCCCTGTTTCACCCCGGAACTGAGTACGCCCCGCCAAACGGGACGACTTGGTCGCGTGCGGTCTTCACCGAAACGTGCGTGCCGTTTATACGGACGTGCGAGATTTCGCAGAAGTTGATTTGGATGTGCGTGCACACCAAAATCAACGCGTATCTACCGACAACGCTCCGTATCCGCCGGTTCTGGAACACGTTGTAACTTTGTGTACACACGTCGGACTCGTAGCAATACGCTGGTCCTGTGACCTAAGTTTGGTTCTATTCTGAGGACGTTGACAAAATCGCGTATCGTGGGCCCCACAGGCTCCACTTAACGGGCAATTTTGTGATCGGCTCATCGGAATCCAATTCTGGAAGTTCCGTTGGGTTCGTATCATTGTTCTGGACTTGTTGACACTAAGTTTGGCGAATTTGGAGACCTTTGACCCTGATGCGTTTTTCGGTGCAAAGCGGCCCACATGTGGACCCCGCTCTGACCAGAAACTGTGATTTTTGCCCCTGTATCCAAATTGGACTCAAGGACAGACGTTTCTAGCTATTTGATATTTTCTGAATCTAATGGTAATATTTATTTTAGCAACCGGAGTAGTACCTGCAGATCACACTAAGACCAGAGCTACAGTTGGAGCTAGAACCCCAGGCAAGTGTACCTTGCCAACATTGCGGTCTTGTTACATATTTCCTTGGTTTATTTATATTGTTGTACATGCTTGACCTAGGACCGTGTGACTTACTTAGCGTCCGATTATTAGTCGGGTGCCAACACTGTACGCAGAGTTGTGTACGTCACCTAGAGATGGACATTCGTGACCCTTTACATTCCCGTACTTGTCTTATCAAGTACACTATAGCCCATGACACTTGACACTATTCATAATACAGAATCTTCCTAAGATATTCATGGTGATTCTGTATAGGATGCAGGATTTGACATAGACATTATATTCATATACATTAGATGACTTGCTGCATTAGATATGATCGACATGGACATGATGCATCATGGACATGAGACGTGTGATTACATTGGGTGGGGAGAGACACACAAGCTACAAGCTGATCATATATATAAAACCCCTACTATTGTGAGGCACAAGACTCTAAGCCCGAGCTTGGCCCATTACTCATTATTACTGCTATCGGCTTCCCGACACAGAGCTTTTAGTGGTCTCAGCCTGAGTTTTAGTGATGCTCTCATCTTGCATTTCACTTAGATGGATACATATTTACCCTATTTATTTCATTTACTATTGCACTGCATTTATTTTGGCTTGAGTTATTTTGTACCTTGCTATTTCCCCTGAGGACCTGGATCCGGATTATGTCCCCAGGATTAGCAGAGGAGATACACCCAGAGTTACACAGTACAGGAGCAGGAGCAGGAGCAGGAGCAGACACTGGAGCAGTACCAGATCCAGTAGACGAGTGATCACCGAGGGTATCTTCTGAGTATATACTGTTTCCATACTCAGTATTTGATGTAGTTATCTTTATTCTTGTATCTTGACAGATGTATCAGACACATTATCGGGTTATTTCCCGAGTTTATATTTTATTGAGATTGATCTTGCTTTATGATGCTGATATTGTTGTATTCAGTTCTGTGGATGAGATTAGTATATCTAGACCCTTATTGTTGTACTACAGCTTAAGTACGCCCTGATGGATCCATTAAATTGGGTTTGTCCATCGGTGTGTGCTGCTGGCCATTGCCACGTGTCCAGTCCCTCGATATTTTGGGACTGGGGCGTGACATACTCACACTGAGACCCATACTCCATAATTCTTATTTAAAGATAATAATAGCTAGAATTTAAGATTGCATCCTGGGAAGGAGAAGAACATTAGGGTCACATTGGACAGAATCATTGCAATATAATAAGTAAAAAAAATCTGATCAATATTGTCATCTTCATAAGGCCTTGTGAAGGAAGGGAATGAGTCTTAGCTTACTATCTATAGTGAAACTATAATACTTAAATCGATTTATAATTTTATGTACCTTGATGGTTAAGCTTGTTAGGTCACTTGTGATGCGCTGTGGAATGTTAGAACTTATAATAGAAATTAGTATTTCAATACTTCCCAAGCAATGTAAATTTTATGTTCCAATTCCATTTCTGATTTATCCTTTCCGATAAATTATGTCTGTTACATTTTATTCTCCCTGTCCTTTAACTTGGATTTACTTGTCGTTTAACGACCAAGTATTAATGTTCGCTAGATTAGAAGAATGATTCAAGAAGGCTAATACTGTACTTTGAAGAGGATTTAGAGAATAAGACTAGGGATGTTGGAACTGAAGGCAATCATATTGAAGGTTAAAGTTAACGTATAAATGTATTTATGAATATATTCTAGGTTAGTAATATGTAGTTGGGGTAGAATTGTGTAAATCACTATCTATATTTTTAGAATGCCATTCTCATAATTCTTAATTATATCTTGCAATAGATGATCCAAGGTAAACCTATCCTAAAACCTTACAAGCAACAATTGCGAATATAAGTGCTGATGTATCCTTATGTTTCATAGCCTGGGATGTTTGTTACGTACCCGACACACCGTATTATGGGTATAGGAGAACATAATTGACTAGGAGGAGATAACTCAAGAATAGTATTAAAATATAAAATTATATCGTTAAGTTATTGTTATAAACCTAATCTTTATTTCTTGTCCTAACACACCACAATGCATCACAAAAAGTTAAATATCCCGAATTATCAAGTACACAAATCCTAACACCCCATTTGTATTACACACCAACATAGTCAATTCACCATAAATTGTTTCAAAATCAACAAAAACCACAATCAATGACTCTTCTAAATGAAATACAGTTGGAGAATACTATGGATCACACTCTTGTCTAATTTTTCAACAATAATTCCATTTTCTCGGAATTAGGTTGTTTAAAGTATTGGCATGGAACTTAGGGTCCGACCCACATATAATGTGTACAAAATATATCATTTATTAAACTTAATCGTTACTCGTACGTATTAAAATTTTTAGTACAAATAGTGAGCTAAGCCACACTCCCTTCATTTATTAAACTTAATCAGCTTTCCTATTGTTATTATAATACAAAAATTTTGTTCAGTGTGATCCTAATGTTCTTCCCCTCTCCATGATGTAGCCTTAACAAACACAAACAATTCTTAGCTATTATTATCTTAAAATAAGAAGTCTAGAGTACGAGTTTTAATTTAAGTGAGTTGTAGTCATGTTACAATCTGCAGACTCCATACCAAACATGAAATATGTGTTTCGATCCATGTGAGCAAAAGCACAACGCGATACGAGAATGCCAGACAAAGGAATATTAACCACAACAAATATTCTTACAACTTAATAATCAAGGCTTATAAATTTAGTCCATTGTGTATCCTCGTGTACATGTCCTGTGTGCCCTAAGTCAGGGTATTCGACAACTATGAATTTTAGAGTTATCATGAATCCATTTCTAGTCCTGACACACAACAAATCCTAAATTTGGTTTTCAACGTTTGGCAATTTTTGGATAAAACATTGACCCTCTCCCAAAGTTTCTATTTTTTTGGTAGTCACATTTGTATTTCTTGATAAAAAACCTATCAAAAATTATAACAAGAGAAATCCTCATTCTAATTCCCGGATAAATACCCCTTCAGTGGACAAACTCAACATCGAAACCCACGCAGTTTTATATATATATATATATATATATATATATATATATATATATATATATAATTAATTAATTAATTAATTACAAGAAAATAAAGGCAAGAATTCATACCTTAGCTACCTAACTTAGCAATTAAGAGAGGACTCTTGATTCACTATTTACTTGTGAGATAATACTAAAAAAATATAAGGTTAGTAATCTCAAAAAATTTACAACTATGAAATCCTTAATATTCAAAATCATAATTCTACCTACGACCGAGCTTAGGTTAAATTACTAAACAATAAATAAATCACATATGCTAAATTTTAAGAAAATTACTCCAAGTAAGCCAAAAACTAAAAAAAAAAAATCAAGTTTGTTATAGTCCAATCTCTGAGATACCAATTGTTATATAGCTGAGTGTGATTGTATGGTTTAAGTCTTGCATTTAGTAGCAAGAAATCGTGTATATGCTGAATTTTAATTACAAATTGTCGTATTTGGCCGAATTGTCAAATTTTGGATCTCGACCCTACTCTGAATTGAACCTAGATATTGTTGGATTGTAATGGAAACTCTAGATGGAGGGGGGGGGGGGTGAATAGAGTGAGTGTATATGCAACAGACAAAATCACCAGCTAAAAATTATGTGACGTCAGACAGTGATCAACTATTAACAGTAGGTAAAGCAGGTATGTAACTAGTTACTATTAGAATATATATACATGTTGAAAAGCAAGACAGTTATATATACAGTTGAGTTGAGGAGAGAGATGTCACTCCCCATTTCCGATATACATATTTAGAATGTATTCTTGCTTGCTAGCATGGTTGTCAGGTTGGTTGGAGGCTAGACTATTTTCTGGTAGAGTTAGTTCTTGGTTTATTTTGAGATCAGGGCTTGGTCATAACTTGAACCATTGGTTAAGTGAATCCAAACCCTCCATATATAAACCAAAACATACACTCTCTATTCTCATTATTTCCTTTATATTCTCTCTCTTAGGTTTTATATCTCCTTCCATAGGCAAGTATACCTTGCATGAAATGGAGAAACTTTCTATTTTATGCGTCCTTTATATTTGTTATGTGATTCTCCTTACATTTAGAACTTGATATTTTTGGTTTTGGTGGATGGAATAGTGTAGATGTAAAATTTTAAGGTTAGAGCTTTTTATGTGTTCTTGAGTTTTCTTGGGTTTTGATCTCTAAAAATTTGTTGTTTTCGAAAACTTGTTCTGTGTTGATGAGCATTTGATTTTGAGTAGTTTAGAACTTTACTTTGTTGAATTTGGACTTCGTTTGAGGTTTTCATGGAAGAAACAAAACTTGGGTTTTCGGAACTTCACCTGCTGTTCTGGGACGAAGGAGCTCCATGCAGCACGCTTAGCATGCGGCCTGGACCTCTCACTCCAAAGTCAGCATGCGACCATCATGTTGGACGCATGACTGAAATATGCACATACGTCCCTTGGACAAATGCATGAAACTTGAACGAATAAATTTTACTAAGTCCAAAAGATTTCGTGCGGCCAAGTGTGTATGTGGCCGAGAGGAGCATGCGGCATCGTCGTCCACGAGTCCTCGAGCTATGCATTTTTTCTTTCTTTCAATGCATGACTCAGCACCGCCTTGGCTCGTCTTTTTATAATTTTGTTTTGTTCTTCTGACACACTTTATTGCATGTCAAATCAGTCACATCCATCACTTTATATCACCTTTCTGACTTACATTTATTGTCCATCACTTTGGCACTTGTCCCGAAGGGTGGACCTTGTCCCACCCATGCGGCCTTGACATCCATGTGGCCTACGACTGTATGCAGCCTTGACATCCATGCGGCCTCCACTTCATGCGGCACCCTGGGTATGTGCTTACCGTTTCATGCACTCGTTGAACACTTGCTTGGTTTAAACATGTTCTCGTTTGATTAAATGATTGTGATGCTACGTGTTAAACTTAGAAAGGACTTGCATGACCCAGATGTGACCCTGTGCTAAATTGACTAAGTACGTGACATGAGCCCTGTAGATGTGGCCTTATATGCACTTACTAATTTTCCTTGATCACCTTATTATACGTTAGATAGAATAAGGGGTGTAGTTCAACTTGGGAAAATGTATGCAATCCCGAACCTTATTTGGTTAAGGATTATGGATCTGATCTCGAGGAGTTCTCGCACTACTCTTATTCTCATCTATCGATATAATAAAGTAAAAATTAATATGACCAGTGGTTAACTGTCCTGTCCTGAATAACTTTCTACTTGATAACTTGTCCATGATCTTGACCTTAATCTTGATACTATAACTTGTTCCTGCCTTGACTATTATATCTGTGCTGATACACTTGATCGCACCGAGAGTGATAATTGATATATATATATATATATATATATATATATATATATAGTGAGCCATCACGTCACATACTCCTTTTACGTGATATATATGCAATTATTTCCATGCACGGATCTGGTAGTTGGACAGTGACTTTAGTCGTGGATAGATAGTATTGATTGTTGTATCATACTTGGGTTAATCCATATTTAACTTGCGAGTAACAATATGGGTTCGTATCAAGAGTGCCCGTACTTAAAGTATGACATCTAAGAAGAATGTTCATGTGACCACGGTATGAGATTCTAGTAACCTAGGGTTAACTAGGCAACTTAACTTGTAGAGCATTGGTAGGAAATGATATCCAGAGATTGTGCATGTCGAGCTATCCTAAATTAACTGGGATTAAAGGCTGGCCACCATGGATACTGCATATCATCCGTACTAGCGGAGTGTAGTATCTGATCTAATTATAGACCAAGTCAGTATCTTTTCTATGTAAAGCCTAGAACTATTACTAATCGTTAATTAGCTCAGTGCCCTTGCAAGGGACTGGTACATCTTATACATATATTCTTGCTTATATATCATTGGTTCAGCCAACCCTGCTTGATTAGGGCACGATCCGAGGATACTTATATATTACATTTCTGGAATAACCCAGAGATTACATATCAAGCCGTAATACATGATTGGCCATTTAAATTTCTTATAATGTATGCCTAGACAGAAAAGTAGGCTATCGTGGCATGATGATTCAACCCATGTCCTTGTTTGGTTGCTGGGTTGCGTCGTTATGTTACGATAATCCATGGACTGATGCTAGATTATTTCTTCTATGTAATATCTCTAATTGTATATTGTGCCTTCTGTTAAGTGGAATTAGGAACATAGACTATTATAATATGATTGTGCAACTCATGTCCTTGTTTGGTTATTGGGTTATGATATTGTGATATGATAGGCTGTGGACTGAAACTACGATGCAAAGTTATTTCAGCTTAACCATAATCAAGGGATGTATTCTATCTTGATGTGATAAGACACTTCCTATCCTTGTTTGGTAAAGGGGCATCTTGTCATGTCATGGATATGACATATGCCATTGATTGTTGGCTCACGCATCTCATGCAATAGAACTGGTTTTGTTTTTTATTTCATGCTTCCTTTGTGGTACTTGCTATTTGGGGTCTATCTCAACTAGTTTTGCATGGCCAGGTTTAGAGGCAGCACCTGAGGATCAAGCTTACTTCCCCCTCACTGATGGCATGCACTCGAATGATGGCTGCTGAGGGACACGAGTGGATTTTTTTATTCACTGCTAATCTTTTGTGAACTATATTCTTTTGGGCGTTTAGCCAACCGACACCTGTTAGCCGGCAAATCTGGATACCAGTTCGCTATATGACTGTAATATATTCAGACTGCACTTGACTCACTATCATGTATACTTTTGATCTTGTATCTGGCTTATCATTTTATCTTGCTAATCTATAAGAACATTCTGATACGGTATTTATGATGCCTTACTGCTTATTCTAAAATATTCTATGTTATTACTACTTGTTTAAATGATTGAGATATAGAAGTTCTTGACCCTAGGAGACCTGATTGTAGTATACACCCCCATATCTCTAGACAACCTTAACACATTGCGGGTTGCTTCGATATTTTTCAAGGTGTGGTTGGCTGAGTCATTCCCCTGCTCTCCAGTATTCTGGATTTAGGGCGTGACAAGATTTTAGTGGTGGCCTATGCAGGTCTGTCTTTCTTTTCAGACTTGTGGGGTGTCTTGATCATAGAAAATCTTAATCAAACATGTTCCTTGTGAGACTCATCTCACAATATTCATATTTTATGCGAAAACGTATTTCAGTGCTAGATATAGCATTTTATTGGATCTCGAGGAAGCCAAAAATTCTTAAAATTAAAACTTTACTACCTGACCGGTATACCAATGATATACTGTCCGACAGATATTTATTTCACTTTCAAGATATTTTTGAGATATTTCTCTATAAATAGTACTTAAGATATTTCATTTCTTTCTCTTTCTCTCTCCTCTCTTTTTTATTTCTCTCTCGAGCTTGGAAGCATGGTCTTCAGACATAGAGTGTGGTTTCTGAACCCCTTCGTGGTGGTGGACTAGAAGGTTTAGTCTGGGAGCTCGCGTTAGGCAAGTACACCTTGCCGATTTTGTGAACTTCTTTTACTTTCTGTAATTTTACTTTCCTGGAGCTTGGTTGTTGCTTTTTAGCTTAGGATTGCTTTACTATTATTGTTTATATCATGATTTCTAGCCTAGTGACTTCCTCGGTTTTGATTTCTGATAGAATCTTGTCCCGTCCCTTTTTGGTAACTCGGTAACAGAAACGGTACCGGAGTTATGACCATAAGATTTAGTTCATATTATGATATGAGACTTACCCTAGACTTGACTACCTGTTAGACTTGGTTCTGGTAATATTTGGGATTTGATTTGGGTTCCAAAAATCAGACTTGACTTGACTTTAACCATGTTTATCCTTGGAAATTGACATACCGACAGTATACGACAGTATACCGATTTCAAACGACTTTATTTCTAGATATTTTTCTTTGAACCATATCGGCATACCGACGATGTAATACAGTGTACCGACGGTATATCGATCCTGCTAATATTTGATGACTGACTTCAGAATATTTGTCTTGGCCGGCATACCGACAACGTATTGGATATGCCGATAGTATACCGTTTGTGGAACTTTGTTTTCCAGTAACTTTCTTGCCTACTTGGAAAGGCATACTGTCACACCCCAGAACTAGAATACTGGATAGCGGGACTGCCAAGGCCAGCTACGTATATTTAGAGCACTCCGGTACTTCTTATAGACTGTGAAGCTATAAGATATGAGGGGTCACTACTACAATCTAACAGTCAAGCCTATGTCCAATAAGCCCTAATATCTCAATCACAGGAACAACAAATATAATAAAAAGATGTAAGATCAGCTGAAGTATAATAGTAATGAGTCCCGAACTATAGTAAATAGATGATCATGAAGCTAGTAAACACAAAATGAATAACCTAGCCATAGTCTAAATCATACATAATCAACCCTAGGATATGCCAATCATGCAAATGCCCGTAGGCTAACAGATCAATCTAAACATGAGCTAAACACATGCTCGGTGGCTAAACGCCAACAAAAGAAGAATCTACAACTGAGCGGGGAAGTAAGAAAACCCACTCAAGCAGTCTGGTGCTCAGGGTGGTCACCATCCTCGTGAAGATACGGGAGATCCTCTAGTATAGCTACTGGATCTGGTCATGCAAAACCAGTGGGGTCAGACCCCAAAATAGCAAGTACCACAAAGGAAGCCAATCTAGAAAATTAAATCAGCAATACAACAATACAAAAAAAAATACTGAAAGTAAAGACTGAAGGTAAATAAATAATAAGTGCTGAAAGTAAAAGGGTGATCTCATGTAAGGCCTAGACTTAAACATCATTCATCAATCACGGCAAATCATATAACTACGGATTGATACTTTAACTAATAAGGGTTACCACAATCTTTAATTACTAACATTTATAATGCAAAGCGATGCTAGAGTTCCTTCTGATCACATGTCCCTACAGTCCGTCCGGGATACCCACTGGTGCATGTTGAAACCATATAAATCCACTCGATGAAGCCATGTAAATCAACTCGATGAAGCCATGTACTCACTTCTATGTTGTGGGTAACCGGGACTGTATTCAATCTAAAAAATTCTTAGCCATGAACTATGTGAGTCTCTAGTTGTTTAGTACTTAGCATTTTCTTCTATGAATCCTGGTGTGGCATTCCGCAGAATTTATCATAGACATGATACAACAAATCAAGTTCTACTAGTAACATAGACAAGTTATAATATACATTGCACATACAGACTCATATAAGCCACGACAACTTCTAATTCATGTATAACCAAGTAAAGCCAGGTAAAGCCAAGTTAAGCAAGGTCAACCCAGGTGAAACCAAGTGAAACCAAGCAAAGCCATGTCCGATAAAGCTATGTAAAGTCATGCCAAGTCAAGTCCAGTCAATCATCTCACGTGTAGCCGGGCAAAGCCGGGTGAAATCAAGTAAGGCCATGTCAAGTCAAGTCATCTGAAGCCATGTAAGTTCATGTCTTATCAGGTCAAATCATTCATGTGTCCAAATAAAGCCATAAGAATCAAACAAAATTACGAAAAACCAAGAATTTCTAAAAAGAGAGCATGATCGGTATACCGTTGGTACAGTCCAGTACACCGACGGTATACCGATCAAGAGATAGAAAAAACACAAGTTTTGAATTGCAACAAATTGGTATACCGTCGGTATACTGGAGTACACCGTCGATATGCCATTCCAAGTAGGCAAGAAAGCTGCTGGAAATCAAAGGTCCACAAATTGGTATACGGTCGGAACAACCCAGTGCACTGTCGGTATACCGACAAAGACAAATATCTAACAATGTCGGCAAGATCGGTATACCATCGGTACACTGTAATATACAGTCGGTATGTCTATAAGATTCATAAAAATATCTTGAAGTCAAAATCGGTATACCGTCGGTATACTGTAGTATACCGTCGGTATGCTGGTTTCCGAGAGAAAATAGGCCAAAGTCAGAATCGACTTCCAGAACCCAAATCAAACCCCAAAAATTACCAAAACTAAGTCTAGTAAAAAGTCAAGTCTAAGGGTAAGTCCCATATCACAATATGGACTAAAACTCACGGTCACAACTCAGGTAGCGTCTCCATTACTGAGTTACCAAAAATGGACGGGACAAGATTCTACCAGAATTCAAAATCAAGACGGTCAAAAGACTAGAAATCATAAGAAGAACAATTATAGTAAGGCAGGTATAAGCTAAAAAGCAACAACCAAAGCTCCAGGAAAGAAAATGACAAATAGTAAAAGAAGTTCACGTAATCGGCAAGGTATACTTGCCTAAAAAAAATCTCCTAGCCTAATTCTTCTAGTCCACTACCTCGAAATGGTTCAGAAATCACACTCCAGGTCTCAATACCAAGCTCCAAGCCTAAGAGAAAAATAAAGAAGAGAAGAGAAGAGAAAGAGAGAGAGAGAGAGAGAGAGAGAGAGAGAGAGAGAGAGAAAAGAAAGAAAGAAAAAGAAGTACTATATATAGGAATCTCAAAAAGTGAAACAAATATCTTCAGGATCAGTATACCGTCGGTATATTGGAGTATACCATCGGTATACTGGTCAGGTAGTAAAGTTTTAATTTTTGAAAATTTTGAGCTGCCTCGAGAACCAAATAAAATGCAATAAATAACACAGAAATACGTATCCGCATAAAATATGATACTGTTAGACGAGTCTCACAACCCTCCCCTCCTTAGAAATTTTTTGTCCTCTGAATTTCCATAAGGGTCTAACAACAACTAGTAAGAAAATTCAAGAAAGCAAGCACAAAACTACAACAAGCAGGAAACTAATGTGAGCATAAAATTTCTTGGACAACAATTAGAAATCATGAAAGGAAACAATAACGGTAAGCTAAAAATCAATCACATGCACAAGCTAAGATAGGACATGGGTGTACGAACAAGTATACCTCCCGAGTCAAAGAAAAATGGATAACGAGTACGCATATCGTCCTTGCGCTCCCATGTTGACTCGCCCAGTGAGTGGTGCCCCCAAGCAACACAAACTAATCGGATAGTCCGGTTCTTAAGAACCTTCTTCCTCTGGTCCAAAATAGACACATGCCTCTCCTCATACGATAGGTCGGTACCAACGACCAATGACCAACTCAGAATGATCTAGGATATGGCTTGGGTTTGGAATATACCGGCGCAACTGAGATACGTGAAAGACGTCATATACCCCATGAAGCAACGACGAAAGAGCTAGACGATAAGATACGTCTCCAACTCGTTCGAGAATATCGAAGGGTCCTATGTATCTGGGACTAGGATTTCCACGTACTCCAAATATGATAACTCTTCGGGTAGGAAAAATCCTTAGAAATATATGGTCACCAGCAGAGAACACAAGATGACCACGGTGCTGATCTTCCCAATAAGGCTGGCGATCCTGAGCCACTCTGAGATGCTTTCTGATCTGACTGATAACTCCAACCGACTGAGCAATCATCTCTGGATCTAGCATCTGTCTCTTGCCAATGTCATCCCAAGATAACGGTGATCTGCATCTCCTACCAAACAAAGCCTCAAAGGGTGCCATCTGAATTCTTGCATGAAAGTTGTTGTTATAAGAGAAGAAAATGATAGAAAGTAAAAAAAAGATCACGAAATCGGCAAGGTATACTTGCCTAAAGCATGCTCCCAGCCTAAGTCTTCTAGTCCACCTCGTAGGGGTTCAAAAATTATACTCCAGGTCTCAAGACCAAGCTCCAAGCCCAAGAGGAAAATAAAGAAGAGGAGAGAAAGAGAGAGAGAGAGAAAAGAGAAAGAAAGAAAAAGAAGTACAATATATAGGAATCTCAACAAGAGAAACAAATATCTTCAGGATCGATATACCATCGGTATACTATTTGTATACCATCGGTATACCGGTCAGGTAATAAAATTTAATTTTTAAAATTTTTGAGCTGCCTAGAGAACCAAAGAAAATGCAATAAATAGCACAGAAATACGTATCCGCATAAAATACGATTACAGTGAGACAAGTCTCACAGCATACTGACGGTATATTGATTTATTGGAATCTAGAACTTTCTGTGTTTTTCCTATTTCTGTACCGGTGTACCGATGGTGTACTGGACTGTATTGACGGTATACCGATTATGCACTTTCTTTAGGAATTCTTGGTTTTTTGTGATTTTATTTTGATACTTCTAGATTTTGCTTGGACACGCAATGACTTGACCAGATTTGGACATGAACTTACATGGTTTTAGATGACTTGACTTTAATCGATTTTACCCAGCTTTACCCGGCTTTGCCCGGCTACACGTGATGACATGATTGACTAGACTTAACTTGGCATGACTTTATATGGCTTCATCGGACATAGCTTGACTTGGTTTTATCTGGTTGGACATGGCTTCATATGGTTGTACATAACTTTACCAGGTTTTATATGGCTTTACCTGGCTTCACCTGGATTGACATGGCTTCACTTGGCTTTACCTAGCTTCACTTGGTTTCACGTGGCTTGGTTGTTGTCGTGGCATACATAAGTCCGTTTGTGCAATATATATTAAACTAATTTATATTACTATTAGAACTTGTTTTGTTGCATCATTTCTAGGATGGATTCTGCGGACTGCCACACCCGAATTCATACAAAAAACTACTAGGAGTTAATAACTAGAGATTTACTTAGTACATGGCTAAGAATTTTTCTAGATTGCATGCAGTTCCGGTTATTCATACAGTTATCTTGAGGAATATCCAGTAATTTATATTATGGAGTATCTTGAGAAGTATTATGTACTGGTTTGTGCATATAGGTATCCCAGACGGACTGCATGAGCATGCGATTAGAAGGAACTCTAGCATCGTGTTGTATTATATTGGTTAATAATTAGGATTGTGATAACCCTAGCTATTTAAAGTATTAAGGCATATTTATATGTTTTGCTATGATTGATGAATGATGGTTAGTCTAGGCTTTACATGATCACACCTTTATTTTTAGCACTTGTTACTCTATTGCTTATCAGTTCAGGATTCTCTCATTGCAGGTTTACAATATTTCCTTTATTATCCTGAGATCTTTTACATTCAGTCTTTACTTTAGTATTTGTATTGCTTGTGTTGTTGGTTTAAGTTTCTAGATTGGCTTTCTTTGTGGTACTAGCTATTTGGAGGTCTGAACCCACTGATTTTGCATGGCCAGATCCAGTAGCAGCACCGAAGGATCTTTCGTACCTTTCTAAGGATGGTGACCACCAGGAGCACCAGACTGCTTGAGTGGGTTTTCTTACTTCTTCACTTTGATATATATTATACTTTTGTTGGCATTTAGCCACCGAGAACGTATTTAGCTCATATTTTGGTTTGATCAGTTTGCCTAATGGCATTAGCATGATTGACATATCTTAGGGTTAATCATGTTTGACTTAGATTCTGGTTAGTTTATTCATTTTGTGTTCACTAGCATCATGATCATCTATATATTATAGTTTGGGATGCTTTACTATTATATTTTAGCTGATCTTACATCTTGTTATTATTCATGTTGTTCTTGTGATTGAGACACTAGGGTTTGTTGGACCTAAACTTGACTGTTGATTTGTAGTAGTGACCTTTATGTCTTATAGCTTCATCGTATACGCGAAGTATTGACATTCTCTAAATATACGTATCCGGCCTTGTCAGCCCCGCTATCCAGTATTCTAGTTTTGGGGTGTGACATGGTTTTAGTGGTGGCCCATGCAAGTATGTCTGAGCAAATTTTGTCTGTCTGAGCAAATTTAATCTATTTTTTACAGATATGTGGGGGTTGTTGCTGTTATTATATGTCTCAATCCTAAACTATTTCTTTTGATCCCTAGTCATTTATCTCCATCCCTGATTCTTAACTTGTTATATGCTTATTCATTGATCTATCCTATTCTTCGTTTGACCCTTGTGTCCTTAACTTTCAGGGACACTGTTCCTGTTACTATCGGTCAGATAGATCGAGTGCAGCTCGAGGAGGGTCAACATTCGGGAGTCCAGCATATTCCTGGAGGTCGGCCTCAGCATTCAGGGGCAGAGTCTAGAGTAGATCCTGAGACAGATCAGCCGGCACTATTAGACCAACAGGTAGTACCTGTGCACCCAGTTCAGCCCGAGCATCCAGAGGGTGTTTCCCGAGCAATGATGGATATTTTTCGAGGTTTTATGATGACCCAACAACACCAGAGTGATGTACTCACTTAGTCGGTCCATACAGCGTTGGAGTGAGGTAGTTCTCTGATCCATAATTTTGCGACCAGCTTCAGGCATCTCAGTCCACCGTACTTTAATGGTACAGAAGATGCAATTTTGTCTGATGCTTGGCTCCAGGATACTGAGTCCATCTTAGAGGCAATATGGACTATGGCTAGAGAGCCTGTAGCAGTAGTGAGGCTATAGTTGTTGGACTTGGCTCGTGACTGGTGGACAGCGCAAGAGGGTTCTCTCATAGCACCGATTTTATGGGCAGTTTTTACTGAGATATTTCAGGCAAGGTATTTTGATGCGGTAGCGTGTTACGAACTTCAGCAGAGGTTTAATAATCTTAGATAGGAGGGCAGAACCGTCGATGGTTATACGGCATAATTTGCGAGACTTATTCGAGTTGCTCCCACTTTGGTAGCGACCGGGTTGCAGAGGGCGATGAGATTCCAGCAGGGACTCCATTTAGAGATTATCTTGGCAGTAGAGAAACATGAGTTTCAGACCTTTGACACTGTGATACCGGCAGCCAGGAGGTATGGGTACACATTGTAGAGGACTACCAATCGAGTTGGGAGCCAAAAGAGGCCTAACGTTTCAGGAGGATCAACATCCCAGTCATCAGCACCAGCTCCAGCAGTTCAAGCCCGACGATTGGATCCTCGAGGAGGATATCATCATCTCAGCAGTCTTCCCAGACGCTCCCTCAACAGAGGCAGTTATCTTTTTTTCTTCCCGTAGTTGTTTCCATTACAGGAAACCTGGGCATATAGTATCAGAGTGCCATATGGCACATGAATTGTGCTTGGTGTGTGTCACACCCCGATCTCCCGCAGGCTAAATCGGCCGTTCCCGCTAGGCGAGAATCACCGTGTCAGCGCTCCCACAGAACGATCGCTTTGACCCATCCAGACGTGATGCCGCATGAGCGTGAGCCACGCCCGTGCAAGGCCGTGGTTCATTGGCTGGCGGTAAGAGTTCTAAGCCACAGAGTCGCACAGATTGTCCGAGTGCAGCAGATTCATGAACGCATAGGCGATCGGTAACAAGTTTACTGAGTTGACAATATAGCGGAAGCATTGAATAACATAAGTAGAAGTAAAGCAACTCTTTTATTGATATAAATAAGTGTTACAGACGGCATATAACCGAGATTACAAGTCACTCAAGCCTCTCTCTCTCTAAAATAGTAAAAGCGTGCCAAGTGGCTACAATTATGGAATGATTGTATAGGCGATATTCAGGCAACGTTCCAACATAATATCTTGTATATGTGCTTCAGTTCCGGACGCATCGCCCCAAGGCTTCGGAGTGATCTCCACGTCTTAGCACGCATAAAGGAGGCATCTACACCGAACGAGGTTCTTTCGCACCCTGCAAACTAACTGGTAGATTATCAGTACATTGAATGCACTGGTGGGGAGGCTACTCGCTCGCTCGACAAATCCAAACATGTAATATAGGTTCCGTGCACTAACTATTATGTTGTCTTTCTAGTTGCCTTAGGATCAGTTTCATGCAAAGATTGAATAGCCTAACTCGTGTGACAATGCGCCGTACGACATGAGAGAAAATATGGTGAGACTTACCAACTTACCATTTGTCCTTCCCTGTCCAACGCAAACATTATTAATTCAAGCACGGACAGGCATAAACATTCAGGGGCATTTATAATGAAAACCAAGTTATAACATATGCAAATACGAGAGTCATGAACGAGACTATATTTTGAGTGCACAGTTATTCTCGATGCGATGCAATGACTCGTACGCGGATAGCCACTAAGCGATGATGACTTATCTATATGACAATTGTCGCTGGCATAGCCATAAAGGACACTAGTCACTGGCGGTAATGGTATATAGCGAAAGTACAAGGAGCGCTACATGCCATCCTGTCCAGTACAATGGACTATAAAATAGGGTTCAGCCACTGGAGAGAATGGTATGCAGCGAGAGAACAATGAGCGCGACACGCTATCTCATTCAGCAAAATGGACTGCACAATAGAGTTGAGTTCCATCCGGATCGGATCGGTCCCAGTACCCCGGTGACCGTCCGTGGAACTATACCTCATTTTTGAGTTGTCCGCGACATGCAGGTCAGGGTCTTTCCAATTTCACGAGATATACGAGTACACAAGATACACGAGATACTTGATTTGCAAACACGATTCTCATTCAGTGAACAACTTGCCTTGATGCATTCCCCTGGTTCGGGGCTGCCTTGGTGACCTAACAGTCCCAGACACTTTCAGGTTTATTCATGCACGGGATGACTACTTAGTAGTCTCCCAGGGTTGGATGAAAACAAGGCAACACACAAGCAAACAAGCATGCATTTGTATAAACATAAGCATTCCCGTTAGCTCGGGCCCGAAGGTAAGCTGAGGAGTGAGATCGTAAGGGACTTCCCGAGCGACACGTTCTAGGGTAGCATGCGAGGGTCTGAACATATATAAGCAATGTTTCATTTTCATGTTCTAGCATAAGCAATATAAGTTGGGATTATTCCCTTAGCTAGGTGCGTTGTATTCTTATTAGCATGCAAGGGATGATTCACCTAGTGACTAGCATGTATCATTCCAGATTTTATATGTGCTGGCTAAGCAAAGACAAGTTCACCGTAGCCACCCACCTTAGCGATGATTCACCTCGGTTGAGCGATACATCAAGCGAGCCTCTGAAAGCCTAAGCCAAAATCCTATAGGGACAAGTCTGGATATCCTTTGCCTCAAACGAGTATTTTTACCTGAGCAAAGCGGGTCGGGACATGCACTTTTTCTGTTTGAATCGGCAGTCCGCTTGAGCGGAATGGGGTATTACAGTGTGTGGGGAATCAGACCACATGGTCGGAGAATGTCCTAGGAGGAACCAAACTGGATCATCATCAACTCAGTCAGCAGTTCCCAGCAGTGCCCAGTACATGTCACACCAGCACCAGTATAGTAGCAAATTCAGAGGTCTTTACCTCAACAGGCTAAGACATTCCAGCAGAGACCATAGTAGTATACGCAGGCCCAGGCCCAGGCGAGACCTAGTGGTCAGCAGCAGAGGAGACCAGCACCCAGAGGGTAGGGTCGAGCCTTCTTGCTATCGATGGAGGAGGCTTTGGCGGCATGAGAGGTGGTAACAGGTACCCTTCTCGCCCATTTTCATTCAGCTTCAACTTTATTTGATTCTGGTGCATCACTTTCATTTATATCTGCATGCTTTGAGACACGAGTTAGATTAGAGTCCGAGTCCTTACCTGTAAGGTTGAATATACTTACTGATAATAGTCACGTGGGAGTAGATAGAGTATATTCCTTGTGTAGATTTATAGTATACAGGAAATAGTTTTTTGCGAGGCTGATAGAGTTTTCTATGGACGATTATGATGTCGTTCCTGGGATGGATTGGTTGAGTACGAGATAAACGATGATAGATTTCCATAATGACAAGGTTATCTTTCGTGTACCTGATGGAGAGAAGTTCTCATACTTGAGAGGTACAGTAGAGTCACCAGAGGTTACATTGATGATGGCGGGGACCGATGAGGCACAGTTTCCCAGAGTAGTATATGAGTTCCCTGACTTATTTTCTGACGAGCTACCAGGTGTATTACCAGTTAGAGACGTGGAGTTATTTATTGATTTGATCCTGGGAGCAGAGCCAGTTTTAGAGAGAGTTTATAGGATGTCACCATCCGAGTTGGAGATCTTATACCGGATGAATGAGGAGTTGAGAGACAAGGGATTCATTAGACCTAGTACATCACCTTAGGGAGCCCCGTTACTTCTTGTTAAAAAGAAGGATAGTTCATGGTATTTAGTTATTGATTATAGAACACTAAATGCAACAACCATTAAGAATAAGCATCCCCTGTCCAGGATAGATGACTAGTTTGATCAGCTCAGTGGGGCAACTATATTTTCTAAGATTGATTTACGGTTTGGGTATCATCATATTGTCTGGGTATCATCAGATCAGAGTCAAAGAGTAGGGAGTACCCAAGATGACATTCAGATCTTGATATGGTCATTGGGAGTTCCTAGTTATGCTATTTCGAGCGATCAATGCACTAGCTATATTCATGTCTCTCATGAATTGCATCTTCATGCCTTACTTAGACCTGTTTGTAATAGTGTTTATTGATGATATATTGGTATATAGTTGGAGTGAAGAAGAGCATGAGCAGTATCTTTGTATAGTTCTTCATATTCTGCGATAGCAGCAGCTGCACGCAAAGTTCAGCAAGTGTGAGTTCTGGCTTGATCGTATCTCATTCTTGGGATATATCATTTCTGGTGGAGGAATCAAGGTGGATCCCAAGAAGGTGGAGGCTATTGAGAGTTGGCCAGTACCCCGTACAGCTTCAAATTTGTATAGTTTATTGGGTCTAGCAGGTTACTACAGACTGTTTATGGCAAACCTTGCTAGGATCTTCGCATCCTTGACACGACTGACATGTAAGAATGTGCACTTTGAGTGGTCAGATGCTTGTCAGACTTTTTTCGAGAAGCTCCAGTGGAGTTTGATTTCGGCTCCTATTCTGACACTTCCAGTGGGACCAGGTGGGTTCTCATTATATTGTGATGCTTCAGGAGTGGGAGTCGGGTGTTTTCTTACACAGTATGACAGATTGATAGCTTATGCGTCTTGGCAGCTTCGAGACCATGAGAAGAGTTATCCGATGCATGATCTTGAGTTGGTAGCAGTAGTATTTGTACTTAAGATCTAGAGGCATTACCTATATGGTGATCGAGTGGTAATTTTCACAGACCACAAGAGCTTGAGGTATGTGTTCACACAGAAGGAACTCAACATGCGTCATAGGAGGTGGCTCGAGTCATTGTCGGACTACGATCTTGACCTTGAGTATCATCCAGGAAAGGCCAATTTTGTAGCAGCCGTCTTGAGCAGGAGAGGAGGACCTTACTTCTTGACAGAGTAGTGCTATATTTTAGAGGATCTACATGAGATGGGTATCGCTGTAGTATTACCTGGTGATATTGGTTTGATGGCTAGTCTATAGGTTCAGTCTTCTATAGTTGAGAGGATCAGAGCAGAGCAGACTGGTGATGTCAGGCATCAGTAGCTCAAACCAGAGTGTGAGTCAGGACGCAGACCAGAGTTTAGCATTCATGAGGATGAGAATTTTAGGTTTGGTAGTCGACTTTGTGTGCCGAGAGGAGATATTCGGTAGGAGATTATGTCAGAGGCCCACAGTTCTCAGTACTCAGTGCATCCAGGAGGGACGAAGATGTATCAGGATATTCGTCAGCACTTCTAGTAGAATGGTATAAAAAGGGAGATAGTTCATTTTATTTCTCGGTGTTTAGTCTATCAGCAGGTCAAGGCTGAGCATCAGAGACCGGCCGGACTACTTCAGCCTTTACCGATTCTGGAGTAGAAGTGGGACCATTTTACTATGGACTTTTTGACCAATCTTCCTAGATCCTCATCCGGCAGAGATATTATATGGGTTATAATAGATTGACTCATGGAGGTTACTCACTTTCTTCCTTTCAGAGTGGCCAGTCTACAGAGCAGCAAGCTGAGATATACATGAGACAGATAGTCATATTGCAAGGTGTGCCAGTTATATAGTCTCAGATCAAGATTCATGGTTCACGTCTTATTTCTGGCAGAGCCTATAGTAAAGTTTGGGTACTAGGTTGAAGTTCAGTTCAGCTTACCACCCGCAGATAGACGAACAACCGGAGCATACTATTCAGACTTTGAAAGATATGCTTCGAGCTTGTACACTTGACTTTGGTGGATCTTGGGAGGATCACTTGCATTTAGTAGAGTTCTCCTATAACAACAGCTTCCAAGCGAGCATTCAAATGGCATCCTTCTAGACTTTGTATAATGCAGATCACCGTTAGCTTGGGATGACATTGGTGAGAGATAGATCCAGAGATGATTGCTCAGCCGGTTGGAGTGAATCAGGCATATCAGAGAGCATCTTCGAGTAGCTCAGGATCGCCAGCGTCATTGGGAAGATCAACACTGTCTTCATCTTGAGTTCTCTGTCGGCGACCATGTATTTCTGAGGATTTTGCCTACCCATGGAATTATTAGATTTGGAGTACGAGGAAAGCTTAATCCCAGATATATAGGCCCATTCGATATTCTCGTGTGAGTTGGGGACGTATTATATCGTCTAAATCTTCTACCATCCCTTCTTGAGGTACATGACATCTTTTATGTATCTCAGTTGCGCCGATATATTCCAGACCCAAGCCATATCCTGGATCATTCTGAGTTGGTTGTTGGTACTGACCTGCCGTATGAGGAGAGGCCCGTATCTATTTTGGACCAGAGGGAGAAGGTTCTCAAGAACTGGACTATCATATTAGTTCATGTTGCTTGGGGGCATCTGTCATGACCCGCACCCAGTATAGGGGCACGAGAGCGTGGGTACGTCCAGCCTACGCCGCAGCATCGGCAGTAGAACGCTGTCTAGGTCACAGTAATACTAAATAACTAAACACCTGTCAATGATATACATCTCCATGATCTCACAATATAACTCAATCACAACAACTATAAGGCACGATAAAAGATAAAAGAAATGACATAGTTAAACACCATGTCTCAACCATAAGGATAACTCACAGTCTAGCTGTCCAACACAAGTCTCCAATTAAACTTAGCATAAGTCTAACATAAACTGAAATAACCTCCATAAGACTCAGGCATAAATAATTATTATCTAAATAGCTGTAGGCAAAGTCTCATCTAGAAGCATAGTCTCTTCTGGGATCTCTGGTGCATAGTCTGCTTCTATACCTGGTCCGTAATGCGTGGTACAGAAATCCTTAAGATTCTCTGGAAAAAATATCCAGTCAGGATTGAACGAAAATACACCTCTAACAGCAGTTCCACATATATTGACAAAAACTATAAAACAGTGTAAAGAAATACAAGACAGATATGAACTAACTGGCAATAAGAAATACTGGAATAAGGAAATGCTGGAATAAAGTACTGGAACATCATCATCAATAGCATCTGACAAGGAATAGAACTACAAGTGTACGCAAGTACAAAGAACTGGTATGTAAGTGCATATAAGAATAGCAACTAGAACATGTGGAAATACAGGATCAATCTATCAAGATACATGTCAAGAATCATCTAACTAAGTGTGTGAAACATCAGTATATCATGTGATCGGCTTGGGCTATATGACTCATTACATGGATTAGCGATCATCCCCAATAGGTCAGGCTAACCAGAATGTAACAGCGATGAGGCATGTAAGGGTAAGGCTGCACCGACGTGAATTGTGGGTGAGCTAATGCTGCATGTAAGGGGTATGATCACATAACTACTAATATTTCCCCGTTTCCCCAGCTAGCACGACGGATTCCAATCATGACTCCTCGTGACAGGTCTCAATGATGCCAACTCGTGTAAAAGACAGTGTCAGAGTCATGTACGCTATACAACAAGAATTATAGAGATAATCAACATAATAGAAACTGTCAAAGAATGTACTCGCCTGTGGTCCTTAGCTGACAATACCAATATCCGGGTTCCAAGGTGTCGTCTGGATGATCCCACAGTCCTATAGACATGCCATATAATACAATACTACATCAGACTTTATTCTAGCACACAATCAACATAATGATCACAACAGGCTATACTAGGGGTGGTCACGTCTGTCGTTGTTGTGTACAACAGACAGTCAATGGTATGGTCTTGCCAGTACGTCAGTGTACATTTGGCAGTCTGTTATCATGCTACAGGGTCACAGTCGATGTAACTGCAGGGTATCCTTGATTACATTCAAGTCATCTATAATATGATCTAACATACATAATTGTCTATTAGTTACCATTATATTAGATATTGTATATACATATACTTTAATAAAATTTATATCTTGCACCATATTAACCAGGTACTATGGAGATATACACAATACATCTAACATCACATTTTAAATCTCATTTTTAATGCATGTACTCTACGTATATACTAATTAGGTTCGCATACGTTATGGTTTATACATATATATCAAGGTACACAGAGTAACTATATACGTATACCAAATACTCATACGTACTTACGTACGCATAAGGTTTATATATGTCTATATACCGGTATTCAACGTAGCAAGTGCGAAGGTCTCCAAGAGAATTATATGCATGCGTACACGTATAAGCAAGAAGGAACTCGAACCTGCGTGCGGAATAGAGACGTGCGTGTCGCGGCATCGTCGAGTCGAAGGGCTGCTCTGGTCGGGTATAGCGAGGTCAGCGGCGTGCAGCATTGTCGGCGGGATCCGACGGCTCGGTCGGCAGCGGGTGCAGTGCTCGGGCAACATGTACAGCGGGTCCGGCAACGGGTACAACGCTCGGCAACGGGTACAGCGGGTCCGGCGCTCAACGGTGCAGCGGGTCTGGCGCTCAGCGGTGCAGCGGGTCCGGCGCTCGGACAGTGCAGCGGGTCCGGCGCTCGGGCAGTGCAGCGCTCGGTGTGGCGTCGTCTGGCACTCAGGGACAGCAGGTATGGCTGTCCTCCTGTCGACGGGAAGATGAGACGTGGAAGGGGATGAAGTTCGGCTAGGTTCGGCGGGAAAACAAGGGGGAAGGGACTGTCGGCTGTAGCTAGGTTAGATAGGAAGAAATAAAAGGGAAAGGGATACTATATATATATATATATATGTGTAGACTTGGGTTGACCTAATTATATTGACTTGGTCCACACTAGGTAAAGGCCTTGGCTTGTTTTGGAGATATTCCAATGGGCTAGGTTTCGAATGGGTTTAATGAAATTGTGAGAATTTCATTGGTCTAAGGTTTGGAGGCCATGGTTTAATAGAGATTTATGTTGCACTTTCTCAGTCCCAAAATTATGGAAAAATATACACGAAGGGGTAAAATGGGTTTATCATACATGTCGTGTCAAACAGGTGTATACTTAATGCTCTTTCACATAACCGTGCCAAGGATCATAATTTGCGTGAAATAGGTTATTGTTGGCTTAATTGAAATTAAATGCAAGGCGGTTCTACAATTAATTAGAAGTACAAAGGGCTGGATATTTACGTGGGACAAAGTCATCAATTAACGATCACCGTAATTTAAAGAAAATTGATTATCAGGTAATTATTTACTCATTAATTACAAAAAGACGAAAATACCCCTGAACCAAAAAGTGGGGGTGACAGCATCACTCACTGGATGAGCCAACATGGGAGCGTAAGGACGATATGCGTACTCGTTACCCATTTCTTTTCGACTTAGGAGGTATACTTATTCATATACCCGTGTCCTATCTTAGCCTGTGCATGTGATTGATTGTTATCTTATCTGTTATGTTTGTTATTTTTTTACTTTCTGATTTCTTGTTATTGCCCAGGAAAATTTTATTCTCATATGAGTTTCTTGTTTATTTCCGATTTTGAGCTGGCTTTCTTGGATTTTCTTGATTAGTTGATTTTGGATCCTTATAGAAATTTCGAGGACAAAATTTTTTTAAGGAGAAAAGTGTTGTGAGACATCTCACAATATTCGTATTCTATGCGAAAATATATTTAAGTGCTAGATATTACATTTTATTGGATATCGAGGATGGCAGAAATTCTTAAAATTGAAACTTTACTACCTGACTACTATACAGGCGGTATACTACAGTATACCAACAGTATACTACCCTGCAGATATTTGTTTTATTTTGAGATATTTTTGAGATATTACTTTGTAAATAGTACTTGTGATATTTTAATTCTTTCTTTCTCTTTCTCTCTTCTCTCTTCTTCATTTCTCTCTTGAGCTTGGAAGCGTGGTCTTGAGACCTGGAGTATGGTTTCTGAACCCCTTCGTGGTGGTGGACTAGAAGGTTTAGGCTGAGAGCTCGCGTTAGGCAAGTACGCCTTACCGATTTTGTGAACTTTTTTTACTTTCTGTCATTTTACTTTTCTGGAGCTTGGTTGTTGCTTTTTAGCTTAGGCTTGCTTTACTATTATTGTTTATATCATGATTTTTAGCCAAGTAACCATCTCAATTTTGATTTTTGATAGAATCTTGTCCTGTCCCTTTTTGGTAACTCGGTAACAGAAGCGGTACCAGAGTTGTGACCGTGAGATTTAGTCCATATTGTGATATGAGACTTACCCTATAGTTGACTTCCTGTTAGAATTAGTTATAGCAATTTTTGGGACTTGAGTTGGATTCTGAAAATTAGACTGACTTGACTTTAACCATGTTTATCCTTGGAAACCGGCATACCAACGTTATACTACAGTATACCGACGGTATACCAATTTCAACCGACTTGATTTTTAGATAATTTTTTGTGAACCATATCGGCATACCGACGGTGTACTACAACGTATCGAAGGTATATCGATCCTGCCGATATTTGTTGACCGACTTCAGGATATTTGTCTTGGCCGGCATACCGACGGCGTATTAGTATATGCCGACGGTATACCGATTTGTGGAACTTTATTTTCCCATAACTTTTTTGCCTACTTGGAACGACATACCGATGGTATACTACAGTATACCAATTTGTTGGAATCTAGAACTTGCTATATTTTTTCTATCTCTGGACCGGTGTACCGACGGTGTACTGGTCTGTACCGACGGTATACAGATCGTGCACTTTATCTAGGAATTCTTGGTTTTTCGTGATTTTGTTTTGATACTTCTGGATTTTGATTGGACACGCGAAGACTTGACCAAATTTGGACATGAATTTACATGGTTTCAGATGACTTGACTTGACTTGGCTTTACTCGATTTTACCCGGCTTTGCCCGGTTACACGTGATGACATGATTGACTGGACTTGACTTGGAATGACTTTACATGGCTTAATCGGACATGGCTTGACTTGGTTTCACTTGATTTAATCTGGTTGGACATGGATTCATAGGATTGTACATAGCTTTACCTGGTTTCACATGGCTTTACCTGGATTCGCCTGGATTGACATGGCTTCACTTGGCTTTACCTGACTTCACTTGGTTTCACGTGGCTTGGTTGTTGTCGTGATATACATTAGTCCATTTGTGCAATGTATATTAAACTGGTTTATAATACTATTAGAACTTGTTTTATTATATCATGTCTAGGATGGATTCTGTAGACTGCCACACCCAGATTCATACAAGGAAACTGCTAGGGGTTAATAACTAGAGATTTACTTAGTACATGGCTAGGGATTTTCCTAGATTGCATGCAGTCCGGGTTATTCATACAATTATATTGAGAAGTATCCATTAGTTTATATTGTTGAGTATCTTGAGGAGTATTCGATGCTAGTTTGTGCGTATGGATATCCTGGATGGACTACAGGGGCATGCGATCAGAAGGAACTCTAGCATCCTATTGCATTATAATTATTAGTAATTAGGATTGTGATAACCATAGTTAATTAAAGTATCAAGCCATACTTATATGATTTGTCGTGATTGATGGATGATGGTTAGTCTAGGCTTTACATGATCAAACCTTTATTTTTAGAACTTGTTACTCTATTCTTATCTGTTCAGGATATGTCTCATTACAGGTTTACAATATTTCCTCTATTATCCCGAGATCTTTTAAATTCAATCTTTACTTCAGTATTTGTATTGCTTGCGTTATTAGTTTAATTTTTTATATTGGCTTCATTTTTGGTACTTGCTATTTGGGGGTCTGACCCCACTAGTTTTGTATGGCCAGATCTAGTAGCAGCACCGGAGGATCTTTCGTACCTTCATGAGAATGGTGACCACCAGGAGCACTTGACCGCTTGAGTGAGTTTTCTTACTTCTCCACTCTGATGTACATTTTACTTTTGTTGGCATTTAGCCACTGAGCACATGTTTAGCTCGTATTTTGTTTTGATCAGTTAGCCTACGGGCATTAGCATGATTGACATATCCTAGGGTTGATCATGTTTTACTTAGATTCTTGCTAGTTTATTCATTTTGTGTTCACTAGCATCATTATCTTCTATATATTATAGTTTGGGACACTTTACTATTATATTTCAGCTGATCTTACATCTTGTTATTATTTCTGTTGTTCTTGTGATTGAGACACTAGGGTTTGTTGGACCTAGGCTTGACTGTTGGTTTGTAGTAGTGACCCCCTCATGTCTTACAGCTTTACCGTATATGCAGAGTACCAGCATGCCCTAAATATACATAGCTGGCCTTGTCATTCCCGCTCTCCAGTATTCTGGTTTTGGGGCGTGACATTCCTCATTAAAATCCTAAAGTTCGTCTTCTCGAAACTCAGCTTGACTTCGATAATATTGATTCCTCGATCCTTTCTCATCCTATTCATAAGTCTTGAACTTGCAAGAACTTTGATATATAAATATGTACGCGATTGAATTATAAAATCTTGTTTCTTTGGTTATAGAATACCTGTTGATTATATTCTCGTATTATGTAAGGTTAACATGGATACATAATTTTTTGGTATTATTCCAATAGTTGGAAGCATTCCTGCAAGTGATACCTGTATTCCAGAAATACAAATCAAGATGTATACTTGAACCGAAAAACAAAGTTTTAATTATTAGAATGGACTTAGGATTGATTATGATTGTAGAATAGAGCATTTTGTGGGGGAGATCAGTTTGGATCACATCATATGTCACGATCCGCACCAAAATAATCGGACATGAGTCGTGGGTACGTCCAGCCTACGCCGCAGAATCGGCGGTAGAATGCTGTAAAGGTCCGTTCTGGATCACAATATCTATATCTCATAATGATCAGTCAATATAACCTCTCCAAAAGGAGGGCAACTACGTAATATATATATGAATACTCAATCACAATAACTAGGGAAAGAGTAAAAGCACGATAAGATATTAACAACGAAACAAAGAAACAAAGAGCAAGTACAATATCCAATATACAGTCCAAGTCTAAAGTCTACAACATCACAAAAGCAATAAAATAATAAATACAGTACAGTCATCCAAAATATCAACTGGGAACAACCCAGGAAAACCCACCTAGCTAACTAGGGTGCTAACGGCGTCTCCTCGACGGGCTCCTCCTCAATCTCCGGGTCACAACACTCCTCGACGCCCAGCCCGTAGAATAACGGGCAAAAATCCTCAGGATCCTCTGGAAAAAAATATGTCCAGTCAGGACTGGAGCAAAGTACATAACTCTGAAAGCAACTCCAAATACATGGTAAGGTGTATATGACTAGCAATAGAAAAGTATAGAAGATGCACAGGAAAATAAATACATGGTGGAGCAGATAAAGTAGCTGCAATGTAAAACTGGAGAACAATAAAAGTAGTAGAGAAGTAAGTGCATGTGAGAAAATTAGAATACTAGCTAAGTGCCTTAAGCACAAGTTCATTATGTGATCGGCTTAGGTTGCACATGGATAATCTACGATAACTCCGTTATGCGTGAGTTGCATAACCGACATACACATGAATACTGTTTGGCTTTGATCACATAACCAACTCCTACTCCTCTCCCCCACTAATACTCTTGGATCCAACCACGACACGCTATGTATATGATAAATAACTCGCACACATAAAAGGCGAGAGCACACGAAGCACATGATAGCACATGAGAATCAATACCCGAAGCACATGATAAAATATACGTGATAGAGTACCCGCTGAACACGGTAAGGGGGATAACATCTCATGACGGGATCCAACTAGTACCAGTTCATGAAATAATATGTCAGAATCAAGTATTACAGTTTTAGAACAGGTGACATAAATACTATCATGAAATGGAAATAATTAGAGGTAGGTACTCGCTTGACGTCCTTAGCAACTGATGAGGATCGAGATCCGGACTGGCGTCGCAAGAACCTATTACGAAAAACAAGGTTAAACAGGATTCTAAAGAGTTAAACTGATATAAAATAACTAAAAATAAGCTTCTAGGGTTATTCTAGGTCGAACGGGTCAAACCGGTAAAATTTGGGTCAAAAAGTCAACCCGGGGTCCAAAAAGTTAACTCTGGGTTAAAACTAGGTCAAACGTTGACTTTTACGGTCAATGAGGGCAATTATGGTCAACGCTAGGTCAAACTAGGGCGCCCCTAAAATTCTAGGTCAAAACTAGCTCATTAAGCTAGTTAACCCTCAAACTCGCCTCCTCGAGATACCGGGATACCCTCGGTATCCGATACCTCGACCTAAGCTACGCACCCCGCCTAAAACCCCCTAACACATATGCTAACACGCGTAAATATATACACATATACATATAAAAGTAACTCTAATCCTATTCCTAGGCAAATGCTCAAAAACCTTACCCCGATACTCAATACATTGGGTATCTTAAGGTATTAAGATACCTTAATATCTCAAGGTATTGAGATATCCCGCTAACCCTCTCTAACACTACCCATCTAGCTAACTATCTATGTATATATACACCTAGGTATATATATCTAGGCTAATATATATATATAAACATATATGCATATATACCTACATAACTATATATATATATATCCACACACACACAATTACATATATACATACTCATATCCTCTCGTATATATATCTCTCTCTATCTAACTATATATACTTATACTTATGCCTATACTTATATATCTATCTATATATATATCTATGCAAACAAACTCACCTAATCCCTCAACCTCTATCCCTACCTGCTGCTAGCCTACTGCATACGCTAACTGCCTCGCCAAGCTGCTGCTGCTGCTGCGCTTGCAAGCTGGCTGCTGCTACTGCTGCTTACTGCAGCAATTGTTGCTGCTGCTGCGCTTTGCTGCTCCCTGTCACGCCCCAGTCCCAAAATACCAAGGGACTAGACACGTGGCAATGGCCAGCAGCACACACTGATAGACAAACCCAATTTAATGGATCCATCAGAGTGTACTTAAGCTGTAAAATAAAGTCTACGACAACATGGCACAACTAATCTCATCCATACAAGATAAAATATGATCCACAGATATAAGAAATGTAAATCATCAACTAGTCTCAACAAAGTGCTTCGGGGAACAACCCGATAAAAATTAGATACAATGGTTCAACAGACCAAAATATAAATGACTGAATAAAGTAAATACTGAGCATGAAACATAGATGCTCAGGAAAAGTCTTCGGCTAATACCTCGTCCTCGGGTGTCGGTACAGCTCCTGGATCAGCTCCTGCTGCGGTCCCGTATACCTCGGGATAAATCTCGTCTGCAAATCCTGGGGACATAATCCGGATCCAGGTCCTCAGGGGACATAACAAGGTACAAAATAATACAAGCCAACATAAATGTAGTACAGAAAATAAATGAAATAAACAGGGTAAGTATGTAATCATCTATGTGAAATGCAAGTGAGAGCATCACTAGTACTCAGGCTGAAGCCACTACAAGCTCTGTGTCGGGGAGCCTGTAGCGGTAATAACACGTAATGTGCCTAGCTCTGTTATGAGAGTCTACGACCTCACAATAGTAGTAGATATATTTATGAAACAGCCTATAGCCTGTGTGTCTCTCCCCACCCAATGTAACCACGCATCTCATGACCATAACGTCTCATGTCCATGTCAAGCGGGATCATAGCTAATGCAACAAGTCATATAATATCTAAGAATATAATATCTATGTCAATCCTGTATCCTACACAGAATCACCATGAATATCTCAGGAAGATTCTGTCTCATGAATAGTGTCAAGTGTCCTGGGTCATGATGTACTTGATAAGGCAAGTACGAAAATGTAAAGGGTGTCACGAATGTCCATCTCTAGATGACAATACCCAACACCGCGTACGGTGTTGGCACCCGACTAATGATCGGACGCTAAGTACGTCACACGGTCCTAGGTTAAGCATGCACAGCAATATAATGAAGCAAGGAAAATATGTAACAATACTGCAGAGTTTGGCAAGGTACAATTGCCTGGGGTTTGAATACCAACAATCGTCCTGGTATCAGTGGATCCTGTGGGTACTCCTCCAAAAACTGTAATAAACATCACCAACAGTCTTAGAAGATATCAAATAGCTAGAAATGCCTGTCCTTAAGTCCAATTTGGACACAAGGACAAAAATGACATTTTTGGGCCAAAGTGGGGTCCACATGTGGGCCACTTTGCACCGAAAAGCGTGTCAGGGTCAAAGGTCTCCAAATTCCTCAAAATCAATCTCTACAAGTCAGAAATGATGATACGAACCCAACGGAACTTCCAGAATTGGATTCCGATAAACCGATCACAAAATCGCCCGTCAAGTAGAGCCGGTGGGGCCCACGATACGCAATTTTGTCAACGTTCTCAGAATCTAACCAAACTTGGGTCACAGGACCAGCGTATTGCTACGAGTCCGATGGCGCAAGTTTCGTCTCGATCCGACGTGTGTACACAAAGTTACAGCATATTCCAGAATAGGCGGATACGGGGCGTTGTCGGTGGATACGCGTTGATTCCGGTGTGCACGCACATCCAAATCAACTTCTGCGAAATCCCACACGTCCGTATCAACGACGCGCACATTTTGGTAAAGACCACGTGCAACCAAGTCGTCCCGTTTGGCGGGGCGTACTCAGTTCCGGGGTGAAACAGGGCGTTGGTTTTCCTGTTTTTGGATCGCGGTTTGCGATCACCACAGGACGCGATACACCGAGCGAGTTGCACGGGCATCGAGAGGGTTATACAGTCTATGCGTTGCAACAGACAGAATCGAAAACAGAATCACGAGGTGAGAGGAAACGTTACCTGAACAGGGCTCCGTGAAGACTGATTCTCACGTGTCCGAGGGTACTGTTCGTGTCCTGCGTCCTGTGTCCGCTGTTGGATCCTGCTGTGTTCGTGTCCGGAGACAAGGGAGAACTCGCCGGCGGAAGTTGACACATCCTAGGGCGTCCGGGTGCTGGTCGACGGCGAGGGCAGCTGAGCGGAGAGGACCGGGGTCAGGCGGTGCGGGTTGTGGGAAGAGGAGGAGGGAGGCGTCGAGACGAGCGGGGTTCGCTGGGGTGAGGCGGATGACCGAGGGGTCCGGTGGCGCTCGCGAGGATGGCGACTGCGTCGGGGTCCGTAGGGCGGCGGCGAGGTGAGATGAGAGGGAGAGAGAGGTCTGGCGGCGGGGTCGACACGGAAGTCGAGGAGTATATGTAGGCTGCTACAGGGAATCCGACGGCTAGGGTTTGGTCGGTTCGGGTTTGGGTTTGGGTCAGGTTTCAAGGATCCGACCCGACCGACCCGTTAAGCTGGGTTGGTTCAGTGGAGCGGTTTGGTTCACTGTGGTTTGGTTTATTTTGGTTCAAATGAACCGGGTTCAGTCAGGTTTAAATCGGTTTAATTCTACAATAGTCTTTAAGGCTTTAAGGATGATTCCGGAGTCCAATAAATTCACCGAAAATTACCCTATGTCCGGTTTTCCATTTTACACCATAAAATATTATTTCCACAATATTTTAACATCAATTAACCACATTTAAAAAAATCTTTTAATCACCATCACCTTAGTTTTAATTCCGGAAAATACCAAAAATATGGGGAAAAATTATATTAAAATTATTCTGAAAATCAGGGTGTTTACAATGCTATATACACGTAAACACACACACACACACACACATATATATATATATATATATATATATATATATATATATATATATATATATATATATATATATATATATATATATATATATATATAGGTACACACACACTTACACATACACACACATACATGTACATGTACATATACACATAGACTCATATACATATATACATACACACACTTATATATATATATATATAGACACACACACACACACACACACACACACACACACACACACACACACATATATATATATATATATATATATATATATATATATATATATATATATATATATATATATATATATATATATATATATATATATATATATATATATACACACACATACATATATATATATATATATATATATATATATATATATATATATATATATATATATATATATATATAGATGTATGTGTGTGTATATATATATATATATATATATATATACACACACATACATATATATATATATATATATATACTCATATACACATATACACACTCACTTATATATATATATATATATATATATATATATATATATATATATATATATATATATATAGATAGACTTACACAAACACATATACACACTCATATATACATATACAAACACATATATATATACACACACTCATATATATACAAACACATATATATACATATATATAGACACACATAAATATATATATAAACTCATATATACACATATATACACTTAAACACAACGCACACAACACACAACACATAACACCAACGCACGCACAACGACCCAAAAGCACATAAATATATATAAATATATAAAATATAACTCGAGAACTCTAGCACACATTCTCCAAAGCTAAACCAACGCGCACATAAGCCCAAAACCTAGAAACCAAGTCGAAATGGCTATTCGGTCATTTCGACGAACACGTGGAGTGCGTTCACAAAACCTCGTGAAACACACACCAAACCTACTCGAAATTAGCCTAAAATTTACCCATGGGTTCTAATTGAGGTCTAGAACCTAGAAAAAAATGCTAACTCACCGATTCTAGGTCTGTGGTAAAAATGCACACGCACATAGAACCTACAACGACAAAAAACCCCCAAATTGCCCGAAATGCCCAAATCTCCGTGACACGACCTCACGTGTCCGAACGGAGACACGTAATATATATATGAATACTCAATCACAATAACTAGGGGAAGAGTAAAAGCACGATAAGATATCAACAATGAAATAAAGAAACAAAGAGCAAGTACAATATCCAATATACAGTCCAAGTCTAAAGTCTACAACATCATAAAAGCAATAAAATAATAAATACAGTACAGTCATCCAAAATATCAACTAGGAACAACCCAGGAAAACCCACCTAGCTAACTAGGGTGCTAACGACGTCTCCTCGATGGGCTCCTCCTCAATCTTCGGGTCACAACACTCCTCGACGCCCGGCCCATAGAATATCGGGCAAAAATCCTCAGGATCCTCTGGAAAAAATATGCCCAGTCAGGACTGGAGCAAAGTACATAACTCTGAAAGCAACTCCAAATATATGGTAAGGTGTATATGACTAGCAATAGAAACGTATATAAGATGCACAGAAAAATAAATACATGGTGGAGCAAATAAAGTAGCTGCAATGTAAAACTGGAGAACAATACAAGTAGTAGGGAAGTAACTGCATGTGAGAAAATAGGAATACCAACTAAGTGCCTTAAGTACAAGTTCGTTATGTGATCGGCTTAGGTTGCACATGAATAATCTACGATAACTCCGTTATGCATGAGTTGCATAACTGACATACACATGAATACTGTTTGTCTTTGATCACATAACCAACTCCTACTCCTCTCCCCTACTAATACTCTTAGATCCAACCACGACACGCTATATACATGATAAATAAATCGCGCACATGAAAGACGAGAGCACACGAAGCACATGAGAATCAATACCCGAAGCACATGATAAAATACACGTGATAGAGTCCCGCTGAACACGGTAAGGGGGATAACATCTCATGACGGGATCCAACTAGTACCAGTTCATGAAACGATGTGTCAGAATAAAGTATTACAGTTTTAGAACAGGTGACATAAATGCTATCATAAAATAGAAATAATTAGAGGTAGGTACTCGCCTGACGTCCTGAGCAACTGATGAGGATCGAGATCCGGACTGGGCATCGCAAGAACCTATTGAGAAAAACAAGGTTAAACGGGGTTCTAAAGAGTTAAACTAATATAAAATAACTAAAAATAAGCTTCTAGGGTTATTCTAGGTCGAACGGGTCAAACCGGTAAAATTTGGGTCAAAAAGTTAACCCGGGGTCCCAAAAAGTTAACTCTGGATCAAAACTAGGTCAAAACGTTGACTTTTACGGTCAACGAGGGGCAATTATGGTCAATCGCTAGGTCAAACTAGGGTGCCCCTAAAATTCTAGGTCAAAACTAGCTCATTAAGGTAGTTAACCCTCAAACTCGCCTCCTCGAGATACCAGGATACCCTCGGTATCCGATACCTCGACCTAAGCTACGCACCCCGCCTAAAACCCACTAACACATATGCTACACACATAAATATATACACATATACATTTAAAAGCAACTCTAATCCTATTCCTAGGCAAATGCTCAAAAACCTTACCCCGATACTCAATACCTTGGGTATCTTAAGGTATTGAGATACCTTGATATCTCAAGGTATTGAGATATCCCGCTAACCCTCTCTAACACTACCCATCTAGCTAACTATCTATGTATATATACACCTAGGTATATTTATCTAGGCTAATATATATATATAAAAGCACATATGCATATAGTACCTACATAACTATATATATATATATATATATATATGAATATATATATATATATATTTATATATATATATAGTATATATATATATATATATATATATATATATATATATTATATATATATAGTATATATATATATATATATATATATCCACACATACACAATTACATATATACATACTCATATCCTCTCGTATATATATATATCTCTCTATCTAACTATATATACTTATACTTATGCCTATACTTATCTATCTATCTATCTATATATATATATATCTATGCAAATAAACTCACCTAATCCTTCAACCTCTCTCCCAACCTGCTGCTTAGCCTACAACATACGCTAACTGCCTCGCCAAGCTGCTGCTGCTGCTGCGCTTGCAAGCTGGATTTTGCTACTGCTGCATACTGCAGCAATTGCTGCTGCCTTGCGCTTTGCCTGCTCCCCCCTCGCTGCTGCTAGCAAGGCTACTCGCTGCTGCTGCGCTGCTAATGCAGCACTTCCATTTAGCCGCTGCTGCCTACATTCTTGCTGCTGTGCTGCCATGCTGTCCTGAGCTCATGCTGCTGCGGCATGAACCGTAATGCCTTCCACCTCGCTGCTGCAGCTGCTCTTCTAGCTGCCCTCCTCTCTTCCTCTCTGCCCATTTTATCTCCCTATCTCTCCATCTATCTAATACACACTACACACACACACCTCGACACGCCTATAAGCACACACACAAACACACACACACACACACACACACACATAAATATATAGATATATAATATATAGTATAATATATATATATATATATATATATATACACACATAAACATTATATATA